>CAMRHE010000240.1:2400000-3000000 GCA_947044405.1 Leptodactylus fallax | reverse complement strand
CGAACCCAGGACTCCAGCACTGCAAGGCTGCAGTGCTAACCACTGAGCCACCGTGCAGCTGCTTTTCTTCTGCGTTTTTCATTTTTGACTTTCTGATATAACTTATATATAACTCTGATATAACTAACAGCATTTCTTACAGGTAAAATTAATATGCAGTGTTTTAAAAAAAACAAACATGCATGTGTTTTTGAAAACGTTGTGTTTTACGCAGTTTTTTCCCCACAATGTGGGAATGACAGTAAATAAAATCTCACTCACTTTGCTGGGACTGTAAAACACAGCAGGGGGGGGGGGGTTTCACTGCATTTCTGCAACGTGTGGCCTCAGCCTAGGGCTGGAGACAGACATTTAGATTTCGTTCCTTTCTTTGGTGCAGATGTTGCTGCAAATGTTTTTCAGCCAAAGTCAGTAGCGGATTCAGCAAGAAGGAAAGGTAAAAGAACTTCCTTTATATTTCCAATTTGTTTTGAATTTACTCTTGGCTTTTACTCAAAAAAAAAAAACACAGCAAAATCTGCACCAGAAAAGCAACAAAAACTCAACATGTGTCTTCTGCCTTAAACCTGTAACCAAGTCAGAAAAGCCCAATGACATAGATCATCTGTTAGGTGCCATTGCCATTTTTTGTTTTGTTTATCCAAAACAGCTTAGCCATTCCAAAGACATAAGGCCTTTAAGCTGTTGTAATACTACGTTTACACTAGCGTTCGGTTCTCCTTCTTTCGGGTCCGCATGGGGACCCGAAAGACATTGCAGGACTTTTCTCTCCACCGATTTTAAGTGGAATCTGCGGTGGAGTCTCCAACGCACATGTGAATCCAGCCTAAATTAGGATCTACTAGCAAAGTGACACTGCACGATATACAACACAGAGACCTCGCCCTCAGAGAAACCACAGTGTACCGCTTGGGTAGTATACACTTATCCTGGAATGGCTAAAAAGGTTTGGATAAACAAAACACCAAAATGCTATGGGTGACAGCGCCTCAGATGAGGCTTTTCAGACATGGTGACAGATCCTCTTTAATGTGTATGTCCTGGTTTGACTTACTAGACATTACTATACCTCCTGTGCATCTTCACAGTCTATTATTATATATGTTTATTTCTATGTTTCTACCTACAGTAAAATATATCTTATTGGTAAGGAATACAAAACCAACATGGATGCCAAATACAGCTGTGGAAACAAGACCTTAGAAATAAATTACCGCACTAAAAAGCTTCTCCTGCCAGGATACCACCACTTCTTCCTCATCATCACCAGGTCGGTATCCGCCTTTGAAAGAAAGAAAGATAAATAAATAATTTAATGCTGTAAAAGAAAATGGTTTTCAGAATAACAGTAAAGCAGCCGCTCATGCCACAGCAATAAAATAATTTCTGCTTTCAGCGTAAAGCCTCATGCATACCACTGTATTACAAATACCCATACTGCACCTCTGTAAGCCTTTATTATCATGAAGGGGAACACAGTGATTTTTTTCCACATGGCTTTAAAATAAAATAAAAATCATGGTTATGTTCTATTACATGCTATATTACGCTTCGTTCACATCTGCGCCGGGTGTCCATTCTTCTGGTCCATCCTAATAACTATAATGGGGTCTGTCTATTGTCCATTGGATGTCCATTCTTTTTAACTGACATTAACAGAGGCAAAAATTGGACACTGGGCACAGATGTGAACTCAGCTTTAGTAAAGTATTTGCCCTCATAAGCAATGCTACTGGGGGTGCAATATTTCCATACAGGGGCATATGGAACCACAGGGACTGCCACATGCCAACAAACAGGCTTTGTGGGCACTGCTTCGCCAAATGCATTAGTCCTTATATCCCTGCAAACTCAGAGAAAGTATTACAGGAGTTTAAATTGTGAGAAAAAAAACTGTAAGCAATGGCCAAAGAACTCATGCATCATCTCGAACCTGCCAAAATGAGTATGTCCACACGGGCATCATGAGTTCTGTTTTACAGGCATCACAACCATAGCTGTCATTTCCAAGTTAGCAACTATAACAGCTGCTATGGGGTCCAACAATTAAAGTGTACCTAAGCTTGGAAGAACTTTTTATTTTCTGGTAGCACTTATGACAATATATTTTGTAATATCTTTTATTAATGAATTTTCGCTCCCTTTTGTGAATTCCTGCACTTAAATCCACTTTCTGGACATTCTTTATCATTCCATGCTACTCTTGCTAGCAGTACATGGTGCAGGTGGACGGCTCCTGCACACATGAAGAGGCTTGGAGGACCACGTCAAATAGCTGTATCTCAGTGGTTCTGATTTAATATTAAAGATGAGATTCTCATTCTGACTATGTCTTCAACTAGTGATATCCCCAGAATTGTCACAGCTAGAATTGTGACATTTGACAGCTAAGAATCTAATCTTTAATATGATACAAGAGTGACTGTTCTAGGTGCTATAAAGCCAAATATATGGCTATTTGAAGTGCCCCCACCTCCAGTATGCAGCATATGTCAGTGCTATACAGGAGCTACCCACCTGTACTGTTACCAGCAAACCTGCCAAACGTACTGCTAGCAAGCGAGAAACAGAGGATCATAAGGAAGGACCAGAAACTGGATTCAAGAAATAGAATGTTACAGAAAGGAGACATCTGTTATTAAAGTATATTACAACATTTATTAATAACACAAATACTGTCAAAAATGAAAGTTTTTTAAAAGTTTAGACATGCTTTAAAGGGATTCTATCAATGGGAAACCCTATTTTAACTAACAGCACGTCAGAATAACATTTAGAAAGACTATTCTTCTCCTACCTTTATTTTTGTGCTCCGCGCTGCCGTTTTGTAGAATTTTCTTCTTTATGGAAATTAGTCTTCAGAAAGCACAGGGGGCGTCCCCTGTGCTCACATACACGCTCTTCAGAAGATCCTGCGCTGCCTCTCTGCAGCGTCAGCACCCGCCCATCGTGTCTATTTGGGATCCAAATCTCGCGCATGCTCAGTCGACTCTGCCATTTCGTGTTGGACAGAGCCAACTGCACATGTCCAGTCGGCCATTTTGACGTCAAAGTGGCAGAGCCAACTGAGCATGTGCGGGATTTGGATCCCGAACAGACATGATGAGCGGGTGCTGACGCTGCGGAGAGCCGGCGCTGGATCTTCCGAAGAGCGTGTGACGTGAGCACAGGGGACGCCCCCTGTGCTTTCTGAAGACTAATTTGCATAAAGAAGAAAAAATGAAAATTCTCCAAAACAGCGGCGCGGAGCAGAAAAATAAAGGTAGGAGACTAATAGTCTTTCTAAAGGTTATTCCGACGTGCTGTTAGTGAAAATAGGGTTTCCCAATGATAGAATCCCTTTAAAAGGCCCATTTATACTGCAACATCAGAGATGACTATGCACAGTGAAAATTGAGGTTGACCCCTTCTGTGTGCATTATCGGTTCTCTACAGCATTACTTTTAGAAATATTCTTATTGTATGTTTTTTTCCTACGCTATAGTGTCACATATTTAATTCCACTGTAGTGTGGTGACCTTAGTAGTGTGCATTACTCCCGTTTGCAACATCACTTTTTGTATATATATGTACTGTGACATCATTGTGGTTATTAACCTTGTATGATATCATTGTGTTTATTATGACTTTAATATGACATAACAGTGTGTATTATCCTTGTGCATAAGGACGTTCCAATGATCAAATGTCTGCATGCCAAAGGTGGTCATGATAGAATTGTGCTACATTACATGTTTGCTATAGGACCCCACACTTACTTGTTATGAACCTGGTCACAAATGACATAACAGATCAGTATGATCCATTTTGTTATAGATCTTGATGTACTCATTGTCTTATTATGGATCTGTCAAGTTTCTGTTTCATGCCCACTTGTAGAAATGGTGACAAGTTATTTTTAAAAAGGAAACCGAGATAAATACAGTGGAACATGTGAAAATCAGTGAGCTGGGATTACGGAAAACTGCTGAATGCAGCGGTCCTACTATTTCCGTAACTCCTATAGAAATAAACAGGAGTTATGGAAACAGCATAGCTCCTTGTGCTGCACCATTTCTCACTTAAAAACAAAGTAGCACAGCCATGTTTGGTTATTTCCGTAACATTGTCAATATGAATAGCTGAGATGGAAATTCTCATTTTGGCTGAGGCTCCACGTTGCAGAAACGTAGCTTTTTTGTTGCAGGTTTTGCTTTGTTTTTTTCAGCTAAAGCTAAGAATGGCTACAAAAGGAATGGAAAAAATATAGGAAGTACTTATGCTTCTACCTTCTGCTCAATCCACTCCTGGCTCTGGCTAAAAAAATGCTGCAAAATCTGCAACAAAAAATGCTGCATTTCCGCAAAGTGGGGCCTTAGCTTTCAGGCTGCAGCCAAAATGCGCTGCGGGAAAAGACGTAGGTATAATTGACATGCTGCGATTTCCAAAATCGCAACTTTTTGGAAATCACAGCATTTCCACTACAGGTATTTTACGCTACAATCTCATCCACTTTGCAGGGACTGTAAAATGCCATGCGGGGCTTCAGCCTAAAAGGTTTTCGATGACCCAGCAATGTTGGATACTGATGACCTAGCCACAGGACACCTGGTCCCCACCACTACCCGATCAGCCGTTTCGGGCACCGGAAGCCATATACAAGGTAAGCATTTCTCTACTCCTACTCAAGTGAATGGGAGCAGAGCTGCAGTTTCTGGTGCCATCACAACAGTGAGGAGTAGAGAGATGCTTACCTCGTATATGGCTTCTGGCAGATGACACATCTGTTACTACAAGCCATCCACATTGTGTAAGTGATACACTTCTGATCGGTGGGAACCCCAAGAGTATGTCTTGTATAAAAGGAGTATACACACTCAACCTGTCATGATCAATAAAGTCCCAATGAATGGACCTCATAGATCAGACTGCCATGGATAGGGGATAACTTGTAGTAAGGGCACAGACATCATTGTATACACCCTGGATGACCGGTCTAGTATATACTTACTAGTGCCCGGGTTGGAGCTCAAGGTCCGGAGTGCGATGTCCCCTCTGCCTCCCTCCTCCTCCTCCTGCTGCTGCTCCTGTACCCGCTGTACCAAGGCACTGACCGGAGACACCCGCTGCAGCTTTACCCTGCAGACACAAATATTTCACCAGGTGCACGCACTCATAATGCCGGCGACCATCCACCATCCTGGCACTGCCTTACCGGATCCTTAGGTTCTTGATGGGGTCCCGGGACCTGTACACCACCTCCCCGCTGTCCTGGTTCCACTCCTCCGCCATTACCAGCTCGCGCGTCCTCGTCTCCCAGGTAACCAATACGTGCGCGCTCACTGGTTTCAACGTCGGCACGTTCCGAACGAGCAGGATACCCGCGCACGACTTAGTCTTGTGTAAAAACAAATGCGCCACCATCTGGTGAAAATGCAAATGACGGAAGCAATGCAATAGTCCTGAGGAGTTTCTGTGCTTTATGATAGATTAATGCGCGCACTACTGTATTGTCTTACTATATCACATTACCTGTGTGTATGTCAGCGAGGCTAATAATGAAGGACCTGCAAGCTTCTATTGACTAAGGCAGGTCACCTAATGAGATATGCCGAGAACAGGAGGTACTAAAGAAGTGAAAGGTGGTCAGAGACCTTTGGAAGCGCCTGATTTATCTATGTGTCAGATGTGGTGCAGATTGCATACCTCCCAACTTTCAAAGAACAGAACGAGGGACAAAATGTGGGACACACATTGCGCGCTGTGGAAAATTTAGCTCCACCCACTTCTACATGTTTAATGTCCCCCCTTCATCTGCCCCCAGTTTAATGTCCCCCCTTCATCTGCCCCGTTTCATGTCCCCCCTGCATCTGCCACCAGTTTAATGTTCCCCCTCCATCTCTGACACCAGTTTAATGTCTCCCCTACATTTGCCCCCAGTTTCATGGCCCCTTCATCTGCCCTCAGTTTAACGTCCCCCCCTTCATCTGCCACCACTTTAATGTCCTCCTTCCTCTGCCCCCTTTATCTGCCACCAGTTTAATGTTCCCCCTTCATCTGCCCCTAGTTTCATGTTCCCCCTCAATTTGCCTCCAAAGTTTAACATAAAAAACATTGATACTCACCTCTCCTTGCTCCCCTGCTGCTCTGTCTGCAGTCTCAGTCACTGAGTGTTCTGGGAGCTGCAGGCGCATTGTGAGTGACATCATCATATCGCACCTACAGCTCCCGGGGCCGGAGCACATGGGGAGCACAGTGGTGAAGTGGGAGCTGTCTGCGGATGGCTCTTGCTTCATTCACCATTGTATTCAACTCATTTACATCCTCCGGTGGTAGATGAGTTGAAACCAAAACATACCTCCCGCCGACCAGGACGGCGGGACAGGACCCGGATTACGGGACTGTCCCGCTGAATCGGGGACGGTTGGGAGGTATGGTGTTGTCGGTATGTCAGGATTTGGGGCCCTACTTTTAATTTTGCCCAGGGCCAAATTTTATCTAAAACTGTCCCTGCTGACTACAGATATAAATGTGAGGTTCTTAGCGCACAGTTTGACAAATTGTGCGAGCCCATCTGCCACGTCACGGCGACCTCATTCAGATGGGTCCCTACGCTAAGACTTTATTTGTATAATACATGCTGTACCCCATCCCCCCTCCATAGAAAAGACCCCAGAGATCGATTTCTTAGAGACTGCACTGTAACAGTGAGTATATTATAATGTAATTTCCTGTCCTATAGGTAAAGTGTTAGTGTAGGGACCCATCATAATAAGGCCACTAAGTGGTAGATGGGATCAAAAATGTCATGCAAAATTTTTGCTATGACATCATTATAGCTAAAACATAGTAATATACTATAATATACTAATCATAGTAATGTACTATAACATATAATATTGTATTTATTGACACACAGTAGACAATTTATACAGAGATACTTATTAGGTAAATGGCACAACTACCTATATATATACAGTACACACCTTACACATTCTTAATTTATAGAAAAATGACATACCCATCATGTAGTGCCACATTCCTATTAATCTGTAACTGGTGTCCACTTATATAATGCATATATAGTGTATAAAGTGCATATAAAGTATATATATATTCATACATATATAAAATATACACATTGTTGTAAAGATTTTACTATGTGTATATGTATATATACCATAAAGACACCTGATAGTTACTATAAATATAGATAAATATAGATCTATTACACTATTACATAAGTGGAGAATAACATACATAAATTACATAAATTGAACTACACATAGACATGTCTACATACAATTAATTAGCACAAACACCTATGCATATACAGTACTGTTTACATAGATATCTACATGTATTATAGTATGAAGTATTAAAGGGGTTATGTCATTCTTGTCTTCTCCACCCTTCCATGCTATTCACTTCTGTCCTTTACCCCTTTGCACTTGTTGCCTCTCTCCATTCTCCTCTATTCCACCGCACCTCACGCCTCTCTCCTCTATCCCTCTGCTCCTCCAAGCTCTTGCCTCACTCCTTGTTCCATCCATGCCTCTTTCTACTCTCCTCTACTCCTCCGTACCTCATGCCTCTCTACTCTTCCCCTCCTCGCTTTTGTCCTCTCTCCTTTACCACTCTGAACCTCTTATCTCTCCCCCTCCGCACCTCTCTTCTCTACACCTCTGAGACTCTTGCCTCTCTTCTCTATCCCTCCACACCTCATTCTTATCTCCTCTACCCTCCTGTGCCTTATGCCTCTCTCCTCTACTCTTCTGGGCCCTAGCTTTCTATCATCTACTCCTCCATGCCTCACGCCTCTCCCTTTTACCCATCTGTGTCCCTTACTTTTCTCCTCTTACCCTCCATTCCTTGTTCCTCTCTACTCTCTACCCTTCTACAGCTCACACCTCGCTCCTTTACTTCTCCGTGCCTTGCGCCTCTCTCCTCTACCCCTCCGTGTCTTGTACCTCTCTCTTCTATGCTTTTATGTCTCTCTTCTCTATGTTTTTGTACCTCTCCCCTTCCAAGTCTGTCACCTCTGTCCTCTCTCCTCTACACCTCCGCATGTCTTGCCACTCTCATTTACCCTTTCATGCTTTTTGCCTCTCTCTTCCATCCCTCTTCACCTCACGCCTCTCTCTTTTGCCCCTCTGGGCCTCGCACCTCTCTCCTCTACCACTCATCACCTCATGCCTCTGTCCTCTACTCCTTGACACTTTGTGCCTCTCTCCCTATCCCTCCATGCATCATGACTCTCTTCTCTATCTCCGACCCCTCTGCACCTCGCACCTTTTTTCTCTCTCCTCTGCACTTCTCTCCTCTATCCCTCCATGCCTCTTTCCACTCTCCGCTACACCTATCTCCTCTTACACTCCACACCTTGTGCCTCTAGTCCTTTGCACCTTGTGTCTCTCTCCTCTACCACTCTGCACCTTGACCTCTCTCCTCTATCCCTCTACAGTATATCTCACACCTCTCTCTTCTACTTCTCCACGTCTTGTGTCTCTCTACTCTACCCCTCCAAACCTTGCTCTTCTCTCCTCCATCCCTCCATGCATCTCTTCACTCTCCTCTACTCTACCTTACCTCATGCCTCTCTCCACTCTACTGTACCTCTCCTCCATGCTTTTTTCCTCTCTCCTTTTCCACTCGGCTCTTCATAGTGTTCCTCCTCTGCGCCTCTCTGCTCTACACCTCTGTGACTCTTGCCTCTCTCCTCTACCTCTCCACACCTCATTCCTCTCTCCTCTACTCCTCTGTGCCTTATGCCTCTCTCCTCTAACCCTCTGGACCCTAGGTTTCTACCCACTACCCCCCCTCCCCATACCTCTCTCCTCCTCTGTGCCTCACACCTCTCCCTTTAAACTACCTGTGCCCCTTACCTCTCTCCTATACCCCTCCTTGCCTTGTTTCTTTCTACTTTACTTCTCTACAGCTCCCACCTCTACCTCTCTGTGGCTTGGGCTTCTCTCCTCTACCTTTCCGTGTCTTATGCCTCTTTCCTCTATTCTTTTGTGTCTTGTGTCTCTCTTCGCTATGACTTTGCACCTCTTCTCTTCCAAGTCTGTCACCTTTCTTTTTCCTGTACACCTTGACACCTCTCGCCTCTCTCCTCTACCCCTCCATGTCTAGCGCCTTTCTCCTCTATGCTTTTGTGCTTTGTGCCTCTCTTCTCTATGCCTCTGCACCTCTTTCCTTCCAAGTCTGTCACCTCTCTCCTCTCTCCTCTGCATGTCTTGCCTCTCTCATTTACCCTTCCATGCGTTTTGCCTCTCTCTTTCATCCCTCTGCACCTCATGTCTATCTCCTTTGCCCCTCTGGGCCTCGCACCTCTCTCCTCTACCCCTCAGCACCTCATGCCTCTATCCTCTACTCCTCCACACCTTGTGCCTCTCTCCCTATCTCTTCATGCATCACGACTCTCTCCTCTATCTCCGACTCCTCTGCACCTCGCACCTTTTTTTCTCTCTCTTCTGCATCTCTCTCCTCTATCCCTCCACGCCTCTTTCCTCTCTTCTCTACACCTATCTCCTCTTACACGCCGCACCTTGCGCCTCTCTCCTCTAGACCTTTGCACCTTGTGTCTCTCTCCTTTATCCTTCTGCACCTTGCAACTCATTCCTCTACACCTCTGTGACTTTTGCCTCTCTTCTCTACCCCTCTGCACCTTGTCCTCTATCCCTCTATATCTCTCGCCTCTCTCCTCTACCCCTCTATGTATTGCGCCTCTCTCCTCTGTGCTTTTGTGCTTTGTGCCTCTCTTCTCTATGCCTCTGCACCTCTCCCCTTCCAAGTCTGTCAACTCTCTCCTCTACACCTCTGCATCTCTTGCCTCTCTCATTTACCCTTCCATGCTTTTTGCCTCTCTTCTCCATCCCGCTGCACCTCACGCCTCTCTGCTTTACCCCTCTCGGCCTGGCACCTCTCTCCTCTACACCTCATGCCTCTGTCCTCTACTTCTCCACAGTTTATGCCATTCTCCCTATTCCTCCACACCTCATTCCTCTCTCCTCTACTCCGTGCCTTGTGCCTCTCTCCTCTATCCCTCGTGTCTTGTACCTCTCTCCTCTATGCTTTTGTGCCTCTCTTCTCTATGCCTCTGCACCTCTCCCCTTCCAAGTCTGTCACCTCTGTCCTCTCTCCTCTACACCTCTGCATGTCTTGCCTCTCTCATTTACCCTTCAATGCTTTTCGCCTCACTCCTACATCCCTCTGCATCTCACGTCTCTCTCCTTTACTCCTCTGGGATTTGCACCTCTCTCCTCTACCCCTACACACCTCATGCCTCTGTCCTTTACTCCTCCACACCTTGTGCCTCTCTCCCTATCCCTTTATGCATCATGACCCTCTCTGTCTTTTACCCCTCTGCGCCTTACACCTTTCTTCTCTTTCCTCTACACCTCTGCATCTCTCACTTCTCTCCTTTACCCCTCCACACCTCGTGACACTCTCTTCTACCCCACTACGACTATCTCCTCTCACACACCACACCTTGCGCCTCTCTCCTCTTGCCCTTTGCACCTTGTGCCTCTCTCCTCTACCTTTCTGCACCTTGCAAATCACTCCTCTACACCTCTGTGACTCTTGACTCTCTTCTCTACCCCTCTGCACCTTGTCCTCTATCCTCTATCCATCTATATCTCACGCCTCTCTCTTCTACTTCTCCACGCTCCTTTACCACTCTGCTTTTCTTATCTTTCCCCCTCTGCACCTCTCTCTTCTACACCTCTGTGACTCTTGCCTCTCCTCTACCCCTCCACACCTCATTCCTCTCTCCTCTACTCCTCTGTGCCACATGCCTTTCTCCTCTACACTTGTGGGCCCTAGGTTTCTATCCACTACCCCTTCGCACCTCTCTCACGCCTCTCCACTTTACCTATCTGAGCCCTTTACCTCTCTCCTCTACCCCTCCATGCCTTTTTCCTCTCTAGTCTACCCCTCCACAGCTTGCACCTCGCTCCTTTACTTCTCCGTGCCTTGCGCCTCTCTACTCTTCTTCTCCTCTACTCCGTGCCTTGTGCCTCTCTCCTCTATCCCTCGTGTCTTGTGCCTCTCTCCTCTATGCTTTTGTGCCTCTCTTCTCTATGCCTCTGCACCTCTCCCCTTCCAAGCCTGTCACCTCTGTCCTCTCTCCTCAACACCTCTGCATGTCTTGCCTCTCTCATTTACTCCTCCACGTCTCGTGCCACTCTCTTCTACCCCTCTACACTTATCTCCTCTTACACTCTGCACCTTGCACCTGTCCCCTCTACGTCTTGTGCCTCTCTCATCTACCTCTCCAGGCCTTGCACCTCTTTCCTCTAATGCTCTAGGACTTGAGCCTCTCTCTCAAACTCCTTTCAATTCTTCTCCTCTGCACCCCTCGTCTCTCTCCTCTACCACTACGCGCCTCTTACTTCTCTCCTCCTGCATGCCTTTCATATTTTGTCTCTCTCCTCTACCACTCCATGCCCCATGCCTGCCTCTTCTACCCCTCAGCATCTTACGCCTGTCTCCTCTATCCTTCCACTCCTTGCGCCTCTCTCCTCTACCCCTCTGCTGCTTGCACCTCTGTCCTCTTCCCCTTTGGGCCTTGTGTCTCTCTCCTGTATCCCTGCGGACCTTACCCCTCTCTCCTCTACCACTCCACAACTTTCACCTCTCTCCTTTCCTCCATCCGTGCCTCTCATCTCTGCTTTATACTTCCACTTCCAATCCTCTAGCCACGACCCTTCTGTGTCTCTCTCCTCTCATGATCTTTTCTTCTTTCTCATCCACCCCTCTGTGCGTTGTGCCTTTATCCCTCTGAATTTCGCTCCTCTTTCCCCCATTTCTTCACACCCTGTGCTTCTCTCTTCTACTCCTCCACATCTCAAGCTTCTCTCCTATCTTCTACCCTTCCATGCTTTGTGCCTTTTCCTCTCTCTTGTACCTCTTTCCTCTCTCTTGTACCTCTTTCTCCTCTACCCCTCTGCGCCTCTCTCCTCTACCACTTCTGATCTCGGCATCTCCCACCTCATTTCTCTACCCATCTGCACTTCTCATCTGTCTCCTCTACCCCTTCACTCCTCACGCCTCTCTCTTCAACTCCTCTGTGCCTCGTGTTTTGTGCACCACTCTCCTCTACCACTCTTCTCTACTCTGTGCTCTCTTCCTATACCTCTCTTCTCTTCTTACACTCGTGCCTCTGTCCTCTACACCTCTATGTCTCTCTCCTTTTCTCCTTTACACCTCCTACCTCACTCCTCTAACCCTAAGCCTTGCACCTGTCTCCTCTGTGCCCTACCCCCATGCCTCTACCCTCTCTCCTCTACACTTCTGTGCCTTTCTCCTTTACCCCTCCACAATTCTCTCTACTACTCCTCTTCCTCACTCTACCTCCACACCTCTCATATTTTTCCTCTATTCTCTACCCCTCTGTGCCTCTCCCCCTCCATGCCTTTCGCTTCTGTGCCTTTCACCTCTCTACTGTCTCCTCTATCCCTCCACACCTCTCACCTCGCTACTGTCTCCTCTACCCCTCCACACCTCTCACCTCTGTACTGACTCCTCTACCCCTCCGTGCCTTTTATCTTTCTCCTCTACCCTTTACACACCTTACACATACTATGTATAGACATACTTACTACAGTTGTGGCCACCCTTCACACGGACATTTACATACATGGTACCTGGATATTTCTGACACATTCATGTAGTTTATCCTATATAGAAACAAAGAAAAAACCATGTATGTTAGCTGGCAATAATAACGGATAACATAAAAAAAAAAAAGCAACGGTAGTGTGAACAATGTGAACATCCCCTTACAAGTATATGGCAGTCAGGCTTTTGGCATCTGTCAATCCTTAGACATTTTTAGCATTTCATATGACATGTACTAAATGCAGACAGACTATGACTTTAGTATCCAATGGATGAAAATAGGAGGCAGGACAGATGTCATTGGTTTTAATGGTAGAAATCTAATATCAGAAGATCAAGGTCTCACCTTTATAAGTATGTAGAATAGCAGAGCTGACTGCGCTATGCCATATAAATAAAATGTATTATTATCCTGCCTGCCCCATAACAACCCAAACCTGACTAAGCGGAGATAACTGATGACAACTGATGTCATTGGACAGAGGAAGAAATCTTATTAATAATGACCAGAGACATTAATGGAAATATTTCTTATTTGTTATATAAATGATGGGTCATATTAGAGAGAAGATCATGTGAACAGAGACTAATACTGGTCAGTTACTAACAGTCGCCCCCTAGCTGTTACCTGTAATCTAGTCTGTGTGATGATCGGTCATGTCTTAAGATCTTCAGTATTAGGATTAGATCCCGGTCACTTACCAAAGACGTCTCCACAAAGTCATCACCGCTGCAGAGCCCGAGCGCCTGGATGTCCTTCTTCTCTCTTCACTGTCTGGTAACTGATCACAGCCAACTGATTTTTTCAAATTCCTATCCTGCAATCCTATTGGTTGTCACTGGCTCTAGTTACCATGGTGACAAATGCAGCTGAGGATTTAACCCTTTAAGCACCAATACTGTTTTAGTATCAAGGTCTATTTATTTATATACAGACATTGTTGTATGAGGGCTTGTTTATTGCAGGATAAGATACATATTACTAAATGATCAACTTTAGTAATGTGAAATGCCAATTCCGCTACTAATTCTGCATTTCACATTTTGCTACGTTCCCCATGATTTATAACCAAGATATATTAATCCTATTCAATGGATCTAAACATTTACATTGATAATAAATATGTATAGATTATGTTTTGTCTCATTGCTTTTACAACATAATAGCACATTTCAGAGAAAAAAAAAATATTTTTTATGTTGCCAAAATCCAAGAGCCATACGTTTTTATTTGCTTTGCCATTGATGTAGCCATATAGGGCTTGTTTTTGTGAGACAAGTTATATTATTTAATTTAACTATTTTGTGGTAGATATACAGTATATTATTGACGGGCTTTAATTTTGGGGGGTGAAAAGAGGGGCAAAAAACTTTCACAATCTTATTTGCAAATGTGTATGTATATAATATGTTAACTTTCTTATATGGATCGTGATGAGGGTGAATTGCAATCATTAGGATTTAATGTTTTTAATCGTTGATTGACAGAGGTAGATGGCAGGGGCTCAGCTGATGGCAAGTCAGCAGTATGGCAGTATAATGGCCCCTAAATGGTCTACACACAGTATAATGGCCCTCTTCATGTCCAGCACACAGTATAATGGCTCCCATATGCCCCCAGACAGTATATTGACCCCTTTATGCTCTCACCATAGTATAATGGCCACTGTTTGCCCCTATAATGCCATAATTGCCATAGTATAATGGCCCTCTTTAGCCCCCAAACACAGTTTAATGGCCCCCATCACTGGCTCTATACAGTTTAATGGTTCCTTTTTTCCCCCACACGTTATAACTTCTCTTTTTGGCTCCCCCACACAGTTTAATGGTCCATTTTGCCCCATACACAGTATAAAGGACTCTTTTTGCCCTCACACAATATAACATTCTCCTCTTGCACACAAAGTATAATGCTCTTTGCCCCATGTGTCCGCCATGTCTGTTGGTGAGGTTCTGGAGAGCAAGCGGTTCTGAAGATTCTCTGAGCTCAGTCGAAGGCACAAATAATTCTGTGACTGCCAGGAGAGTCCAGAAAGATACTAACATTAAAAGGGTTGTCCACTTTCTGACCAATATTGAGACAAATGCTATTGTTTATATAATAAAAAGTTATCACAATTTTCCAATATACTTTATATATCAATTCCGCTTTTCGTGGTTTCTACTCCTTTAGCTAACCCTTCTCATCAGAAGACACTCCAGAAGGGGCCAGATTAGAGGGCGCAGCCCAAGGAGAGGCCCACATGACGTGGATGCGTCTGGACTGCAGCCATTGGGCCATTTGGAGGTTTGAGGAGGAGGCTGCATCAAGATTGGTTGAAGGGGCAGGCTTAAAAAGGAAAAGCCCGTGAAAGATAACGGCATTCGCGGTGAGGAGAAGCATCTGGGAAATCTCCCACCCTCCCTGCCTATTGGCACGAGTTCCTGCGGTGGGGCATCTTTTAAGGGGATGTGGGTTCTGTTGGTTTCGTTTGCTGGTGGTTGGGTTTTGGGATCTGGTGGTTGGCTTGGGGTATGGGGCCGGGATAGTCACAGCAGCTTGGTGGGGGGGTCCTTGGAGTTGGGCAGGAAGTATGTGGTTGTATGGTTGGGGGGAAGCTATAAGGTTCTGGACTCCCCAAGGATTGGCATCGCTATGACTGGAGTTTGTCTGGCCTAAATGAGGGATCTTTAATATGGGATTTCTTTCACCTAGGAATGGTGAGTTGGTACCTCTGAGCTTGGTGAACAGCTGGAGGTGAAAACAAAAAAGGGGTAATAGGCCAGATTGTTGGCTTCGAGGACCTCCTTAGCCTATATATAAAAAGTTTACAATCTCAGGTATTTGTATAATTTCCCCCAGTTTAATTGCCCCCCCTTCATCTGCCACCAGTTTAATGTCCCCCTTTATCTCTCTCCAGTCTAATGTCCCCCCAAAGTTTAACATAATAAAATCACTGATACTCACCTCTCCTCACTCCCCTGCTGTCTCTTCTCCTGGAGTGTTCAGGGAGCTGAAGGCATGATGTGAGTGACGTCATCACATTGCGCCTACATCTCCCGGGGCCGGAGCATGCAGAGGAGAACAGTGGTGAAGTAAGAGCTGTCCGCGGACGGCTCCTGATTCATTGTTGTATTCAACTCATCTGCGTCCACTCTGGACGCAGATGAGTTGAATCTGGGACATACCTCCCACCAACCGGGACAGCAGGACAGGACCCACAATCTGGGACTGTCCTGCAGAATCCGGGACACTTGTGAGGCATGGTTAACTCCCTGTTATTAGAGAAGTACTGTTCAAAGATATCATTAAAGGGGTTGTCCAGGAAATACAGCGGTCACATGCGGCAAGAACTTGGAGTGGACAGTGGCTCGGGACCACCCCTTTAAGAGCTAAGACGTCTTCACAGTAAGTGGAAGGGGGAGGGGATGATCTTTTCACACAGGGGAGGAGTTTTTTTCTTCACAGCACGCTCTTGTAAACTGCTTTCTCTGTGCAATGGACTGATCATTCTGCAAATCTCTGTCAAGATTCTTAATTCAGCTGCTATTCCTTTAAGGTTAGCGTACCAACCTGAGAAGCTTTTGCAGTTTCACAAATTGTCTGGGCTTGTCCAGTTAGCAACTGAGGAGGCACTTATAGACCCTCTTCCTCTTGTATCATGTATCTGCTAATTTAGTACTCTGGTTTGGCTCTGAACCTGATTGTGTGTCTTGGATTGCTTTTCTGAACCTCGGCTTGTCTCTGGTTTCTGGTTATTCGTTTGTCTGCTGATTCTGCCTTTGTCACTATCACTTACAATTGAACCTTGGCTTTGTATTGGATATTTGTTTTGTCTCCTGATTCTGCCTCTGACCGCATCTACTGGTGTGACCATTTGCTTGGACATTTATTCTCCTTATTGTGATCTGCGCTAAAAGTTAATTGTGGGTTCTGATTTTAGTTAGTGGAGCATTTATTTCCTGTATAGTTTTTGGTGGTGATAACCTGGACCCCCAAGTTCAGCAAAGTCCATCTGACTTCACAGCTGGCGTTGGTGCAGGTGTTTGTGGTTCTGTGCCTATCTTACAGCACTGTACAGGATTTTAATTGTTTGATTACTGCTCTCTGTTATCAGCCAAATTCTGCTTTTGCTGACATTTGCTCATGGTACTCATTCATAACAATCTCACAGCTTACAATGTAAGAAAAGTCTTCTATCTACTTGTATCCACTTCTGGCTGCTTTTTTGATTACAAATGGGATATTATACACAGATAGCAAGCAGCTTTCCTGACTGTGCTCATAGATTGCTTATTTCCTGTGTCAGGCATCTTTTTATCTGCTTGCCTGCATGTTTTTGCCCTATATTTGCAGTTCAGTGTTCCTGAACTTTCCATACTATGTTCTTTTCAGCTATTTGTTTGCTATTGCAAAGTTACTCCTGGCAGAATTACTTTCAAATAAAGCAGTAGGTGTTATAATGGATAGGATGGGGATGGGGCAAACTGCTCCTTATTGTACAGACCAACAGCATCAGACATGAATATAAACTGTGCTTCAGTCATAATGGGGATATTAGCAGCAGGAAAACTGATAAGACACCATGCCACACCAAAAGCCTCATATGACTGCATCAATGGTAAAACAAAAAAAGTATGGCCTTTGAATTGTGGTAATATAAAAAAATATTTTTTCCATGAGATGTGCTATAATTTTGTAAAAACAGAGAAACAAAAAAGCTATACATATGAACGTTATTGTATCGACACATTGAATAAAACTAATATGTTATAAAACATGGCAAATGGTTGAAAATTTAAAATGCAAAATCAACGGCGGAATTGCTGTTTCACGTTACACTCCTTACAAATGGTTAATAAACGTCAGCCAGTTAGTAATATCTACTTCATCCTACAATAAACAAGCCTCATACAGCAATATCTATGGAAAAATAAGAAAGGCCTTAATGGTAAACAGTACTGGTACTTAAGGGGTTAAATCCTCAGCTGCATATACAGTGGGTACGGAAAGTATTGAGACCCCTTTAAATTTTTCGCTCTTTGTTTCATTGCAGCCATTTGCTAAAAGCAAAAAAGTTCATTTTATTTCTCATTAATGTACACTCAGCACCCCATCTTGACAGAAAAAAAAACAGAAAAGTAGATATTTTTGCTAATTTATTAAAAAAGAAAAACTGAAATATCACATGGTCATAAGTATTCAGACCCTTTGCTCAGTATTGAGTAGAAGCTCCTTCCTTTTGGTCAGGGCTCTGGCTGGGCCAGTCAAGAATGGTCACAGAGTTGTTCCGAAGCCACTCTTTTTGTTATTTTAGCTGTGTGTTTAGGGTCATTGTCTTGTTGGAAGGTGAACCTTTGGCCCAGTCTGAGGTCCAGAGCACTCTGGAAGAGGTTTCCTTCCAGGATATCTCTGTACTTGGCCGCATTCATCTTTCCTTCAATTGCAACCAGTCGTCCTGTCCCTGCTGAAAAACACCCCATAGCATGATGCTGCCACCACCATGTTTCACTGTTGGGATTGTATTGGGCAGGTGATGAGCAGTGCCTGGTTTTCTTCACACATACCGCTTAGAATTAGCGCCAAAAAGTTCAGTCTTCATCTCATCAGACCAGAGAATCTTATTTCTCATAGTCTTCGAGTCTTTCATGTGTTTTTTGGCAAAATCTATACGGTCTTTCATATGTCTTGCACTGAGGTGAGGTTTTCTTCGGGCCACTCTGCCATAAAGCCCCGACTGGTGGAGGGCTGCAGTGATAGTTGACTTTGTGGAACTTTCTCCCATCTCCCTACTGCATCTCTGGAGCTCAGCCACAGTGATCTTTGGGTTCTTCTGTACCTCTCTCACCAAGGCTCTTCTCCCACGATTGCTCAGTTTGGCTGGACGGCCAGGTCTAGGAAGAGTTCTGGTCGTGCCAAACTTCTTCCGTTTAAGGATTATGGAAGCCACTGTGCTCTTAGGAACCTTGAGTGCTGCAGAAATTCTTTTGTAACCTTGGCCAGATTTGTGCCTTGCCACAATTCTGTCTCTGAGCTCCTTGGGCAGTTCCTTTGACCTCATGATTCTCATTTGCTCTGACATGCACTGTGAGCTGTGAGGTCTTATATAGACAGGTGTGTGCCTTTCCTAATCAAGTCCAATCAGTTTAATTAAAGAAAGCTGGACTCCAATGAAGGAGTAGAACCATCTCAAGGAGGATCAGAAGGAAATGGCCAGCATGTGAGTTAAATATGAGTGTCACAGCAAAGGGTCTGAATACTTATGACCATGTGATATTTCAGTTTTTCTGAATAGGAATTTGAAAAAATCAGTTATCTGCCGTCAGTTACTAGTCAGTGAAGAGGAGAGAAGATGGACGTCCACGTGCTCAGCTTTGCAACAGTGATGACTTTGTGGTAAGTGACCGGGATCTAATCCTAATACTAAAGATCTTAAGACATGACCGATCATTACACAGACTGGATTACAGATAGCAGCAAGGGGGCGACTGTTAGTAACTGACCAGTATTAGTCTCTGTTCACATGAGCTTCTCTCTAACATTTATATAACAGATAAAGGACATTTCCATTAATGTCTCTAGTCATGTTTAATAAGATGTCTTCCTTAGCCCAATGACTTCAGTTGTCATTAGTTATCTCCGCTCCGTCAGGATTGCGATGTTATGGGACAGGCAGAATAGCGCAGTCAGCTCTGCTATTCTACCATAGAGTATATAACAGTGAGAACCTGACATCCTGATGTTATATTTCTACCATTAAATAAGTTTTCCGGGCAAAAAAACTTTTAAAAAAAAGGTATTTTAGTGCTATTAATGGGTTAATAAGTGCACCAAAATACCTTTAGCAGTGTTTTGAGTGATTTCTGGTTTCTCTGGGAGCTCCTGGCATCTTCTGCATTTGTTTACATGGCTAGCTTACTGCTGTCTTAGTCTACAACTACCATGATCCCCCTCTCCCTCCCTCCCCCTCCCTGTTTCCCTAGCTAGCCTGCGGACTACTATCCCTACCTACCTAACTAACTCAGCCTACCCCCCCCACCCCATCATACTTACCTGTCTTATGTGTCCTGGAGATCAGTTTCTTCTGTCCCGCTGGCTCCTTCTTCTGTGGACTTCTTGTGCATGCGTGATATGTGCTCTTCACTTCTGCCGGTGAGTGTACAATAGAGCTCTATTGAGCAGGCGCTAGCAGAAGCGGAGAAGGTGACGCTTCGTGCCAGAAGACTGAAGACAGGTAAGTATGATTGGGACGGGAAGCGGTGGGAAGTATTGGTGATGCTTCATTTCCGGAAGCAGAAAGTCCACAGAGGAAACCTTTGCAGACCTTCTGTGAAAAGTGCTACGGGAAAAACCGTGATGCATTGCTGCCGCGGTTTTTACCGGAGCGCTTTTTTACTGTGGCCTGCTACGTTGGGTCTTAGTCTTAAAGCTCTGCACTAAAAGTATAAATTCACTTGTCAGAATTGGGTCTAGTCTCTGAATGCTTCATCTAAAAACTGTTCTGGGTGCATCAGTTCTAATGTACCCTATATTAATTTACCTCTTATAGTAGCTTTACTTAAAGGGTTATGTCAGCAAGAAACATCAACTATACACTGGGAGGATGGCAAATATTAGATTGGTTGAGGGCCAAGTTCAGTTGCCACTTGGCCAGTAAATCACCTGCCCAGCTGGTTTTACTGCTTGGAGGCCAGGGCCAGTATTTCATTTCTACCAGCCATTTTAAGTGCTAGTAATTTTTAGAAAATATGCCTTCAGCAAACTGACTTGATTTGCAGGAAAGGGAGTCTGATTTGTAAGTCTCCATCACATTCTGGATGGGCTAGCTGTATGTGGAGCAGCTGTCCAGCTTTACCTTGCCTTCCCTGTCAGTGTATCAAGTGAACTGAGGTCGACTGGTTTCCTTGTGCAGCAATGACATGCAGTACTAACATTGCTTCTACAGTGGTCACATGCTGTCCATGCTTATATCAACACCTTGTCCATACCTCCCAACTTTCAAAGGACAGAAAGAGGGACAAAATATGCGGCACGCATAGCGGCAAATTTAGCTCCACCTACTTCTATGTTGACTCTGCCCATTCTCATATATTTTTCCATGTGCCCCCACACAGTATAATGCTCCTACAGTCACCCTAACATTATATGCTCCCACATTATAATGTTCCCTTCCAATTGCCCCACAGTATTAAGTCCTTCTCTTCGTGCCCCAGTTTAAACTGGCGGAAACTAGAGGGAGACATTAAACTGGTGGAGGGAGACATTAAACAGTGGGGATAGTTGGAGGGAGACATTAAACTATGGGGCAGCTTGAGGGTGACATTAAACAGTGTGGGTAGTTGGAGGGTGTGATGATTCTGCTTAAATATGGCTATAACTCAAAGCTGTATTTTGGTCTCTGGGTAGCGTATCTCTTTACTCATAAGGTGCGCAGCCATAAGCCTAGGTGTATATTGGCAGTAGTAGCAACACTGGAACAATAGGGCTTTGTATCCATCCCAGCAGGGCTCCATTGTATTCCTACACAGCCCTGAGTGATCGAACAAACACCTGCATTGTCCAGTCTGCACTGGTAGATCAGACCTGGTTGATAACATTGTATCATTTCACTTGGTCTCAGCTCTATACAAAAAATCTGGACTTGAGTGCATTATTCAATCATACTTGCTGCCGCCAGTGACCTCATTCTGGGAGGTGGCATAAAGGGTATAAAAGATGAGGTAAGAGGCAATGGGAGGAGATTGGGCTGAGACCATCACAGACTACAGAGTTTTTACAGACAGACCACTGTGAAGAGCATGCAGGCTGGATTATTGTATTAATGCCACATGCTAACAAGCCTCCACTGGTTATTCACACATGACAGAGCATGTGTGAGTGTTGGATTATAGAGCCACATCAAGGAGATGCGTGGTAAAGTAATTATTTCACCTTTATTCCCTTTTATTTTAAGTACTGTATATTGTAACTAGTAACTGTTAATGCTTGCATATATCTACATATCTGTTCTGAACTGTATGTGTTAGATGTTAATACCGACCCATTTAGGGGTTAATAAATATATAAAATTTAGAAAGCTTGTCTTGTATTTATCTTGTGAACCCGGCACTCACTGGCGGTGAGTGTGGTTTTATATGAAAGAAGACTCAGGTGTGAGCCAAAACGGTGTTGGCGCACTGAGGATCTTTCACATTGATGGCAGCTTAGTGGGATCTTAGGATAAACGGCTTGTGTTGGTGACCTTTATCACTCACATGCTGGGGATTGTAGTAATCCTATGAGACAAGCTCGGTATTAAAGCAAGCATTAAGATACAGTGAAAGTTTGATACAGTGCTGTTCCCCTCCCTTACTCTTTGTATTCTATCCTATCTTTTATTTGGCAAATACCAGTGGATGGCTAGTGGGCTCAGAAGCAGAACCCCAGAACTGCAGAACCAGGCTTTTGGGAGATCCTGAGCGTATGGCTGAAATGGAGGCAGCCACAGCCATGCAGAGAATCGAACAGAGTCCTGATTTTGGGGCTAGGCCAGGAAGTGCGGCAAGCAGCCCGGTCCCAAGGATTACTTCACCAGGAGGGACCAGTAGCCCCAGCCTTGCTGGGGGAATGGCTTCATACTGGCAAACGGCCCTGCAGCAAATAGGCACCAGGGACCCTAACATATACCTGCAGGTGTTGTACTGTTTTCAGGAAGCTGCAGAACGAGAACGGCAGGCCGATCGTGAAGCTGCAGAACGAGAACGGCAGGCTGATCGTGAGGCAGCAGAACGGCAGGCTGATCGTGAAGCTGCAGAACGAGAGCGGCAGTATCAGCTTGAGCTCAAAAGACTGGAGCTCTCCCAGCGGGCACAAACCGCCCATGCGCAAACTCCAACAACCCTGCAGAGACCCTCAAGTTGGAAGGAGAAGCCAGGCCGGAGTTCCCCACAGCCGTCTGTCATCAGGTCGGGTGAGACAAACTATGCCCTGGGTGGTCCCTCCCCTGTCCCAAGAACTCTGGGCACCCTAATGACGTTCCCCAAACCCCAAGGGGAGGTGCGGCGGGGCCATGTCTGTAACCAGACAGGACATTTCAAGGAGGAGTGCCCCAACCACCCTGAGAACTTCCCTGCTTCCCAAGCCACAGCAAGTGGCCCATCTGTGTATCTGGATGGGGGTGCAGGAAAAGGAATGCGGACTGTGGGACTATTGACTGATTTGCCTGCTAATGTACTGTTGGGAAGTGATTTAGGACCTATGATGTCCCAATATGGGGTGGGGAGCACCCCAATTTACTGTGGTAAACTGTCTATGATTAATGCTGATAATGTGTCTGTCATATCTGCAGAGAGGGCCCGTAACCCCCCCTCTGAGATACTTCCCATGGCAGTCAATGTATATGCTAATGAGTTGCCTTCAGCTGAGAGCAGGGAAGATGCAACTGAACTTCCTGCAACCCAGCTCAGCAAAAATGTTATTGATGCTTTGTTCACCCTCGTGCTAGGAGACAATGAGACATTGTCTGTAGACACACCACATCTGCGGGGGCGTCTCCCTCCCAGCTTGTTAATATGTCTACCACAAATCTCATTGAGGCCCAGTGTGAATTAACAATTGCTAATGAAGGTACTGTCAGTGTAATTGCCAATGCTTGTTGTGAAAGTGTACAGGGTAGCTCTTCTGAGTCACTGGAAGCGACTTCTACTATTTCGCCCAGTGCATCCGATGAGCACCCAACTGCTGACCATGTGCCAGGTGGTCAGGAAGGCTATGGGGATCTCATGGCCGATCCAGGTGAGGGACGGACTGCTGGTAGTGCGGTGTTAGCCCGCAGCCAGAGTGCTACAAGGGTGGAGGGCGTTCCAACCCTTGAACCGTTGCCTACACCACCTGGAGTCGGTGCTGAGATGGCCATGACTAGCCTCACTCCCTTGAAGCCGGAGGAGTCCGGCCGGTATGAGACATACACGTCTCTTCTGTCCAGTTCTATTCCAGGAGCGCCCATGGTCCAAGTGCAGATGGCATGGGGTACTGGAGGTGTGATCCAAGAAGGGGGTATGTCAAATGTATTACCTGTCAATGTATTGTGTGGGGATGGTTTAGGGAAGCATGATCTCAGTCATTTGCCCACGGTATCACCATCACCCACCCAAGTACAGGAGGAACAGGATGTAGGTTTGGAAGCAAAGGGGGAGGTGCAGAACCCCCTAGAACTCTCCCAACTAGCGGCTAGTGTGGGGAAGACCCTGAGAGAGCAGGCTAAGGGTAGCCAGGAGAGCAGAGATTGCCGGGATGGGATCTCTGGAATGGTATCCCAAGGGCCTGAGGTCATGAGTGTAAAGCTACAGGGTGCCAGCACTCAGAAAGCGGACCTAGAACAGGCAGGAGGTAGCCAAGTGTACGTGGATCAGGGCCTGAGCCTTAGAAGTGTCCCTAGTCAGACTAGAGAGCCAGAAGGGTCCAGCAGCTATGTAACAGGCACCTCTATTTTGTCTCACTCCAGCCAAGAGTTCAGAGAGGATGTCCAAGCTGACCCTAGTCTGGACATATTGAAGGCGCGTGCCACTCAACCACCCTCGGAGTTTGACAAGGCCTGAGTCTACTGGGACCCTGGGGGTTGTGAAGCCTTGTGGCCAGAGCCTGAGAAGCTGGAGGTGGAGGTGCTTTCAGAAGAGGGGCGTAGGCCCCTACTTCCTACAAGCCCCATCTAAAGGGGGAGGTGTGATGATTCTGCTTAAATATGGCTATAACTCAAAGCTGTATTTTGGTCTCTGGGTAGCGTATCTCTTTACTCATAAGGTGCGCAGCCATAAGCCTAGGTGTATATTGACAGTAGTAACAACACTGAAACAATAGGGCTTTGTATCCATCCCAGCAGGGCTCCATTGTATTCCTACACAGCCCTGAGTGATCAAACAAACACCTGCATTGTCCAGTCTGCACTGGTAGATCAGACCTGGTTGATAACATTGTATCATTTCACTTGGTCTCAGCTCTATACAAAAAATCTGGACTTGAGTGCATTATTCAATCATACTTGCTGCCGCCAGTGACCTCATTCTGGGAGGTGGCATAAAGGGTATAAAAGATGAGGTAAGAGGCAATGGGAGGAGATTGGGCTGAGACCATCACAGACTACAGAGTTTTTACAGACAGACCACTGTGAAGAGCATGCAGGCTGGATTATTGTATTAATGCCACATGCTAACAAGCCTCCACTGGTTATTCACACATGACAGAGCATGTGTGAGTGTTGGATTATAGAGCCACATCAAGGAGATGCGTGGTAAAGTAATTATTTCACCTTTATTCCCTTTTATTTTAAGTACTGTATATTGTAACTAGTAACTGTTAATGCTTGCATATATCTACATATCTGTTCTGAACTGTATGTGTTAGATGTTAATACCGACCCATTTAGGGGTTAATAAATATATAAAATTTAGAAAGCTTGTCTTGTATTTATCTTGTGAACCCGGCACTCACTGGCGGTGAGTGTGGTTTTATATGAAAGAAGACTCAGGTGTGAGCCAAAACGGTGTTGGCGCACTGAGGATCTTTCACATTGATGGCAGCTTAGTGGGATCTTAGGATAAACGGCGTGTGTTGGTGACCTTTATCACTCACATGCTGGGGATTGTAGTAATCCTATGAGACAAGCTCGGTATTAAAGCAAGCATTAAGATACAGTGAAAGTTTGATACAGTGCTGTTCCCCTCCCTTACTCTTTGTATTCTATCCTATCTTTTATTTGGCAAATACCAGTGGATGGCTAGTGGGCTCAGAAGCAGAACCCCAGAACTGCAGAACCAGGCTTTTGGGAGATCCTGAGCGTATGGCTGAAATGGAGGCAGCCACAGCCATGCAGAGAATCGAACAGAGTCCTGATTTTGGGGCTAGGCCAGGAAGTGCGGCAAGCAGCCCGGTCCCAAGGATTACTTCACCAGGAGGGACCAGTAGCCCCAGCCTTGCTGGGGGAATGGCTTCATACTGGCAAACGGCCCTGCAGCAAATAGGCACCAGGGACCCTAACATATACCTGCAGGTGTTGTACTGTTTTCAGGAAGCTGCAGAACGAGAACGGCAGGCCGATCGTGAAGCTGCAGAACGAGAACGGCAGGCTGATCGTGAGGCAGCAGAACGGCAGGCTGATCGTGAAGCTGCAGAACGAGAGCGGCAGTATCAGCTTGAGCTCAAAAGACTGGAGCTCTCCCAGCGGGCACAAACCGCCCATGCGCAAACTCCAACAAGCCTGCAGAGACCCTCAAGTTGGAAGGAGAAGCCAGGCCGGAGTTCCCCACAGCCGTCTGTCATCAGGTCGGGTGAGACAAACTATGCCCTGGGTGGTCCCTCCCCTGTCCCAAGAACTCTGGGCACCCTAATGACCTTCCCCAAACCCCAAGGGGAGGTGCGGCGGGGCCATGTCTGTAACCAGACAGGACATTTCAAGGAGGAGTGCCCCAACCACCCTGAGAACTTCCCTGCTTCCCAAGCCACAGCAAGTGGCCCATCTGTGTATCTGGACGGGGGTGCAGGAAAAGGAATGCGGACTGTGGGACTATTGACTGATTTGCCTGCTAATGTACTGTTGGGAAGTGATTTAGGACCTATGATGTCCCAATATGGGGTGGGGAGCACCCCAATTTACTGTGGTAAACTGTCTATGATTAATGCTGATAATGTGTCTGTCATATCTGCAGAAAGGGCCCGTAACCCCCCCTCTGAGATACTTCCCATGGCAGTCAATGTATATGCTAATGAGTTGCCTTCAGCTGAGAGCAGGGAAGATGCAACTGAACTTCCTGCAACCCAGCTCAGCAAAAATGTTATTGATGCTTTGTTCACCCTCGTGCTAGGAGACAATGAGACATTGTCTGTAGACACACCACATCTGCGGGGGCGTCTCCCTCCCAGCTTGTTAATATGTCTACCACAAATCTCATTGAGGCCCAGTGTGAATTAACAATTGCTAATGAAGGTACTGTCAGTGTAATTGCCAATGCTTGTTGTGAAAGTGTACAGGGTAGCTCTTCTGAGTCACTGGAAGCGACTTCTACTATTTCGCCCAGTGCATCCGATGAGCACCCAACTGCTGACCATGTGCCAGGTGGTCAGGAAGGCTATGGGGATCTCATGGCCGATCCAGGTGAGGGACGGACTGCTGGTAGTGCGGTGTTAGCCCGCAGCCAGAGTGCTACAAGGGTGGAGGGCGTTCCAACCCTTGAACCGTTGCCTACACCACCTGGAGTCGGTGCTGAGATGGCCATGACTAGCCTCACTCCCTTGAAGCCGGAGGAGTCCGGCCGGTATGAGACATACACGTCTCTTCTGTCCAGTTCTATTCCAGGAGCGCCCATGGCCCAAGTGCAGATGGCATGGGGTACTGGAGGTGTGATCCAAGAAGGGGTATGTCAAATGTATTACCTGTCAATGTATTGTGTGGGGATGGTTTAGGGAAGCATGATCTCAGTCATTTGCCCACGGTATCACCATCACCCACCCAAGTACAGGAGGAACAGGATGTAGGTTTGGAAGCAAAGGGGGAGGTGCAGAACCCCCTAGAACTCTCCCAACTAGCGGCTAGTGTGGGGAAGACCCTGAGAGAGCAGGCTAAGGGTAGCCAGGAGAGCAGAGATTGCCGGGATGGGATCTCTGGAATGGTATCCCAAGGGCCTGAGGTCATGAGTGTAAAGCTACAGGGTGCCAGCACTCAGAAAGCGGACCTAGAACAGGCAGGAGGTAGCCAAGTGTACGTGGATCAGGGCCTGAGCCTTAGAAGTGTCCCTAGTCAGACTAGAGAGCCAGAAGGGTCCAGCAGCTATGTAACAGGCACCTCTCTTTTGTCTCACTCCAGCCAAGAGTTCAGAGAGGATGTCCAAGCTGACCCTAGTCTGGACATATTGAAGGCGCGTGCCACTCAACCACCCTCGGAGTCTGACAAGGCCCGAGTCTACTGGGACCCTGGGGGTTGTGAAGCCTTGTGGCCAGAGCCTGAGAAGCTGGAGGTGGAGGTGCTTTCAGAAGAGGGGCGTAGGCCCCTACTTCCTACAAGCCCCATCTAAAGGGGGAGGTGTGATGATTCTGCTTAAATATGGCTATAACTCAAAGCTGTATTTTGGTCTCTGGGTAGCGTATCTCTTTACTCATAAGGTGCGCAGCCATAAGCCTAGGTGTATATTGACAGTAGTAACAACACTGAAACAATAGGGCTTTGTATCCATCCCAGCAGGGCTCCATTGTATTCCTACACAGCCCTGAGTGATCAAACAAACACCTGCATTGTCCAGTCTGCACTGGTAGATCAGACCTGGTTGATAACATTGTATCATTTCACTTGGTCTCAGCTCTATACAAAAAATCTGGACTTGAGTGCATTATTCAATCAGACTTGCTGCCGCCCGTGACCTCATTCTGGGAGGTGGCATAAAGGGTATAAATGATGAGGTAAGAGGCAATGGGAGGAGATTGGGCTGAGACCATCACAGACTTCAGAGTTTTTACAGACAGACCACTGTGAAGAGCATGCAGGCTGGATTATTGTATTAATGCCACATGCTAACAAGCCTCCACTGGTTATTCACACATGACAGAGCATGTGTGAGTGTTGGATTATAGAGCCACATCAAGGAGATGCGTGGTAAAGTAATTATTTCACCTTTATTCCCTTTTATTTTAAGTACTGTATATTGTAACTAGTAACTGTTAATGCTTGCATATATCTACATATCTGTTCTGAACTGTATGTGTTAGATGTTAATACCGACCCATTTAGGGGTTAATAAATATATAAAATTTAGAAAGCTTGTCTTGTATTTATCTTGTGAACCCGGCACTCACTGGCGGTGAGTGTGGTTTTATATGAAAGAAGACTCAGGTGTGAGCCAAAACGGTGTTGGCGCACTGAGGATCTTTCACAGAGGGGGACATTAAACTGGGGGCAACTAGAGGCAGACATGCCCCCCTCCAGCTACCCCCCACGTTTTAATGTCCTCCTCCAGTTGCCCCCAGTTTAATTTCACCCTCCATCTGCCCCTCAAGTTTAATGTCCCCCTTTATCTGCCACCATCTTAATGTCCCCCTTCATCTGCCAGCAGCTTAATGCCCCCTTCATCTGCCACCATCTTAATGTCTCCCCTTCATCTGCCACTAGCTTAATGCTCCCTTCATCTGCCCCAGTTTAATGTCCCCCTTTATCTGACACCAATTTAATGTTCCCCATTCATCTGTCACCAGCTTAATGCCCCCCTTCATCTGCCCCAGTTTAATCGCCCCCTCCATCTACCACCAATTTAATGTCCCCTTTTATCTGCCACCAGCTTAATGTCCCCCTTTATCTGCCACCAGTTAAATTGCTCATTCATCTGCCCCCAGTTTAATTGCCCCCTACATCTGCCTTCAGTTTAACTGCCCCTATGTCTGCCCCCAGTTCCCCCCTCTTGCTCACACATGCTGTCTCTTCTCTCTTCACCTTCAGTAACCTTTCTGTGTAACATCACACTGTCCCGCAGTATCCAGAATAGCTCACCCCACACAAGAGTCTGATCACATGGTCATGACATCATCAAAGGTCCTTTAGCCCACTAGGATTTAGCATCTACCATTTAGCCTTTACCCTACCCTAATAAAGTTTGTTAACAGCAAAACACTTCAGGGGCATAACAAGATAAACTGTAAGCTATCCGGGACCGCGGGACAGCAGTGTAAAATTGGAACTGTCCCCCGGATGCGGGACGGTTGGGAGCTATGCAGATTGGTCCAGTCATTTGGCTGTGCATAAAGGACAGCAGAAATTTCAATGAAGACATGATGCTGAATTCAACTGTTAGGAGATCAGGGTGTCGGTGACCCTCATTCAACAATTTTGTGTAACCGATGTCTATGTAGACTTGCTTACATGCAACCTTCTCTGTTGAAGTCAGTGAGAGTTATGGCAAACTTGCCAACATTTGGGAATTACCGCCTAGGAGAACAGCACACACAGTGCGCCATGAAAATTTACATTTCCCATGGGCATGACCACACCTCCTCTCTTGTAATATATGCTCAAAATATAGTGGGTACGGAAAGTATTCAGACCCCTTTAAATTTTTCACTCTTTGTTTCATTGCAGACATTTGCTAAAAGCAAAAAAGTTCCTTTTATTTCTCATTAATGTACACTCAGCACCCTATCTTGACAGAAAAAAAACAGAAATGTAGATATTTTTGCAAATTTATTAAAAAAGAAAAACTGAAATATCACATGGTCATAAGTATTCAGACCCTTTGCTGTGACACTCATATTTATGCTATTCATTTCCTTCTGATCCTCCTTGAGATGTTTCTACTACTTCATTGGAGTCAAGCTGTGTTTAATTAAACTGATTGGACTTGATTAGGGAAGGCACACACCTGTCTATATAAGACCTCACAGCTCACAGTGCATGTCAGAGCAAATGAAACTCATGAGGTCAAAGGAACTGCCCAAGGAGCTCAGAGACAGAATTGTGGCAAGGCACAAATCTGGCCAAGGTTACAAAAGAATTTCTGCAGCACTCAAGGTTCCTAAGAGCACAGTGGCCTCCATAATCCTTAAACGGAAGAAGTTTGGCACGACCAGAACTCTTCTGGCCGTCCAGCCAAACTGAGCAATCGTGGGAGAAGAGCCTTGGTGAGAGAGGTAAAGAAGAACCCAAAGATCACTGTGGCTGAGCTCCAGAGATGCAGTAGGGAGATGGGAGAAAGTTCCACAAAGTCAACTATCACTGTAGCCCTCCACTAGTCGGGGCTTTATGGCAGAGTGGCCTGAAGGAAGCCTCTCCTCAGTGCAAGACATATGAAAGCCCGTATAGAGTTTTCCAAAAAACACATGAAGGACTTGAAGACTATGAGAAATAAGATTCTCTGGTCTGATGAGACGAAGATCGAACTTTTTGGCGCTAATTCTAAGCGGTATGTGTGGAGAAAACCAGGCACTGCTCATCACCTGCCCAATACAATCCCAACAGTGAAACATGGTGGTGGCAGCATCATGCTATGGGGGTGTTTTTCAGCTGCAGGGACAGGACGACTGCTTGCAATTGAAGGAAAATTGAATGCGGTCAAGTACAGAGACTGGACCTCAGACTGGGCCGAAGGTTCACCCTCCAACAAGACAATGACCCTAAACACACAGCTAAAATAACAAAGGAGTGGCTTCGTAACAACTTTGTGACCATTCTTTGTGACATTGGGTTGTGACCAGCCAGAGCCCTGACCTAAACCCAATTGAGCATCTTTGGAGAGACCTGAAAATGGCTGTCCACCAACGTTCACCATCCAACCTGACGGAACTGGAGAGGATCTGCAAGGAAGAATGGCAGAGGATCCCCAAATCCAGATGTGAAAAACTTTCCCAAGAAGACTCATGGCTGTACTAGCTCAAAAGGAAGGGGCTTCTACTCAATACTGAGCAAAGGGTCTGAATACTTATGCCCATGTGATATTTTAGTTTTTCTTTTTTAATAAATTTGCAAAAATATCTACATGTCTGTTTTTTTCTGTCAATATGGGGTGCTGAGTGTACATTAATGAGAAATAAAATTACCTTTTTTGCTTTTAGCAAATGGCTGCAATGAAACAAAGAGTGAAAAATTTAAAGGGGTCTCAATACTTTCCATACCCACTGTATGCACTCCACAGACCTTTTTCAAGTCACTTATAAAAATGGCTGTTAGCCCAGGGGTCAAGGAGATTTGCCCACTCTTCTGGGAGTCTTTTTTCTGCAGCCTCCCAGACTTTCCAGGAGAGTTGCCAAGTATGAGTTATGGAAATAGCTCAGCAAGCAGCTTGTAATACTGCTATAATACAATGAGGGCACACTTGTGGGAGTTTTGCTGGAATACTTGTTTACTCAACTCTATCCTATACTTGGGTAAAATGCACTTTCTGGGTAGGTCATGGTAGTGTTTAGTGGGCAGGTGTTGGATCTTATGATGTAATATGTGATAGACTCGACTCTCAAGCAAAATATATCAGACCAAAAAATGCTGAATAAATACAAAAAACATTGTAATTAGGTGGGAGGTGGTCAAAACTTTATTTAAAGAGAGTCTACCATCTCCTTTAGGTATATTCAACTGCTACCATCACGTTAGAGAATATATTACAGTGGTAAACAACATACTTATGTTATCTATGTCACTTTTGTAGATTTACCGAAAAGAAACTTTGAAGTCTTATGCAAATGAGGTAGTTGGTGCACTAGGGGCCTTCAGCTTCCTTTGAACACTGCTCTTGTTGCTCAGGTAGGATGGGTGATGCCATAACAGTTAGATGATCAACTCCCACTGCATGGGGTGTTGCAGGCAGGAGATGGTAGGGGTCTGATTGGCAAGTGAAGGCCAGCTCCTAGTGCACCAACTGCTTCATTTGCATAAGAAGTTGTTCTTATCCAAGTCTACAAATTGAAGTACATAACAGAGGTATGGTGTTTATCACTGTAACGTACTCTGTAAAATAATAGTGACAGCTGAATATTCATGGGGGAGGTGGTAGACACCCTTTAAAATCACATGAAGAGTCATCTTCCAGCAATCAGGATGGGAAAACTCCTTGTGGAAGAAACCTCTATGTAAAGATTACCCTTTCCTTAGGCTAAGGCTAAGTTCACATCTGTCTTGTACTGTACATATGGCACAGAAGAAGGAAAGTAAGGTAAATATGGATCTGTCTAATGACAAATACCAATGTGCCCGACAGATCCCATTGACTGTAATGGGGTCAAACGGGTTATGGTAACAGTCAATTTGCCGAATGAAAAAACCTATTGCAATTTTTGAGAGACTAGACCAGGGGTCGGCAACCCCCGGCACGCGTGCCAAGAGTAGCACGCGAGACTTATTTACCTGGCACGGCAGCCTGAGTCCTCACCCAGCAGTTTTGATTGGACCAAACACGGCCGAAACGAAACTGCTATTATTATACTGTGGGGTCTCTTCAGACCCCCGAGTATAATAAGCGGAGCCCCCGGGGAGGTGATGAACCATAAAAAATATTGTTAACTCACCTTCCCCGGCACAGGGCCGCAGGGGTCACGTCTGGCGTCATTACGCATAATGACGCGACGTGACCCCTGAGACTCAATCAGCGGTCGCTGACTACAGGCAGAAGCGCCCGAAGAGCACAGAGTGACTGCAGATCCGGGGAAGGTGAGTTAACATTATTTTTTATGTTTGTCACCTCTCTTGGCCCTCCGCTTATTATACTCTGGGGTCTGAAGAGACCCCACAGCATAAATATAGCTAGTGAGTGGTGACAATTGGAATATTATAAAAGTTATAATATTATACTGTGTGCAGGGGCCACTATGGGACATATACCATGTGCAGGGGCCATTATGGGACATAATACTGTGTGCAGGGGCCATAATGGGACATAATAACGTGTGCAGGGGTCGCTATGGGACATATACCATGTGCAGTGCAGGGGCCACCATGGGACATAATACCGTGTGCAGGGGCCACTATGGGACATAATACCGTGTGCAGGAGCCACTATGGGACATAATACCGTGTGCAGGGGCCACTATGGGACATATACCTTGTGCAAGGGCCACTATGGGACATAATACCGTGTGCAGGGGCTGCTATGGAACATAATACCGTGTGCAGGGGCCATTATGGGACATAATACTGTGTACAGGGGCCGCTATGGGACATATACCATGTGCAGGGGCTGTTATGGGACATAGTATCGTGTGCAGAGACCGCTATGGGACATAATATCGTGTGCAAGGGTCGTCAGACTTACAATTATTGACCGGCACTCCGAGTACCTCAACTTTGATTTTTTAATCGAAATAGGCACACCGAACAAAAAAGGCCTACCCCTGGAGTAGACTATGCAACGGCTCCTAATGCAGAGGTGAATATATCCTTAGAGAGATAAAGAGGTTGTCTGAGATGTTGATACTGATGACTTGTCCTCAGTATAAATTATCAATATTAGATAGATCTGGATGCAACACCCTGCACCACAACCGATCAGCTGTTCTCAGGAGCATCCAGAATTATAAAGTGACAAAGCCGAAAGTAGATGGCTCAGTTCACTATGTAGTAGCTGTGTTGCAATATTGCAGCTCAGTTCCCATTCACTCACTTTTAGAATTTATATACTTCACCAGATTTACAGAGATCGATATGGCAAAAAATAGACTATAAATGTAATAAACCGCACATAGAAGAGATCTGGCTGTGATATCCATCAGCCCGTTTATCACTGGACATAATTTAATTGATCTTATTGGCTAGGAAGATGTATCTTTGAAACCAGTGGGCTGTCTATGTTCTCCCTAAGGAGATCTGCTCTTTGTACAGTAGAGTGTCTGTTCTCTAACGTATTGGAGGGGATCCTGTACTAGAGACCACCCTCAATTACATACATATACCACGGGGTTGTCTAATGCACACAATCCCTTTTCCCTGCTAGAACTTCCAAATTACATCAAAGTAGGTATTTTGTAGAGTAGTTAAGCTCAAGGTTCTTAGGTACATCAAACATGGCACTGAGCATGATAGTATGTTCTTCTTTTATGGAGTCTTGTTTATGACATAAGTATACGTAAGATAATCTGGTTGTCAGGGTTACTAAAAGTGCTTATTACTGATGCAGGCCTCATTTATTATAAAGTTGCTCACAGTGTTCTGAAGTGTTAACCCTGTATTGACTAACAATACTTTTCACTACAGAGGCCAGTACACTATACTTGCTAGTAAGTAGGCACCCTATCATAAGTGCACCCATTAGACACCTTAATAAATAGGGGTTGGAAATAACCTAAAAGGTGATATACACTTTTTTAGGTCCAAAGATTGGGCTTATAACTAGAAAATTATTTAAGGGAAAATTGCTTAACAAATACTGTAATATAACTGGGAAATGCATTGTGAGGAATTTCCTAATATACATCTACTGCATTTAATGGGAGTCAGTACTATTGGTGCACTGGAGGGTGGACCTTCAGCAGTGGGAGGATCAACTCTTACTGCACAGGGTGGTGCAAGCAGGAGATGGTAGGGCGCCACCTCCAGTGCACCAACTGTCTCATTTACATAAGACTTCAAAGTTGTTTTTGTCCAAATCTACAAAAGTGACATATACAACTTTGGTATGTTATCACTGTCATGTGCTCTGTAACATGGTGGTTTATGTTGACTATGCGGTGAGGTGGTAGACTCCCTTTAAGGAGTATTCTCATCTTACATGGGATATGCACAGGTTTGCACCTCTGGGACAGTCACCCAATATATTTTGAGGAGAAAACATCAAAAAGCAAAATTCAGTTCTCTCTCATATGAATTATTCCTTTTCTTCTCCATCCGGCACAGACTTTCATGACAACTTCTCCCACAGACTTTAAAGTTCGCTGTTCAGATATCTTGGTCCTTCGCCTGTAGCCCATCCTCACCCTCTATAGCTACCCAACACCTCCATCCACAACAACATCATCCTCTTTAACAACCTTTCCCTAATAGGAGCCAAATTTCACTCCTCTTAATACCTCTCCCCAAGTGATAGCATAATCAGCATCCCCTTCCAGAATGGCTGCAGTATCTCCACCCACAACAGAAGCAGACCCATCTACTGGGTGCAGAATCTGTGCACTCATTGTTATGTGGCCGTGAGGTCACTATAGGTTCTTCTGCCCTCCTGGAGACAGAGGCTGCATTGATAATATATGCCTGGCAGCATCTTTGCTTGACTGCATCCTACTGATCTACCATCCCAGCCCATGTTAATAGCAGGAGACTGATGTTTGAATCAGACCCTGAACCACCAATTGTAATTCAATACCAGTAATAAACAACTACTGTGAAATCTCCTTGATCATCTGCTGTTACCACATTCCACTGTGTGGAAAAGGAGGATACAGGTCATAAAGTGCACAGTAATTGGTTCTGATGATTTGTTGAAATGTTTAGCCAAGATTTCAGATTGTTGTATCTTACATTCCCACAGACAACTATGATAATAGTTCACAAGCAAGACAAATTTTGGTCAGTATAGTATAAAAAGCACCCCTGCCCCTTCATTCCAAGGATGTAAGTAATACATCATGATTTTAACCCCTTAAAGGGGTTTTCTGGTAAAAAAAAATATTTTTAAAAAAGGGCTGTTAGTGCTATCGATGGGTTAATAAGTGCACCCAAATACCTTTAGCAGTGTTTTGAGTGATTTCTGGCTTTCTATGGGAGCTCCTGGTATCCTCTGCATTTGTTTACATGGGTAGCTTTCTGCTGCCTTACCCTACAACTACCATGATGCATTGCAGTTCACTCAGATCCCACCTCTTCTGCCCGCACCTGGGAGCTGGCGCCCACGCATTAGAACGCCAGCAGAAGCGAAGAGAATCAGCGGACCTACCACGCATGCGCAATAGAACACTGTTTCTCTTCGCTTCTGCCGGCGTTCTATTGCGTAGGCGCCGGATCCCTTGTGAAGGAAGCGACGCCCAGCAGAAGAAGAGGACGTTGTTAGGTGGCTGGTCTGGAAAGGGTTAACCGTTGTATGTCTGAAGTCTGTGGTTTGGTAGGGGTTTTTTCCTGAGGTTCTGGCCCACCCTCTGGTGTACTATTTAAACTGGGGGCTTGCTCCAGTTCACTGCTGGTTATACACTTGTGTTTGGCCATTCCTGTTACCTGTAGTTCTATAGTCTGTTTGGTTCTGTATTCTCGCCTTGTTTGTTTACTCTCTGGCCTGTTGTCAGGGTGTCTGTGTAGTGGGCTTTGTGAGTGTGTGTACAGTCATGGCCAAAAGTTTTGAGAATGACACAAATATTCTATTTTCACATGATCTGCTGCCCTCTGGTTTTTATGTGTGTTTGTCAGATGTTTTTATCACATACAGAAATATAATTGCATTCATATTATGAGTAACAGAAGCTTATATTGACAGTTAGAATGAGTTAATGCAGCAAGTCAATATTTGCAGTGTTGACCCTTCTTCTTCAGGACCTCTGCAATTCTCCCTGGCATGCTCTCAATCAACTTCTGGACCAAATCCTGACTGATAGCAGTCCATTCTTGCAGAATCAATGCTTTAATTTTGTCTGAATTTGTTGGTTTTTGTTTGTTCACCCGTCTCTTGATGATTGACCACAAGTTCTCAATGGGATTAAGATCTGGGGAGTTTCCAGGCCATGGACCCAAAATCTCTATGTTTTGTTCCCTGAGCCATTTAGTTATCACCTTTGCTTTATGGCAAGGTGCTCCATCATGCTGGAAAAGGCATTGTTGAGCGCCAAACTGCTCTTGGACGGTTGGGAGAAGTTGCTCTTAGAGGACATTCTGGTACCATTCTTTATTCATGGCTGTGTTTTTAGGCAAGACTGTGAGAGAGCCGATTCCCTTGGCTGAGAAGCAACCCCACACATGAATGGTTTCAGGATGCTTTACAGTTGGCATGAGACAAGACTGGTGGTAGCGCTCACCTCTTCTTCTCCGAATAGGCTGTTTTCCAGATGTTCCAAACAATCGAAAAGGGGATTCATCAGAGAAAATGACTTTACCCCAGTCCTCAGCAGTCCACTCCCTGTACCTTTTGCAGAATATCAGTCTGTCCCTGATGTTTTTTCTGGAGAGAAGTGGCTTCTTTGCTGCCCTCCTTGAGACCAGGCCTTGCTCCAAGAGTCTCCGCCTCACAGTGCTTGCAGATGCACTCACACCTGCCTGCTGCCATTCCTCAGCAAGCTCTGCACTGCTGGTAGCCCGATCCCGCAGCTGAAACACTTTTAAGAGACGATCCTGCCGCTTGCTGGTCTTTCTTGGGCGCCCTGGAGCCATTTTGGCACCAATGGAACCTCTCTCCTTGAAGTTCTTGATGATGCGATAGATTGTTGACTGAGGTGCAATCTTTCTAGCTGCAATACTCTTCCCAGTTAGGCCATTTTTGTGCAGTGCAATGATGACTGCACGTGTTTCTTTAGAGATAACCATGGTTAACAGAAGAGAAACAATGATGGCAAGCACCAGCCTCCTTTTAAAGTGTCCAGTGGTGTCATTCTTACTTAATCATGACAGATTGATCTCCAGCCCTGTCCTCATCAACACCCACACCTGTGTTAATGGAGCAATCACTGAAACGATGTTAGGTGGTCCTTTTAAGGCAGGGCTGCAATGATGTTGAAATGTGTTTTGGGGGATAAAGTTCATTTTCTAGGCAAATATTGACTTTGCAAGTAATTGCTGTTAAGCTGATCACTCTTTATAACATTCTGGAGTATATGCAAATTGCCATTAGAAAAACTGAAGCAGTAGACTTTGTAAAAATTAATATTTGTATCATTCTCAAAACTTTTGGCCATGACTGTACATTGTCCTCCAGTGTTCCTTTTAGGGCTAACTTCTAGGGTTTCTATTTAGGTTCCTGTGAGGTGTCCTCTTGTCAGAGGAAAACTCTGGCACTAGGCAGGTTTAGCCAGGGTGAATGTTAGGGATAATTCCCCCGATATTGTCCACCTGCCTATTTTGCTTTGATTTTCACTTATTTTGTCTGCCTTTGTTTACTTTGCATTTCTAAAATAAACCAGTTTATTTCACACATTCGTTTGTTATTATTCTGTTCAGAGACAAACATAACAGACATGAGCATTGGTGAGTATGATGGGGGGCTGAGAGTAGTACTGGCGACCTCACATCTCCAGAAACAGCGAAACTGAACATCACCAGGAAATCAGAAGATGTACATTTTTTTTTTTTTTAAAGAGAGTAAATTAGAAGTTAGGGCAAGGAGTTTAGTGTTAAAGCAACCGATCACCGGTTGAAAAATGGCGGCACTGGTGGCACCTGCACAGTTTAGATGCCGCGGTCCCATTTGACTGTGGCGTCTAAAGGGTTAACAGCTGTGATCGTTGCAAGCACCGATTGCTGCTGTTAGCGGTGGGTGTTGGCTGTATTATACAGCCGGCATTTGCCCTGTATGGAGTGAGCTCAGCTCCTGAGCTCTCTCCATACATACCCATGTGACGCAGAACGTACTTACACTAACTGTGCCTAGAATATAAGGACCAGAGCTAGTATCTTTGTGTCTGGGGCCGTAAGAGACAACATTGCGCAGCGCCAAAGGGTCAGGCCAGTGGTGAACCTAGCCTCTTTGCTGCCTGAGGCGGACTATAGAAAGACGCACCCCCCCCCCCCCAAAAAAAACAAACAAAAAAAAAAAACTGAGTTTCCATGCTACTAGTTTAACACACTGTTATCGTCGCACAATACGCAAAATATACACAATACACAAAGTTATAAAACAGTTTTTAAGAATTCTTCTTCCTGTATTACTTCAGTATCAGATCAACAACACGGCATTAACAATGAAAGTAACTTCACACGTCTTCTGCTTGGTGGATGGACGAGCCCACGTGGCCCCCATTCTCTATAATAGGAGCCCCGCAGATAGCTGAGTACTGGACTTCGGCTATCTTTGGCACTCCCATTGAAGTGAATGAGAGCCCCGTGGGTTCGTCCATCCACCAAGTGACACACCTATATATATGGCTGCAGCCAGGCTGGATTCCCACCTAGTGGGGGGAAAAAACCCAATTCTCAGGCTCAGTGGGGGTCTCAGCAGACAGACCCCCATCACTCAGGTATTTATCCTCTATCATTTAGGTGTATACAGGGCAGTAACATTCTGTGACTTACAGGTGACGTCTCTGACTAATCGGTCACATTTCCCTTCTCTTCCCTCTGGACCGCCATGACCACTTCTTCCAGCTGTGACTTGTCTCTGTAAAGGTTGCAACACAGACATCTTTGGCTCCTCACTTTTCCAGGCATCCAACCCACATTGTCCTCACCTACACAAAGCCCCCATTCTGCTGCTACCCCCAATTATAAAATATATGATATAACCCCCCATAATGAATAATACCCCCAAGTGCATCTTTATATTAATAATGTCCGTGTGTACCCTGTATAAATAGTGCCCCTTATTAATAATACCCCAGGTGTTAACTAATTAAAAGGTTTTCCAGGTCATTAATAAACTAATCAGTGGGGTTCAAAAACCCAGGATCCCCACTGACCAGCTGTTTGAATGGTACCTGTGTAAGCGCCGTGACCGCTTCTCTGTTTACATAGTGTAATTCATCTCATAGCGGCCATGTAATGTAACTGCAGCCTCGTCCTGTACATGTCTACAGTATGTGACAAGGCTACAATTACATCACACGGTCACTATAAACAGACAGCGTATAATATAAACAGGTGCCATAGCCCCTGTTTATAGCGCCCCACTTACACACACTATAATGTTCCACAGCAGCCCCTGCACACAGTATTACACAGTCTTATGGCCCGCAGCGGCCCCTGCACACTGTATTATGCCTCTCAGCGGCCCCTGCACACGGTATTATGCTCCATAGTGGCCCCTGCTCATGGTATTATGCCCCGCATTGGCCACTGCACACGGTATTATGTTCCACAGCAACTCCTGCACACAGTTTTATGCCCCATATTGGCCCCTGCACACGATATTATGCTCCATATTGGCCACAGCACACGGTATTATGCTCCATAGTGGCCCCTGCACTGGTATTATGCTCTATAGTGGCCCTTGCACTGGTATTATGCTCCATAGTGGCCCCTGCACTGGTATTATCCTCCATAGTGGCCCTTGCACTGGTATTAAGCTCCATAGTGGCCCCTGCACTTGTATTATGCTCCATAGTGACCCCTGCACCCGGTATTATGCTCTATAGTGGCCCCTGCACTTGTATTATGCTCCAGAGTGGCCCCTGCACACGGTATTATGCTCTACAGTGGTCCCTGCACAGGGTATTATTCCCCATAGTGGCCGACCCATGAACTATTATTATACTCTGGGGTCTTTTCAGACCCCAGAGTATAATGATTGGAGACCCAGGGGAGAATACAAACATAAAAACCAGAGTTACTTACCAATCCTGGACACTGGTGCACTCCTTGCAGCTTTCGGCCCTGTTTAATTGTGCACACACGTCACGTGATCAGGCCAGCGACGCGACCTGATGACGTCACCAGAGGCCTCAAGCCTGCTCGGAGTTACATCAGATCGCAGGAGGTGAGTAACACTGGTTTTTATGTTCCCTCACCAACCCTAGGCCTCCGATTATTATACTCCGGGGTCTGAATAGACCCCAGAGTATAATAATAGTAGTATTTGCGGCCTGCGGCCTAACTTACCGATCCCCCGCGGCCGCTCACAGCGGCATCCACTTCTCTTTCTGCGTCCCATAGCAGAAGGGGAAGCGGGGGGCGGCCACGAGCAGACGCGGGATAGGTAAATAAATAGGCCCTGACCTGCCGGGGATACTCCAACAGGTTACGGCCTATTTATATATATAAAAAAAAAGTTATAATCACCTGGGATGCCTTGATGCAGCCGCCGCCTCCTCTTCTTGTCTGCGACATCTGTGTCTCAGCGTAGGCGGCGTGATGACGTCATTGTATCGCCGCCTGCGCTGAGATGCGACGTCTTGTAAACCAGCCCAGGACAGGCCCTTCTCAGCTCTGTTTTTTTTTTTTTTTAAAGCGACCTGTCCTGGGCTGGTTTACATTAAATAGTAAAAATGCCGCCCCCCGGACAGTGCCGCCCGAGGCGGCCGCCTCACTTCGCCTCATTAGCGGTGCGCCCCTGGGTCAGGCAATAGCGTAGTCAGATACAGCCCAAAGATCAAGATAGGTGTCTTGTTGCTCATGCAGTGTGTGACTAGTAAAGATGACTTTTAAATACTCAGACTGATAGGGATAAACTGGGAAAAATTGCAGGTGTGCACAATGACCCTTTAACCACTTCCGTGCCGCCCATAGACTATATATGTCCAATGGGTGGTTGTCTAGTTCTGCATGGATGTACCGGTATGTACAAGCAGAAACTGGGAGCCAGCTGTAACTTCAGCCAGAACTCCCAGAGAGAAGACAGGGAAGGTTTATTACCTTCCCATATCGCTTTGTATACAGCGCTCAATGAGTTCTGTATACAGCGCTATGGGAGCCGCCATTTTGCGGCCGCCCTCTGACCTGGCGGTCATGTGATCCACCAGGTGCAGCATCTGCTGGGTCATACAGGACCCAGATCAGCTCTATAGTATTGTTGAAGTAACATGCAAATGTAAATAATGTAAAAAAATAAATAAATAATACGCCAATAAAATGCCCTTATTACAGGTTATAACCCCACCCCCCGACGACAACATAAAAAATAAAAATTACCGTAACGGAGAGGAAAAACTATTTTAGGCTAAGGCCCCATTTTGCGGAAAAGCAGCTTTTTTTGTTGCAGATTTTGCTGCGTTTTTTTGAGCTAAAGTCAGGAGTGGATTAAACAGATGGGAAGTGTCTAAGAACTTCCTATGTATATTTCCCATTCCTTTTCAAGCCACTCCTAATTTTGGCTTAAAAAACCGCAGCAAAATCTGCAACAGAAAAAAAGCTGTGTTTCCGCAACGTGGGGCCCCAGCCTTAGGCTACGGCCCCACGTTGCGGAAACGCAGCTTTTTTTGTTGAAGATTTTGTTGTGGTTTTTTGAGCCAAAGGCTACAAAAAGAATGGGAAATATATAGGAATTTATTATACTTCTACCTTCTGCAATGTGGGGCCGTACCCTTATAAAGATTTTTAGTAGCACTTTGTGTTATTAAATAAAAAAAAAAAATTAAAAGTTAAAAACAAACACATTTTTTCCTCCTCTTTTGTTTATATTTTCCTGGATATAAAAAAAAAATTAAAACACATACAAAAATATAAACATAAAAATAAAGCTCCATGTGTCACCGAAAAAAGACGCATATGAAAAAAATGTTACAGCCCTCAAAACCGTACATACAAAAAATCCCGAAAATGTGTCTGGTCCTGGACCAGAAATTGGCCTGGTACTGAAGTGGTTAAGTAAAAGGCAGTAGTACAAGCATATGCATAGCAATATGGAGGAGCAAGAACTGCATGGAGTGTAGCAAAGGAAACCTTGTGGCCACACCTGCTGGGAGAGCTAATATGGTGGCGGGTGCAGACAGCTGATGATACACTCTGCCATAGATGACAAGGGATCAGGGGCGCACCGCTAATGAGGCGAAGTGAGGCGGCTGCCTCAGGCGGCACTGTCCATCACTGTCTGGGGGGGCGGAATTTTTACTAGTTATTTAATGTAAACCAGCCCAGGACAGGCCACTTAAAAAAAAAAAAAAAACTGATCGGGGCCTGTCCTGGGCTGGTTTATGAGACCTCTGCGTGTCAGCGCAAGCGGCGATACAATGACGTCATCGCACCTCCTACACTGAGACTCAGACGTCGCGGACAAGAAGAGGAGGCGGCGGCTCCATCATGGGATTGCAGGTAGGTGACAATAACTTTTTTTTTAACCCCTTAATGACTGGGCCATTTTTCGTTTTTGCATTTTCGTTTTTCCCTCCCCACATTCCAAGAGCCATAACTTTTTCATTTTTCAGGTCACATGATGGCTTATTGTTTGCGAAACAAATTGTACTTTGTAATGTCACTATTCAATATGCTGTGCAATGTACTGGGAAGCTGGAAAAAAATTCAGACTGAGGTGCAATTGGAGAAAAACTGCATTTGCGCCAAATTCATATGGGTTTAATTTTTACAGCATTCACTGTGTGGTAAAGATGACGTTACCTGTATTCTGCGGGTCAGTACGAACACGGCGATACCAAATTTATATAGTATTTGTAATGTTTTGATACCTTTTAAAAAATTAAAAACTTTGCTAAATAGAAAAAAAAATTTTGCATCGCCATATTGTGTCACCTGTAACTTTTACATATTTACATGTATGGAGCTGGGTAAGGCGTCTTTTTATGCAGGACAACTTGACCTTTTTATTGATACAATTTGGGGAAAGATCTGATGGTTTGATCACTTTTTATTCAATTTTTTTATAAGAGACAAAGTGTTGAAAAAAACTTTATTTGGCCATTTTGATTTTTTTTTCCCCGCTACGCCATTCACCGTATGGGATAAATATTTTTGCATTTTGGAGCGTGGGGATACCTAAAGTGTTTATGCTTACTTTTGTTTATTTACTTTTATATCTGATCTAGGGAAAGGGGGGTGATTTCCCCTTTTGTGTTTTTTTTTTTTTTTTTTTTTCTCCATACTTTTAAAAACTTTTTTTTTTTTTTTTTTTTTTTTTTTTAACTTTTACTTGAATGATCAGACTCCCTAGGGACCTTGAAACCTAGGGAGTCTGATCGATCATACTATTCACTGCGATACTACTGTTTCGCAGTGAATAGCAAAATGCCTTCACTGCTATTAGACGATGCCTCTGGCATCGTGTAATACCTCTAATGTAATGACAGGCCTGGGAGCCTTCAATAGGCTCCCGGCTGTCATGGCAACCAAGCGCCGCCCTCCGATGACGTTCTGGAGGGCAGCGATCGGGTAAAAATGGCGGCGCCTGTGGCGGCTGCGCAATTTAGACGCCGCGGTCCCGTTTGACCGCGACATCTAAAGGGTTAACAGCCGCGATCGGTGCAGGCACCGATCGCTGCTGTTAGCGGCGGGTCCTGGCTGTATTACTGTATACAGCCGGCACCCGCGGTGTATGGAGAGCGCTCAACTCCTGAGCGCTTTCCATACATCGTCATACGTCTCAGGACGTACTATTACGCCCTGGGTCGTTAAGGGGTTAATATATATATATAAATAGGCCGTAACCTGCTGGAGTATCCCAGGCAGGTAACAGTGTATTTATTTACCGATCCCCGCGCCTGCTGTGGCCGCCTCCGCTTCCCCTTCTGCTATGGGATGCAGAAGGAGAATCAGAAGCGGCTGTGAGCGGCAGCGGGGATCGCTAAGTGAGGCCAAATACTACTATTATTGTATAATAATCGGAGACCCAGGGAAGGTGATAAACATAAAAACCAGTGTTACTCACCTCTCCAGCGATCCGATGTTACTCCCAGCAGGCTTCGGCCTTCTTTGGTGACGTACCAGGCGTCACGTGAGCCAGCCCGACGTCATTATGTGGCGACGCCGGTCTGTGCAACATTGAAGAGGGCCGAAAGCAGGGAGCGCACCGGAGCCCAGGTAAGTAACACTGATTTTTATGTTTGTCACCACCTGGGTCTCCGATCATTATACTCTGGGGTCTTTTAGACTGCTGGGGCACAATACTGTGTGCAGGGGCCACTATGAGGCATAATACCTTGTGCAGGGGCCACTATGGAGCATAATACCATGTGCAGGGGCCGCTGTGGGGCATAATACCCTGTGCAGGGGCCGCTGCTGGGCATAATACTGTGTGTAGGGGCCGCTGCTAGGCATAATACCGTGTAGGGGTCGCTGCTGGGCATAATACCGTGTGCAGGGGCCGCTGCTGCAGGGCATAATACCGTGTGCAGGGGTCGCTGCGGGGCATAATACAGTGTGCAGGGGCTGCTGCGGGGCATAATACTGTGTGCAGGGGCTGGCGGAAGTCCCCACTACACATGACCACTGAGGGGAAGAAAACACCGGAGCAGCAGGACTGTAATACGTTGGGAGACACCGCACCTTCCCCAGCCTCATATTAAAAAAGTGGTTATCCTGGACAACCCCTTTAAGGTGGCACTTGGGCTTTATTAAAGGGTCTTTCCAGCTCATTTTTATTGATGTTCTATCCTTAGGACAGATTATCAATAAGAGATCAGTGGACCCCTCCTCTGATCAGCTGTATGAAGGGGCTATGGCGCTTGTTTATATCATATGCTGTCTGTTTATAGTGACCGTGTGATGTAATTCCAATCTTGTCACATGGACGTGTATAGGACGAGCCTGTAGTTACATGACATGGCCGCTATGAGATGAATGACACTATGTAAACAGAGAAGCGGTCACGGGGCTTACACTGGTACCACGGTTCATTCAAACAGCTGATCATTGGGGGTCCTGGGTTTTTGAGCCTCACTGATTAGTTTATTAATGACCTGGAAAACCTTTTAATTAGTTAACACCTGGGGTATTATTAATAAGGGGCACTATTTATACAGGGTACACACGGATATTATTAATATAAAGATGCAGTTGGGAGTATTATTCATTATGGGGGGTTATATCATATATTTTATGATTGGGGTAGCAGCAGGATGGGTGTGCAGGTGAGGACAATGTGGGTTGGATGCCTGGAAAAGTGAGGAGCCAAAGATGTCTGTGTTGTAAACTTTACAGAGACAAGTCACAGCTGGAAGAAGTGGCCATGGTGGTCCAAAGGGAAGAGAAGGGAAATGTGACCGATTAGTCAGAGATGTCACCTGTAAGTCACAAAATGTTACTGCCCTGTATACACCTAAATAGAGGATAAATACCTGATTGATGGTGGTCTGTCTGCTGAGTCCCCCACTGAGCCTGAGAATTGGGCTTTTTTCCCCCCACTGGGTGGGAATCCAGCCTGGCTGCAGCCATATATAGGTGTGCTTGGTGTATGGACGAACCAGGTATACTGATGTTAACTTCGTCCATGCTCACGGCCACCAGGGATCACTAAATTAGACCCCTCTCTGTCCTAGACCACTTTGTATATACACTGGAGATCAAAATTAGAGTACAATGTTTGAACACTTGATTTTTTCATAAATAATGTAATCTACATTGATCAACATTTGAAGGATATTTTTGTAAGGGGTACACCATGCCACTAGAACAATGTTTTACAAAATAACCAAAGTATATCAACATAAAACCTTTATTTTGCAAAAAACGTGATGATCAAAATTAGAGAACAGCAATGACTGTAGCACAGAGAAAAATTCTAAGTAAATTTTCTGAAGGTTACAACAGTCACCAGTCAGTAGGAAGTGTACAGGCCTTTGCTCTGAATGACTTCAGCACATCTGCGGCCACAGGACACCACTAGTCTCTCACACTGCTCTGGTGTGATTTTGGTCCACTCTTCTTCCAGTCTCTTCCACAGTTCTGTGACTGTTGTGGGTTTCTTAGCCATAGCTTTGTCACTAAGGATTTTCCATAGGTTTTCTATTGGGTTTAGATCAGGAATCTGGGCTGGCCATTTCATTGTTTCAATGTTTTCAGTTTCAAGGAACTGCTTTCCCCGTTTTGCTGTGTGACAGGTGGCATTGTTCTGTATGAAAATTGCTGGCTGATTGAGTGATGAACGCAAGGAAGGAACCATGTGTTGTTGAAGAAGGTTCTGATACACACTTGCATTCACCTGCCAGGTAGCTGTATGAGAGGTCCTGCTGCAGAGAACATTCCCCAAACCATGACACTTCCTCCTCCACCTTTCACTGACTTCTTTACACACTTTAGGTTCAGTCTTTCCCCAGTTTGTCGACAAACATAAGGTTTCCCATCAGACTCAAATAAATTAAACTTGCTTTCATCACTAAAATGAACTCTGGAGCACTTCTCCTCTGTCCACACAACATGCTCCTCAGCAAAGGTGAGTCTAGCCTTGTGATTCTTTCTGCTAATGAGAGGTTTGGTCACTGCAGAGTGGACTTTCGGTCCATCAAGACACTGTATGACAGTGAGACAGATCCTTACCCTGTTCAGTGCTGAACTGGCCAGCAATTACAGCTGCAGTGTTGAAACGATTACTCATGGAGATTCTCTGCATTAGCCTGTCCGCTCTTGCATTTGTCTTTCGAGGGCGACCAGCCTTCTTGGAGGACTTGAATGAGTTTGTGATGTTGTAACATGCAATATTCTAGAAATCACAGACTCGGAACGACCAACTTCTCTTGCTATGGCTGATAGGGTCTCCCATTTGGCCTTCATCTGGACAACCTGCTGCCAGAGGGTTTCAGTCACTTTGGAACGGCACACCATTTTTGCAAAGTCAGTGAAAACTGGAAAGTTAGGCTGCTAGTTACATAGGGTTTGTCAGATAATGAAAGAAATTAGCACCAGGTGCCAGATTAACACTAATAACTTGCAGGTATCTGAAAGTCTTCTTTAATTTTGATCAGTGTTCTTTATCAATAATCTCATTTACATTTTTATTCTGTGCTTTAGAATAAATACAATTTATGAAATAAGCTTAAAATACTGCTATTTTACTCACGTTAGGATATATTCACATAGGACTACACAATGTCCTTGACATTTAGGGAATTGTGTGTTGTTCTCGAATTTTGATCTCCAGTGTAGACATTAACTCCCTCCCTGCCCTAAATCACTAGGGATTCTGCCATTTATAGCCTCACAGCTCTGGAACACCAGGAATAATGACCGTCCAGCGGTGGGACCTCCAAAACTATTTTGTTGCTTTGATTGCAATTAAATCACAGAGTCCTGAAACAGATTGGTTCATTTATTAAAAATATCTTTGTTGTAATGAAACACATCTAACATCCATTGTCCTCAATACGAGAAAAGAACATGGAATATAAACGTAGCATAATATAGAAGTTCTCTATAGGTTTTCTATAAGGAATGGAGCTGTGAACTATTTTAATTCTGGACTAAAAATTGAATAATTTATAAGTGCATGATACGGAAAAACCTCTTTTTTATTTCATAAAAATAGAGGCATGTCAAATAAGTGTGCACCCACCAGGATCATTCCCTGGATAAGTTTTGTAAAGGCCTTTAGCATATAGCAGGGAATGGTGTATTATATGTGTGCTTTATCATTTTTTTTATATATCAAATCTAAAAAAGGTCTAAAGGCATTAGAATCACTCCTCACTGACACAGTAATGCAAGCATATGCTATGCAGACGTCATAAAAGAGTGGACAAGCCTTGACATTGTACATTTAGTAATGGCCAACTGACAGAAGCAGAAACGTGGCACAGTAAGCTGTGGCATCTTATGGAAATAACCCAAGCATTAGTACCACATGGTACCTCTGACAAATGTGATTGATGAAGAAGAATATTATATTAATATTATTCTTTCACTTTGCATTCTGGACTGGGCCTCTATGAGGCAGGTTATCATTCCCTCCCTTTGAAAGGCAATTGCACAATTTCCAGCCTCCAGTGCAAACATTGTCATCTAAGGCTTTCAAATGCTGTCATAGCAAAAGGTTTCAAAGTATTTTCATTTGGCACTAGCTTTTCAGTGCAGTGGAAGGACGGGAAGGCACATCAGGGCACACTCTCTTCAGTGGGGGTGCTCCAGACTCATCAGGGTCTTCTGCCTGGAGTATGAAGAACATATTTCACATTTAGAATTCTTCCTGCAGTATCATATCTACTATAAAGCAAGTGCTTGAAAAGAAACACCATTAGCTTTTATATACAACTGTACTTATACATTCATGAACTTTCTGCCCTGCACACTACAACTAAGATTAGTAATTCACAATTCCTATAAAATAATAGACTTCAACGTAAACCAAATTATATTTTATTTTAATCTAAGGTTAAAAAAAAAAGGTAAACATAGACCAGAATAATAGACTGGACCCGATAGATGCACATACAATAATGTTGCCCAAAAGGTGTAATATCAAACTCACTTTCACACAAAGGAATTGAAGTCTACACAGGAAAATATAGACGGACACCATGTATCATACCATAAAGTCGATAATTACCCCTATGTTCCAAAGACTTCTTGTAACAACGAGCAAAATAACCATATAATGCAAATATTAAATCAAAACTTAAGTCACAACTAGAAAGTGCAAAAACTGAGAGCCTCACCTCAACGTACTATTCGTGTAAACTTCCTCAGGACATATATTTGGCTTATACGCTTGTTTTGCTTGCTAGTACAAGATGTAAAGATATTGCACCTTTTGGGCACACTTGCAAGTTTTTTACAGTATGTGCAATAATATTGTATGTGCATCCAGTCTATTATTCTGGTCCACCTTCAGCCTTTTATTAAAATAAAATATATTACAATTTTAATAGACATTATCTGCTTTACGGTGAAGTCTATTATGTGTAATTTTATAGGAATTGTGTGTTGAGTCATGTGGGCTTCTTAAGATATAGCGTGCAGATTGTTCTTTGTTTTTTTCGGATTAAGATTAGTAATTGCAGCTGTCCTAGCATGTTCTCATTCTGATACACTCCGAAGGATTTTCTATATTTCTTTCTGTAGTAAAAGGTTTCTGCATGTGAATTATGCATAGAACATAACATAGTGAATTCTCAGACAGAGCTAAATTATTTTTGTATACATCTAACTTCGATCAATGAGATGCAGTCAACAGAGAAAATGATGTATCCAACAAAGTTATTGGTCCAGATAATTCTGCTGAAGCATCACAGAGTTATCAAACCTCTATTTTTCATGGTGATATTTTGCACGTTGGTGTTCTTCCTTGTGTATTTATTGGGGATCTCAGCATCACTCATTTCATAAAAAAATACTCGCTAAGACTTATAAATGACTCCAGTAAAATACCTTTCAGCCTAACTGAAGTTTATGGTATCGATGCCAACCTATAGTTGTCAGATCCGAGGATATGCAGAGATTGCTAACCAAAAAATTGGTGGTCACAGCTCATGAACCCACACTAGAGAAGACTCTTGCTATTTCTTGATACAATGTCATAAATGTTAGAAAAATGAAGGAGAAATATGTGGAACAAATTCTGAACACCCAACTTGCAGGTTCACAAGTTGTGAATATAGTTGGCTATGGGTTCATAGATTTATATGACAAAGTGCACATCGGAATTGAGTAAGACTTTCATTTGAAAGAACGTTCGCTGTGTGTCTGAAGGTTACAGGATCAGCGTAAATTAAAATGACCCAATGGAACTAATCTCTTAAAAAATGAGGCATCCACTAGTACCTGAGCACCAGATAAAGCAGGCTCTTCCTTGGTCAGAGTAGGGGGTTCATCCGCTACCTCAGAAGCAGGCACAGAAGGCTCTGAAAAATATACAAAGGTTGTCTCTCAAACAACAACTAACAATCACAATGAATGGAAATTGAAAATTATGTTGTCTTATGTGTAAGCTGTATAACAAAGATGCATGGGATGAAAAGTATTGACGTCTTTTGTAGAATATAAGTGGATCCTAGACTAAATAAAATCTTAATACAGATTTGTACTCCTTACAATCTTAGAACTTGTTCAGAGGAGAGGTAAAGCCACAACTGAAGCAGTACATTCATCCGGTGTTACGTAATGAGGATTTTTCACCACCTACTTTGCATCATTTAATAGGCACCACTCTACTGAGTCTGGCGCAGTTGGCATTTTTTTTCTAGTCTCCTCCTATTTATATGCTAAGTAGACTCTCCGCTGTCAGATAGGCAGTCCTGCATAGGAGCAGACAGTCTGGGACTTCCCACCTGACAGTAGAGAGCCTAGTTGACATATTGGGCACTGAAACTACAGTATCAATTGCTTAGGAACAATGGGTGAGGAGGGGGGGGGGTAGAGAAAAAATTCCAGCTGTGCCACAATCAGTGGAGCGGCAACCATTGAAGGAAGCAAAGAGTTGAATTTTGTTGGGGTGGTGAAAGGGCCTCTAAGTCTACCACACACATTAGATTTTCGTTGGCCATTTCATCTGGCTATATGACACGTAGATGCAGTGAACGCTAGTTCCTGGCTGGCCGATGGCAAACTTTAATCTACCAAAAAGAGATCGGCCAAAAATACCAGTGTTTTGTACGATCAGCAATTTTAGTTTGATCAGCCAACTTGTGCACTTTTTTTTTTTTTTTTTTTTAACGAGCAATTACATCATCAATCAGAAAGCCATACGATGGCCATCAAAATCTAAAGTGTATGGCCTGCCTTAGGTTTAAAGACTTTATTCATACAGAGTTGGGCTCTAGTTTGGAGAAACGGACCACTAAAATACCAAACCAATCACTTGTTTGCAGTTTTTGAATTAAAATTAAAAAAGGGTGCTGGAGCAGTTTCTATGGAAAGTCACATACATTAATCTATACCAATAGTATACATGAAAAACAAATACAAAGAAAAAGTCTGACTACTTCTCTAAAACAAATACGTCAGGCTCTCTGTTTTTCGAGAAGACTGTATAAACCAGGGTCACATGGGCAGGAATCTCAGAGGGTTCCCCATCCACAATCTCAGCTGCATGCTGTGACTAAAACCTATAGGGCAAAGTGACCTGTGCTGTGGGTTTTAACCAGCAGAATGTCAATTACTGCTGTGGGTTTCAACCGCGGCTTTTGCACTGCAAAGGCTGAAAACCACATGATTTCTGGTGTTTTTTTGTTTTTGTTTGTTGTGGCAGCTTACGGCATGCTCACACTGTGTGTCCCTAGCCTAACTGTGAAAAACATAGCACAACAAAGCACATGCTCATTTATTTTACAGTTTCCATTTGGTAACAAACAAACTAAATTGGATTTATGCGATTGCTGCTCTGACAGCTTTTTATGTACCTTGTGTGTCAAAAAAAGTTAAACTGGAAATAATGACCATACAATAATGCAGACAGGTTATAAAGGGACCAAAAATAGAGGTTTGTCTATGTTCTACAAATAACATATTTAGCATAATCACGAGAAATTCTTAATGCCAAAATGTGATATATCTAGGAGAGATTTTTAGTTATTACAGTTATTTTTGCTTTTATACAAATGTTCTGTGTGCAACATGCAAATCAGACAAAAAAAAAAATCTTCTTAAACATAGTGCTCATCTGTCTGGCGAAAGCACAGCAAAGACGATTCAGGTGCTTCTCCTCGTTTCCTATCCAAAGGTCTAGGTCATGCACCCTTACCATCCAGACTCTCCTGTCCCAGTGTTGGAGGTTGGGAGTCAGCTGTGTGTACTGGACTAGGGGACTCGCTATGTGTGGGACTTGGACTGGAGGTGCTGCTTTCCACCTTTGGTTGGTATACATCTGACAAGGAGCTTTGGTTACTGGTTTCATCTGTAAGAAAATAAATAACTCTATGAACAGAATGTCACAGGGACAACCACAAGAGCTCAAATCAGGCTCTATTCACATCTGTGATAAACATTTCCGTTGTTCTGCTCTGTCATAGGACCAAAACATCAAAATCAAAAACAACAATGCTGGAGCAGTCAAATGTAAAATGTGTTTCAGCCATAATGTGATTATTAGCAGCAGAAAAACTGATAGGACACAATGTATGAAAGCTTATGAAGTAATAGAAGACTGCTCAGCAACACCCTGCACATATTTCAATATTTCATGAAAACTCAGGTACCCTTTAATTAGATAAAAAAAAAAAAATCCATATATCCTGCTAGGGTTTTTTCTTAGGGCCCACTGCCAGAGAGCTGTTTGAAGAGACTACATCATTCAAAATAGAAATGCATCTTCATCACCAAAGGCCAAGCACAATGGCATATTTTACAGTGCCATCCCAGTTCAGTCCCATTCATTTGTATGGGACTGAGCAGCAAACTGACCATGTGACCAATAAACATCACGTCACATGGCCTAAATAGAGGAATAATAATTATGAACTCTCCTAAAGAACAGGTCATCAATTGATAAGCCTTTAAATGAAGGATTGTTATCTCTTGTCCAGAGTGGACTTTGATTATAAAGACTGTATCCCACTATAGACCTCCTACTGATCTGGATGAGTACTGTGTAGTGTTTACATTATCAACCCAGCTCTGCACATAGATAAGGTAGGGTCACCTGAATCAAATGGAGTTTTCCCCTTGTGAATTGATGCCTCTGTTGCTAAGTTATCACTGCTTTTGTCAATATGCAAATGAGCATTTCAGAGCAACAAGGGTGTTGCCGTTTCTCCAAAGAGGTGAACAGCAATGCCCTCATTGGTCCAAAAAACGGATTTACATATTAACAGAAACATGTACACACGTGGACAAAGTTGTTGGTATCCCTTGTTTAATGAAAGAAAAACCCACAATGGTCACAGAAATAACTTGAATCTGACAAAAGTAATATATAAAAATTCGATGAAAATGAACAAATGAAAGTCAGACATTGCTTTTCAACCATGCTTCAACAGAATTTTTAAAAAAGAAAACTCATGAACCAGGCCTGGACAGAAATGATGGTACCCTTAACTTAATATTTTGTTGCACAACCTTTTGAGGCAATCACTGCAATCAAACGATTCCTGTAACTGTCAATGAGACTTCTGCACCTCTCAACAGGTATTTTGGCCACTCCTCATGAGCAAACTGCGCCAGTTGTCTCGGGTTTGAAGGGTGCCTTTTCCAGACGGCATGTTTCAGCTCCCTCCAAAGATGCTCAATAGGATTTAGGCTTGTCAACATGTAGTTTGGCAAATTACTTTTGTCAGATTCAAGTTATTTCTGTGACCATTGTGGGTTTTTCTTTCATTAAACGAGGGGTACCAACAATTTTGTCCACGTGTGTATCTCTGAAATGGAGGCAATGATTCACAAGGAGGAAACACCATTTAAATTTGGTTACCCTAACCCCGTGTTGGCGAACCTATGGCACACATACCAGAGAGGGCACACAGAGCCCTCTCAGCTGGCACATGCGCCATCGCCATGATCGCACACTAACGGTGAATCTGGTACAGGATTCCCCGTAAGTGAGTGATCGCTTATTTCAGCTGCGGACCGCAGCTTACACTGACTGCAGAATGTAACCTCTGCTCCGACGCAGGTGCGATGATGTAAGTCATCAGCATCTGCGATCAGAAGAAGGAGGGCGCTCTTTATGGGACTGCAGCCATACTGGATAAGTAGCATATAATACTGTGCGGGGGGCCACTATGAAGCATATACAGTGGGTACAGAAAGTATTCAGACCCCTTTTTCACTCTGTTTCATTGCAGCCATTTTCTAAAAGCAAAAAAGTTCATTTTATTTCTCCTTAATGTACACTCAGCACCCCATCTTGACAGAAAAAAAACAGAAATGTAGATATTTTTGCAAATTTATTAAAAAAGAAAAACTGAAATATCACATGGTCATAAGTATTCAGACCCTTTGCTCAGTATTGAGTAGAAGCCCCTTCCTTTTGAGCTAGTACAGCCATGAGTCTTCTTGGGAATGATGCAACAAGTTTTGCACATCTGGATTTGGGGATCCTCTGCCATTCTTCCTTGCAGATCCTCTCCAGTTCCGTCAGGTTGGATGGTGAACGTTGGTGGACAGCCATCTTCAGGTCTCTCCAGAGATGCTCAATTGGGTTGAGGTCAGGGATCTGGCTGGGCCAGTCAAGAATGGTCACAGAGTTGTTCCAAAGCCTCTCCTTTGTTATTTTAGCTGTGTGCTTAGGGTCATTGTCTTGTTGGAAGGTGATCCTTCGGCCCAGTCTGAGGTCCAGAGCACTCTGGAAGAGGTTTTCTTCCAGGATATCTCTGTACTTGGCCGCATTCATCTTTCCTTCAATTGCAACCAGTCGTCCTGTCCCTGCAGCTGAAAAACACCCCCATAGCATGATGCTGCCACCACCATGTTTCACTGTTGGGATTGTATTGGGCAGGTGATGAGAAGTGCCTGGTTTTCTCCACACATACCGCTTAGAATTAACGCCAAAAAGTTCAATCTTCGTCTCATCAGACCAGAGAATCTTATTTCTCATAGTCTGGGAGTCCTTCATGTGTTTTTTGGCAAACTCTATGCAGGCTTTCATATGTCTTGCACTGAGGAGAGGCTTCCTTCGGGCCACTCTGCCATAAAGCCCCGACTGGTGGAGGGCTGCAGTGATAGTTGACTTTGTGGAACTTTCTCCCATCTCCCTACTGCATCTCTGGAGCTCAGCCACAGTGATCTTTGGGTTCTTCTTTACCTCTCTCACCAAGGCTCTTCTCCCACGATTGCTCAGTTTGGCTGGACGGCCAGAAGAGTTCTGGTCGTGCCAAACTTCTTCCATTTAAGGATTATGGAGGCCACTGTGCTCTTAGGAACCTTCAGTGCTGCAGAAATTCTTTTGTAACCTTGGCCAGATCTGTGCCTTGCCACAATTCTGTCTCTGAGCTCCTTGGGCAGTTCCTTTGACCTCACGATTCTCATTTGCTCTGATATGCACTGTGAGCTGTGAGGTCTTATATAGACAGGTGTGTGCCTTTCCTAATCAAGTCCAATCAGTTTAATTAAACACAGCTGGACTCCAATGAAGGAGTAGAACCATCTCAAGGAGGATCAGAAGGAAATGGACAGCATGTGAGTTAAATATGAGTGTTACAGCAAAGGGTCTGAATACTTATGACCATGTGATATTTCAGTTTTTCTTTTTTAATAAATTTGCAAAAATATCTACATTTCTGTTTTTTTCTGTCAAGATGGGGTGCTGAGTGTACATTAATGAGAAATAAAATGAACTGTTTTGCTTTTAGCAAATGTCTGCAATGAAACAAAGAGTGAAAAATGTAAAGGGGTCTGAATACTTTCTGTACCCACTAATACTGTCTGGGGGCCACTGTGGAGCGCACTGTACTGTGTGGGGGCCCTTCACTATTTATATCACACAGTATTTGTTTTATAGCAGACATGTGATATTATTACAGGTTGTAATAACATTGCATGGTCACTCTAAAACAGATCCTGGTTAATTTAAGGTTAAATTGCCGTGTTGGCACTTTGCGATAATTTAGTGGGTTTTGGGTTGCAGTTTGGGCACTTGGTCTCTAAAAGGTTCGCCATCACTGCCTTAACCTATCTACAGGGCTGAGTTGATGCTGGGTTCTGGGGACAGATTCCTTTATTATCCTCTGCAGTGACAGTGCTAGGAAACTGAGTTACTGTATTGTATACTCTAATGTTGATTTGTGTGCACAAGAATTACATATCTTCAGGCACCATTTTTAGCTGGGCTCTTAAATGGGCACTTTTCTCAGGTGATATTTTTGAAAGTTAGAAAAGCCTTTTCAAGTTTGGTATTATAATTTGCAGGTTTTCTTTTAATTTCTTGTTGGTACAAATATCTTACCCTGAAATTCCAGCAAAAGTGAGGAGTTGGCAGTGGATGAAGAATTTTCTAGAGTAGCATTTCCTTTCACTTTCTCTTTCTGATAAAAAAAAATAAAAAATACAGAAGAATCTGATTATATGTATGTACCGGTATGTATGTATGTACAGTCATATGAAAAAGTTTGGGCACCCCTATTAATCTTAATCATTTTTAGTTCTAAATATTTGGGTGTTTGCAACAGCCATTTCAATTTGATATATCTAATAACTGATGGACACAGTAATATTTCAGGATTGAAATGAGGTTTATTGTACTAACAGAAAATGTGCAATATGCATTAAACCAAAATTTGACCGGTGCAAAAGTATGGGCACCTCAACAGAAAAGTGACATTAATATTTAGTAGATCCTCCTTTTGCAAAAATAACAGCCTCTAGTCGCTTCCTGTAGCTTTTAATCAGTTCCTGGATCCTGGATGAAGGTATTTTTGACCATTCCTCTTTACAAAACAATTCCAGTTCAGTTAAGTTTGATGGTCGCCGAGCATGGACAGCCCGCTTCAAATTATCCCACAGATGTTCAATGATATTCAGGTCTGGGGACTGGGATGGCAATTACAGAACATTGTAATTGTTCCTCTGCATGAATGCCTGAGTAGATTTGGAGCTGTGTTTTGGATCATTGTCTTGCTGAAATATCCATCCCCGGCGTAACTTCAAATTCGTCACTGATTCTTGTACATTATTCTCAAGAATCTGCTGATACTGAGTTGAATCCATGCGACCCTCAACTTTAACAAGATTCCCAGTGCCGGCATTGGCCACGCAGCCCCAAAGCATGATGGAACCTCCACCAAATTTTACAGTGGGTAGCAAGTGTTTTTCTTGGAATGCTGTGTTTTTTTGACGCCATGCATAACGCCTTTTTGTATGACCAAGCAACTCAATCTTTGTTTCATCAGTCCACAGGACCTTCTTCCAAAATGAAGCTGGCTTGTCCAAATGTGCTTTTGCATACCTCAGGCGACTCTGTTTGTGGCGTGCTTTCAGAAACGGCTTCTTTCGCATCATTCTCCCATACAGCTTCTCCTTGTGCAAAGTGTGCTGTATTGTTGACCGATGCACAGTGACACCATCTGCAGCAAGATGATGCTGCAGCTCTTTGGAGGTGGTCTGTGGATTGTCCTTGACTGTTCTCACCATTCTTCTTCTCTGCCTTTCTGATATTTTTCTTGGCCTGCCACTTCTGGGCTTAACAAGAACTGTCCCTGTGGTCTTCCATTTCCTTACTATGTTCCTCACAGTGGAAACTGACAGGTTAAATCTCTGAGACAACTTTTTGTATCCTTCCCCTGAACAACTATGTTGAACAATCTTTGTTTTCAGATCATTTGAGAGTTGTTTTGAGGAGCCCATGATGCCACTCTTCAGAGGAGATTCAAATAGGAGAACAACTTGCAATTGGCCACCTTAAATACCTTTTCTCATGATTGGATACACCTGGCTATGAAGTTCAAAGCTCAGTGAGGTTACAAAACCAATTTTGTGCTTCAGTAAGTCAGTAAAATGTAGTTAGGAGTATTCAAATCAATAAAATGATAAGGGTACCCAAATTTTTGCACCGATCAAATTTTGGTTTAATGCATATTGCACATTTTCTGTTAGTACAATAAACCTCATTTCAATCCTGAAATATTACTGTGTCCATCAGTTATTAGATATATCAAATTGAAATGGCTGTTGCAAACACCCAAATATTTAGAACTAAAAATGATTAAGATTAATAGGGGTGCCCAAACTTTTTCATATGACTGTATGTATGTATGTGAGCAGAGAGGAAAAAAATATTATATATTAATTATAGATAGATACTGTAGATAGAAAGAAAAAAAGAAAGAAAAAAAGAAAAAGGCAGCACTCAAAAAGTGTGGAAAAAAAAAAATTAACACACTTTGTGGTATTGATTCCATGTGCATTGTTTGTGACTTTGCTTGAGAAAGGTTCCTGGGCATGGAGCTGAAACATTGCACATGGAATAAATACCACTAATTTTTTTCACATTTTTGGAGTGCTGCCTTTTTCTTGTATTATGCTTGGTGGATCTTTTTAGGCAGAGATCTATGGCGTAGCACCCACACATAGTTGCATGGTGATCCTATGAACTTTCCATAGATAGAATAATCTGTAGCTTGTTCACTCTAGCTGTAGATTTGTTATGCAGGAGATTCTGCTATTAAATGCATATTGCATGAAAAATTATCCTGTACTTCAAAATGTAACACTTTAAAGATACATATAAAGACAAAATATGAAATGCACAAAAGGGTTTTACCAACTATATACATGCAAAAGCTACATTCACTTCTGTATTTGAAGTTCCACCAGAAGCCCCCAGCATAAATTCTGCAAAACATCATGAACAAAAAAAGTCCTGCAAACGCCTCATTTTTGTCCAGGAAAATATTGGACACCAAAATGGAAACCCATCAGACCCCATTATGAGATTTGCCAGGCTCTGGTGCCCATCATTTAATAGATCCATCTTTAGAGTTCATTAATTTTTATGTGAAATGGAAAAATGGATTGAACTCTACAGATGTAGGCTTACTGTGGCAGATTTATGAAAACTGTCTTAAAAAAAAAAAAAAAAAAACACCTGTCCTGGTTGCCTGTAGCAACCAATCACAGTATTTTGAAGAATTAAATTTGTCCTGTACTTGTTTGCTATGGACTTCTATGAGAGTTTTCATAAATTTGCCCCACTATTGATAGGCCATCAATATTAGATCTGTAGGAGTCTGATTCTCACCACCAACCTAGCCTTGACTGCAACATCTTGGGAAGCCTGTCTGTTTCTTCAAATTTATAAATGCTACTACCCCACCTCTTCAGTTGCCTTCCTTTGTTAAAGGAGTCTTCTCAGGTTGCCTATTGATTGCCTATCCTAAAGAATTATTTAGTTAGCAGATCATTTATTCATACATTTACTGTTATTTATCCACTAAATATTGCATACGTACATCTCTTCCATCAATAACAGGGACCCATTTAAATATCCGCAGGGATGTGTCACCAACTGTTACCCATTTCTTCTCCCTGAAACAAACAATGGCATATCACACATGAATACATCAGTTAATCTTCAAAAAATAGTAGTTCTATAGTAGTCCATGTAAATAATCAATGTTATTATTATTATTCCCAGCACTAGAACCATTTCCATGATTAGATGTGATTTGGTTAAATTTGCTACAGCCTAAATGTATACACCCTATGGGACATCAGTTCATCCAAGTAAATTCAGGGCACTAAAGTCTGTATGGTATATTTTAAGCAGTGCTTTAACACAGTATGTGTGACCAGAGAAGTTACTGGACTTTGAATACTGAATACTTCAGACCTCTGATGAAACTTGTACTGAGATGTATAATATTTTATGAAATATTGTTTAACCACAAAGAGCTGTGGTCTATAGGTTTAATGGGAGTTGGCCAGCACTGTATAGAGAATGGGAAGAGCAATGTAAACATGACTTGGACAACAGTCTTGCAGGTTGCATGACCGAGAAATCCACACTGCATCATGCATGCAAGTGCCCAGGTAATGACATTTGCCCCTCTTAGTGAGGGCAGTAGCTTCCAATCAGGAGACAACCATCACTCAGAAAAGTCGGGAGGGGCAGAGAAGCACTCAGTGCAGAGGTCAGGAGGTCAGCGCTTCCTGGACACTTGTGATCATGGCAGCCAGGGCATTAAAATGTGGCTTTCTTGGTCAAGCAAGCTGCATAACTATCACAATTCCTATCCTCTATATAGCACTACCAGCAGTTTTCAAGACTGCTGATAGGATCCCTTTAAGAGATACAACAGTTTATACTGCCAATAGTTGTGCCGGGTCACACAGGAAGATGGATGAAGTGTCCTGCTCTGACATTCATGGGTGGCCATCTCCTGTGTGACCAGATAGGACCAGGAAGCAGTGGAGATCCAGGGAACAGACGGAATTCAGTGAGGCAAGTGGTGAGGTTTTTTTTTAACCCTTTTTCTTCCACCAGACATTTCCTTAAAAGATCTAGTTCCTAGCCTGGATATATATATATATGTCACTCTGCAGCCACTACATAATCTGCCTATAGCATCCGATGGCAGTGCCATATACAGCACCAATAATACAGCCATCATACTCCTGCATACAGTCATCCCGACCAAACCCCCAAATAAAATAAAAAAACGCATTACGTCATCAACCATACTGTCCCCTCATCTGCATCGCTGGCCCATTTCCATGGCAACCACACGCACCGGATTACTTTGACAGGATAACCCTTCGCCCAGTGATCTGTTTATCCAATCACGGAATCTCCCAACCTGCTCACGTCCTCCAACCATATTGCTGCCACCTAGACACGCCCCGTCGCCAGTAACAGGAGGGATGGTGACAGCTCAGCTGCAGAGAGGCGGCATCCGATTGGCTTACAGTCACATCACTCAAAAGCTGAACCAATCAACTAATCCCCCTTGGCAAGTTATTTGCCGGCTCCGGGGTCCCTGTAAACGAGCGAGTCCCTCACCCCACCTAGTACAGTAGTGGCGCTCACTTTACTGACTCTGAACTAGCGCTCACCATCTGCGGACCTTCTCGATGGCCGCCATCACTTTTTTGATGTCATCTTTGGCCCGGCTTCGGGTCTCGGCTCTCACTGAACGGCCTGACATTTTCCTATCGACACCGCGGCGTGACGCCTGGAGGGGCGTGGCCTTATTGCATTCCGCTAGTGACGTCACGCAAGCTGTGTGGTTATTTAGTGGAGAGTCTGATGATAAATGGGCGGGAACTTCATCTTAGTCATAAACTTCTCTGACAAGAGCAAGTGGAAAAATGTGTGTGAGCCAAAGGACTAGAAGTGACTGATACAATGTGGGATGCAGGGCCGGCTCCAGCACCAACTTGTGTGGGCCCCGGTGTGGCACAACTCCTGCGGGCACAGTGTGTTTCTATAAAAGCCTCTACAACAAAAAACAGGGGGCTGCTAAAACTGCGGTTACACACGGACCCCATTAACTATACAGAATTCTGTAAGGTTTGTACTGTCTTAAGGCTAAAACTCATTGCAGTTTTTCCCACAGCGCTTTTCACAGAAAGACCACAGACTTTTCCTTTGCATACTTTCTACTTCCATTATACCTATAGGGAAACCACTGGCATTTCCGCAGGTATAATTGACATGCTGCGATTCCAAAAATGTGACAGTTTTGGAAATCGCAACATTTCTGCTGTATTTTTCTGCAATGTGTGAATGGGATTTAATAAATTGCAGGGACTGTAAAATGCGTCGTATTCTCTGAAGCAGATTCCATTGAATATCGGGTGGTTTTGCTGCAACAGCGCCTGCAGGAGGAGTTATTGGTCTTCCTTAGTGGAAACCTTTGCATTGCAAAGACTTGTAAAAACAGAGGGTGTGACCTGCATCTATAATTGACAAGTTGTGGCCTTAAAGCTGCTGTACTTTTTATATACTACATGCAGTTCTGCTATTGTAGTTGGCAGTGGCCCCCAACTTGGACTTGTTCGTATACCGATACAATCAGTATACGGTGGGCATATAGTGGTATATAGCAGCTCTACACAGGGCTCTGCAGACAATTTGTGTGACTACAGGGCAGTAACGTTTTGTGACTTACAGGTGACGTCTCTGACTAATCGTTCACATTTCCCGTCTCTTTCATCCAGATGGCCATGACCACTTCTTCCATTCTCTGTAAAGTTTGCAGCACAAACATCTTTGGCTCCTCACTTTTCCAGGCACCTGACCCACATTGTCCTCACCAACACAAAGCCCCCATCTTGCTGCTACCCCAATTATAAAATATATAATATAACCCCCCCCATAATTTAAAGTGCATCTTTAAATTAATAACTTCCCTGTGCACCCCCTTTAAATAGTGCCCCTTATTAATAATGCCCCAGGTGTTTCCTAATTGAAAAAGGAAAAAAAAAAAGGGAAAAAAATTATTGGGGTTCCAATACCCGGAACCCCCAGGATCAGCTGTTTGAATGAACCGTGGTATATGTGTAAGCGCCGTGACACCTTCTTTGTTTACATAGTGTCATTCTTTTCATAACGGCCATGTAATGTAACTACAGCCTCGTCCTATCCACGTTTCTGTGACAAGGCTGTAATTACATCACACGGTCGCTATAAACAGACAGCGTGTGATATAAACAGGCGCCATAGCCCCCCCATACAGCTGATCAGTGGGGAATCACTTATCTCTTACTGATGATTTATTCTGAGGATAGATCATCAATAAAAATGAGCTGGAAAACTCCTTAAGGCCAAGGCCCCACGTGGCATCCCGCAGTAAAAAAAACAGCTGCGGGAAAAACCGCGGCGGCGACGCATCGAGGTTTTTCCTGCAGCACTTTGCACAGAAAGTTCACAGAGGTTTCCTCTGCGGACTTTCTGCTTCAATTATATCTATAGGGAAACTGCTTGTGTTTCTGTAGGTATAATTGACAAGCTGCGATTTCCAAAACTGTGACTGTTTTGGAAATTGCAGCGTTTCCGCTGCGCATATTTTACTGCAAAGTGGGGATGGGATGGGGGCCGCATGTGGCAAAAACCCACAGAAAAAAAAACGTGGCATTCTAGCAAATCCCATCCACACATTGCGGAAAAATATGTGCAGCAGATGCACTTCGATTTCCAAAACCGTTGTGGTTTTGGAAATTGCAGCATGTTAATTATACCTATGGAAACACCGGCGGTTTCCATATAGGTGTATTGAAAACAGAAAGTCCACAGGGGAATCCTCTGCGGATCTTCTGTAAAAAGCGCTGCGGGAAAAACCACAATGTTACCGCCATGGTTTCTCCTCCAGCGCTTTTTTGCTGCAGCCCGCTACGTGGGGCCTTAATCTTAATAAAGCCCAAATGCCACTTTAAATTAATTGACCCCTCATATTATGCCCCTGATTCCCCCTGACATAAATACTGCACCTCTTATGACCCCTTATATCAATGACCACCCCCTTATATTCATAATGCCTCCTAATATAAATGATGCCGCCTAATGGCTCCTTATATAAATAACCTCCCTCCTTGTATTCATAATACCCCGTAATAACCCTTATATAAATCACCCCCCCCATCGTCATAATGACCCCCAATAACCCCTATATAAATGACCCCCATCGTTATAATGCCCACTAATGAATCCTCCCTTTATAGTTATATTTTCCCCTCCTAACCACCCCTTATACTATTAATATACCCACAAAAAAAGTCATACTCACCTACGTGCGATACTGATGAATGGAGCCACCGCTTCCTCCCTGTCCACTCACAGGACGTCTGTGTCTGAGCGGCGCGATGTTGTGACGTCATCACGCCGCCCATGCTGAGTAGCAGACATCCGTCTGTGGTCTCAGCGTCTTGTAAACTGCAAGCTTGTATTGGCTTGTGGTTTACAATACAGTTAAGTTGCAGGACACGTTTTAACTAGATCGGTGTCTGCAGACACCGATCTAGTTAGAAATAAAGGATGTATTAATGGCGGCCCTGGGGTGGGCCCCAAAGAGTCAGTGGCCTGGGGCAGCCGCCCCCTCTGCCCCCCCCCCCTTCCCGCTAGCTACGCCTCTGGGCAGTGGGTTAGCTGATGGCAAGTCTGGGGCATAATTGTACACCCATACAGTATAAGAACCTCCTTATGCCCCTCCATGCAGAATAATGGCACCCTTAACACCCCACTCGCTGTTTAATATCTCCTTTATGCCCCCTATCCTGCATAAGGGGATGGTTCAGCCCCCAAAAACACACCCTTCTGCCCTCTTTTGCCCCATACACAGAATAGTAGCCCTCTTTTGACCCCACAGACAGTACAATAACACCTATTTGCCCTTACAGACAGTATAATGGCCTCCTTTTGCTCCCACATAGTTTAGTGGGGACCCAGGGAGTGAGTAGTGTGACAGATTTCCTCATTATGTATTGCTCATTGTTTCCCAGACTCCCCTTTCTGAGCTCTGCAGCTGGCACATATCACCATGTGAGCTCCGGAGAAAGGAAGGGGCCCGCAGTCTAGGGAGCTACGAGCCGTAAGCAATGCTGAAATATTTAGCACATTAAAAATGAAAATAATTGTAAGACAGTACAAACAATAATAATGCGGAAATAAATTCAATCTGGGATAGGTTGTACCTTGCTTTTTTGTACTAAAGTGTTCTTAACAACTTCAAATCCCATATTTATGGGAATATTGGTATAAAGACTTTTTATACGTCCATTGTAACTAGGGTACATTTTCCAGAGTCACATGTAAGAGAATTGATTTTGTTAATAAAGTCTTTAGTGTCTTTCGAATAGGATCGGCCCTGATAGGCACAGGACCTAATTCAATTGTCGAGTGCTATTGCTGGAGCTTGGAAAAGTGAGTCTGTACTTGACAAAGTTGCACGACCTGGTGATTCTGCTAGGTTCTTCTGTACCTTTGGGACGGTATAGATGACTGGAATGCGGAAACATTGAGGCTTTATGTATTCCACTATTTTTGGTGTAATGACCTTATTTTGTGTGGTAATGATTTTAAGTTGAATGCATAGTTGTTGGGTGTGGTGTAAGGGGACGTGTCTGTATACAAGAGTATCATTCAACTGTATGTGAATCTCTGCCTCTCTTTAAAGTCCTGTATTACTATAGCAGAGCCTTTGTTTACTGATTTGATAACAATAGAGGAATTCTGTTTAATTGATCTGTCATTTGTTCATCCTTTGATGAGATGCTCTAGGACAGTGGTTCTCAAATTTTCTGAAGGGGGACCCACTTTTGGACAATAATTTTGCTGCAGCTGTACTTGAAAAATAAATGTCCCTACTAGAGATAGGCGAACCGTAACGGCGCAGCTTGCCTGCGCTCTAGCTCAGCGCCTTAAATGCTAGAGGCCTTCTGCTACCTCCATTGACACTGGTAAGGGACCCTAAGTACTCCTAATAGCGAGCCTGTGCTCCTCTTTGTGTTTGTCCGCTTCATGCGCTCCAGTGTGGAACGCAGGCTGCCGCATGATGCCATCACGTTGCAGCGTGCCTGTGCTCCAGCCCAGGGGCCTTCCATTACCTTCATTGGCACACTGGTAAGGGCCCCTACCTTGCGCCTACTCTCCTCTTCCTAGGCTTTTTCTCCTCTCTATATAATACCTATCAGGAATGGTAGTACTATAAGTAATCACATAACCACTAAGTAGTGCAAAAATGTTCCAAATTTATTAGCATACAAAGACAAAAATTTCATTAAAATTGTTAAAAACATAAAAAAAAAGGCAAGGTCACGGCACTCACATACAGGTCCATCACAATGAACTACGTATCAAAAAATCATACATGCACCCACCCATAACCAGATATAATATCATGTATAGTGCTATATAAAGGTGGACAATGGGCAGGTGCACAAAGTTTATTTCTTTCCCACAAATAGGAAGGACAATGTAAGCAAATTCACTCCAAAAAATATATATATACTGCATGCATCGGATATGTTAAACATATACATATAATCTGATGTCAGTATATATAAATCAGTAAACAATAATAGCATGCAATAAACATATCAGCCCTCCTTACCACAAAGTGTTCATATGACTGGAGATACCCCTAGGAGCGCCAATGCGTGTTTCGCCCTCACTTCGTCAGGGGGCTGCATCGTGGAGGTCACATATCAGGGTCCATATAAAGCCAAATAGGCATCTGAATCTAATTACCTAAAGATAATGGCACTATTAACAGCCCTAAACCCGCACTGTGAATAGTTATCGCAAGATCACACATCCCTGACATCTCGCGCATGCACAACACGATATTCCCATGTAAATAACGCGTGAGTACTTTCATTCGGATATAAAGTCTCTAATACCTCGAGAACGGTCTCTTTCACACACAGTGAGCTCTCACCATTCATCCAGGGTAATATTAAAATAGAAAAAAACCTCAAACTAACACAAGATCCTATATTACATGCAGAATAAATGACGTGTTATACAGATGTTGTACAGATGGAACAAAATCTATTGTTTATATTATCAACTATAATAAATAATTGTTACATTTATTAGCTATATATTATAAACAGTGTGTTTATGTATGTGAAAGATTTTTTCATATATGCAGTGCTAAAAATTGTAAACACTATTAAATATATGTAGTTATGCAATAAATAATGAATATGCGAAAGTGTCTTGGTCTGCGTCCCTTTAGTTTTTTTCTCTGTTAGGTGTCATAAGGGTCATGCTTATAGGCTCATATCCTTAACCCCTTCAAGACTGAGCCAATTTTCATTTTTACATATCCGTATTCTTCTCCTCACATTCCAAGAACTATCATTTTTTACATTTTTTGGTTCACGAAGTCACTTTATGGCTTATTGTTTGGGGGACATATTGTACTTTGCAATGGTACCACTCAATATCCTGTGCAATGTACTGGGGGAAAAAAAAAAACATTTGCACCAATTTCTTATAGGTTTAATTTTTATGGTATTAAATTATGTGGTAAAAATGACGTTACCTGTATTCAGTGGGTAAGTACGATAATGGTGATACAAAATTTATTTTTAATGTTTTGATACCTTTTAAAAAAAAATAAAAAATAGAAAAACTTTTGTGTCACCATATTCTGAGACCTGGAAACTTTTCATATTTACGTGAATATGTATGGCATTTTTGAGTGCTAGAATACCTAAAGTGTGTTTATTTTTATATCTGATCTAGGGAAAGGGGGGTGATTTGAAATTTTATATTTTTAATTTTTTTATACTTTTATTTTCAGGGACCTTGAATCTTTGGGGTCTGATTGATCATACAATACACTACAATGTTAACGTATTACGGTGTATATTAAAATCCATTGACTTCTGTAACACGATCCCACAGAATCTAAAGGGTTTAAAGCCACAATTGGTGCCGGCATCAATCGTGGCTGTTAGAGGCGGGTGCTGGTTGTATTATACAGCCAGCACTCCCTGTGTATGGAAGGGCTCAGCTCCTGAGCCCTCTCCATACAGTCATTCATGCCCAATGACATACATGTATGTTATTTTGCGTGAAGGGGTTAAAAGTAATAATATACTCCTTTTTGAGATTGCATATCCCTAGGTTCTAAGTGCCAACTATGGGTATTCTTGAATGCCCAGTGTTATTTGACATTAGTCCACATAGCATGCTTTCCTTGTACTATGTTATCCTATGTTATGTTTGTATCATGTTAATACTTGTTTTCTTGACCTTTTGATCCTCAAAAGGTCTTATACTGACTGTGTACTGTATTATATTTCCAGCCGGATTAAAGGGTGTTACCCGAAATGTTGCATTCAAAATGTATGAATTTCTAAAACGTGTTGTCTCAATAAGCTCTATGAAGCATAATAAATTGCTGTTCTGCTTTCTTCTCTCCTGGACACATACTAGTGGGGAGGTGGTCAGCCCCACCCAGAACCTGCACCCAGCTCTACAACCTAACCACGAGAGTGCTGCCCACTCTGGAGAAGTGTTAGGGGGTTAATGACCTGAGGGGGTTCATTACGGCTTATGGAGTGCAATTTTCAATATTTGCAAACTAATGCTAGGTTCTCATCACTATTGTTCCTTACTTGAACAATACTTGGCGGTCAGATATTGGTCAACAGTAAACTCAACTTTAGCAACTAATTCCAGGCAGTTGCCAAAGCAAAATAAATCATGGGATGTATGAAGAGGTTCAGTATACAATAAGGACACAGCTTTGCCTCAATGCAAATGACTAATCGGGCCAAACCTTGAATTTTGTGCACAATTTCGGCATCTGAATATAAGGACATAGCTGAGCTGTACAGAGGAGAGCAGCTATGGGAGTACCAAAACAGGTTGTTAACCCATTCTGCTCAGTGCCTTAATAGTACAGTCCCTGACAGAAGTTCTGTCTCTTATCCATGTTGTGGAATCAAAAGCTTATAACCTGAGTTAAATTCATCCATTGGTTTTAGAAATGACTCATATGAAAGCTGAAACCCTCCCAAATGATTTTTTGGTTAAGAAAATAAATTGGCTTCACTGCTGAAATATTCATCATTTAATGAACACAGAAAGGTCAGATTTTGGCAAGACAAAAGTTGTGTCGCCTTGTCATATAATGCACCCAATCCTAGTTTAACCCCTTAAGGACCCGGCCATTTTTCGTTTTTGCATTTTCGTTTTTCCCTCCCCACATTCCAAGAGCCATAACGTTTTCATTTTTCAGTTCACAGACTCACATGATGGCTTATTGTTTGCGAAACAAATTGTACTTTGTAATGTCACTATTCAATATGCTGTGCAATGTACTGGGAAGCTGGAAAAAAATTCAGAATGAGGTGCAATTGGAGAAAAACTGCATTTGCGCCAAATTCATATGGGTTTAATTTTTACACCATTCACTGTGTGGTAAAAATGACATGTTACCTGTATTCTGCGGGTCAGTACGAACATGGCGATACCAAATTTATATAGTATTTGTAATGTTTTGATACCTTTTAAAAAATTAAAAACTTTGCTAAATAGAAAAAAAAATTTTGTGGCGCCATATTGTGTCACCTGTAACTTTTTCACATTTACATGTATGGAGCTGGGTAAGGCGTCTTTTTATGCGGGACAACATGACGTTTTTATTGATACCATTTGGGGAAAGATCTGATGGTTTGATCACTTTTTATTCAATTTTTTATAGGAGACAAAGTGTTGAAAAAAACGCTATTTGGCCATTTTGATTTTTTTTCCCCGCTACGCAGTTCACCGTATGGGATAAATATTTTAATATTTTAATAGTTCGGGCATTTTGGAGCGCCGGGGATACCTAAAGTGTATATGCTTACTTTTGTTTATTTACTTTTATATCTGATCTAGGGAAAGGGGGGTGATTTGAACTTTTGTGTTTTTTTTTTTTATTTTTACATACTTTTAAAAACTTTTTTTTTTTATACTTTTACTTGTATGATCAGACTCCCTAGGGACCTTGAAACCTAGGGAGTCTGATCGATCATACTATTCACTGCGATACTACTGTATCGCAGTGAATAGCAAAATGCCTTCACTGCTATTAGACGATGCCTCTGGCATCGTCTAATAGCTATACTGTAATGACAGGCCTGGGAGCCTTCAATAGGCTCCCGGCTGTCATGGCAACCAAGCGCCGCCCTCCGATGACGTTCTGGAGGGCGGCGATGAGGTAAAAATGGCGGCTCCACAATTTAGACGCCGCGGTCGCGTTTGACCGCGGCATCTAAAGGGTTAACAGCCGCGATCGGTGCAGGCACCGATCGCTGCTGTTAGCTGCGGGTCCTGGCTGTATTATACAGCCGGCACCCACGGTGTATGGAGAGCGCTTAGCTCCTGAGCGCTCTCCATACATCGTCATGCGACTCAGGACGTACTATTACGCCCTGGGTCGTTAAGGGGTTAAAGCCTCACCTGTGCTCACTAATTGATCGGTTAATTAGTGGGTGTGTATAAAGAGAACTCCAGCATCCCAGACCTTCACTTGAACTGCAACTTTACCTCTGACAACATGCCAAAAATCAACCCTGCGACCAGTCTTGATTATCAAGAGGCTGAAGACCAGATCCACTGCAGAGGTGGCTGGCACCTTTAATGTGTCTCTGCGTCAAGTACAAAGAATTAAAAAAAGATTTGAACAGACTGGAGATGTTTTTGACAAGCCCAAGTCCGGCAGACCCCGCAAGACAACTGCTCAGGAGGAACGTTTGTTGGTTAGAAAATCAAAAGCCAGCCCCAATTCCACTGCAGCAGAGCTCCAACATGCCTGGTCACCTCAAGTCACTGTGTCAACTAGAACAGTTTGTAGGATTCTGTCTCGAAATGGCCTCCATGGTCAAATCAGTGCCCAGAAGCCAGCACTAAACAAAAGGCAATTAAAAAAACGTGTGGCATTTGCCAAGGCCCACAGCCTGCTAAACGGATGGATGCTGGAAAAGTGGCAGAAGATGGATTTCTCAGATGAATCTTCAGTTGAATTACACCACAGCCGCCGCAAATACTGCAGGAGACCTACTGGAGCCCGTATGGATCCAAGATACACCCAGAAAACAGTTAAGTTTGGTGGTGGAAAGATCATGGTCTGGGGTTACATTCAGTATGGGGGTGTGCAAAACATTTGCAAGGTGGAAGGCAATATCAATAGCCTAAAATATCAAGATGTATTAGCTTCCTCTTACATTCCCAATCATAAAAGGGGTCAGATTTTGCAGCAGGATGGTGCTCCATCTCATACATCCATCTCTACATTAAAGTTCCCCAAGGCAAAGAAGATGAAGGTGCTCCAGGACTGGCCAGCCCAGTCACCAGACATGAACATCATTGAGCATGTTTGGGGTAGGATGAAAGAGGAACCTTGGCAGACAAAACCAAAGAATCTTGATGAACTCTGGGAGGCATGTAAGACTGCATTCTGTGCTATTCCTGATGACTTCATCAATAAATTGTATGAATCATTGTTGAAACGCATGGATGCAGTCCTTCAAGCTCATGGAAGTCACACAAAATATTAAATATGGCTCTAATAGCACCACAACTTTATTCACCAATGTTATGAAACATATCTTTGTTTTTGAACAGAATTATTGGTTTGATTTTCACATTACTTTATGTGTGCAACAAAACTTTTGTCTTGCCAAAATCTGACCTTTCTGTGTTCATTAAATGATGAATATTTCAGCAGTGAAGCCAATTTATTTTCTTAACCAAAAAATCATTTGGGAGGGTTTCAGCTTTCATATGAGTCATTTCTAAAACCAATGGATGAATTTAAAGTCAGGTTATAAGCTTTTGATTCCACAACATGGATAAGCGACAGAACTTCTGTCAGGGACTGTACAGGGCGGCACAGTGGTTAGCACTGCAGCCTTGCAGCGCTGGACACCAGACATTACTTCTCTGTTGTCCAGAATGTCTAGCAGCCGTAGCCTCCTTCCTCTCCTCCCACTTTCTCAAACTCAACATGGAGAAAACTAAGTTCATCATCTTTGCCCCACCTCGCATGGTCCTCCTACCTGACCCATCTATCAAGGTTAATGATACCACACTTACACCAGTCCCACAGGTCTGTTGCCTTGGGATAACCCTTGATTGACTTATCCTTCAAGCCGCACATCCAAGCCCTCAACACCTCCTGCCGCCTTCAACTCAAGAACATTCATCAAATCTGTTCCTTCCTCATCACTGAAACTACAAAAAATGCTAGTCCATGCCCTCAATCTCCTGCTTAGACTACTGTAACACCCTTCTCCACAGCCTTCCAACAAATGCTCTCACCTCCAGTCCACCCTAAACTCTACTGCTTGCTTAATCCACCTCTCACCCTTCAGTCCACCCTAAACTCTACTGCTAGATCATCAGCTGCTCCCCTCAGTCAATCCCTTCACTGGCTACCCATTACCCAACAAACAGTTTAAAAAGCTAACACTGATATACAAAGTCATCCACAACCGGTCCCCTCCATACATATTTGACCTAATCTTCCTTTACCTACCCACACATAACCTCCAATCTTCTCAAGACCTCCTAGGCCACGCTTTTATTCACTCTTCACACAAACGCCTCCAAGACTTTTCCCGTGCATCCCTCATATTCTGGAACTTGCTACCACGACACATAAGACCTCCACAAGCTTTAAGACTACCTTGAAGACTCACCTCTTCAGGAAGGCCTACAACCTTCAATAACACTATAGCCACCACAACACCATCTGAACAGCTTCTACCTTCAACTTCTGTCTCTATTCCCTTTCCCTCATAGATTGCAAGCCCTTGCGGACAGGTCCCTCATGGAGTTAATGGTGCTGTAAATATAAAATAATAATAATAGGCTGGTGTTCTCGAAAATATCTGCATGGGATCAATTAAAAAAAAAAAATAAAAAAAATCAGCGAACAAGCCACTTTCATTTACTAAATCACCATCACATCCCCTTTTTGGCATACAATTGTAAGTTCTTCAGTCACAGATAAAAACCTAGCTCACATTTGCCTCTTGAGCTGGTTGAGATTGGATACCTGCATGTGATAAGCCATCACTGAGCACCACATCAATAACTTAAAAAAATTACACCTACTACAAAGAATGGACTAGCAGTGGCAAGTTTTAGCTGTATCCATTGATTTTTTTAGAGCCTTGCAAAATTAATCCCTGTCCAAAAACTATTAGGACCATTGGATATGATGGGAACACCCTATAAAACTGAATCTCCACCTGTGAAAACCCGTCAATCTCCCACAATCACAATTTATATCACATATTCACAGGTGAAACATGTCTGATCTCTGACAGCCACTGACCACAAGAATGGGGCGATGATGGTCACGCACATGCTCTGCTCCTATATTTCATGTCGCTACAGTCCTCAGCTATCTCCTTCAGTCCCATATAGATTAGCAGTTACAGTTTACAGTAATAGATGTTTTATTAGTAAGTTGAAAATGTTGTAGCCTAGACAGCTGTAACTTGAGGAACCACTGGTATAAGAAAAGAAATACTGATAAGGCACATAATATAAGATTTCCACAGAAATATTTTAATCTTAGAAAGTGTAGTTGTTTTTTTTGTATCAAAACAGTTATAAAAACAGTTTTAGTCCTTCTGTTTGTACACAGCATCTAGTGCGCTCTTGGCATCCTTTATTTGTTTCTGTAGCCTGTCCTTTGTGGCCTTGGTAGTGGCTTTCTTAAGCATGTCCTTCATATCAGCAATAGCAGCTCTGTATCCAGCGGAATTATGAAAGACACGTACTACACGATCTCCAGTAGAGACCAAAAATCTGTTGTTACTATCGAATGCAAGGTCTGAGATGATGTCCCCGTGTACAGACTTGAATTCTTCCTCTATATTCCCTGTTTGAGCATTATACACTGTGATATCACAGATGCTGGCTATAGCAACTACACGACCATCAGGGGACAATGCGATACGACAAGGCTCTTTGCCAGACCATTTTCCTGTAAACAGCAGGTATGGGTCTTGTTGCTTTTTATACTCAACATCTGTATTCCAAAGCTTCCATGTCCCATCTTTAGACACTGTTGCCATCCTATGAAAAAAAAAAAAAAAAAAAAAAAAAACAGTAAAGGAAAAAAAAAAAAACAATATATAACAGACGGCTACAAAACTTCAAAAAAAATTTTCTAGCAAAGTATGGCTGTATAACACATCTGACCTCTTGCTGGCGGACACCATCAAGAAGCATACAATGCATGGATATGGAGTTGGTAGGCCAAACCTCCGACTCCTCTTTTTCTACAGCCCGACTTCCTCATAAATGGCTGACAGTCATTGTCAGTCAGAGGCAGTAAAGATCCTCTAATTCATTAAAAAAATACTAGTGGTTGGATTCCTATGAATCTAAATTTGCAACAAACTATGCATCCAATTAATTATACATTATAAATTTTTGCATAATATTATTATTTTGAAGCCTGAGTCAGAGTCGGCAATTTATTTCTGACTTTACAGTCCTGCTAAAATGCCTAAGACCCACACCAGGTTGTATTAAGGGGTTACATGAAGCTCAACATATTATACTGTACATACAGTATATCTTATTACAGACAAATTCCTTTCCCTTTATACCTTGCTATGGCATTGCCTGTAACTATTCAGAATCTCTGCACCAATTGGACGAAAGGTCATGTGACTTCTCAGCCAATCCATGGCCTCAGCAGTTACATGTGCATGAATGGCAGATGATCACAGAGAAGTTATTGGCCGATCATATAAATGATATACATGTCTAATGAAGGTAAGTGATCACAGTACTGAGGTTGGGGAAACCACGGAGATCACCAAGTACACTTACCAGGACCTTCTAGAGTTGGGAGATAGGGATAGGATTTACTGCTTTACTATCCCCTAGAGCCAGGGGGGGGATAGGGATAGGGTTTACTGCTTTACTATCCCCTAGAGCTGGGGGGATAGGGATAGGATTTACTGCTTTACTATCCCCTAGAGCTGGGGGGATAGGGATAGGATTTACTGCTTTACTATCCCCTAGAGCTGGGGGGGATAGGGATAGGATTTACTGCTTTACTATCCCCTAGAGCTGGGGGGATAGGGATAGGGTTTACTGCTTTACTATCCCCTAGAGCTGGGGGGATAGGGATAGGGTTTACTGCTTTACTATCCCCTAGAGCTGGGGGGATAGGGATAGGATTTACTGCTTTACTATCCCCTAGAGCTGGGGGGATAGGGATAGGATTTACTGCTTTACTATCCCCTAGAGCTGGGGGGGATAGGGATAGGATTTACTGCTTTACTATCCCCTAGAGCTGGGGGGGATAGGGATAGGATTTACTGCTTTACTATCCCCTAGAGCTGGGGGGATAGGGATAGGGTTTACTGCTTTACTATCCCCTAGAGCTGGGGGGATAGGATTTACTGCTTTACTATCCCCTAGAGCCAGGGGGGGGGATAGGGATAGGATTTACTGCTTTACTATCCCCTAGAGCTGGGGGGATAGGGATAGGATTTACTGCTTTACTATCCCCTAGAGCTGGGGGGATAGGATTTACTGCTTTACTATCCCCTAGAGCCGGGGGGGGGGGGGGATAGGGATAGGATTTACTGCTTTACTATCCCCTAGAGCTGGGGGGATAGGATTTACTGCTTTACTATCCCCTAGAGCTGGGGGGATAGGATTTACTGCTTTACTATCCCCTAGAGCCGGGGGGGGGGGGATAGGGATAGGATTTACTGCTTTACTATCCCCTAGAGCTGGGGGGATAGGGATAGGATTTACTGCTTTACTATCCCCTAGAGCTGGGGGGATAGGGTTTACTGCTTTACTATCCCCTAGAGCTGGGGGGATAGGGATAGGATTTACTGCTTTACTATCCCCTAGAGCTGGGGGGATAGGGTTTACTGCTTTACTATCCCCTAGAGCTGGGGGGATAGGGTTTACTGCTTTACTATCCCCTAGAGCTGGGGGGATAGGGTTTACTGCTTTTCATGCAGGAGATCATACCTGGTTGTGCCAGCGCATTCCCTTTGTTTAACCTCCTTAGATGCCATCATCAGTACTCATGGTGGCATCTAAAGCACAATTTATTTTTCCTTCAGTCTGGGGTATACTTTGGGAGTTTTTTTCTGGCATAGATTTCCAAATAAAAGCAGTAACATATTCCACTGTTCAAGCATACAATAGCAATAACACGGCCCACTGACTACCATTGTAAAAAGAAAATACACATACCCCGTAGTATGATAGTTACTGTATCCCTACGTATAGCAAAGGGCAACACAATACATTTTTCTATACAAAAAAAGTATGCTGATACATACTAGAATAGAGTGTGCCAAAATGGGACTCTTGGCATATGCTGGACAGTACAAGGGTACATGAGTCCTTTTGTGTATGCACAGAGAATTGTCCTGGCGCATACACCAAACATATACATATACTGGGATATCACGAGCACCTAAGAGGTTCTATGGCAGTAGGGCTGTACCCGTTGATCTGTAGACGTAGATGTGACCATGCATTTACCCTGTTCTAAGTGTATATCATTGTGTCTTTAGGTAAGACAAACTACAATATACAGTAACATGAGAGTGCAAAAGCTGGACTAACAAATACCTACACAGAGCTCAATTTCTTCTCATGCAGATATATTGCAGAATGACTTTCTGTTTCTAAGCTCCAAATTTAGAGTCAATACACAGCTTCACTTTCATATTTTCCCCTACTTCTTCCATTCATACCCACACAAGAAATACTCACCTGCTGGAATCATTGGAGAAAGCAAATCCACAAACACCAGCGGAGTGTCCTTTCAACTCAAAAGCCCTGCAGACCTCACGGAACTCTCCTGTTTTATTAAAGCAGACCTCCCAAACCTTCACATCTGGTGTGAAACCACAGCTTGCTACAAACCTATAAAAAAACAAAACATATATAGGCCTCAATGATTCCTAGTCCAGCAAAACACTATATTCTGTTGTCTTGGGAAAAAAGAAACAAGCTAAATGTCCCATTCCTTTAAAAGGTGGTTATATGCCCTCCTCTGGATTAAATAAAGTTTGTGAATATGAAAACTTGAAGTAGCTATAGTATGAAAATAGGGTGGCGTGCAAGTGCTCTTTAAGGGGAATGTATCACCTATAAAAAGTGTTTCCCAACCTTTTCAAATGAAGTACCTTCTAGTGAGGAAACGTCCCAACCAAGTACCCCCAAAGTAGAAATCACTTATAAATGTTAACAAAATAAGACTTAATTTGGAGCCTCTGTCAACAGTTATATAATGGTCCCCTCAGTGCCCCCACATGTAGTATAATGGTCCCTTCAGTGCCCTTACAGTCAATGATGCTTAAGGAGTGACTAGTAAGCTATATTCATTACCTACATTAATTACCATCAGTACTCACCACTCTGCTCTGGAACCTGTACTAAATGCAGGTTCTCATTCGCTCCCCAGGGTTCCTGTAACAGTAATGAGCCCCCCCCCCTAAATATTGATGGAAGTGTTCCTTGCACTTGTAAAGTAACAATGGCACCAGCGGACATTCATCCATGGCAGGGGGAAGAAACTGGCTCTCACTGTGGTGCGTACCCCCAGGGATAACAGGGCACACTACAGTTTGAGAATCACTTATCTAGAACAATACTTATGGACCTGTACATATGACACCAAGATCGTAGTTCAGCACCTGGTTTTGGCTTACATACACTGAAGCAGATCACTAAACCACGAATGTGTGATTATGGCCTTAGGCTAGATCAGAGGTTCCCAAACTTTTTTTTTCTCGTAGACCACTTTCAAAATTTTACTGGTTTCGGTGGACCCCCTGCTGCTACATTTCTACCATATTCCCAAAACTCGTCAAAAAATGTGAAGATTAGATCTAACGTAGACCCCCGTCGAGTCTCCCGTGGTCTAGATACAAAATCATATTAGACATTTGAGGAATCAAATAAATGAGGAATTATTACCTCCCACAAGGTGACACACTAGCATAGGCATTTGCAACCTGATTGGTGTTGATAGTTGCCAGTACATCACCCTTCCGATTCCAAATCAAAATGAAGGTATCACTTGATGCAGTCATAATAAACTTTCCTGTACAAGGAGAGTGAGAGAGAGAGTCATATAATGTGCTCAAAAACATAAATTACTGGTCACATAAAAAAAAAATGCTACCATTAGTTCTGCTTCTGTTTTTTAAGGGTGTGTAGGAAGACTCTAGACAAACAAGGGATTTTTATGTCTCTCTTCCCAGTTCTTTTTTTGGGTAGTCACACTGATATATTTTTATTAATATGGGTAGAAGTAAACATGTTCCACTGTGTTTTCCACATACAATATAACAATTTCATCTTGGTTACTATTGCTACAGGTTGATACATTCTCTATAACACACCTGTTTCTGCTATTCCAATATTAATGATGGTGGATTTATGATGCTTTGGGAAGTCTTCACCTGTAGCAGAGAAGATGAATGCATCGTCTTTCTTGGTCATTTTAAACACTCGGATTGTATCTCCATTTGCTAAGAATACAATAAAGGATCTTAAAAGGTAGAGAAAGACAGTTATTATTGAATCCGTGCTGTACCATATTAAAATGCCTTGATGTAATACAGTATAATAATCTTTGTGTAAATTAGGCTCTGTTCACACCTGCATTGGCGGCCCTGTTAGGTTAATACATGCAACAATATACATTAGAGAAAAAAGTTTGCTGAACCCACAAATTTTGGTTGGCTATCTGAAGTGTATGGGGATGTTCCGAATCCCCTCAACACCAGATGTTTGAGGCATGAATTTCGGCATGTTCTCTTCTTTGTTTTCACAGCATATTAGTCACTGCCAGAGGTTCCTGCAGTGGCTTATTCCCCGCTCCTCAAAGAAAACGCATGCATGCAATGCATGCAAAGATACATGAGTACGGGGTAGGTGTTAAGATAAGCTGTTGACCAGAAGTGAATTCTGCTGACATTTAATAAGGGTGTATGGTCACCTAGAGTGGCTCACACCCATGTACTACAAAGCCATGTTTCTATAGATTTCACTAATCATAATGGCTTCAATCATAGAAGGACTTACTTGCCCAGTTGAGATTACCATTAACCCAGTTGGGGTTTATTGTATAATGAAAATATCTGCAATATTTAATAAACTTTACTGTTAATTTCCACAGCGTTTCTAAGATTTCTGTAGTTCTTGTCTGTGGAAAGTATTAAGTGTGGGGGGAGGGGTATTTCATCCATGCATGTAAACAAGAATATTCATAATTTCAACAAATTTTGAAACAAAGTACATTAGAAAGTTGCATATCCTTCCATTATACAATGCTTAGGCTTTATTTAGAAAACCAGAAAAACCCCGGTTATGGCCTTAAATGGGTTGTCCCATTATAGACACTTAACAGGACAGTGGATGAGTGTCTGATCTGTGTGGGTCCTAGTATTACAGGAGAATAAGGACCCCCAAGTTACCTGGAGTGCTCCAAGTGAATGGAATGGCAATCTCTGGCAGACCCATAGAAGTGAATGAAACACACTCAGTGGATGTTGCTATTTAATATTTATTTATTTTACTTACTTATATAGCGCCATCATATTCTGCAGTGCTTTTACAGATGTTGTCCTTGGCTGGATTTGAACCCAGGACTCCAAAACTGCATTTACCCACTATTCTGTGGATAGAATGTGTGTCTACAGAGGGTGAACCCCTTTAAGGCCTTTTTACATCAGCCAATTATCGAGAATGGTTGTTTCTGACAACTGTTCATCTTCCAAATGAGGAAATGTCTAATAGGTGATCATATTTTATGCTGCATAAAATATGCTCATATTTCTTCAGCACGTCACACAGTGTAAGCAGCACAACTTAACACAAGATGACAACTCACTGACTACAAAGGCTAAATTCAAGATCTCAACCCTACTAAGCAATATTTACAGTGCTGGGAGAGGCAGCAGATCATGGACATAAGCCCATTCAATAATGTACCTGTTGGGCCAGGTTCGCACACCCAGTAAATAATATGCTGTTAAAGCTGCCCAGGGATCCACACCAAAATCCATATGTGATAAAAAAAAAAAAAAAAAATTTCTACTGAATTATCTATTTTAGTATTGTTTTCATGCAGATGAAACAATAAACTGAGACAGTGTGTTACATTTTACCTGCAGTCAGGACTGAAGCGGACATATGTTGCATGATCTAGCTCCACATTGGCTCTCATACAGCGGTGCTCCTTTTCAAGGAAATCCTTAGTACTCCATATTCTGACAGTCCTGTCATCTGAACATGAAGCTAAATATTTACCATTACTGCTAAAATCCAAGCAGGTTATACCTCCACTGTGAGCCTGGGGGGAGAGGTTCAAGAATTCAATTAATAACATAGTATTCGGGAAAGCACAACCTGTAAATCGCAGTAGCCTGGGTACTGAGGCATTAGGCACAGCCAGTGTATACAGCCAGGGCATTAGGCACAGCCATTTATAAAGTGGTTTATGCCAGTTTTTGGCATACATTTTGCTGCCAAAATGTCACAGATGCATGATATGTTATAAATAAAGCTTTGGAACTTGTATTTTCGCTGGCCAAATTTACAAAGTGACAGAAAAGTGGGCATGTTTATGCCTGAATTTTAAAAAGGACCTTTAACCATCTATGTCAAGTCCAGCCTTTTGCATACTTTAATAGGTTCTGCTCCACCGATTCTGCCACAGTTGGAATATTTTCTCTAGCTCCCACCATTCCATTGATATCAGAGGAATGGCTCATATTAACATATGCTAAGAATTGGTGGAGGTGGTTAAAGATCCTCTTTATGGCTGAGGCTCCACGTTGCGGTAACGCAGCTTTTTTTGTTGCAGATTTTGCTGCGTTTTTTTGAGACAAAGTCAGGAGTGGCTTGAAAAGGGATGGAAAATATAAAGGAAGCTCTTAGACATTTCCCTTTTGTTAAATCCACTCCACGCAACAAAATCTGCAACAAAAAAAAGCTGCGTTTCCACAACGTGGGGCTGTAGCCTAAGGGGGTTTTCCGGGCAAAAATTGTTTTTTTAAAAATTTCTGTTAGTGCTATTAATGGGTTAATAAATCGACCCATATACCTTTAGCTGTGCTTTGAGTGATTTCTGGGTGTCTCTGGGAGCTCCTGGTATCTTCTGCATTTGTTTACATGGTTCAGCTTCCTGCTATGTAACTTCCACACTAAACTCTCCCACCCTCCCATACACCCCCTCCCTGTCTCTCTAGCCCTTCCCTACCTACTCAGCCCAACCCCCGAGCCCATTATATACTTACCTCTCTTCCTTCCATGGCTTCTTCCTGCGTCACTGATTCTACAGGTGCGCACTCTTCTCCCAGCGCTGCTGTGCTCTGCAGCGACGATCCACCTCTACTGCGCATGAGTGGGAGCTGCACAGTAGAGCTGGATTATCGGCAGCAGTGTGCAGAGCAGCGATGGGAGAAGCGGCAGCAGTCAGAAAAGAATGAGGAGCCGTCCCGCAGGAAGAAGCCTGCAAGGTAAGTATGATGGAGTGGATGGGGGAGGGGGGGTAGTAGTGACGATGTATCAGGAAATGGGAAAACGGATCGTCAGCGGATAATCAGAAAATGTCCCTGGGGAGGTCACATGATATGGGTAAATATACATTTTTGATTAATTATGTTATTTAGGAAGTAGGAGAGTGTTTAGATTAGTGTAGGGATTTACATTTATCCCGGACAACCCCTTTAAGTAGAATAGGTGAAAACGGTGGTAATGTACGCCAGCTCATAGCAGGCATAGACTTAGTTTCCTGCCTATTTGGTGAAATTAAGACACATTTAATAAGGGGCATGAACCTTTTAATTCAGATGTGCACTTCCTTTTATTTTTGCCTGTTTTGAGTTATGATGACAAGTTTACTTAGACATCATTATAAAGGTGGCCATACACATTAGAAAAAAAAGTCAGCTGCCCCCACCAGTTTCAGCAGGACCAACTATCTATCTATCTATCTCGAATCTCCCCAGATGACAGATGTTAAAGGAAAGAAATATGCTCAATCATTTTGCTCTCATTGGGGATAAGCATCTGCCACTGGTGTCTGGCAGTTTATTCTTTTTTTCCTTACTGAGAACATTTGCATGTTAGACTGAGCCAAGCATGTATGTGTATGGGGTCTAAGGTGGAATAACTGTTAGCTAAATAAGTTATTTAAGTGGGATATCCATGACTTTGAGATTGATGACCTATCATAAGTTTAGGCAACCTATAACTGACTGGTGGGGTTTGACACCTTGGACCCCCAACAATCAGCTGCCACAGTCTGCATGATGCACAGAACCTGAAGCAGACAGCTCTGCAGCTGATCAGTGGGGGTGCCAAGTGTATGACGCTGACCAATCTGTTATCGAGGACTTATCCTAAAAATGGGCCATTCCTTTCGTAGCCATTCTTGGCTTTGGCTCAAAAAATTGCAGCAAAATCTGCAACAAAAAAAGTTGCGTTTCTGGAACGTGGGGCCTCAGCCTTAATTGGGCACTTTGCCTTGATTCCTTTTAAGGAATGAGAATGTGTTGGGTGAACCTCCCTTCAGACCCCAGAGAATAATAGCAGTTTCGGTTTGAATGAAACTGCATAAGGAACCCTATGAATATTGTAGTAAATGAACCGAAATAATCATGTCGGTTATCCGGGTTGATGTTCGGTTTTGATTATTTTTCTGTAAATTCTCATATGTTAAAAGTTAATGTTTTATTAGAAGTAAAATATAGCAGTAAATAAATGTCTAACACATCATCCCTTCATATGTCCCAACATGCTAGAGTAAAATGAGCCCGTCACCTACATACAAGAAACAGAAGGAGAGAATTATTTTTAATTATTTATAAGAATACCTTAAGAGCAGATGCCAGGAGCGGATGGGAGAAGGTATGAGGCTGAGTTTTTTCCTTCCGTGGCTTCTGTGGTCTCTGTTTTTTAGTAGGTTGCTTCTCTGGAACTGCATGACCATTTGCTTTCTCTGCTAAATATGTAGCAAAAATGTATGAAAATTATAAACATATTCACCAGAATTTATTCATAAAGAAATATGTTTAAAAATAAGTAGTTATTGTTACACATGTATTTGGCAGAATGTTTTATGACCTTAGTGAATTAATAAAAAACTGAGGGTGGGTTCACACCTGCACTTCAGTCCGTCCGCTGCCAATCTGAGTGAAAATCTCGGGGAACGGGATCGGCATCGGATACCGACAGGTTAGCGACGCATTGGTTAAAAACCCATTCATTTGAATGGGTTTTTAAAGCAATGCGCGGGTGTGCGCTTACACCCTCTGCGCTGCGAAGCCGTTTTTTTTCGTCAGACACGAAGTCCTGTATGTCCGACTTTGTTTCCGACGAAAAAAAGGATTGGCAGCGGACGGACTCAAGCACAGGTGTGAACCCATCCTTACTATGCTGAACTTTGGCATCAGTTCTGGTCATTTCCACAGTCAGAAGGAAAAACAAGTCCACACAAGTTACATGTGAATTTGCAGATTTCCCCAGCATAAAGTAGCATATTAAACCTCTACCACCACCAAAATTGTTTCTAAACCACTTATATACTATTGTAGGGCCAGTTAGAAGCTGTGTGAATGCACCCTTATGACAAAGCCTTTATGGCTATATTAGTAACTTTATTAACCAGGATAGGTGATGCTTGTGGTTGGGGACTGGGTAAAGACATCTGAGAATCCCACAATCTCATGTGTATGGGGGCAATAGTAGTTTGCACTAGAAATAAATGCTGCCAGCTAATATTTGTAGCAATCCAACGTAGGAGAGGTCCAAACACCCTTCTCCTCCACAAGGGGGTCTTGTTTTCAGTGAGGTGCTGAAAAGACATTTGGGTTTTTGCTCAGTGATCCCATACATTCATGTTATACTGGTGATAGGCAGGAGCATCTTATTGCTACACCCCAGTTATCTGTAACGTGGGACTGCTGGGAGTTATAGTTCTGCAAGTGGTAGAGAGCCAAAGGTTATAGATCACTGCTGCACACCATGAAGTCTTCCAGGACACTCCATGAGATCTCCCAGAGCTGGAGCCTAAAGTCTTGTTTAGAGGAAAGCTGATGTACCGAATATTACATTAGAACTGTGTAAAAACAGTACAGATCTCAGTACAAGTGGTGCATAGTGCAGGCTGCCTGATAGGGCGGAGTACACACAGCGCTGTACATGATACATGAAGACCGCACTGATATGAGAAGCTGCGGCAGTGACTATGTAGTGTCCCACTATGCACTCACACACCGGCATCTCACTCACCGCTTGGCTCAGACTCGCTGCCCTCTTTTGCCTTTCTGCCCCATAGTGCCAGCAGCACGACTATGCCCCCCAGCAGCACGGTCACCACGACCAGCAGCACCACCTCCATGTCCGCGGTTCACTCACTCACTACAGCCACGTCACATCACGGCCGCGCGCACCGAGGGTTGTTTTTTTTCTTTTTTTCTTCTCGCCATAACTTTATTGTACACAGTAACAGTATTACACCATGCGCGCCGCCGCGCAGTCACAGAGAAGGCGGAGGGCTATCTATGTACATGTATTGAGTCTCTGAGAGACTGCTCCTGGAAGTTCATTCATGGGCCCACAAAGCTCTGCAAAAGACACTAAACTGTAGCTGCTGGGAAAGGGAGTTCACCACAGGCCATACCTGACAGTCCAGCTGCTGCTTCCTATACCCTTGCACCAGAGGCATAGCTAGGGGTTTAGCACAGGGAGGTGAACATATCCAAGTGGGCCCCCAACTTGGACATGTTTGTATACCGATACTATCAGTATACGATGAATGTATAGTAGTATATAGCAGCTCTACACAGGGCTCTGCAGACGATTTAGGTGAATACAGGGCAGTAACATTTAGTGACTTACCGGTGACATCTCTGACTAATTGTTCACATTCCGCATCTCTTTCATCTGGACGGCCATGACCACTTCTTCCAGTCTCTGTAAAGTTTGCAACACAGACATCTTTGGCTTCTTACTTTTCCGGGCACCTGACCCACATTATCCTCACCTACACAAAGCCCCCATCCTGCTGCTACCCCAATTATAAAATATATAATATAACCCCCCATAATGAATAATACCCCCAAGTGCATCTTTAAACTAATAACTCCCCTTTGCACCCCTTTAAGAGGACCTCACAGCGCAGCTAGACAGTCAGGAACGCCCTTCTGACAGTGAACGGTGAAATTTAGACCTCCGATATCTCCAGCCCCGGGGCATATAACGGGAAAGCCGGCAGTGTGCTGAATTCAGCGCACTGTCGGCTTTCTAGCGGTATGTAAAACCGCATATACATGAGGACGTGAAAAGTCCTCTTTAAATAATTTGCCCCTTATTAATAATGCCCCAGGTGTTTCCTAATTAAAAAGGAAAAAAAAAGGGAAAAAAAAATTTTTGGGGTTCCAATACCCGGGACCCCCAAGGAACAACTGTTTGAATGAACCGTGGTATCTGTGTAATCGCCGTGACCCCTTCTCTGTTTACATAGTGTCATCTCATAGCGGCCATGTCATGTAACTACAGCCTCACCCTATACACGTCTATGTGACAAGGCTGGAATTACATCACACGGTCACTATAAACAGACAGCGTATGATATAAACAGGCGCCATAACCCCTTCATACAGCTGATCAGTGGGGAATCACTTATCTCTTATTGATGATTTATTCTGAGGATAGCTCATCAATAAAAATGAGCTGGAAAACGCCTTAAGGCTAAGGCCCCATGTGGCATCCCGCAGCAAAAAACAGCTGTGGGAAAAACCGCGGCGGCGATGCATCACGGTTCTTCCAGCAGCACTTTGCACAGAAAATTCGCAGAGGTTTCCTCTGCAGACTTTCTGCTTCAATTATATCTATAGAGAAACCGCCAGCATTTCCGTAGGTATAATTGACATTCTGCGATTTCCAAAACACCGACTGTTTTGGAAATCGCAGATTATCCGCTGTGCATATTATACTGCAAAGTAGGGATGGGGGCTCCATGTGGCGAAAACCCACTGAAAAAAGACGCAACATTCTAGCAAATCCCATCCACACACTGCGGAAAAATACGTGCAGCAGACACATTGCGATTTCCAAAACCGTTGCGGTTTTGGAAATTGCAGCATGTCATTTATACCCATGGAAACACCAGCGGTTTCCATATAGGTGTATTGAAAACAGAAAGTCCACAGGGGAATCCTCTGCGGACCTTCTGTGAAAAGCGCTGCGGGGAAAAAACACGTTACCGCCACGTTTTTTTCTGCAGCGCTTTTTTTGCTGCAGCCCGCTATGTGGGGCCTTAGTCTTAATAAAGCCCAATTGCCACTTTAATTTAATTAATTGACCCTCATATTATGCCCCTGATTTCCCCTGACATAAATACTGCACCTCTAATGATCCCTTATATCAATGACCACCCCGTTATGTTCATAATACCTCCTAATATAAATGATGCCCCCTAATGATTTAGTTATTCTCCTGTCCCTTCAGATACCCCAGGGGAGGGGGTACCATGGACTTTTGTTTGTGCTATCACCTCCCATTATTAGAAGCATACTTGCCATCAATTCTGACCGCAGCACCTAAGTCATATTACAGAAAAAAAAGTAAAAATATAAATTTTTCTCCCCTTTGTTAATGGAAAAAAAATTGGTATCACCACATCCGTAACAACCCCTAAAATAAAATAAGTATGTTATTTATTCTACATGATAAACGCCATAACCATTAATTGGTTTTCTGATCATCTTGCCTCTCAAAAAAAAGAAAGTAATAAAAACTGATCAAAAATATTGTACCCACAAAATACAAGGTCTCGTAAAGCTACACTGGAATAAAATGTAAAAAGTTATTAAAGCTGGAATACAGAGAGGGATAAAATGTTACTGGTTTAAGATTTACGTTAGGTTCACACCTGTGTTGGAGTTTCCGGTCTTCAGGTCCGCTTGGGCATCCAAAAAACAGAAACCCAATCCGCTTAAAAAGTGGTTATCCGCGGAAACCGGGTTTCTGCATGAAAAATGCGGAGAGAAAAGTCCTGCTTGCAGAACTTTTCTCTCCGCATTTTTTAAACAGAATCGGGGACGGAATCCCAGAATGGTCATCGAGCGCAGGTGTGAACCCAGCCTAAATGTGTTAGATTGCTAAAGGCTCAAAATGCACATAAGGCACCTGAGTTATGTGTCAATAATATTTATTTCAGCCATAAATTCAAAATCTGCAATAACAAAAAATGTGACAATTTCGGGAGGGTTTTGGTAATTTTAATGTGACTGTTAAGGGGTTAATGCGCCATGCCATACTTTTGGACCACAGATTTAGACTGTTTGGAATTTGGATGCAATGCCTCTTTTGCTGAACTCAGTGGGCCCCTTTTGGAGCAACTCATGCACACCGCAGCAAAAAAACAACCGAAATTGGGAGGTTTTTTTTGCTGAGGGGGACCTCCTGGAGTCGACTGTAATACAGTCCATTCCATACAAGTAGATAGAACCTGTTCAGACGTCAGAAAGTAAAGAGGAATTTTAGGCAGACACCTCAGATTCCTCTTTATTTTCTGCCCCCCAGCTCACGGTGGTGGATGCAGAGCATCATCATGCCCTTGTGGCTTTCCTCCTCTGATTAGGCCCAAATGTATGGATCTAATCAGTGAGGAGTCTCAAGCCCCAGCTTCCAAATCAGCTGCAGAATCTGCGGCAAGATCAAGCAGGACACTTTTTTTTTCAGCAACCTGCACTAATTGTTTTCAATGAGAGGCAGAATGAGGGAAGAATCTGCTGCTGATTTGGGGGCGAAATTCGCAGCAAAATCAGCACCAGATTCCACCATGATTCCCTGATTCCATTGCAGTTGCAGTCAATTAACAGTGCTTTCATCTGTATTAATGGAAGTGCTCATACAGAAACTGAGTGTCAATCCCCACAGATACATACATACAGTGGGTATGGAAAGTATTAAAATTTTTCACTTTGTTTCATTGCAGTCATTTGCTAAAAGCAAAAAAAGTTCATTTTTTTCCTCATTAATTCTCACTCAGCACCCCATTTTGACAGAAAAAAAAAACAAATGTAGATATTTTTGCAAACTTATTAAAAAAGAAAAACTGAAATATCACATGGTCATAAGTATTCAGACCCTTGGCTGTGACACTCATATTTAACTCACATGCTGTCCATTTCCTTCTACTCCTTCATTGGAGTCCAGCTGTGTTTAATTAAACTGATTGGACTTGATTAGGAAAGGCACACACCTGTCTATATAAGACCTCACAGCTCACAGTGCATGTCAGAGCAAATGAGAATCATGAGGTCAAAGGAACTGCCCAAGGAGCTCAGAGACAGAGTTGTGGTGAGTATAACTATTTATTATTTTAAGTCACCTCCCCTGGGCTGGCATTTATTGGACATGCCGGGGCCCCTTTCCATTAACAATATGTATAGTGGTGAGGGAACCAGGCTTTCCATGACTGCTATCATAGTGGTCCGGGGCCCCAGCTATCTCCAGCTGGCCGTGGGCCCTGTACCCCACCAGGCCCGGTCGCGGTCGTTACGCCACTGCTGCTACCTTCCCAAACAGTGGCAACTAGTTTACTTTAAGGCCATGCTTAGAAAATTAGCGGAATTTAGTGAAGGAGTAGTGATCCTTGGGGGCCACTTTAACTTCATGCTAGACCCCTCCATTGATTCCATTCCCTCCCGTTCCCCAAGCAGCTGCGCAAATTGAAAAATTGTGATACACAACACTTGTCTATTAGATGTGTGGCAGATCCTTCTCCCTCAGGGCTGTGACTACACTTATCACTCCCCTGCCCACTGATCCTACAGTCATCTAGATTTTTCTCTAATCAGCCATCACGCCTTCTCCTGGTCTCAGGTAGCTCAGATTGGGTCGGCCATATAGTCCAACCATACCCCAGTTTTTTTGTCCCATGAGATTCCTGGCATCACGTCTTGCCCCTTCACCTGGTGCTTAAACGATAGCCTCCTTACAGATGCTGCTTGTAAGGATGATATTTTCTCCAAAATCCGCAAGTTCGGGAATCCGCAAGTTCGGGTCGAAACACATTAGTGACCCGACCCCCCCCCCCCCCCCCTATATGCTGAGAGGCACTTAACTATGTGTTTAACCACTTCGGTAGCGGGCCAATTTCTGGTTCAGGACAAGACACATTTTCGTTTTTTTTTTCTATTTGCGGTTTTGAGGGCTATAACATTTTTATCATTTGTGTTATTCAACTAATTTCTCCGTCTTTTTTTGGTGATACACAGAGCTTTATTTTTATGTTTTATTTTTGCATGTTTAAATTTTTTTTCTATCCAGGAAAATATAAACAAAAGAGGAGGGAAAATGTGTCTGTTTGTCACTTTTAATATTTTTTTTTTATTTAATAACACAAAGTCCTACTAAAAAAACTTTTTAAAATAGTTTTTCCTCTCCGTTATGGTAATTTTTATTTTGGATTGTGTCGTCAGGGTGGGGCTAGAACCTGTGATAAAGTGTGTGTTATTGGCATATTATTATTTTTTTTTTTTTTATTTTACTGTCTTTTTTTTTTTTTTTTAATAATAGGTCATAATAGACCTTTGGGGACATCTGATCACAGTTTTTTTTTTTGTGGGGGGGGGCTAATTTCCCCCTGTAACTGGGGCTGATATCTTAGCCCCAGTTACAGGAGGAATACAGCCTCCTGCCTATAACTACAGAGCTGGGTCCTGTAGGACAAAGCATCTTTAACAGCCTCTGATCCCAGCGGATCACATGACCGCCGGGTCAGAGGGAAGCCGCATCATGGGGGCTCCCATAGCTGTGTATACAGCGCTCATTGAGGATGGAGGAGGACACGACATCCATAACTCTGCCAAGACCTTCTGGGCGTACTACCATGACCTGTATGTACTGTCAAGGATCTGGGGTGCTGGGTGGGCTGACAAACACAGACTCCAAGCGATTGGTCCAAGTGTTGAGTTTATTCACTCAAAACCGCTCCTTGGTACAGGTAACATAAAAAAAGACACAAAATAAACACCTGCTCGTCTGGGCTATAACTGACAGAAAGTGGTTACCTCACCTACATTAAGACAGGTTTGGTTAGTCAGGTTTGCCTCCAGTAGTACAACCTTCCTTATGGCCTTCCAGCCAAGTTCTGAACCAAAGTCTGCTCTCCCAGCAAACTTCTTATATCCCCTTGATGAGAACAAATTCCAGTCAGCTGGGTTTTCTCAGAAGAGTCCACAAGGTGTGCAGTGGAGAGGATAGGAATGGCAGGTCCCACTAGCAACCTACCCACCATTCCATAAAAATCCAGCCCGGTGCACGGCACTTGAATAATGCCCAGCAAACAAAGTTGCCTGCTGAGAAGCAACCTTTTCTGGATTTCCTCATCTCACCCATCTGAACAACCTGGGCGAGATGTACATCTCTTCCAACACTTTCCCAGCCATCAGCTTACATATCCCCCCCCTCTTTTCCAGACCGGAGGGCTGGGCATTAGTGGCCATCATACAATGTACCCTTGACTGGGCATCAGCATTTCCCAACAACTTCCCTGGTCTGTGCTCTACACTGAAAACAAAATTTTGCAAGGACAGAAACCATCTGATAACCCTAGCATTTCTATCCTTATTCATTTTCAACCACGTGAGAGGGGCATGGTCAGTTATCAATTTAAATTTTCTACCTAGGAGGTAATATTTTAGGGCATCCAGTGCCCTCTTAATAGCTAAGCACTCCCTTTCCACAATGGCATAGTTTTTCTCAGCAGGGGACAGCTTCCTGCTCAGGTACATCACTGGATGCTCCTCTCCATTTATAACCTGGGACAGCACCGCTCCCAGACCTGCATCAGAGGCATCTGTCTGCACCAGGAACTCCTTCCTAAAATCAGGGGTTGTCAGGACTGGCTGTTGGCATAGAGCTAACTTTAGCCTCTGGAATGCCTCCTCAGCTTCTGGTGTCCAGTGGATCATCACTGACTTCCCACCTTTCGTCAGGTCAGTGAGAGGAGCTGCAATAGAGGCAAAATTTGGCACAAACCTACGATAGTAGCCAGCAATTCCAAGAAACGCCCTAACTTGTTTTTTAGTTAGCGGCCTTGGCCAGCTCTGTATTGCCTCCACCTTATTGATTTGGGGCTTTATTACTCCTTTGCCAATTACATAGCCCAGGTACTTGGCTTCTTCTAGCCCTAAAGCACACTTCTCAGGGTTAATAGTAAGGCCTGCCTCGTTTATGGAGTCTAGTACTGCTTGTACCTTACAGAGGTGACTTCCCCAGTCTGGGCTATGAATGACCACATCGTCCAGGTAAGCCGCTGCATAGTTACGATGTGGGCGCAAGATTTGGTCCATCAACCTCTGAAAGGTAGCAGGAGCTCCATGCAACCCAAATGGCATAACCTTGTACTGGAACAATCCTTCTGGTACAACAAAGGCAGTTTTCTCCTTGTCTTCCTCAGACAAAGGTATTTGCCAGTAACCTTTTGTGAGATCCAGTGTGGTTATGTATCTCGCATTACCCATCTTCTCAATAAGCTCATCTACTCTGGGCATTGGATAAGCATCGAACTTTGAAACTTCATTTAATTTTCTGAAATCGTTACAGAACCGCCAGGTACCATTGGGTTTTGGTATCAAGACAATTGGGTTACACCAGTCACTTTTAGACTCCTCAATCACACCTAACTCCAGCATGCGTTTAACCTCGGCTGACAGTACCTCCCTACGTGCCTCTGGTATTCTATAGGGTTTGAGTTTTACTTTCCGCCCAGGTTCCGTCACCACACAGTGCTCTATTAGGTGTGTACGCCCTGGTAGATCAGAGAACTTACGTTTATTTCTCTGCAGGAACTCTTTTGCCTCTTGTTGTTGGGGCACTGACAGAGTCTCATTTATATGGACTGGAGGGATTGGTGGCAACGAATCATCCACTTCTGCATTTGAGGCCACCAAGGTTTCCCTCCGGTTCCAGGGTTTGATCAAATTCACATGGTAAATTTGAAATGGCTTCCTTTTCCGTGGTTGGTGCACCTTCTAGTTCACTGGCCCTACTTTTTCCACGATTTCATATGGGCCTTGCAACTTCGCTAAGAATTTACTTTCCACCGTTGGCACCAATATAAGTACTCTATCCCCTGGGTTAAATTCTCGTATTCTGGCAGAACGGTTGTAAATTCGGCTTTGGGCCTCTTGTGCTTTTTGCAGATGTTCTTTTACCACTGGCATGACTGTTGCAATACGGTCTTGCATTTGGGCTACATGCTCTATGACACTTTTGTATGGGGAAGCCTCAGTTTCCCATGTTTCCTTGGCTATATCTAGTAAGCCTCTGGGGTGTCTACCATAGACTAATTCAAAAGGGGAAAAACCTGTAGAGGCTTGTGGAACTTCTCTAATAGAGAACATCAGATATGGCAAAAGGCAGTCCCAATCACGACCATCTTTTTCTACCACCTTTTTAAGCATGTGTTTAAGAGTTTTGTTGAAACGTTCTACCAACCCATCTGTCTGGGGATGAAACACAGAGGTCCGTATGTGGGTAATCTTAAATAGCTTGCACAACTCTTTCATCACCTTTGACATGAATGGTGTGCCCTGGTCAGTCAGTATTTCTTTAGGTATGCCTGTTCTTGAAAACATATAGAATAACTCACGGGCAATACTCTTTGATGTAGTATTACGTAAAGGAACCGCCTCAGGATAGCGAGTAGCCTAATCTAAAACAACCAGGATATATTGGTGACCTCTAGCTGACTTGACTATTGGACCCACTAAGTCCATAGCAATCCTTTCAAAAAGTACTTCAATGATGGGCAGTGGAACCAAGGGACTACGGAAGTGTGGGGTTGGGGCATGTACCTGACATGTAGGACAGGATGCACAGTAGTCCTTCACTTCCTTATACACGCCTGGCCAAAAAAACCTTTGGAGAATTCTCTCCTGTGTTTTCTTAGACCCTAGGTGTCCCCTAAGTACATGATTATGAGCCATATCAAGTACCATACGGCGGTATGGCTTAGGTACGAGAAGCTGCTCCACAATTTCCCCATTAGTTTTTGTAACTTGATACAAGAGGTCATTATTTATGGCAAAATGGGGAAATCAGTGGTCAGCACCAGGTTCCTGAGGCAGACTATTTACGACTCCCACATTTGCGTGAGCATTAGCAAGAGTGGGATCTCTCAACTGTGAAGTACCAAAATTAGCCCGGGAGACTTGTAATTCAGGTATTTCATGCTCAGGAGCTGGGGAATGGGTATCATCCTCCTCTCCAGCTAGGACCTCTAATGGAAAAGGGTCACACTCATCATGCACTATGGGCGTAGGCGGGGTTTCTATCTTTGGCTTGCAGGTTTCACCTTTTCCCCACAAATCCCAGAACAAAGGGCAATGTGAGATCTCTTGCAAACAAGATGGATGAACTAACAGCGCTCACCAGGCACCATCAGGAGTTTCGGGTGTGCAGCATGATGCTACTTACAGAGACTTGGCTCACTGAAGTTACTCCTGACTCTCTGGTCTCCTTGGATGGTTTTAAACTCCTTCGGGCAGACAGGACAAGGGAGAGCGGTAAGAGGAAAGGAGGGGGGCTGGCAATGTTTGTGAATAATAGATGGTGCAATCCTAGACACATTGTGATTAAGGAGCAAACTTGCTGTAAGGACATTGAACTATTAGCTGTGAGCATGAGACCTTTCTATCTACCAAGGGAACTATCACATGTCATCGTGATAGCTGCATATGTCCCCCCTCTGCGAAAGCTGACGCTGCCTGTGAGGTCCTACAAGCCACGCTGAGCCAGTTACAGTCTCAGCACCCCCAGGCCCTCCTTCTTGTGTCTGGCGATTTCAACCATGCCTCTCCATCATCCACACTTCCCAGTTTCACACAGTATGTAACCTGCCACACAAGAGACAACAAAACACTGGACTTGTTCTTTGCCAACGTGAGGGAGGCATATAACTCATCAGCCCTACCGCCCCTGGGAAGATCGGATCACAACCTAGTACATCTCCGACCTGTGTACAAGCCACTTGTACGTAGAGAACCAGCTGTCACCCGCACAGTGAGGATATGGTCCGAGGAGAGTGATGAGGCTCTGAGGGATTGTTTTGACACAACCGCATGGGAAGTGCTGCAGGATTCGTATGGAGAAGATATAGAAGGACTCACACACTGCATAACGGACTACATTAATTTTTGTGTGGACAACACAGTACCCACAAAAGTGGTGAGGTGCTTCTCCAACAACAAACCATGGATTAACGCTGATATAAAAACACTACTTAAGGAGAAAAAGATGGCATTCAGGACAAGAGATAAGGAGGGGTTGAGGGAAGTACAAAAGGAGCTGAGGCATCTAATCAGGCAAGGAAAAGCCAGTTATAAGGAAAAAATGGAAAAGCAAATGGAAAGAAAAGACATAAGGGGGGTCTGGGAGGGGCTTAAGTCAATTTCGGGTCATAAACAGTCGGTCTGCCAGATTGAGGCAGATGTTAACTGGCTTAATGAACTAAACCTATTCTTCAACAGATTTGATCACACACCAGCTCCTCCCACCCCAGAATGTCCTTCAGCTCCCCTCACCACAATGACTTCACCCCATTCACCCCATGTGGCTACTTCCCAACAGACCAGTAAATCCAGAAATCTGTCTTTATCTGGCCACAGTCTGACCTTCACACGGGCCCAGGTGAGGAAGGAGATGAAAAAGATCAAGGCGAGGAAAGCCGCAGGGCCAGATGACATCAGTGCAAGGCTAATTAAGACTTGGACCCTCTCCAGTTTGCTTATCGACCGGGCATTGGGGTAGATGATGCCATCATCCACCTTCTGCACAGGGCTCTGTCTCACCTGGAGAAACCAGGGAACACAGTGAGAATAATGTTCTTTGATTTCTCCAGTGCTTTTAACACCATACAGCCCAGGTTACTGAGAGACAAGCTGGGCCTTGCTGGAGTGGACCACCACCTCTCCAACTGGATCCTAGACTACCTCACAAATCGACCTCAATACGTGAGAGCCCAAGACTGTGTGTCAGGTACCGTGATCTGTAATACGGGGGCACCTCAGGGTACGGTTCTCGCCCCTTTCCTCTTCACACTGTACACTGCTGATTTTAGGTGCAACTCATCCAGCTGCTACCTACAGAAGTATTCTGACGACTCTGCAATAGTAGGCCTCATCACAGACGATGATGACAAGGAGTACAGAGAACTGAACCGGTTTTTTGTGGACTGGTGCCACCGGAACCACCTGAAGATTAACGCGGGGAAGACCAAGGAGATGGTGGTGGACTTCCGTAAAGGCAGATGCCCTCCAAAACCAGTGGACATCCTGGGGACGGGCATCGAGATTGTGAACACCTATAAGTACCTGGGTCTGCTCCTTAATAATAAGCTGGACTGGGCAGATCATATGGAGGCCCTGTACAGGAAGGGCCACAGCAGGCTCTACCTGCTTAGGAAGCTGAGAGCCTTTGGAATCCGGGGGGCACTTCTTAGGACTTTCTTCAACTCGGTAGTGGCATCAGCCATCTTCTTTGGAGTGGCCTGCTGGGGGAGCAGTATATCAACCAGGGACAGAAATAAACTTGACAAGCTGATTAGAAGGGCCAGCTCTGTCCTGGGGAGCCCACTGGACCCAGTGCAGGTGGTGGGTGACAGAAGGATACTGTCCGTGGTGAGCTCCATGCAGAAGAAGAAGTACCATCCAATGCATGAGACTGTGATTGCGCTGGGCAGTACTGTCAGTGACCGACTGCTCCACCCTAGGTGTGAGAAGGAGCGCTATCGGAAGTCTTTCCTCCCCACCGCGGTTAGGCTGTACAACCAACACCGACCTAAGCGGAGATCATTACATACAGAGAACTGAAATATCTCTCTGCCTGTTAAATCCCCCCCCCCCTCTGCTACTTCCTATCTGTCTGTCTGCTATTAATGTAATGCCTCTCACCTTGGAACATTCCTGTACATGTTGTATTTGTATTTGTATCTGCTTATCTTATCTTTGCTGCTGTAACACACTGAATTTCCCCACTGTGGGACTATTAAAGGACTATTATTATTATTATTAAATCACGTCCCAAACTCACACTATGCATGAGATTTTTTACAACACCCACTTCATAACAGACAAGTCCTAATATAGTCTCTATTCTGATATTGGCCATGGGGTAGTCCTTAGTATCCCCATGGATGCAAAGTACACTCATGTGCTTGTCCGGCATACAGTCCCCAGCTATCAGGCTGGCATGTACTAAGGTTACCAGGCTTTCAGAATCAAGCAACGCCTGGACAGGATAGCCATTCACCACAATATGGCAGACCTGAGGCTCAGTCTCTAGACCCGGTGCTGCAGCACAGACAGGTTCTGCGAACAAGGACGGACGCCAACCCGAGTCACACTCCATTGGCTCAGAGGTGAGAGGGCAATGGGCAGCAAAATGTCCCCGCTCATGACATCTCCAGCACTGTACTAGGCCTGGTTTCTCTTGCAGAGAGTCCCGTTTGGGCCTAGTGGACTGTTTGGGAGACATTTCAGTCGGTCGCCCATGAGACCCCTCTACAACTGTTTTCCCTCCGCCTTCAATAAATGGAACAGTCTTACCGGGAGGTGCCCTCCACCTGGTGTTCCTAGGAGGTGATCGCGCTGTAGGGACCTCGCGGAGTTCAGCCTCAGTCGCAAGGAACCTTTCTACGAGGCTAATAAGCTGGTTGGCATCTTTGGGGTCTCCATGTCCGACCCAGCGCTGCAACACGGGAGGGAGAGATCTGACGAATCGGTCTAGGACCACCTTCTCCACAATCTGTGCAGGGGTACAGGTGTCTGGTTCCAGCCATTTCTTTACCAGGTGAATAAGGTCGTACATCTGGGACCTGGCAGGTTTGTCCAAATGGTAACTCCAGGTATTCACCCGCCGGGCACAGACAGCCGTGGTCACACCCAGCCGAGCAAGAACTTCTTCTTTCAGCTTATTGTAGTCTCGGACATCCTGTTGGCAGAGGTCATAATACGCCTTCTGGGGCTCACCTGTCAGGTAAGGTGCGATGACATCTGCCCAGTCAGCAGCTGGCAGCCTCTCTCGTTCAGCCACCCTTTCAAAAACGGTAAGGTAGGCCTCTACATCATCATCTGGGGTCATTTTCTGCAAAGCTCTTTGCACAGCCTGCTTTATATCTCTGAGCTCCACAGGTCTCTGCGGACTAGTGACACCAGTCTCTTTGATGATGCCCAGCTGCTCCATCAACAAACGGTTGGTTTCCTTTTGCTGTACATTAGACTGCACCAGATGCTTCAGTAGCTCTTCCATATTCTGGGTCTGGTCTTGTCTGGCAGCGGCAGCCTTCACCCAGGACATACAAAAAAATTTATTTATTTTTTTTCTTCAGCAAGGAGTTGTCGTGTTGTTGCCCCTAGCAACCCCTGTTGCCCGCATCCTCCACCAATTGTCAAGGATCTGGGGTGCTGGGTGGGTGACAAACACAGACTCCAAGCGATTGGTCCAAGTGTTGAGTTTATTCACTCAAAACCGCTCCTTGGTACAGGTAACATAAAAAAAAAAAAACCACTAAATAAACACCTGCCCGTCTGGGCTATAACTGACAGCAAAACTGTGTGCGATTTCGGCGGTGGGTGATTGGGGTTCCACCCCCCCCCGTGTCTATTATCTGTCAACGCAAAAAAAAAAAAAAAAAAGCCTTTGGCTGTGTGAACTGGGACTTCCTCCGGGCTGCCCTTGTTCAGGCAGGGATAGGCCTCGGGTTTCTGGGGAAGATATTGTCTCTATATGGCGACACTTTTGCCAGGGTGCGTGCCAATGGGATTCTCTCTGAACCCTTCCTGGTGCGGAATAGGACCAGACAGGGGTGCCCTTTGTCTTCCCTTCTCTATGCTCTGATGATGGAGCATCTGACGGTAGCCCCAGTGTATACAGTCTTCAGTTGGGGCATAAACTGGTCAAAATGGCACTATACGCCGATGATTTACTCCTCAACAACATATTTTCTCACTCAACCACATATTTTGTTCCCGTCAATTCTAAACGAGTTCCACCGTTTTGGCCACGTAAGCAACTTCAAAGTTAGTCTGTCAAAAAGTGAAGCCCTTAATGTTACCATGCCTTTGGCAGAGGCAGCCCATCTGGAAGCTCAATTCTCCTTTAAATGGCAGCCCACTTCTATTAAATGTTAAGGGATTCAGATCCCTAAAGCCTCTTTCACCTCAATTACATTCCCCTATTAAAGAAGATTGAGGCAGACTTGCGGAAGTATTGTGCTCTTGGCTTGTCTTGGTTCTGCCGTATTAATGTCTTGAAGATGGACATTGTTGCTCGTCTCCTTTACGTGTTCCAGGCATTACCCAGCCACATCCTGAGCTATTTACTCTTTGCAGTCTGCCTTTGGGAGGTTTGTCTGGGGTTCAGCCCATAAACGACTCAAGTTCCGCACTCTAATGCATTGTAAATGCCAGACCCTAAATTGTATTACAGGTCAGTCGTTCTGTTGTGTCTGTTTGATTGGTGCTACAGGGACTCAGATAAACAATGGTTGTCCATAGAGGCGGACTTGCTTTCCACCCACTTCCACTCCCTGCCCTGGATCCTGGCCCAATACAGCTCAAAACACATCCAACATACGTTCCTTTCTGCGCATTTTCTCACGGTTTGGGATTCCACACGCTGCGGAGGCCTGATAGTTAGGGTTCTGGGCCTCCTCAGTCCTCTATTTCTTAATCCTATGTTTCCGCTGGGGTGTGCTGCCCACCGATTCCTGTGATGGTCTAACCGGGACGATCTACGATTAAGTCGGGTTGCTGGAAATCCATTTCTTGAGCAGCTGGACGCTTCTAGTCCTGACGCTTCCCTGTCCTAGCTGGAATGCAACCAACTCTGGGACTTCCTCCGGAAATTTTCCCTGACCCAATTGCTTTTCTAATCCTACCGAACTGGAGAGCACTCTCTCACAGTCGGAGACCCCCTTCTGAACCCTATCCGCACTCTATAGCATACCAGGTAGACCCCCTTATCTTCGCTCCTGGGAGAATAACCTCCAGCTATGCCTTTCCCCTGCTGAGTGGGACAGGTCCTTTCTTTTTGCGCATAAGTTGCCAATGCCCTGCAGTGCTCAGGAAAAGAACTTCGAAATACTGACTTATTGGTATCAATGTCCTGATTTTCTTCACAGGCACTATCCCAGTGTCTTCCATCGCTGTTAGGGACAAGAATCTCTCACATTGAGGAGACCACCAGTAAAGGTGTGTAGAGATTTTAATTGCCTTTTGCCCTCTACTTAGCATCTACATATCACAAGGCATTATGGGAAAGGAGCTGGGGAGCTCATGCGCCCTCTATTGGATGTAACAAATCCTCAATTTGCTTTTGACTCACCGAGCCTTGAGACAGCAAAAGGGATTTTAGCCAAGCCAATTTCACTTATCTGCATACAGCGCTGTTTCCGGATTGTTGTCCTTCATCAGTACAGAGCAAAGTGAATTGGCTGGCTTAGTGGGAGGCAATGAGTGGGTTAGGGACAAGAATCTCAAAATGCCTTGTGATATGTAGATGCTAAGTAGAGGGCAAAAGGCAATTAAAATCTCTACACACCTTTACTGGTGCTCTCCTCAATGTGAGAGATTCTTGTCCCTAACCCACTCATTGCCTCCCACTAAGCCAGCCAATTCACTTTGCTCTGTACTGATGAAGGACAACAATCCGGAAACAGTGCTGTATGCAGATAAGTGAAATTGGCTTGGCTAAAATCCCTTTTGCTGTCTCAAGGCTCGGTGAGTCAAAAGCAAATTGAGGATTTGTTACATCCAATAGAGGGCGCATGAGCTCCCCAGCTCCTTTTCCATCGCTGTTGGCATTTGTGGTGCCAAGAGGGGGGCTCTCTTACATATTTGGTGGGAATGCGGGGCGATATAGCCCTTTTGGGACTCTGTGTTTAACCTATACACCAAGATCAGCAGTCGCTTGGTGACACCTTCTCACCAACTGGCTCTCTTCTCAGTCATTCTGGGCAAATATCTCTGCAGTGAACAAAGATCTCTTACGACACTTCTTCACGGCCGCCAGAATGATCCTTCCCAGGCATTGATGCCACATGGCTGCTCCTACCCTTCTGGTGCTGCTTCAGGAGCTTCTCTGCATACAGAGAATGGAAACCCTGGTAGCAGATGGACTCCTCTGATTCCTCCAAGTTTGAGGTGCTCTGGCGGCTTTGGGTACTGTTTCAGGAGTCAGTAGAGTTCTCTAATCTCTCCTAATTTTCAAGCCCCCACAGGGCCCACTCTTTGATCCTTTTCCTCCAGCTCTTTCCTTGTCTTCCTATTTTACATGTCCCTGTGTGTCTTTCCTCCCCTTCCCATTGTAGTGTATTTGTGTTAGTCAGTCCTTCCTTGTCCTTTGTTGTTTGGCTGAATCTATATTAGATTTCCTCCCTGAGGCTACTTACAACGGCCGTTTCCTTACCCCAGTTGGTGTGGTCCATTGGGCTTCATGTTTTGATACCTCCGGCACTACCTTTTTTTTTTTTTTTTTTTTTTTTTAATTGTTGCTATATGTTCTTGTTGCCAATACGTCACTCTTCATATGAGTCAACTTATTGTTTGTTTCTTTCTCCTTATATGATCTGTACCTTTTGGGCTGATTACTGTACTGTTCCATGTTATATTTGAAAATTTAATGAATAAACATTGATTAAACATCAAAAGTACATCTGGCCCCACACAAAAAGAAACCTTATGCATCCCCGTACATGAAAATTTTAAAAAGTTACAGATGTCAGAATATGGCGATTCCAAGAATTTTTTTTTGCAAAGTTTTGGATTTTTAAGGGGTTAAAACGTTAAAAAAAACAATAATTAAATTTGGTAGCCCTGGAAGCATACGGACCCATAGAATACAGGTGACATGTCATTTTAGCTGCATAATGAATGCCTTAAAAACAAAGCCCGTAAGAAAGTTGCGCAAACACAGTTTTTCTCCAGTTCCAACCTATTTTGAATTTTCTTCAGAATATTAAGTTTATAAAAGGTTTTGTAATAAATTGTGTGGTTCATTTTCTTCATTTAGCCCTTAATTTTATTTCAAATTTTTTTTTTTTTTATAAATTCTTTATTTATATCAAAAAATAAAAGTAACAAACCATACAAAAATGGCCTCCACTCAAGTAGGAGCCGGTAAACAACCCATATAGAATGCAAAAAAAAAAAAGCAGCATAAAAAGGTGTGAGACATCCGTAGTAATAACCTCAGTGAGAAGTATATGCATAAACAGAGAGTAGAGGAAAAAAAGGAGAGGGAGAGGGCGAGGGCCGGAAAGTAGAGAAGGGAAGAGAGGGAGAGAGAAGGAGAGGGAAGGGGGGAAAAAAAGTTCCAGCAACCTTGCCCATGGAGACAAAACCCACGGACTACAGCTAATCTCATTAGGTCTCTATAATCCTGTGAACCCTGGAAAAGGATCCACAGCATCCAGACTGCAATTAAGGATTTGTGTGTTTTCCGAAGGCACGCAGTGAGATCCTCCATGCTTTGGATATCCTCCACTTTACAGATCCAATGAAGGAGCGAGGGTGGAGTGGAAGACTTCCAGAGCACAGGAATGCAGGCCCTGGCCGCATTGACCAGAAGTTTGAGGGAAGATTTGCAATAAGCGTGAAGGGAGTTGTCAAAGAGGTAAAGCAGGTAGAAAGCTGGCATCCGAGGGGGGGGGGGTGACCTGGTATACCTTACAAATTACCCAATGGACACCTTCCCAGAAGTCCTTCAGCCAGATGTGGCCTTTTTCTGCCATCTATCTACTAGGTTTCAATTGTTGATGAATGGGCTGGACTGGGAGGCTGCTGCATCACATGATTTCTTAATCTGAAGTAACAGTCTCTTTCCATTTAAGGAAGAAGTTGATCTATCAGGCTACAGGCTTGACATATGTGCATGATAACCGCCCCATCACCATGTCTCTTCCACCTGGCTCTGACAAAGATATGCTCTGGTTTCCGTTTATAACAAATGACTATATAGTATATGTTTATTGGTAAAGTTCAATAAAAGAACAGAAAATCAAAGAAAAGTTATGTTACAAAAATTTGTGGTGGTGGGGTTTGTCCCTAATACTTCTGACCGCAAATATGTCCAAACAACATGCTTGGAAAAAATGCTCTAAATTAAGAATGCTTTAAAAAAGAATTCTCCGCGCAGGCTTAGAGCCGGCCTTGGGGACGCCTGCTCAACACTCCTGGTTTTCCTGTTTCTCTCTGATTTATTTCCCCCCAATACTCCATGGGGTGGTTGCACCCTTGCTGATGGGGGTCTGGCCCGAGATTGTTCTAGGGTCTTTTCCTGGCCCTCTACCTCTCCCACCCCCCTCCCCTTTTTTTTCTTTTCCCTTTCGTTCTTTTCATTCTTCTTTTTTCTCTTTATTTCTCTCTATTCTCTCTTTGTTCCTTACTTGTTTTTCCTCCTCTCTGTTTTTACTCTTCCACTCTTCTTTGGTTTCATTGCCTATTTCGCTGACTTGTATTGTTTACAAACAATTGTCTTTGTTGTTTCTTTTGCATGTCTATGCTTGTTTGTTTTTTGACGTTGAAAAATCAATAAAAGTTTTGAATTGGAAAAAAAGAATGCTTTAAAAAAAATTTGTTAATAGTGAATGAACAAAAGCGAAATCTAAATCCACCCTTTGCCTTCAAAATGGCATCAGTTCTTCTTATTACACTTGCAGACAGTTTTTGAAGGAACTCGGCAGGAAGGCTGTTCCAAACATCTTGAGGAACTAAGCACAGCTCTTCTGTGGATGTAGGTTTGGTCAAATCCTTCTGTCTCTTCATGTAATACCAGACAGACTGGATGATGCTGAGATCAGGGCTCTGTGGGGGACATATCGTCACTTCTAGGGCTCCTCCTCCAAAAGGTTTAGATTTCTCTTTTGTTCATTAGCTTAGTTCTTTTAATTGATAAAAACTAGACTATTATATAGTCTATATTTAAAAGCATTCTTACTTTGTAGCATTTTTTTCACACCTGCTTAAAACACAGTACTATAGAAATTTTCTGCATAATTGTCTTAGTAGTAATTGTCTTAATTATCTTTATAAACATAGTATCATTCCATAACATGAAATCTCCCTCAGGCTGTTGTTTGGTGCCCCCTCATGTCATCTTTCACAAGTGAGATTACAGTAATCCTCTTGTCTACAAATACAGTATATATAATGAAATAAGGTGCTATCACATTAGAGAAAACCCATATGGTTATGGAATATAAAGGTAAGAGTCAATGCAGATGAGCAACATACAGGAATGAACAGCCTATATACACAAATTGTTAAGGCAATTTGCACTTCTCATTTGGACCGAATTGAGCTTCTATTTCACATCCAAAATTAAACAAATCTTGAAAGGTTCGCTCATCTCTACATATGGCCAAAGCATCCAATCACATCATTTTGTGTTATGGGTTTAGTTTTACTAAGAAAATTGTTCCCATTCTGAGTAAATATCTGTGTGTAAATATTATTAGCTTACATGATATAATGTAGAAGAAACACCAAAAACGCATATTAAAATATTTTTAGAACATATAATTTCACAATCACATGTTCACTTTCATACAGAAAACATGAAAACTTTGCACAATTTTAACACTGGGTGTATACTGTATGGAGCATAAACACTGAACAATGGCTCACAGAGCTGACAATGACATTAGGATCTTTAGGATTGTTGAAGTTTCTATTATACGACGAACATACATAATAGGGGTATACCCATCTTGGCATTTATGGCTATATACATAGGGTATGCTCTAAATTCCTGATAGATGTGGTTCCCACTTTTGCGACCTGCCTCAATCTCTAGAACAGGGCCCTGTTTGCAGCTGCAAGTAAATAACAGAGGGCTACCCGTATGCAAGTCTCTCAATTCACTGGTACGGAAGCTTAGGCTATGTTAGGAACTCCGGTACAAGTGAGTGGAGAGACTCTCACATGCGCAGCCAGTTCTTGCAATAGCGGTAGGACTCTCATCTGTCAATCTTTTCTAACATATCTTATGGATGGGGATATCCAACGTGCGCAAATTTAAACAGCCACATTCACACACATTTACAGTAAAGGTTTAGTAATCTAAGATCTCACACTGGAGTCTGGTTATCAGATTTTTCACAGGACTGCTGTTAGGTCAGCCCAATAAAAAAACGAAAAAAAAAAAAAACAATTTTCTCAAACGGATTCCTCAGAAGTCCTGCATGTGCTCACTTTTATGATAGCATGAAATGTTACTCTTTGCCACTGGTGTCTACCCACTGATTTGTCCGTGATATATGTGTTTTTCTGGACCCTCCAATTCCAGTGTAAATGGGTGGGACTACTATTATACAACTGTTAGCAAAGCTGACTATAGTGATTTTACTGTAAGTACAATTTTACATACCGTAAGTTCTGTTGTTCACTCTGTGCAGTGTCTATCCATGAAAACAGGTTTACCTTAAAAATAGTCACACTGATACCTGTTACATCGCAGATAAGGCCTGGAGTCCAGGGACTAAAGCTGGCCACATACACAATAGTCCTCCAATCCTGATGAACGCATCTACCTCATGTGTAAAATAGAGGTAATATGGAAGGGGTAGTTGGATTTCAACTGCTCCATAAACATATGAAAATTTGGGCAACATTTGGCCAATAGCTATCTAATATATATGGCCAGCCTAACACATTTACACACATGAGGGATTTTAACAAGATCCTTAAACTTAATTGTATGTGTATGGAGACCTTCTGACAGATGATGTCAGGTGAAAGAGGGCTTGAATATATTGAATTTAATCAGCACATCTCTTTATTCTCAAGGTATATAAGCTGCTGCCAGAGGTGTCTGGCTGGCCGTCTCCATATTGACAATACATGCATGTATATGGGGAGTTGGGAGAAACTGATATCAGTCAACAGCTACCGTATTAAAGATGTATAGGCACTTTTAAACCAATGAACTTTAAGTACACTACATATTAACAAATGACTTCCATCATACAGAAGTAACATACTGTGCCTATTCACAAGACTGGGCACAGGAGTAGTGAAACAAACACCCCTAGAAGGCCACAGAATCCAGGGGTATGAATTTCCTCCAACTTCACCCACGGTAGAGGCAGGAGCTTCCGAGGCATGGAAAGGAACACTTCATTACTGTTTAAAATTCATCCAATCTTCTTTAAGACATATCGGACAGTTCCAAAAGTGTTGTTAGTAAACCATTTCCAATCCCACTTCTTCTACATCCAGCAGTCTCTGATGAAGATGCCATGCTGATTTAGAAGAAGCTATCTCCATTTTCGCCTTGTGTTACTGCTTGCAATGCCTGCTCTGGCATCATGGATGGGTCAGTAAGAATGGACGTTGTGGTGCTCAGCTGACATAGTGAACTGAGCACCGCTAGATTGGAGGAAAAAAAGAAATGTAGGTTATTTGATATAAGTATCAATATTTTAATGGACTGCATTAGTTTTTAATTCCACCTATTTCCTTTCACAGCTTTATGGATGTGGCTCCTGAGCTAGTGGCAGCTCCAGAAACTACTGTGTCTTAGTAGCAGAGGCGTAACTAGCAAAGACTGGGCCCCCCAGCCAGCTTTTGACTTGGCCCCCCACCACAACATTGTGCCCCCTTTCCTGGCCCCCACACAGTATAACGCTCCATTTACACACTATAATGTCCCAAAGTGGCCTCCAGACAGTATAATGTCCCATATCGGCCCCTCCACACCATATAATGTCCCATAGTGGCCCCTCCACACACTATTACGTCCCACAGTGGCCCCTGCACACGGTATTATGTCCCACAGTGGCCCCTGCACACGGTATTATGTCCCATAGTGACCCCTGTACACAGTATTATGACCCCATGAACTATTATTATACTCTGGGGACTTTTCAGACCTCAGAGTATAATAATCGGAGGCCTAGGGGAGGTGAGGGAACATAAAAAACAGTGTTACTCACCTCTTCTGAGATTCTGCACACACCCTGCTGCTTTCGTCCCTCTTCAATGTCGGCACAGACATCACATGGGCCAGGCTGGCGTCAAGACGCATAATGACATTAACCTGGGCCACGTAACATCTGAGACATCACCAAAGAGGCCCAAAGACTGCTGGGAGTCACGCTGGATCCCAGGAGATGTGAGTAACACTTTTCAGACCCTAGAGTATAATAACAGCAGTATTTGTTGGGGGTCATCCAACAAATAGTTTTGCCGTGGGCCCACGTCCTCACTTACCCATCCCCACTCCTGTTCACAGCTGCCTCCACTTCCCCTTCTGCCCTCCAGGGGGCCCCAACCACATGATATGGGAGGCAGAAGGGGAAGCGGAGGCAGCCTTGAGCAAGAGCAGAGATTGGTAAGTAAATAGGGCCTGTTACCTGCTGATGGTTACTCCAGCAGGTAACGGCCTATTTAAATATAAAAAAATAAGCATCAGGGGCCCACCGGGCCCCCTAAGGTCCTGGACCCTGTGGCAGCCGTTACTGCTGCTACCCCGATACTTATGCCACTGCTTAGTAGCACAGGGTATGTGACAATATGAGTTAAACACACCATTAGGATTAAAACCATATCACTGACAGTTAACACTAGGATAAAAACTATACGATGTGTCCATATCTTTAATACACTTTTTAAATAACCAGTATGGTTCAACACCTCCTATCATATTGAAAGTACCTCACAAGATGGAGCTCCTACTTTACCGGCTCATGGCTTTGAGGTGTACTTGTAAACCTTACAGGAAATATATAATACAGTGTATGGACTACAAATAAAAGGGCTGTTTCCACACTCACTAGGTCTCAGTGCAGGCAGAGAACAGTGTTGTTCCAGCCACTCCAGTGAGGTCTCTCTTAAATCTGTCAAACTTGCTGTAGAAACCATACGGTTGAAAGATTCAAACAGGGGACGGACAAGGATGCTGAACTACAGCCAGTTAAGGAAAAAAAACAGCAATTCTTTTTATTAAAGTACATGTAAATCTGAAAACATCCAATATGCATACTCTAGGTGCACACTGCGCTTGGGCTCTGTACCCAGGAGGTGCTACCAACGTATACTCTAATGTTTCTTTAAACGTTAGTAGCCAAGCATATGACAGAGTGTAGAAAGATGATGGTTACAAACTCTGGATTACTACTTTAAAGGTCACAAATGGACTCCAAAAACAACATAATTGTATTAAATGGTGGGGATATACAGTATCAATACTGTTCTACAATGCATGACCCCTCCTGTGGGTGCTGTGGTCCTGATGTTTGCTGTACAGTCCTGTGTCTCCATTGGAAACTTCACCACAGAAACCGTGCAGGACTTTTCTCTCCACTGGTTTTGGTATAAAAACACCTGATGGACACCAGGTGGACCCCATTATAGTCTATGGGGACCGCCAGTGTCCACAGGTAACCGCTGTTTTAGCGGTCTGGCTCTCTGTCGTTCAGGTCCCCTGGTCGACCCGAACGATGCAGAGCTGTGCGCAGATGTGAACCTAGCCTAACACTGTAGCTTTGTCTCCTTTGTGTCTGACACCCCAGTTTTATGTATTACATGTCTCATCCTGTGTTTTTATGTGGTATGTTGCATTTGTCTATTATTTGATAAACATATATATATTTTCATAGATTTTATAGATTCATTGATTGTAAGCTCTTGCAAGCAGGGCCCTCAGTCCCATTGTGTGATTTGACTATTTCTCCGTAATGTATCTTTTTTGTCTGTACTTGAACCCTACAATTTGTAAAGTGCTGCAGGATATGTTAGCGCTATGTAAATAAAATGTATTATTATTATTATATTTTATCTTATATTATTTGTGTATTGCCCTTTTCTTCTATTGGTAATATATGTCTTTATGGTTGAGTGTTTTGCACACATAGAAGAGCTAAAATAATTTTTTAAGTTTTTTGCCAACTTGATGATAGATCTCTTTCAAGTCATTTACATCGTATTTTGTGCTATGTTGTTCGTAACTTTATTACATTAGAAGTGGACAAATGTAGGACAAACAATGCCATATATTATATAACCATATTTGACTTCATGTATTTCTCTTTAGACTCACCATGGCTGCTTTGACCATATGAAATGGCTGTAAATGTGCACTTACAGCTTACCTTTAGCACAGTATAGAACTGAATTATGGATATAACACAGTAAATTACACCAAAAAACCTAGATATAAGGATACTAGCCAAAACTTCCAGTTCTGTAGGGTTCTGCTCTGGACATAGTTTTGAAACATCTGACGCATGTGCTGGAAGCGCTGATGTGTTAAAGGCACACCGGAGGCTGGAAGTTGCTGCTGGCACATGCTGAAATAGAAGAATATGCTATCTTGCTTTTCTGTATCAGCATAGTCAGTTCTATGGGTTATTATCTAATAAACTTAACCATGTAAGTAATTTTGTGCCCCACAAAACTAGACTCAGGTCCTGAGTGGCAACTTGTAAAGCATAAAAGTAATCAGTCAAAATTGTGCTGGCATATCTGCAAGCTTTATAATATATATATATATATATATATATATATCTGCAAGCTTTATAATATATATATATATATATATATATATATATATATATATATATATCTGCAAGCTTTATAACATATATATCTGCAAGCTTTATAATATATATCTAAAAGCTTTATAACATATATATCTGCAAGCTATATAACATATATCTCTGCAAGCTTTATAATATATATCTCTGCAAGCTTAATAATATATATCTCTGCAAGCTTTATAACATATATCTGCACGCTTTATAACATATATCGCTGCACGCTTTATAACATATATCTGCAAGCTTTATAACATATATCTGTAAGCTTTATAATATATACAGTATATCTGCAAGCTTTATAACATCCCGTACACAGTTCAGTCATTTCTCATGCCATCTGTTTACAATGTCATCGATAGGACTGGTCTACAATGATATACATATATAGTATATCTAAATTACAATTTTGTCATTAGATTCCCTATCTGAAATATCTGTAAAGTGTTTTTACTCCTGCTCTCTCACACTTACCAACCTTTACATCCCAAATCGCAAGACATTTTACACACTGCCTTCATATGCCCAGAAATGTTGTTAACCCGATCAGCATGAACCCTGTCCCTTTTACAGTACGATTCATGGGAAGGTCTGGTTAACAATGATGCTGCTTATTTATTAGCAATATGAGAGAAGCTTGTAGACATGAAAAGAATTTGCCCTAACAAATCAGACGGGTTGAGGGAAAGTGGGGCGCTGATGTTCATGGGGTGTATGTACACAGGTACTGGGCAACCTGTCTGATCTAAAAGTATTGCCATCAATAATACACTAATCAGATTAGTGAACCTCATATTATCATCTGGCATCTTATATAAGCCTTATCTGTGTACACTTGGAATACTATGTATCCACCCACCTCAAGAATGTGTGAGTTCATCAGTAATTTGCACCTGTGCAGCACCCACCATGTACCACTTGAGCCAGTCCCCGTCCTGCTGTGAACCACTGCTTCACCTAACACTAGCTAAATATTGTCTTTTTTTAGTGATCTGCCCTAAGAGATTAATTTTATATTAGCAATGACAAAACAATGAAAAGACAATTTTTATACTGTATAATATAAAAAACAAATATGCAAATAAAGAGGCTCATTATTAATTATGTTAAAAATTCAATGCTAAGCTAATGGTTCTATCTTGCTTACTTGATGGTGTCACTGAGCTCCTGTACCTGGCGGCGCAGGTGCTGGGATTCTTCCTGCAGCTGGGCCCTCTCCTGCTGCAGCTTACAGATATATTCAGCTGTCTTCTGCAAGATGGTGGCCTTGCTGAACTAAGAAGATAGTACTGTCACTAATATAGCTGTGGCAAATAAGGACTTGTTCACAAACTGTATACTTGGTCAATATTTGTAACACTGTGAAGTATATCAGTGCAAATTCACTACTGTGCTTGCATCTAGACCATTTGGTAATATGCAACAAAATACATATCTCTGCAAAAGGCAAAACAGAAAGACCAATTTACAGCAAATTTTATTTTTTTTGTGGAAATCCTCTTTCATTGGAGCAGATTTATTACGCCAGTCTTAATAAAGGCCTCAACAGGCGCAAGACACAGCTGATTTAGGAAAAGGCTCTTGCCTCTTCATAAATCAGGCATACTTCCTAACTGGCATAGATTTCCATTATGACTCAAGCCAGACAACCAGCATGAGTTATAATAAATATTTTGAGCTGAGGTGTCCCTACCCCAGCTTGCTCTGCTCACATTTGTAGAATTTGGTGAGCGAGTCGCACAATGGGGGTTGTGGTGCACATTTGGTGCAAAACACGGCCTTAAGCCAAATTATCACCCTTCTGGCATAGAGGGATTGATAAATTCCCCCACCGTGTGCAGGCTCTTACAAGGAAATGGCCACTGCTATAGAAACTGACATACAAAAGAACGGCATCTGTGTGCATATCATACACCTGCACAATATGCACTGAAGGATATATCTGATACCTTGCTGTTGTGCTGTCCATGTAGATTTGTCACCATATTCTGCAGTGTGTCAAAGCCCAGTTTAATGTTACAACGACGCTTCTGCTCAGCTGATATGTGCGTTATACGTCGGCTCTCCACCTAAAACACACAAAGAGATTATATATTTTCACGAACGAAGGTTAAATAATGAAAATGTGCCTAAGTATTAAACATATACTGACCCTCTTGTTGTCATGTCTGTTCCAAGAGTTAGTAGTCTGTGTACATGGTGTTGGCAAAGAGTCTTTACGGTCATCTCCTAAAATGCCAAGCAGTAAAGGAAAGAGTAAAAAATCCACTTAAAGCATACTTGACGTTAACTTTTCAGGATAAGCTGTCATTTGTGCATGCATGAGGAGTAACATGATTTCTGGCCATTATATCACTTGTATACTGTATATTGTAACAGTTTTCCCCTCTGCAGGCTGCAGCTATAGTTTGTAGTTCTCTTTGAGCTGGTGGTTGAAGACTAACAGCCATACATGGCTTACAGTAAGTATAGGAGAATCTGCTCGCTAAATTTCTCTGTCTCACTCAGAAACAGCCCCAGAATTCTGCAGGAAATATAGAGATAAGTACTTATCTGTAATGGTGTGAGTAAAGTACTGGGTTGTGACAAAAAGTTCTTATTTAGTTCCAGTGCCAGTCGAAGTCCCTTTCTCTGCTTATGCCTAAACCTCTCCTTTCCATATACATGAGCAATTTTATCGAGGTGAACTGCAATCTAACTCAAGACTGATATAGCAAGGATATAGCAGAGATTTTAGAGTAAAAGTTAGGCAGGCAAGAGGCGGAGGATGTATACAGCCTGATAAGAGGAGAAAGAAGCATTTTTCTATAATAAGATATAACAAGTTTCTTACATTCACTTGTACTATTTATTTATGTGGCCATTTGAATTTGCTATGCCCTATACTACTGGTATTATATATTTATGGCCGCTTTTACATGAAAATGTTTAGATTGGTATTGTGCCTTAGTACTTTATAAGCCAAACCAGAAGCAGAACAAAGAAAGAGAAAAGTTTATCTGAAAGATTTTGAGGTCTTCTGTGTTTTGGACCCTCTCCTTGCTTTGGTTTACAAGTACGCTAAAAAATACTGACCAAAATTCTACTGTGTGAATGAGGCCAATATCAGATTAATTTCATGAATAATAAACACTCTATGAAATGCAGTGTAATGTTATGCAGTAAACATATTCTGCTACAAGTATTGTTTTTTGGAAACTACAGCTCTAAATCCTTTGTATAGGGATTTAAAGGGGTTACCCTCTAGTGTTGGCTGCAGGCATGTTCTTTTAAAGGGGTTGCCTGGCCCCAAATCAAATTTCATACTGATCTGAGCAGGGTCTGGGAGATGAAACCTCACGGATCACATACTGTTGCCCTATCTTCTGGACAGGTCATCAGTATGAAAAAAATCGATTTGGGGCCGGACAACCCCTTTAAAAGAACATACCTGCTGCCTGCAGCCAACACTAGAGGGAGTTTAGAAGATTAATCCTCGCTTTCATACAGTACATTGAACGTAATAGAACAGTATAGTGTAGACTCCTAAGCAACCTATAATGGAAACTGTAGGCAGTAAGTGTTATTTTTTTTTTAGGGGATTTGGCACCCTACATCAGAAAAATGTTCTAATCAAGATAAATGAAGAAACCACAATGTACCCACCACAAGTGGTTGTTGGTGACAGTCTTTCAGTTTTAGGCAACAGGGGAGGACACGTCATGTTTGTGGCTCCAGAAACTGTTTTGTTGCCTGAGGAATGCAAAACTGGACTGAGGAATATTGCTGTAGGTGAAGCAAAACTGACGGCTCTGGTGGAAGATGAAGGTAGGGGTGGAACAACGGGCACAGCAATGCCAGGAAAAGGAATTTCATCTGACCTGCCACCTGTCTGGGTTGAAATACAAATACTGTAAGCCTTTTAATGTCATTCCTATATTATCACAGTCATTCCTTTTGGAAGTAAATAATCCTGATCCTACTGTACTGAATTCATTTTATTTTTATTTTATTTAAAACAAAATACATTCTGAAACCAACAAACATATCTAAACTCCTTGCTATTAGTTCTTCCTCTTGTGTATATGGTGCAAACAATTATTCCCTTTTGGCACCAGTACAGGTAACTTACAGTCTACAATCCACTGTACTACCCATGAATTTTTCTAAAGCCATCCACCCTATAGTAGAAAGAATTATTACTATTATTTACTTAACAAGATGGCCTTCTATAGTTATGGAATGAACATGTCGCTACTGACATTTTCATGTATGTATAGCCCCCAGCTCTCATTATATATACAATTAATCAAACTTAGGGGCCAATAGGAGGCAGGGACACTGAAAAAAGAAGCATTCCTGCTTGATCTGTAGAATGAGGCCCAGGCTAATCAGTGAGTAAATCTGTGGCCAGGAATGGGAAGCCAAAGCTCTTCCACGGGTAACACAGGGCTGGAAATTGGAGAGGAATCTGAGGCATAAGATCGCCTTAAATTCCCCTCCATATTCTGTCATATGAAACTACCTTTATTCAAATTTATTTCAGGCCAAGATAAAAACATACACAACCACCTCTATCAATCGGCATCGTTCCCTCTAAGCTATCTTAGTTATTACTGTCACATTACATCCAGGTAAATAGTTTTATATAGCATACAAATAGTTTTATTGTGTCTAGAGTCACCAGATAAATACCTTGTTGCTTTTCAAAATAATCATTGCATACATCAACTAAATAAATCAAGGCAATACAAAAATAAAAAAAATGTCACCCTGTTGGTCTTTAGGGGTGAAGGTAATATGTCTAGTAATCTAGGGAAGTGAAGGGGTAAATAATAGCATTCCTAGTGATCTTGGCCAGCAAAAGGGTTAATACATTCCATGGTGGTCTAAGAGATTAGTGCCTTAGCCTTCGCTGATGGATTATGGAAGAGTATTGAATTACAGCTTCCCTGGTGGTCTATGGTGTAGAAGTTCATGCTAACATCCCAGGTGGTCTAGGGTAGTAAAGAGTTAGTGGTAACATCCCCATTGGTATATGGTAGTTAAGTTGTTAGTGTCACATTTCCTGGTGGACAAGAAAACTGAAGGTTTCAATGCCACATCCTTAATGGTGTGCAGCAGTGAAAGAGTTTATTATAACATATTGTCTGGGGCAGTGAAGAGGTAAATGTCTTTCTCCTCCCTAGACCACATGGGCACCAAGGATAAAGTGAGATCTTGCTCAATTTTCCTTTGCTCCATGCAAGGATCAGAGTAGTGAGAAGATACAGAAGACTGCAACTAAACAGGCAACGGTTCTCTCTATAAGCTGGCAGAGTGCTTTCTGAGAACTCTGCCCATCACAAAGAGGTAGCACAGGTCGCCTGCTTTGCAATAACTTTATCTGGTGTTTTCTGTTTATAACAATAGAAACTTTCATCATTTTGATGACCACAGAACAGTGGTCACATGTCTGACAGTAAGGTGGAGCGGAACGTCTGTCTGTTTCCAGTGGCAACCAGCACAATTTTGAAAACACACAGGTACATGAATGTACACAATGAAATACCTTAAAATAGGTACAAAAAGAGCAAAGTGTCTATTTAAAACCCAAAACACTGTTAAAAGGAGCACTTGACTTTAATAAGGAGGTTTAACAACATTCAACTAGACATTAAATACCGTTGTATTGAGTCCGCTGGGCCCACAAGGTGGCATGTTTGAAGAAGAGTCTGGGGTAGATACTGAAAATAACAAAATATTCTGAGAAATAGGAACCGTAAAGAGTCTACTTTTTCAGACAGATACATATATATAGGACATATTTGGCAGTTTCAATTTGTGTGATATGTGACAAAATAAAATAACTATATACTAGTTTTACTGAAACTAGTCATTGTTTTCTAAAAAGGAAACATACAAAAGGAAAAAAAAGACAATAAGTCTCAACACTGAAGGTAACTACATTACACATCCACAACATTTTTACATCCATTAAGTTTTGGATGGACTGGCTAGACTGATAAACTGGCACATACAACATAGTCAGTCTAACACCTAAAAAGAGTCATACAGTATATTGTATAATTAATGCATAGGGGATAAAGTATTGTCACTCATGGTATCAAATATACGCATGACATCATTTCTATCCTTTAGACTCCATATACATGAACGTGTGCTAGCCATATTTTCACTGACCCATTATATTCTAATTGCCGCTGTATTATCATGGTTCCATATATGGGGCCATGAGCCCAGGGCAAATCTCAAGAGAGGTCCAATATCTGTTTGTTTAGCAGCCAGGGCTCACTGAAGGAGGTTAATAAATTCATGGAGGAATGGGCGGCACACGGATATCAGCCATAGCGATTTTATGGATTTTATGGCGGCCCCAGCACATGCTCACATTTCTGGGCATGTAGCCTAAAAGCGCAAGTAAACTTTTATTTAATTTTTCATAAATCAATAGTACAGGTGAAGGGAAAAGTCTGCAATATTCTTCACTAAGAAAAGTGCCTGTGCCTTTGTGATTTCGGACTATACTCTGTACACAAGCAGATAAGTTTACAGTGCAGTCTATGGAGAGGGGAGGAGGGAAAAGTAGAGACAGATATGAGATGACAAGTCCTCTTTAAAGGGGTTTTCCAGTTCTATAAATCTGATGACCTATCCCTAAGTGAATTGCTGTAATACAAGGCACAGCTACTGTACAGAGCAATGTAAGCCATTAAACTGATGTGACAATCATGGGCATGCTGAGAGGTGAACCCCCTTCAATGTAATACTGAAGGCCTATTATAGGGACAGGCCATCAATTTAAAAGGGCTGGATAACCCTTTTAATCCCTCCCTTATGTCCTTACCTGAAATCTGCTGCGGACTGACATTGGAGACAGATCTTACTGATGTCTCAGCGGAAGGTCTTCTTGGTTTGTTAGGTGCAACACGAACATTAGTTTTAGGCATGGAAAAGACATGTGGAGCTTCGATATGTGGTGAAGGTTCTGTGTAAAGAGGGTAGACATCTGCATGGATAGAGGAATGGGGAGCATGGTTTAAGATGGTGGCATCAGTGGCCACAGCGTTATACGGATGTTTGGGACAGGATACTGGTGGGAACAACATGTCTTCATCCTGCACTCGTAGATTTGGAGAAATGCAATGAATGGGAAAAGCTGGGGTAGAAGGGAAGGATTCATTTCTGTATCTGTCATTAGATTCTGGGTAGTGGCACAGTGGTTTGGTTTCAGTGTTTGAAGGTGTGCATGGCACTGCGGCAGCACCATATTCAGACGAGAGTACTGAGGCTGGAAAGCAGGAATCCGGCCGGGTGATATAAGAGCTGTGGGGCTGATAACATAAAGTAGTTCATTATATGATATAGGTTGAAGTTGTATCTTATCATGTAAAATACAAAAGACTTTCAAAATAGGAAAGAGAAGTGAGTAGGAGGAAGCACTCGAGACAAATCTCACAATTAGTGTGAAAAGAAACTGGAAAGGTTAATAGAAAAAAAAAAAAAGAAATAAACTAGATGAATCAGACAATACAAAAAGTAAAAAAAACACATAGCTACACACAAAAAAAACAGATCTCTACACACAAAAAACCAGATATCCTCCAACCTGTGGGATTCTTGGGCAAGCAATAGCAGAATGTGGTTGACCGGTTCCCTCATTGTATGTTGGATAGCCATGAGGTTCTTGATAACCAAGAGGAGGTTGTTGGGAAGGAAAAGATCGTGGACCACCAAAGAAATCTTGAAACATAAATATATAAAAGCGGGCATTACTATAACGGGATCTTGTACTGTGTAGTGCACTGTCATACTATGTAAGACAATTGTATTTATTTATTGTGTACTGTGTCTCAGTCTGCACTGCGTTGCAGTATATTGTATGCTTGATGACTGATTGTTAATAAAGGAATTTTCAATAAAAAAAAATTACTATATCAGGTTGTTTGAAGTGAATGACTGCATAGGATTGATCCATCGAAGGTGGTTTTTGACATCTTACTGATATCAAAGGCTTGGTACAGTTGACTTTAGATTCACATCCGTGCTTGGGTTTCCGTTCGTCGGGTCCACTTGGCCTTTCTCCTTTATGTACACCTCTGGTTCTTTGTCCCAGTCCATTCTTACCAAAATTCAAAAACTAACCTTATCTTCTCACAAAAAGGATCATCTTAGACACAACCTACTTTTCTTGAAGGATTACTAGCCTAGAGTTTTCCTTCGTAAAAAATATTAAAATAAACTAAATACCAGACTTGTTGCCAATGAAAAGAACCTTAGAGAACAATATACAACAGCTTATCAATTCCTAAACCTAATTTCTCATGCAGAAGGATGCAGTCTGCACCCTATGCTGATCTGACCAGATTTCAGACATGCCCTTGAAGGAAGGGAGTAGTAGTGTGTAGTAATACTGTTATCATGAATATTAATAGAGTAGCTAAAGTTCACTTTTTTCCAGATTGTTGGTAAATAGTGTCTGATGTAACATTTGTAAGTGTTGTGAAATAGGAAACTTACTGCTCAGTGTGCCAGTGTTTACGGTCTAACCATAAGGGAAGGAACACTCATGGCACAGAGGAACCTGACCATATCACATGCAAGAGGACATCTGCAAATGTCAAACTGAGTTAAAGGGCCACACAGATTGTCTAGACATCATGTGCTTTGACAAGGAAAGTAAAACTTTTAGTGGCATATAATAAACTTTTTCATTCCATTTAGATTGTGCGCCCAAAAGGAAAAAGTAACCAATGTAAGTGATGGCAATCTCTGTATACTGCTGCAGAATATATTGGTGTATATAAATGACTACCATAGAATAAAATGAAATAAATAAAATAAACAAAGTATAATGAAAGGTTCCTCATTGCTCCTATGAAAGGCACTTAATGCTAAGGCTCCAGGTAGTGAAACGCAGCAAAAAACACGACGGAGACGCATCACATTTTTCCCTGCAGCGTTTTTCACAGAGTTTTCCTCTGTGGACTTTCTGCCCTTATTATACCTATACGGAAAACGCCAGCGTTTCCACATGTATAATTGCCATGCTGTGATTTCTGTAAATGCAGCTTTTCCGCTGCAGATTTTTTTCTGCAGTCTGTGGATGGGAATAGCCAGAATCCCATTCTCTTTGCAGCTACTGTAAAATGCAGCCATACTTTGCCGTACTGTTTCCACAATGTGGGACTTCAGCCTAAAGGGAGTCTGCCACCACCAGAAACTCTTTAAAAGCACTGATATGCTGTTGTAGGGGGTGTTAAGTGACATAATGAACATACCTTTTTGTGTCAAAGTGCAATCTTGCTTCTGAGCAAATTAACTTTTAATCAGTATGTAAGTTAGCTGTTTGGTGCATCCGGGACCTGGCCACACCTGCTAGTGCACCAGTTTTAACCTATGGTTGCCACCCAATGCCACCACAATTATATAGATGCATAACTGCCACCACAGTTATAGAGACAGGTTTTCATGTGCCATGACCACAGGCAAAAAACTGATGCTCCAGATGCAATTTGCTCCAATTTGTATAAGGATAAAAAGTTGATTTTCTCTGCAGCAAGATTGCAATTTGACACACAAAAAGTACAATATTGGTCAAAAGTGGACACACCTTTTTTCCCCATGGTTTTCCTTTTTTTCCCTACATTGTAGATTCATATTCAAGACATGAAAACTATGAAAGGTACACATACAGAATTAAGTAATTTTTCGAAGTACTCCTGCCCCCTTTCACTTAGATGACAGCTTTGCACACTCGTAGTCTCTCAATCAGCTTCGTGAGGTAGTCACCTGGAATGGTATGCCTTGTAATATATTGGATTGATACACAATTCCATACATTTTTTAGCCCTATTCAACTACTAATCAAATCCACATTTCTGGCTCCTATTGCATGCTCAATACTTATAACTTATCCATGCAATAGGTTATCAGTATGTGATTTGTGGGGGTCTGACACCCGGACACCACACAGTTGCTCTGGCAGCACCCAAGAGCCGGAATCAGTTGCAGTGGACAGGCAGCAGAAACAGCTCTACCCCTATTCAGTACCCCAGTGGTGGCGCTGGGGTACTGCAGCTCTGCTCCTTTTACTTGAACAGGAGCAATTTCAGCTACTCACCCACAACAGCAGCTTCATATGTGTGGTTCCTCCTGACCATTCATCTACAGGCCAATCTAACAGGCTGTGTGAGAACACAGTAGTGTATTTGCTAGATACCTGTTACGAATTAGTCAGCTTTGCAGTGGGGAACAGATTCTAACGGTCCACAACACTGCTATTGACTGTAGACAGTCACTGCCTGAGCTTGCTGGGAGGAGGCAAATATTCTAGCCACCACAGCTGGGGCTGCCCCTTGTAGTTTGCAAGAAAAAGCCGTTATTGCCTAATAACCATTAAGCCCACCGAGTCATACAAGCAGTAGTCCTGCGTAAGTTAGACTCAAAGACCATTTCCCTTATTCCCTATGCGTTTCAGCTAATTAAAGTCTCATCAGGGGAAAACAACAAGAATGTGGATGAGGATTGTGAGCAGCCACCAGCCAGTGACCCTGCTCTGCACTAAGCTCCTTCAGTGCGGCTCTCTGTTTGGCCACTCCTGACTTTGGCTCAAAAAAACCCAGCAAAATCTGCAACATAAAAAGCTGAGTTACCACAACGTAAGGATTCAGCCTTACTCAGTGAACAGAAATAAGAGACCTTCCTTACTTTAAGGACATAAAGGTCAGTCAGTTCTGAATATTTCAAAAACTTTCATATTTCTACTCTAAGCTAAACACCCTCCCCCTGCCTAACTTATAACTTACTCACTTTACAAAAAATGTATATTTAGCTAGATCGCCAGGGTGGTCACGTGACCGCCCCAGACACATTTTCAGATTTTCCGGTGACGTTCTGTTTCCCGGTTTCCGGAAACGAAACATCACCAATACTAACCCCACCCCATCATACTTATGTGTCTTTCTGTCTGGATCTTCTGGGCATGGAACATCACTTCCTTCTGCGGGGCTGGCTCCTCCTCTTCTTGATGTCTGCCGGCCTCCCACACCTGCACAATAGAGCCAGAGTGCACTCAGTTCTATTGCACAGGCACGGCAGACTTCAAGAGGAGGAGGAGCCGGCCCCGCAGAAGGACATGATCTCCCGTGCCCAGGCCAGGTTCACAATAGAGCCAAGGGTGTGGCTTTGGTAGCTGTTGCTGTCATTATGCCTCACTTCACTTATGTTTGGACTCTTCTGGCATTACACATATACACACCTGGACAAAATTGTTGGTACCCCTCGTTTAATGAAAGAAAAACCCACAATGGTCACAGAAATAACTTGAATCTGACAAAATTAATTTGCTAAACTACATGTTGACAAGCCACAAAGCCTCTGGGAGAATGTCCTATAGACAGATGAGACAAAAAAAAATAAAAATTCAAAATTTTTGGCAAGGCACATCAGCTCTATGTTCACAGACGGAAAAATGAAGCATATCTTGAAAAGAACACTGTCCCTACTGTGAAACATGGAGGAGGCTCTGTTATGTTCTGGGGCTGCTTTGCTGCATCTAGCACAGGGTGTCTTGAATCTGTGCAGGGTACAATGAAATCTCAAGACTATCAAGGGATTCTAGAGAGAAATGTGCTGCCCAGTGTCAGAAAGCTTGGTCTCAGTCGCAGGTCATGGGTCTTGCAACAGGATAATGACCCAAAACACACAGCTAAAAACACCCAAGAATGGCTAAGAGGAAAACATTGGACTATTCTGAAGTGGCCTTCTATGAGCCCTGACTTAAATCCTATTGAGCATCTTTGGAAGGAGCTGAAACATGCCGTCTGGAAAAGGCACCCTTCAAACCCGAGACAACTGGAGCAGTTTGCTCATGAGGAGTGGCCAAAATACCTGTTGAGAGGTGCAGAAGTCTCATTGACAGTTACAGGAATGGTTTGATTGCAGTGATTGCCTCAAAAGGTTGTGCAACAAAATATTAAGTTAAGGGTACCATCATTTATGTCCAGGCCTGTTTCATGAGTTTTCTTTTTTAAAAAATTCTGTTGAAGCATGGTTGAAAAGCAATGTCTGACTTTCATTTGTTCATTTTCATAGAATTTTTATACATTATTACTTTTGTCAGATTCAAGTTATTTCTGTGACCAGTGAGTTTTTCTTTCCTTAAACGAGGGGTACCAACAATTTTGTCCACATGTGTATATTTTTTACCGTCCTATATCTTTAGTATTCAATTTGTTAGGTCCTTCTTTAGTACACCTATTTGTATTGTACTGGCTTTTATCTATGAGTTAACAAAAGTTATATTTTATTTATCTGTTACACCACCACATTCCAGTTCAGTGATATTTGTAATAGTTTTCAGGTCTTCAATATGAGTCTATAACATAGAAAAAAAATAAAAACAAAAGAAAAACCATGGAATCAAAAGGTTTGTCCAAACCTTTGACTGATACTGTATGTTCACTATGTCACCAACAAGCCCTGCAACAGCTGTGGGGGAGGTAGCTTGGTAGCAGCACAGGTATGGACCCAAACAGTCAGAGACAGGGACACAAAGCTCTGGTGCAACAGGTTTATTTAAAAAAAAAATGGCAAAAATAAATAAACCTTATGTCAGGTAAAACAGGCAAAGTAAACACAGCCTTAACTTCAAGCAAATAAGAATACAAAATGCTCGTCTGAGCCTCTAACGGAACAGAAAGAATACTAGCTATACGTGTGGCTTGCTCCAGCCACACAAACAAAACAAAACAGCAACAAGGAACAGGTCTCACCAGACTCTCAGATCCAGACAGACCCAGCGCCTCCACTCTCTTCCAGGGTCTGCCCTGAAGTGCAGACTCTATAGGCTTTTATGGGCCAGTAAGGACTTACACTTGGGCTGAGGCCTACTCAAAACCCGCCCTGGACCAGACATATGTTACCGGGAACTAATATAGCGAGACTCCAGTACTCTGCCAGTCACCTTCTCACACAGCATATAAGTGGTTTACAGGTGATTTTGGTGTTGGTGGATTCCCTTTGAATGTAAATAATAGTTCTTGACAGCATTTCTAGTGAACAGCAATGCAGAAATCCAACAACTTGTAAATCTGCTATGTAACACAAATGCTAGATTTTTCTTTACTTAAGTTGTTTATATGGATAGTTAAAGGAGTTGTCTAATCCTTCTATTTTCAGGGAGACAGGCTGTTACTAGCAACCTTCTCCCCTCTCCTAGTTCAGTACACATGCCGAGCTTGCAAGTATATGGAGGAGAAAGGCAAGATGGCTGTCGGCCCACACAAGCATTCAGCTGACAGGTTTCTAAGGTATATGGCTAGCTTAAGAATTATACTTGTTGGGTATCTGTTCTGCATTGTCTATATCCTTCTGTGTCTGCCACTGGTATGAGGGCTAAATAAATAAAGCAAATTTGTAAGGAGTCAATGACTGGGAGCCAAGCAAACTCCAGAAAGAGAACAACAGATAACACTGAAGTAAGCAAATGAAAGCCATACTAAATGCTATTAAAATCTGGTTGCAGTAGAAAAAGGTCAGATTATCCATGGTCCATTAGGAATCTTTTTGATAAAAGCATTTATATGAACACTAAGTTGTTCATTTCACAGTGTTTCAAACCTCTGTGTAAGCCACAATGAACAGCGGCATATAAGACATTTATCACAGTTTATCTGAGATAAATATAGGGAATGACTGTCTCATCCCTGTAATAAAAGGGCTCTCTACGCTATTAGCAGCAGCTATCACTAACAGCTGATGAAAAATTGGAATTGTTTAGATTATAGCTACTGTCATGTTTTTCAGTCTTCTGAAGGAAGAAAATGTACTACATGCAGGACTTTTTTTTTCTGCTACAAAAGTAAACAAACATGACAGCAGACAGTGTCCATCATGTTTTTTACATTATAGTCAATGGGAACTGGCGTGGATGGAGGGGGCTTCACTTGTGTCCGTTACTCTACTACTGTTAATATCCGCTGCTGTCATCCTAAGCAACAGACTAATAATGAACAGTGATGCAGCAAGTATCCTGACTTGCTGGTTGGGAGAAGGAACCACACATTCCTATCTCAGCCATGTTTTGCCAAGATGGATATATCTCTTTAAAGTAAATCTAGAAATAACACGATTTAAAATAATCATAAAACTGGGACATAGCTTAGCGCTATGGGATGCTGCTACATCTTTGTATTTGTCTGCTTATACACAGGGCTGTGGAGTTGGTAGATTAAACCACTGACCCCAACTCTTTTTCTACAATTCGAATCCGATTGCTCTGACTTCGGACTCTTTCATAAATGGAGGATAGTCATGGTTACTCAGAAGCCATAAAAATCCTCAAATTCATTAAAAAGTCAGTGATCGAATTCCTATGAAAGTAAATATGCAATAAAATATACACCAAATTAAATGAAAAATATTAATTGTATAATATAATTAAAAATAATGGATTATTTTATTTTAAAGCCAGTATCAGACACAAAGCTCCCATTAATGTCCCTTACAGAGATCACAAGATTTCTTACTAGAAGAACACATCAAAATCAAGTTTTATTTGATCACATTAAAAACGTCATGACCTTCCCCAAAAATGTACATTTTACACTTTTTGGTAAAACACCTTAATTATAGCATTGTGCCTGCTTGCTGGATTATATGTTGGTCTGGAGGAAGTTTCGCTCTAACGCTCTATCTTTTCTATCTTGTACAAGGGATCTACGCATGTGGTATGCCAAAAAAAGAGAGGTGAGCTTGGTTTGCTTTGTAATTGCTAAACAAATAAATGTAAAAATAAAAACAGCTAAATAAATATTAAAGTAAAATATTAGAAACATAAAATTAGGAAAAATAAATATGTGAAGTCTAAAATCATAGGTAAACTAAAGTTTTGAATAAAAAGAATGATATAAACTTAGCCACACTATGATACTGTCTGTGCTAAGGTTTCTATGGTTTTCACATACATTTTATAATAGAACTCCTGATACAGATTGGTCTCTTTATAGGATCTTCACAATTTCTACTCATCCCATATGGACAATTACCTTGAAAATTGCAAATGACAAATATGCAACAAAAGTCACCTAAGCCATTTCCTAACCCCCAGGTCCAGCAAGTATAAAGATAAAGTCATCATCCCTTAACAAGCACTCATCTGTGCCTTGGTGTCCACCCAGACAATAATCACACAGCTAAATACATGTAGTCTAAGTTTCGCTTCCCAGTACTAGACCTTTAATATTTAATGACTTGTTTATGGCCTCATCCACTAAATTTGACATGTTCTAAATGTGGCCTATCTCAAAATAAATCCCATATGTCAATATCCCATGAATCAATACTGCTAATGATAATAGTAAATTCTGTAATATATTTATTAACCTTTTAGCGATAACCTCCACAGCCACGGGGTCTCTGCTGTTTTACACGACAGGGATCTAGTGGCAGTGCCCTTCATCAGAGATGATCACAGCCATTTAACCACTGAAACGCTATGGTCAAATGCAACCACAACATCTGGGTGGTTATTTTCACTTTCTATTTAATCTCTTGTAACACGTCCGCTCTCTTGCGGCCATCCCGTTACCATGGCAGCCTGGAGTCTTCTAAAGTAACTATTGAAGCCTGCCTGTAAAGAGCTTCAATAGTTGCATTGGGAATTCCATAGACTGCTATATAGCAGTATGGCACAAACGATCTAAAGATCACAGATTCAAGCCCCCTAGTGGGGCTAAAAAAAAAAAGTTAAAATAAAAAAAATAAATAAATTTTTTTAAAAAATATATAAAATGTATGAATCACCCCTTTTTCCCTACATCTAAATAAATAAAAATAAACACAAAACATTAGGCATCCCCAAGTCCAAAAATTCCCAAACTATTAAAATATAAAAAACAAAAACATTTATCCCATCTTTCACCACTATACTTCCCAAAATGGAATAAACAGTGATAAAACAGCATACATTCCCCAAAACAGTATCAAAAAAAGCGACATATTGCCCAGCAAAAAAAGGCCTCTTATCTAGCTCTGTACAACGAAATATATAAAAAAAAAAAAAAGTTACAGTGTCACAATATAGTGACTCAAAGAAATTTTTTTTTCTTCGTAAAATCTTCACATTTTTGTACAGGTATTAAAACACGAAAAAAAAACTATACAAGTTTGGTATCACCAAAATCGTACTGACCCACAGAATAAAGCTAACATCAATTTTAATGTAAGAAATTGCCACAATTGTATTTTTTTCCCAATTCCATCTCATTTAGAATTTTTTCCGGCTTTGCAGAACATTGTACAGAATACTAAATGATACCATTATGAAGTACAATTTGTCTTGCAAAAAATAAACCATCATACGACAATATTTATGGGAAACTAAAAAAAATCATGCCTTTTGGAATGTGGGGATCGAAAAACTGGGCACATAAAGGAAAATCACCTCATTAAACAAAAATGCTTCTTTGTCCTGTCACTTTCCTCATTCTCGAACTGCACTTATCACTGTCTCTAAGTGAATGTTGTCTCCATACTCCAGCAGCCCATACACAAAATGCAGGTGTATAAGGAACGTTGGCTAAAGCTTCTAATGACCTAATTCCTTACAGACCTGGATAATATTTCACATCATAATTCAGATCCGTAAGGAGACAACTTGAAGGTTTAACCACTTCTCCTTCTTGTCTGCTCTTTCTGCACAAACTGCTGGGTTACAAATTTCAAGACTGCTTCCAGATACATTGATCACTGCATGGAAGACGGGACACAAGCAACATATAAAAATATATTACAAAGGTCCCTATTATCACCTACACTACTGATTATTCTCTAAGAATTTCCATTGTTATGCATCTGCTGTACCTGGGCTTCTCATCATGCCTATAATACATTTGTCAATATTTATTACTACCCACTGCATTACAATATTATAGACAAATAGCAGCAATACCACTATCTTGAAAAATATCATAAAATATAACTTTTAATGTATAAATATTTAAAATTTAGGAAAAATCGGAGGTCCAACTTCAATATTAAAATGAACTGGAACTGTCTTACCAGTCAGTAGAACAGTGTCATGTGGAGGAGCAATGCCATATGGATTCACAGGGTGGATCATGTGGGGTGAAACTATAAAAAGACCCTCGCTCTGACCATTAAACCCTGGAATCTAAGACTCTGCTCTAACAAGGGCAGTACCACACACTATCCCTGTCAATAACCCTATAAGTGTCTCACCATTCCAACGCGTTTCGACCCATTATTGTGGGTACCTCTCAGGGGATTTCAAAAGAGAGCTTAAACCATTTCTAAAATGTGGTCCAATATACATTTCAGCTCAACCCCGACTCGCAGGGGAGCTCCTGTTGGCCTCACAATGGTGAAAGGCTAACTCCATTATAATATTATACCACAAATATCTATTTTCTAAGGCTATAGGTGTCACCAGGCAAAATATTGCTGCAAGCCCAACTTTTTTATTTGGGAATTTTCATTATTCATTAACATAGCTACTTCAAAAAAATCTCACGGTTGCCATTGGAAATAGACAATACAATTAGATCTGCTATCAGGCATGCCTCAACTATTTAGAATTAAATGTGGAAACTGTAACCAGAGCTCCCACAATGCAATGCTCTCTGTTAATAGGAAAACAGCAGAATTATGAATTTAGCCTTAAATATGAATGGAGAAAAAACATCAAGTCACTTAAAAGTCGTACTAGATTGCTTATATAGGTCTATTGCAGGGGTCGGCAACCCCCGGCAAGAGTTGCACGCGAGGCTTATTTCCCTGGCACGGCAGCGGTGTGTTCACATATGTCCAGCGCAGCTATCAGTTTCCCTCCAGTGTGGTGCACACAAGCTGGAGGGAAACTGAGGCCAGGACGGATCCCATAGTTTTCTATGGGATCGGTTCTGGCACAAGAGGCATCAGTTCTGGCGCTGGATATGTGCCTCAGCCGGATGGAAAAACGTTACCTGCAGCGTTTTTCCATACGGCTTCCTTAAAATTTCATTAGCGCTGGGTGAAGATGGATGCGGCATCACCCGGGATCTGCACAGTCTATGTACAGTAGTGAAGCCGGTAATTGCCGGCTTCACTACTGTACCTGAGTGAATTGCTCAGGATTTGTTAAAGCTATAAAGAGAATCTCATCTTTAAAATTATACCAAGATCACCATGATCGTCCTTAAACATCCTGAGCCATTCGCTGGTGAAAACGATGTTTGGCATTGAAATCCCAATGCAGATCTCAATTCCCGACATCGTTTTAACAGTGAATCGCTCTGAATGTGTAAGGTCAATCATGGAGATCTTGGTATCGTTTTAAAGATGAGATTCTCATCTTTAAAATGAAATCGAATCCAGTTGCATCTTTGTGGCCCTAATAGATCCTTAGAAATGGGGCTCTAAAAGTGTCCCCCCCCCTCCTGTGTCAGGCAGCATCTTAGAGCTAAGGAAGGAGGGGGAGGAGGAGCTGCAGAGACAATGTTAACTCATCATTGTCTGTGCATAAGCTACAGATGACCCCAGGGGGGGTAGCAGAGACTTCCATCCTTATCCCTTCTCCTATCAATCAGAGAGCATACTGTACTTTTGCTCTCTGATAGTCACATAGAGGGATAATGTAATACCCCTCTGAGCCTAATCACATAATCAGGAAGTTATTGGCGCTGTGACCCAGACATTTACCATCGTCCAGGTCGCAGCGCCAGAAGTGTCGCACCAAACACTTACACAACACATGCACAAAGTCACCAATAAAGTTTACATTTTTTCACTGTCTCTGTCCTGTCCATACCTGATCTTTATAGAGTAAAATACGCCGCCCGCCTCTCTAGTGATATCTGTTACACGCTAAAATAATAGTAATTGCAATTATCACTAGTATTATCACCATTATCACTGCAGATTTTAGGTGCAACTCATCCAGCTGCTACCTACAGAAGTATTCTGACGACTCTGCAATAGTGGGTCTCATCACAGATGATGATGATAGGGAGTACAGAGAACTGAACCAGGATTTTGTGGACTGGTGCCACCGGAACCACCTGAAGATTAACGCGGGGAAGACCAAGGAGATGGTGGTGGACTTCCGTAAAGGCAGAAGCCCTCCTAAACCAGTGGACATCCTGGGGACGGGCATCGAGATTGTGAACACCTATAAGTACCTGGGTTTGCTCCTTAATAATAAGCTGGACTGGGCAGATCATATGGAGGCCCTGTACAGGAAGGGCCACAGCAGGCTCTACCTGCTTAGGAAGCTGAGAGCCTTTGGAATCCGGGAGGCACTTCTTAGAACTTTCTTCAACTCGGTAGTGGCATCATCCATCTTCTTTGGAGTGGCCTGCTGGGGGAGCAGTATATCAACCAGGGATAGGAATAGACTCGACAAGCTGATTAGAAGGGCCAGCTCTGTCCTGGGGAGCCCACTGGACCCAGTGCAGGTGGTGGGTGACAAAAGGATACTGTCCGTGGTGAGCTCCATGAAGAAGAAGAAGAAGTCCCATCCCATGCATGAGACTGTGATCGCGCTGAGCAGTACTGTCAGTGACCGACTGCTCCACCCTAGGTGTGAGAAGGAGCGCTATCGGAAGTCTTTCCTCCCCCACCGCAGTTAGGCTGTACAACCAACACCGAACTAAGCGGAGATCATTACACACAGAGAACTGAAATATCTCTCTGCCTGTTAAATCCACCCCCCCCCCCCCCCGCTACTTCCTATCTGTCTGTCGGCTATCAATGTAACGCCTCTTACCTTGGAACATTCCTGTACATGTTGTATTTGTATTTGTATCTGCTTATCTTTGCTGCTGTAACACACTGAATTCCCCCATTGTGGGACTATTAAAGGACTATTATTATTATTATAATACCGTGTGCAGGGGCCGCTATGTGACATAATACCATGTGCAGGGGTCGTCAGACTTACAATTATTGACCGGCACTCCGAGTACCTCAACTTTGATTTTTTTAATCAAAATCGGCACGCCGAACAAAAAAGGTTGCCTACCCCTGGTCTATTGGATAAGCTGGTCATAAACATAAGAAAAAAAAGTCAGCTGAACCTAATGATTTCCGCAAGATTGTCCATCTAATTCTAGAGTCTACCACCACCAAAATATCTTCTAAAAGTTCCCCGATGTGCAGCGACCGCAGATGGCAAGAATACCGCACTTTGACAGATATAGTTCTCTGTGCCATTAACCACCTTTACAACAGAATATAAGTGGTTAAAGGGGTTTTCCCATGAACATAACCATATTTAAAGTAGTAGACAATGAAAAGTTAAACATTTTTACAAATATAAATATATAAAATTTTTACAGAGTTTTAGGGATTTTCTCTAACCATCTTAGTGGTGTGGATCTGTTGTCTTGATCGCTTGCCAATGGATACAAACATTTTGGTTTATTCATATGAATATTTCTCTTGCTTACATATTCCACATTGCTTTACAGACATTGTTATCACTCATTATCCCCAATAGGTACTCACGATCTAAGTTCCCTATCAATATGTTTTTGGGGTGTGGGAGGAAACCAGAGTACTTGGAGAAAATCCACACAAACACAGGGAGAACATACAAACTCTTTACAGATGTTGCCCTTAGTTGCCCCGATGCTCCAAGGCAATAGTGCTAACCAGTGGCCACCATTCTGAAAATCAACAAACTAGGCTCATAACAGATCACCATCATAGATTACATGGTTGCCAGTAAATAGACATGAATCACACAGCTTTATAGAACTCACATTGGTTCTAAAAATGAGTCATTTTAAAAAGTAGAAGCTTGTAATATATATATATATATATATATATATATATATATATATATATATAACCCATAGAGAATGAATGATTGAGTAATACATGCAAAATAAGCAAGTGGCATGTGATTTGGAAAGGTCACTGGGTAACTGGCAGGTCAGCCTAGGCTCTCTGGAAATCAGTAAACCTCCTCAGAAAGGATGTAGGTTAGCCACAGGGCAAGGTGGAGCTATTTCAAAAAGAGGGAAATCAAAACTAAAGTTGTTTCCTCCCAGAGGGTGTAATGGGAAATCAAAAAGTGTACAGTTTTCAAGAATTGAACATTTCAAGAGACTATAAAGTTATTGTAGGTTCAGCAAATAATGAACGTAATTGACTGTACAAACATCACTAACTTTTCAATATACTTTACATATGTGAATGTAAAAAACTTTGTAATATAGCTTATCAGAGAAAAATGCCTTTTTCTCCACTTCTCACATGGTTTTCCATTCCCCATTCCTCCCACTAAACTGTTCACTCACTCTGAATTCTCTGTTAAATCTATCTTGGTCTCCCAAGACAGACTGTCAGCTCACAATAATATCAGATTAGAATTGACCATAGAGGTCTATGGAGGAAAGAGTGGGAACAAAGTAAAAGAACAGCAGAGACACAGGCACAAACATAGTACTGCAGATAACTGTAAGCTTTCTTATCTCAGTTATCGCTTTATTCTCAACTGCAGTGTTCAGCAGTACGGTGTCCTCCATACTATACAGTATCTGAAAGAGTTGGGGAAAAGGAACTCCTGGTTTTGACATGAGCAATCTTATGCGATAGCTTATCCTGAAAAGTCACCGGAAATTACAGTAAAGCCTTGCAGGTGAACAAAACTTTTTTGACATGTGTTAAAATTGTCTTGGGGTCTAGCAAATGAGAGATATTGATGAGCCCTGAGGACTCTCATTTCCTTCAGTGGAAAGAGATCATAACCAGGAGGGTCCCATAAGCAGCATCTCCAATAATTGCATTTATTGACAAGTGTTTCAACTGAAAATCGCCTTTGAGGCCAAGACCCCACGTGACGTAAACGCAAACCGCATCCACTCATTGCAGAAAAATACCCACAGCAGAAACACTGCAATTTCCAAAACTGTCACTTTTTTGGAAATCGCAGCATGTCAATTATACCTATGGAAACGCAGGAGGTTTTCGTATAGGTATAAGTGATGCAGACAGTCTGCATACTTTCTGTGAAAAGTGCTGCATGAAAAACTGCAATGCATTTTCGCCAGTTTTTCCCGCAGTATTTTTTTTTTTTTGTCTACGGCCCACTACGTGGGGCCTCAGCCTTACTGATTTTTAGAGGGTTTTTGGACAAATCAGAAAACCTAGGGCATTCTCTGTTCTGGTGTCAAGTCCCCTGTTTCATTCTGTGCCAGCAGAAAGTGAAGTGGCTCAGGTAACTGGCCTCAGTGGTCGATTATTAGGTACCACTGACGTCACAGCTAATATGTTACTGGTACCCAAAATGTGACCATTGCGGGCAGTCATCTGAACCACTTCATTGAGAACAATGGGATACGGAATCAATGTAGAGTAACAATATTTGCATGTTTCTGGTAGCCCTGTCCTAGTGGGCAGGACTTATGAGCAGTTATTCCCATCTACGCAGTGATTTTCTGAGATGTTAAGAACCCTTTAAGATCTAGTTGTCATTTTTAAGTGCACAAGACACTTTTTCATTGTTTAAGTTGTTCTATTTAATTCTCTGTTTATCTCTTGCATGGTTTTTTTTTGTGTTGGAAGAGTCCATTAAGCAGTATTTACACTGTATTATGGGTGTGTGTGCCCTATCAGGATTTTCTGTTAACTTGCATAACCCATGTACTTGCTTGTCACTGTTGAATGTTTTTAATCCTTTATGTTTTTTTGCATTTTTTGTATATTTGAGTGTGCACAGACTATATACGCACTGCCTTTCGTTTAGTATTTCTTTTCCATACATAGTTTTTCAATACCTTATTGCACTCCGCCTATTCTAGCGGTGCCCATTCTCTTTGGCATGTACATTAAGTGATGGAAAATTCTGTCACAGCACACAAGGTTAAGAAACCCTAGTTTGTATGCACTCAGGGTTAACAAAGTTTAAGTCTCTTAAAGGGACCATCACACTAAATATTTTTCAGCATAGCAAAAGTACCCCTCTCTTGATTTTAAATAGTATTTTTGGCAAGGTCAAGTATAATTTATAGCAATTTGGTTAAATAATGCATAGACTGAAAAATATTAGTACAGTCTTGTATGCCATCATTGAAACAACCCATTTTGTGAAATTTCTTCCATCTTAGATACTCGATCACCTGTGAGTGGTATTACTGACAAGTGCAAGCATGTTGGAACCACAGCAACTCAGGCACAAAGTACTGGCAGACCACGTAAAGTTACAGAGCAGGATCACCGAGTTGCACAGTACATAAAAGTCGCCAATGTTCTTGCTGACTCAGTAACTGGCTTTACTATCAGCACAAAAACTGTGGGCCAGGAGCTTCATGACATGGGTTCCATGGCTGATCAGCCGCATGTAAGCCTTACATCTCCAAACACGATGCCTAGTGTTGTATGGAGTGGTGTAAAGCATACCACCACTGTGCTCTGGAGTAGTCTAAACATGTTCTGTTGAGTGAAAAATCATGCTTCTGTATTTGAAAGTCTAATGGGTGAGTCTGGTTTAGGCAAATTCCACGAGAACCTTACCTGTCTAACTGCACTGTGCCAAATGTAAACTTTGGTTGGGGAAGGATAATGCTATGAGGTTGGTTTTTAGGGAATGGCCTTTGTCCCAGTGAGAAAACATCTTAATGCTTCAGCATACCAAGACATTTTGGACAATTGTATGTTTCCAACTTTGTGGGAACAGTTTGAGGAAGGACCTTTTTCTGTTCCAGGATGACTGTGCCTCAGTGCACAAAGCAAGGTCCATAAAGGCATGGTTGGGTGAGCTTTGGCATGGAACTTGAGTGGTCCACACCAAGCCCCAACCTCAACTCCAACAGACACCTTTGGGATGAACTATAACTGAGATTGTGAGCCAGGCCCTCTTGTCCAACATAAGTGTCTGACCTTAAAAATGAATGAATGTCTAAATGGGAAAAATTTCCCACAGACATCCTTTAGAAACCATAACAGAAGAGTGGAAGTTATTTAGTTGCAAAGGGGGACCAAATCCATATTAAAGCAATGTTAATGAATTAGTTAATTAATTCATGTCCTAGTGGGAAATTTCATATTACACGATATCCCATATCAGTAGAGGAAAGCACTGCATGCTCTATAGTGCGTAATCTGGTAGAACACATGCTGGATATAGGATCTGGTAGGACATATGCTAGATATGGGATCTAGTAGGACACATGGTAGATATGGGATCTGGTAGGACACATGCTGGATATAGGATCTAGTAGGAAACATGTTAGATATGGGATCTGGTAGGATACATGCTGGATATAGGATCTATTAGGACACATGCTAGATATGGGATCTAATAGGACACATGCTAGAACTGGTAGGACACATGCTAGATATAGAATGTAGTAGGACTCATGCTAGATATGGGATCTGGTAGGACACATGCTAGATATGGGATCTGGTAGGACACATGCTAGATATGGGATCTGGTAGGACACATGCTAGATATGGGATCTGGTAGGACACATGCTAGATATGGGATCTGGTAGGACACATGCTAGATATAGAATGTAGTAGGACACATGCTAGATATGGGATCTGGTAGGACACATGCTAGATATGGGATCTGGTAGGACACATGCTAGTTATGGGATCTGGTAGGACACATGCTAGATATAGAATTCTAGTAGGATAGATGCCGGAATAAAGATTTGGGTTTATTGTTCATCAAGAATTTAGTTTTATTTCCCTTAAAGCGTACCTGTCATTTCATTTGACTTTTCAGGGTAAGCTGTTATGTGTGTGTTAGAATTAACACTATTACTGGTCATAATATGACTTATATTCTGAAGTTTTTAACAGTTTCCCCCTCAGAATACTGTATCTGTAGTTTGCAGTTCTCTCTGACCTGGAAGATGAAGACTAGTTGCCATACACTGCGCACAGACTAAGGAGAGGAGAATCTACTCTATAGCTGTCTCTCTCACAATCCTCAGGACCATACAAGACATATATAGAGAAGTACTGACTTCTACTGATGAGATGGGCCGTAAATTAAAAAAATTCCTGGGCAACCCCTTTAAGAGACTGTAGTTTACTATATTGTTAGTCCAAAGAAAAACAAACAGTCACATCTAAAAGTCTAAAAATTAAGATATTGAAACCCTGTAATGTAAACTATAAAACTGGTTTCAACCTCCATCTTCTTATTCTAACAAGGAGCTGCAAGATTATATATCAAAGCAGAGTTAATAATACAAAGTGCAATATACAGTATATACTTATATGTATATACTAAAAAAATACCTTCACATCAGAGCTGTTCTCCGAGAACACTATCTAAAGCTAGCGTAAAAAAATACTTTTTGAGCTTATTTGAGAAATATTTTGCCTTTTTACACCACTTGCTTCACTAGGAAAGTGAGACTGGTTAGCCCATGTAGCTGGCTGTACAGATTTATCAAATGTGACTTTTTAAGAAGTTACAAATGTTGACGCACTGTCACTCCACTAATGGGGCGGAATAGAAAGTTGACTAACATCTCAGGACAGAAGTATTAGACTTATACATGCGACAAATTTATCATGATTTAACATTGTGCGACATTTTCTAAATGTTGCGCAAGTTACTCCAAAACAGGGTCCAGTAGAAATAATTTAAAAAAAATTCCCTCATGATAAATTCACCTTTAAGTCTCCGGTCTTGTTGGAGGTATACATTAGTTGACATACAGTTTTAAAGGACTGCTCCAGCATAAGTCATTGTATAGCCATGCCGCGGCATATACTGTCCAGGGCCAGAATGTTACAGCATTTGAAGGAAGTATATATATATATTTTTTTTTTGCCATGGCCCACTGTATAGAAAAGCACATTATATCAACATATACAGACCTGACAGAGGCCAAAAAGACACTCTTTTTGTCTGCATTGCAAGATTGGAGCCCTATGAGTATGTTTGATATATGCTAGGAGCTTTAACTAGCATATACTGTACATGAAATGTAGGGCTTGATGCAGTCTGCACAGAGCCAAACAGATGGAAATAAAATCTGAGTCAATCTCCATTCAGCCGCCACAGTGCACAGAACATAGAACTATACAAATATTCCCCAACTTATAAGCACAGGAGATCATTCATTTGCAGCACAGAGGAGACGAAAGTCACATGTAGCATGTCCAGTAAAGAGTTAATTATGGTCCTCTTCAGTGACCTCAATAGTTACTGAGTTTTGTTACCTGTGACCCCCGTTGTGACATCTATAGACCAATTCTGTAGTCCAGCCATCTACAGTGAGACAATCTGTATTCCTTTCTTTTCTCTGTCCCTCTGTGGTCTCTGTCTAGATTCCTCCTTCCTCTGCTTCAGTGTCACACATACTTTCTCCAATCTCAATCTGTCTCTTTTACTGCAGGTGGTTCCTCATTTATAGACTCTGTACTTTTAGCATAGAGCAGACTTATCAGCTTCTGTTTGTATATACCTTGCGCCTGAGGAACATATGACGGCTCAGAGAAGATGTTTAGTCTATTTTTTTGAGCCTTTCATCTCATTGCTGACCTTACTGTAGTTCTTAAGGCCGGAGCCCCAAGTGGTGTAAGCTGCAAAAAAATGCAGCGTTTTACAGTCCCTGCGAATCCCATCCACACATTGCAAAAAAATACGCGCAGCGAAATGCTGCAATTTCCAAAACCGTCATGTTTTTGGAAATCGCAGCATGTCAATTATACCTACGGAAACGCCAGTGGTATCCCTATAGGTATAATGGAAGCAGAAAGTCTGCAGATGAATCCTCTGCAGACTTTCTGTGAAAAGCACTGCGGGAAAAATCGCAATGTGTTTCCACTGTGATTTTTCCCACAGCACTTTTTCGCTGTGGCCCACTACGTGGGGCCTTAGCCTAAAGGAGTAGTCCAGTTTCAGCAAATAAATGTCACTGTATGCATAATGAAAAGTTCAATACACTTTCAATCAATTCCTCACAGTTTTCTAGATCTCTGCTTGCTGTCATTCTTTGTTTGCTTCCAGTGGATAAAAATCAGTCCATGGTCATGTGACGGACACACAGGTCTGTGACTGTAATGAGCCATGCACCTGTGTGTTCATCACATGACCATGGACTGATTTTGTATCTATTGGAAATAAACAAAAAATGGCAGCAAGAAATCTAGAAAACTGGGAATTGATACAGAAAGTATATTGGAAAATTGTAGAACTTTTCATTATACAAACAATAACAATTATAAGCTGAAACTGGACAACCCCTTTAAAAGCCTGCAGTTGGGGGGGCGGAGCTTAGCTGTGGACCGAGATGGCCGCGTAGTTCCAGAGCTCCCGGTCTGAGTCTCTCGCAGCGACACTCCTAGCGACGAGCCCGTGGCTTACGTGCACCAGATTAGGAAACTAAAAGCATCCTACCTTCAGGGATGCCAAGAAAGAGAAAATCGGCGGTTAAACTGCAGAAGATCTCCGACTTCTATTTCCCTCACGGGTGAGGGGAGGACCAAGATGGCGACGGTCCGCGCTCGGACGCTGTCTCTGGGACCTCGACTCCCTCCCGGGATCCTCCGGAGGAGGCGCTTGCACTCTCCGCACAAAGGAGAACACTCTCGGCCCCATCACTACCGCAGCTATTGGAATGTGCGGGTCCGGGGTCGCCTGGGCCTTCCTCCCGGCGGGCCGGGGCCTGCACAGATCTGAGGCCTTCACAAAATGGCGCGTCAGGGCCCATAGCCACATCCAGCCTGGAGACGCCTCAGTCACCTACCGCTAGTCCGGTTAAGCAAAGACCCAGGCTCCAGAGTACCGACTCTCAAGATGGAGAGGTGAACAACAATGCACAGCATACACCTCCCTCCACTGATTTTTTTACAGACATACCGGCGACAGAGAATTTACTAACTGAGGCCTCCATGAAAATTATGCTCATGGCCTTCTGTAAATTATTGAAAACAGACATGTCTCTTATGGTTAAACCGCTAGATAGAGATCTTCAAGAATTGAAAAGCCGCACTGTACATGTTGAATCTAAAATGGCGGAATTTGCCGCATCACATAATGTTCTTATAGATGCTCACTATGAGGTGGAGAGAGATGTGTCTTTTCTGAAAGCTAAGATTCAGAGGGATTCCAGAGTCAGTATCTGCAAGTAATTTAACTGTTTTCCTCCAGGATCTGATACGCACGCTACTACCGAACCTCACAGCTATGGATTTAACTATTGATAGAGCCCATAGAGTTCCCAGGCCCTCACATTTGGATGAAGCTGTACCTAGAGATGTTCTGGCAAAGATTCATTTCTATCACACTAAAGATCTGGTTCTGCTGACCTCCAGGAAAACAGACCGCTTACCTGAACCATATCACAAGACATCCATTTATTCGGACCTATCAGCCACGACATTACAAATAAGGCGACAATTCATCCCTATTACTACAGCTCTACGCCAGCATAACATTTTGTATAAATGGGGATTCCCGGTCCGCGTGATCATTTCCCGAGATAATCTTGTTCATGTCATCAAAACTCTGGAGGAAGGAAAAAGGTTGCTACATAAATGGAACATTCCGGTTGTTGATCCACCACTCAAACAACCACCCGGTCCCTTGTCTGATGGTTGGCGCCAAGTGAAATCCCAAAGACGTCCACATAAAGGGCTACAAAGCTAGAGACTCACCATACCTTGGATTTCTTATGTCCACTGCTGTTGAACTTATCCCCCCAGGATTACGACAGCTGCTGGCCCGCTGTACCACGTTCTTTTTCTCGGCTCTGTTAAGATGGCCTATCCATTGGTTCTGCAGTTTGTATAGTTTATTTCTTTCTAGGTTTTGGCACATTGGGCGAAATGAATACAAAAGGTGGAGACAGTTCTACCTCATATTATCATTGGCAATGTTTGGTAAAGGTAGTTGTGGAAGGATTCTTAAAGCATTTCTAAACGTATATTATGGTACTTAAAATTATGTCTATGAATGTCAGGGGTTTGAACTCCCCTCAAAAGAGAGCCAACTTATGGCGGGAGGCCCGAGCTCAAGGCTGTGACATTCTTGCAGTACAGGAGACACACCTTTTACAAGCAGACGCCATTCGCGTCCAACATCCATCATACCCACATTTATTTCATGCCCACTACTCCTCAAAGCGTAGAGGAACATTGATTGGGATTAAAGATTCGGTAGCAGTTATTGTCCCAATATGCAGACCCTGGGGGGCGATTCGTAATACTAGTATGTATTCTTAACAACGTCACCTATATGCTGGTATCGGTTTATGCTCCTAACAGGAGACAGGTGGCATTTTTGGGGAGACTTATGAGAGCGGTGGAGAGGAGGAAACAGGGATGTCTATTATTAATGGAAGATTTTAATATGGCTCCAGACCCGCTAATGGACACCACCTCTGGCATTTCGACACGTCACCATTCCTTTTCGCAAGACATGTGGCGCCATGAATTATTTGATGTCTGGCGTATCCTTCATAATACGGAAAAAGATTATACTTACTATTCTACTGTACACAATAGTTATTCACGAATAGATTTATTCCTAATTGAGCAATCTGGTATTCCCCTTGCCATGCAGTCTGATATTTCACAAATAACATGGTCAGATCATGCAGCGATAACCCTGACCATAGCGGAAAGGTATGAATGCCCAAGAGCATATGTGTGGAGATGCAATGAATTTTTGATGTCACACCCAAAATTTAAGGCAACTTTGGAGAATGATTTGAAAGAATTCTTTCTGATTAATGCTCCCTCTGCTTCTGGCCCTGACATATTGTGGAATTCTCATAAGGTCTTTATTAGAGGAACGTTTATTCGCCTGGGACATATAGAAAAGAAAAATAGAGGGCGTGGCCTGAACATGCTACCGTGAAGACGCACTCTTGCAGAGCTCCCGGACCCCGAGCGCTACCTACCACCACCTAAGGGGAAAATTAACCCAAAAAGCGGCTCTGGACGGCTTACCCGCAATGGTGAAGCGACCAGGACGCAGGGGGACCTCCTCCTCACTAACGGAGCCGCACATTGCCCGTTACCTGCTCTCCACTCCTTCCTCCCTCTAGGTGGAGGGAGCCAAAATGGCGCCGGCGCGCGCTTCCACTGCCTCTGCGCAGCTAGCGGCGCTTCCTCAAAGTCCAGCGGACCTTTCAGGCTCACAGGAGAAGCCTGACACGCAGCTCTCCTCTCTGCTGCCTTCCCAGCCGCCAACGGAGAAGGTTTCAGCGTTCACCCGGCAGGTACCGGTCCCCCTCCCCCCCGCTCCTAAAATGGCGGCCCCAGCAGTGTCCCCACGCTTTAATCCTCACCTCTCACTGAGGACCTGTTAACCCCTGAGCTCCTGCAGCCTCCCTCCTTTAATGGAATACCTGGCCCAGCTGGATCTGGTGCAAGCTTGCAGTCTCACTCTCCCATGCCTTCTATAATACAATCAGGGTCACTGCCCTATCAGCCTATGACCTCCCAGAATATAATACATTCTGCAGAGACCCCAGATGTTCCTCTGACAACGGATCCTCATATGGCCAGGCCCTCTCCTGGCGGTATCCCGCTGATAACAGGAGCAACTAGAGCATCCCACAACGAAGCAGACCCACGGACGGGGCCCGGGGCCCCTGGTGCCTTAGACCAATGTGAGGGTCTGAAACCTGACCTATCTGGCACCCTGATAGCCCCTCACTCTCCAGCTTCCTCTGACTCATCTGACTTCTCTGGGAGGGATGCAGCCTCACTCTCCCACCGCCGAAAGCGTCCTAAACTATCGGACATCTGGAACCTTCTTAGCAATATGCCTACTAAATTGGACCTGGAAGCTATGGTCCGCAGAGTCGAGGAAAAACAAGAGAAAATCATGTCTGAGTTTAAAATGGAACTACAGACTCTATCTACACAAGTCTCTACTCAACAACAGCGGGCGGCTTCGCTGGATCAGCGCCTCACTGCCGTAGAAAATTTCCAGTCTATGCAAAGAGACCTCAACAGATCCATCCTTCTTCAGGCCGATGACCAAGAAAATAGAGGTCGTCGAAATAATGTCAAACTGAGGGGTATCCCTGAAAGTCTTCCCCCCTCGGAGCTCCATTCTGCCGTGACCTTGATTTTTAAACACAGTCCTGTCTCGTCCTCCGGATTCGGAGATCACCATTGACAGAGTCCATCGGGTGTTGGGTCCTAGGCGTAAGGACACCACGGAGCCCAGGGATGTTCTTTGCAGAGTCCATTTCTTCAGGGAAAAGGAAGATATTCTTCAAGAGGCCTGGCGTGGTGGCCCGGTCCCATTTATGGACACCCAGGTGCATCTATTACCGGATGTTTCCCGACGTACCCTAGCCATGCGCAGAATCCTTAAACCAACCCTACAAGCTATCCTGGACTCTGGGGCCACATATAAATGGGGTCACCCTTTCCATGTCCAAATCCGTCGCAACGGAGCTACCTTTGCACTTCACTCTCCGGAACAAGAGACTTTGCTGGCGAAGTTTCTGGATCTGCCTGAGCTCTCCCTCCCTGACTGGCTGGTCTACCCACTGCCACCTGTGCCTCCGGGGGGGCGCCCGCCTTCCTCTGCCCTGTCTCGGAGACGACCCCGAGGGGAGGGTGTCTGGCGGAGGTCTACTTGAAATGTGATGTTTTTTTTTTTTTTTTTTTCTAGGATGTTCCCCTTTAACTCCCATATTGGTTAATGAATGGTAGGCCCCTTGGTGTGCTTTAGGCGAGAGGGGGCACCTTGCGGGTCTCTAGTTTTATCTCCTCGTGGGGGGTGTATAAGGGTTCATAATACAAAATTGTGCTGTATTTTTCTAGGGTGTTCCCCTTTAACTTACATATCGGTTAATGACTGGTAGGTCCCGTGGTGTGCTTTAGGGGATAAGGGGCACCTTGCGGGTCTCTAGTCTTATCTCCCCTTCGGGGGTGTATAAGGGTTCTCCATACAACAGAGGGCGGCTGGAGACTTTAATCTAAAAGTACTTCCCCACCTCCCTTCCTTAGCTGTTGAGCTTCGTGTGCCTTGGCTCCCCCTACCCAGTTGTAAGACATACCCTCATAGGGGGTCTCCCCCCCGTTTGATCTGTTGGGATTACTATTTTTTGAGGGTTCAGCCCCCCTTTTCTCTTTACCCTTAGTAGAAAGGTCTTGGTTACATTTTCCATTCTAATGCTCGGGGGAAGGGTGGCAACTAGATTTGAGTTTTTACTTTTCCCCCGATAGTTTAGCTTAGCAGCTCTCTGGGCGTATACTGCGGTGTGCTCCTGAGACCTGCCTAAGTGGGTTAACCCACTGTTTTGTGTTTACCGCTCTTGGTCTAGCCTTGAGTGTAATTAATTTGTGGTATTTCTTGGTTTTTTGTTTTTTTTTTTTTGGTCCCTTCCTTTGTGCTCCCTCTTTCCCTCGCTCTATCTATTTTTTTTTTTTTTTTTTCTCTCTCTTCCTCTCTGTGAGTCTTGTGGTCTTGTGTGCGTTGTCTGTTTGTTTTTGTCTCTTCCCCTTGCAGGACCCCCGGCCCTTCGCCATGGATTCTCTGGTGTTCTCCTCCATCAACGCTAACGGTCTTAACACTCCCGAGAAGAGATCATCCCTTCTCCGCCTTCTTTGGAGTAGGAGGGTCCAGGTGGCCTTTATCCAGGAGACTCACTTTCGAGAGGGGGCGGTCCCTACCTTTTCCTCCCCAAGATACCCAGACGTATACCATAGCTGTTTTCCGGAGTCCAAGTCCAGGGGGGTGAGCATTCTTATCGCACGTTCTGTTCCCTGGAAGTATAAGGCAGCCTTGCGTGATGATTCTGGTAGATTCCTGTTTGTAAAGGGGGAATTAGCAGGCTCTTTGTTTACTCTAGCCAATGTCTACTTCCCAACTCTAACCAGGCGGCCGCCTTAGAAGGCATTCTGGCTAAGCTGGCCGATTTTGCGGAGGGCACTCTTTTAGTGGGAGAAGATTTCAATGTAGCCCTGGACCCTTCGGTAGATATCTCCAGAGGCTCGTCCTACATACCTAAGCAGGTCCTCCGACGTATCCGTCGACTGCTGTTTTCTCATCAGTTGATAGACCTCCGGCGCACGGTCCACCCTGACGCGAGAGACTATACCTTTTATTCACATGCTAGAGATGTTTACTCGAGATTGGATTATTTCTTCATTAGACACGCAGACGTTCCTTTAATAAACGGAGCTGAGATTGACCCTATCACTTTTGCGGACCATGCGATGGTCCATGCTGTCCTGACATCCCCCGCCACGAGGCCCCGAGCCTGGCAATGGCGTCTCAATGAGTCGCTGCTCCAGGACATCCCCACATCTCAGGCTGTCTCCTCTGCCCTGGCTAACTACTTCCAGGAGAATGATACAGCGGAAGTGTCTCCCCTGACACTATGGGCCGCCCACAAATGTGTGGTTAGGGGGGTGCTGGTACAGCATGGGTCCCGCATCAAAAAGGAGAGGTCTCGAGAGATAGCCGCGCTGATTGCCGACGTGGTTTCCCTCAAGCAGACCCACAAGCGCACTCACGCCATAGATACCCAGTCAGCCCTTTTAGTAGCTCGTAATAAATTACAAGAACGCCTAGATATACGTACAAAATATCTCCTGGCTAGAGGACGGCGCCACTTCTATGAATTTGGAAATAGATGTAGCCGCACGCTTGCCAGGTCCCTTAGGGAACAAAAGACACGCAACTATATCCCCTCGATCACTGATTCGACGGGAAGGCGCCATACTGACCCACACTGTATTGCAGAAGAGTTCGCTGGGTTTTATCGTAACCTCTACAACCTACCGCCATGTCCCCCAGAGTCGAATGGCCCCTCCCTGGCCTCTGCTCTGAAACAGTATATAGCAGACTCTGGAATGCCTAAACTCCCGGCGGAGGCCCGAACTGTTCTTGACTCACCTATAACTAAGGAGGAATTAGCTCAGGCGCTTCAGACAATGCAACCTAGTAAGGCCCCGGGCCCCGATGGCTTCCCAGCCTCTTACTATAAAAAATACTCGTTAGAGTTGTTGGGCCCCCTGGTGCGTGCCTTAAATTCTCTGTCGGCAGGTGCGACTCTCCCCCCGGACATGACTAGGGCTCATATAGCGGTAATACATAAGGAGGGTAAAGACCCTGCGATGTGTGCCAGTTATAGACCAATATCACTCCTTAATGTTGACTTAAAAATCTTTTCTAAGGTGTTAGCCTCTAGACTGGCCTCTCTATTGCCTGATCTAGTACAGTCCGATCAAGTAGGTTTTATCCCCACACGTGAGGCTAGGGACAATACAGTAAAGGTAATTAACGCCATACACTACGCCAAAACCCATGACCTCCCACTTTGTCTCCTCTCTACTGATGCTGAAAAAGCATTTGATAGAGTGAGCTGGTCTTACCTATTTGAGGTCCTGGAACACGTGGGGCTTGGCCCGATTATGAGATCCTGGATTGCTTCCTTTTATTTCAATCCATCAGCCTCTACGAGAGTTAACAGAACTATTTCATCTCCCTTCCCGATAGGGAATGGCACGCGTCAGGGGTGTCCCCTCTCCCCCCTAATCTTTGTCTTAACTAAAACCTTTGCTTAGAAAGGTCAGATCTAACCCGGACATAGGCGGCCTAAGGGTAGGCAGTAGAGTCCTGAAAATTGCAGCATATGCAGATGATCTCCTCTTCTTCTTGCAGGATCCGGCCAAATCCCTCCCCCCACTAATGTCTGAATTTAGCAAGTTCTGTCATCTTACTAACTTTAAAATTAATTTTCAGAAATCTGATGCCCTCAATGTTTCGCTTCCGCAGGGGATTCAGTCCTCTCTGGAGACCTCCTTCCCCTTCCGATGGTCGAGAATAGCTATCAAGTACTTAGGGGTTATGATAACCAAGGACCTAGGCGAACTCTATGACAAAAATTACCTCCCCCTTCTGCGGGCTACTAGATCCGACCTCAAAAGATGGTCCATAGGTACTTACACATGGTTTGGCCGCTGCGCTATATACAAAATGATTATGCCCCGTCCGCTATACCTCTTCCAAACTTTACCGATCCACATACCCCCTGGTTTTTTTAAGTTATTGTATAGTGACCTAATCAATTTCGTGTGGCAGGGTGGGCGTGCTAGGCTGGCGCGCTCTATTCTCACGTTACCTAAACAATGCGGTGGACTGGGTCTTCCTGACCCTCGAAAGTATTACGAGGCCTCCATGCTCCAAAGAGTGCTAGACTGGTGCCGCCACGCTCCTTACAAACAATGGGTAGCCCTGGAAAACGTATTCGTTGACGCCCCCCTGGACTCGCTTCCCTGGTTAGACTCACTACGCCCCGGGGCCCTGAGAGCCCACCCTACCATAGGTCCCACTCTCCGGGTATGTAGGTCTCTCTTTTGTAGGGAGCGGGTCTCCCCCCTCCCCTTCACCTTTACTTCCCATCCTGGGAAACCCTGCCTTTATAGCGGGTTTATCTCAAGGGCCATTCCGGCAGTGGCGATTGGCGGGCAGACTGAGGGCCCTACATTTTCGCTCTGGTGGTGAATGGATGTCTCACCGGGAACTACTCACCACACCGGACCTTCCGGCGCTTGGCCCATGGCGGGTCTTTCAACTTACGCACTTTCTCTCTTCATTACCTAACGCCACGGGCTATGACAGACAGCCCACGAGGTTTGAGGAGACTTGCATGGGAAGGGGCCTGCTAAGACACTCCCTTTCTGATTTCTATTTGCTCCTGGTGTCCCCTCCTCCGGGCCGCAGACCTTCCTACTTGTCCAGATGGGAGGCTGATCTGGCCATGACCTTCTCTGACCAACAGTGCTCCAGAATTTTTGAGTTTACCCACAAGAGTTCGATGGCTAGCAGATATCAAGAGGCGGGATATAAAATCCTGACTAGATGGTACCATGTTCCGTCTAAACTACACAGACTCTTCCCGTCCTCCTCTCCCGCTTGTTGGCGCTGTGGCTCGGAGGAGGGGACGCTTTTACATATTTTCTGGGAGTGCTCGATATTGAGAGACTTCTGGGAGGGAGTACATAGGGTGCTAGGTCAGATATTCCAAACTTCCATTCCTAACACGCCAGCCTTCTTTCTCCTACACCTTTCGGACTGACCCCTGAGTACCTACCGCAAGTCTTCCCTACGGCACATGATCAATGCCGCTAGGGCGTGTATCCCAGCGCTATGGAAATCGTCTAATCCCCCCCTCCCTCCTCCACTGGGTTCGCAAAGTGGAAGATATTCAGTACATGGAGGATCTCACGGCATCCCTTCGGGATACAAGGGAATCCTTTATGGCGGCCTGGACGCCGTGGATTCTCTTTCAGGGATCCCAGGCCTATAAAGACCTGACGGGTAGACCTTGATTGAAGGTTTACGCAGCCGATATGGAGGGGTCGGGGTCCTTGTCTGTTCGTCATTTGTGTGTCATTTCTTGGCCCCCACATTTGTCCCCTCCTTGTCTTTCTTCCTCTCCCTCTCTTCCAGTCCCTCCTGCTTCCTTCCCCCCCCTGTTCCTCCTTTTTTCCTTTTTCTTTTCTCCCTGACAACTGTTATGATCAGCTGAAGCTGATGTTCTAATTTATCTATTTCATGTTGCCATGTTACTATGTATGGATGTTGATATATGCCTTGATCATTATGGTCAGGCACTTGTTTGGCTCACGCCATCTTTGTTTGTTGCTATTTCTGTACAACTTCTAAAATAAAGAATTTATAAAAAAAAAAAAAAAAAAAAAAAAAAAAATAGACTAGCAGAAATTGATCGATTACTTAACCAGATAAAATCTATTGACACCAGCAACAAACAATCTCCTTCTCCCTCGAATACAGCTAAATTGATGGCATTACGCCATCAACTGACTGCTTGTTTATTACACAAATATGAGAAAAACTTGAAACGGGTGAAAGCTACATATTATTCTCAGTCCAATAAAGCAGGCAAACTTCTAGCATCCAAGCTTAAACAAAAGCATGCGAAGTCTAGAATCCCGTTTCTCCAAAGTAATGACGGTACATACAAAATCTATGACCCAAGTAGCATCGCTAACGCCTTTAGAACCTTCTATGAGAGCCTCTACAATATAGCAGAGGACTCCTCTGTGGTTCCCCCAACACGATACGACATCGATCGATTTCTTGCAGCTGCTCAATTACCTACACTCACTGAGGCTCAGCTGGACTCTCTAAATGCGCCCATTACCCCAGCAGAGTTGTTGTCCATAATTAAGTCGCTGCCATCTCATAAGTCTCCGGGCCCCGATGGCCTTACTAATGAATACTACAAACATTTCTTCCCAGTTCTACTAAACCCACTGTTGTCCTTTTTGACAGCTGTGGTAGACTTTGGAACCATCCCAAAAGAAAATCAAGAGGCTTTGGTGGTTACGCTGCCTAAGCCCGGCAAACCTGCCACCAACCCCCAAAACTTTCGACCTATATCGTTATTGAACTCTGATTTGAAAATTTATGCTAAAATAATAGCAGTCAGATTAGCGGCTTGTCTCCCAAGTTTAATAAACCATGACCAAGTGGGGTTCGTCAAGGGGAGGCAATCATACGATAACACTAGGCGTATTTTGAATCTAATACATCACATTGACTCCAGGAAAATGGAGGCGGTGATTCTCGCGTTGGATGCCGAGAAGGCGTTCGATCGCATTTGCTGGTCGTATGCCTTCTCGGTGCCCAGAGCCATGGGGTTCTCCGGGGCTATCTTAAGAGCAATTGAGGCACTATATTCTGCACCTTCTGCGAGAGTGTTCACCAATGGAGTAGTATCGGATCCTTTTTTTAATAACGAATGGGACTAGGCAGGGATGCCCCTTATCGCCCCTGATATTTGTTCTCTCTATGGAACCATTAGTCCAAACACTTAGACTGGACTTAGAGGTGGGAGGTATTGACATACGAGACAAAACTCACCTTATATCACTCTACGCTGATGATATTATTCTTACCTTGTCCAACCCACAAATATCTATCCCTCCTCTTATGGATATCATTAACGACTTTGGGCAATTATCGTTTTATAAATTAAATATGGCCAAATCGCAAGCCCTCCCTTTGAATGTCCCCCCCTCTTTGCTCCAGCCCCTGCAGTCGACTTATAATTTTGATTGGAGGGAAGACAGCGTTCAATATCTAGGAATACAAGTGACACCCTCTCCAGGGTCTCTCTATAGACATAACTATGCACCAATGTTAAAAATATTACAAGACGAGACTGAGCGAATGTCAAAAACGGATGTCTCCTGGATAGGACGTGTAGCTGCTTTTAAGATGTTACTATTACCTAAACTCCTATACCTGTTTCGCACGCTCCCAATATCCATCCCTGTTTCCTTCTTTGAAACAATGCAGAGGGTGATTTCGAAATATATATGGAATGGAAGGAGACCTAGAATTAACAAAAGCTTCCTATTTAAACAAAAGGAGGCAGGAGGGCTGGGAGTGCCAGTGGTGCGGAACTATTATGTAGCTTCTCTGGTCACTCAATGCGCTAGGTGGAGATCAATGGATACTTCGGTTCCATGGCTCCACATACAGCAGTCGTTTATATCTCCCTTAAAATTGGAGGATGTGCTATGGTTGCCCTTTTGGAATATTCCTGCTCCTGAGTCCTTCTCCCCTGTTATGCATGCTTCACTGACTGCATGGAAGTTACTCCATGGGAAAGCAAACCCTATGAAGCATTTTCACATTTCAGAAACGCCTCTATCATTTTTGACCTGGGTGATTGAGGACTTAGGGATCTCAGATTGGGAATCGAAGGGGATCACGCAGATCTCCCAACTATACTCCGACACCAAACAACCTATATCGTTTACAGACTTAAGACAGAAATACGGAATTCATATAGGTGACTTTCTTAAATATTTTAAAATATGGCATTTCATGTCTAAACACCCTGTAACGAAATTACCTCACAATAACATGATATTCACTTGGCTGTCGACTAAAATGAGAGGACTACGGTTTTTATACGATAAAATGGATGAAATTTCGTCCTTCACTAAGTCTACCTCGTTCCGTTGCTGGGAGAGAGACTTGGGAATGGCCTTTACCCCAGACGAATGGCAACAAACAATTAAATTGATCCATTTATCCTTAAAATGTAGTACCCATATAGAGACAGCTATAAAAATTATATTACGGTGGTACCGGACCCCGTCTACTTTACAGTTAGCCTACCCCTCCGTCTCTGGGAACTGTTGGAGAGGATGTGGAGGCAAAGGAACCCTTCTTCATATTTTGGGACATTGCCCCATAATTCATGAGTACTGGGACAGGGTCTTTGACATGCTCTCAGAGTTGTTTAATTTCAAACTCCCCTATACCTCACATCTTGCTGTTCTGTTACTTGGAATCCCCGGAGAGCTGAACCCGCACAAAAAGCTTCTTTGTAAAATTTTGACTATAGCCAAATTAATGTTAGTACAAAGGTGGAAGTCAGTGGCCTCTCCGCCCATCTCGGCACTGTTGCTAACCATCAACAATACTTACACCTATGAAAGGGTAATTGCATTGGGAAATGACTCCTTTCATGGCTTTGTGAATATTTGGGACAAGTGGATTCATTCTCAATTTGTTACGTAGTACGAACCAACATCGCTGTAGAGAGTCCAATTACAGTAACCGCAGTAGTTATAGAGGATGGAAATAAAGGTTATCAGCTAGGTTGGAATGGGGATGGGGAGGAGTATATATTGATGCAATTAAATGTTAAACACTAGGTATATGAGTATAAGTCCCCTAAACAATGGAAGGTCGAAAACATGGAAACCACATCTGGAGTATTTCATGATAGCCCTATAGATGTGCCTAATTGTTATTGTTTATTGTATTCTGTAACCTATATCTTCTGTTTCATTGATATATGGTTCAAAAAAAAAATGTATCTCAGATGGATCTAAATCTTATTGTATATCACAATGTATATCAATATTGTTCTTCTCTTTTTATTCTCTGAAATCTTGAATAAAAATTATTGAAACTAAAAGCCTGCAGTTGGTTAATGGGCTCCAAACTACAGACTACTATAAACTCTGCAGAAAATGAAGAGAACAGCTAAATGGAGTATAAAGAAATCTGTACCTTGTTTTTACTGACTGGTTGTTTCATTTAGATGGGTCCTTATTTAAACAGAGCATTTTTGATAATGCTAGTAAATTTTTTGGTAACTTTTAAGGTCTAATAATTAGTACCAAAAAGTAATTCATTCACTATTGCACATTAGTACTATTAAGGCTGAGGTTCACACCAGCACTCGCTTTCCACTCAGGGATTCCGTCCCCCATAATGCTTGAAAAATGCGGAGAGAAAAGTCCTGCAACCATTTTTCAGGCAGAAACCTGGAAGACCCCATTATATTCTATGGGATCCACGGGTTTCCGTGGGTAATTGCTTCTTAGGCTGGCCCCATGTTGCATAAACACAGGCTTTTTTGTTGCAGATTTTGCTGCATTTTTTGAGCCAAAGCCAAGAATGGCTATGAAAGGAATGGGACATACAGTATATATGAGGTATCCCTACTTCTCCCTTCTGCTCAATCCACTCCTGGCTTTAGCTCAAAAAACGCAGCAAAATCTGCAACAAAAAAAAGCTGCGTTTCTGAAACGTGGGGCTTCAGCCTTAAGCAGATTGGGTTTCCATTTTTCGGGTCCCCAAGCGGACCCAAAGAAGGGATACCCGAACATGTGTGAACCTAGCGAAAGCCAGCCCTGAAAAGGTTGTAGCTGCAACAAGTGCATTTAGAAACCACAAAAGACATCACAAGAAATATACCTATGATTTATTAAACCAAGACGCAAAAGACCAGAAAGAGCAGAAAGAGCACAGCTCCATATGTTGTGCAGTGGCCAGGAACATTTTAAACGGCTGCTATACAATGTACAGAACAGCTGATCTGTTTCTGCTGACCGATCCTAGAAAAACCGACCAAACACTGCCCAAGTCCACACATCAAAGCTGATAAGTGAGCTCCAGAAAATAGCTCATAACTTTTTTATTAGTTAGCTGACACAAATATATGAGGACTTGATTTTTACGGGACAAAATGTATTTCACAATGGCATCATTGATTATTCTGTATAATCTACTAGGAAGTTGGAAAAAAAAAATTCAGAACCAGTTGAACCATTTATTTTACGGATTTTGTTTATATTTCACTTACTATGTGGTAAAAGTGACAGGTTACATGCATTCTGCAGATCAGTACGGTCACGGTGATATCAAATTTGTATAATTTTTGTTATGTTTTAAAAAATTTGCATTTAAATTTTTTTTTAAAAAGCATATTTTTTTCTGTCGCCTAGTTCTGACACCTATAACTGTTTTACACTTTTGTGTATGGAGATGTGCAAGGTGTCATCTTTTGCAGGGCATGTTGCAGTTTTGGGGAATGTCTCATGTGTTGATCACTTTTTCTTATATTTTTTGGGTGTAGAGAAAACAGCAAAAAAATATTTAGATTTTGATTCTTTTTCCTGCTACGGTGTTCACCATATGGGATAAATAGTTTTATATTTTAACAGTTTGGGGATTTGTATAATATGTTTATTTTCTTTTTTCTTTATTTATTTGTATATGTAAAGTTAGGAAAGGGGGTGATTTCAACTTTTAGTTTTTTTTTTTTTAAATGTTATACTTTTTAAAACTTGAACATCATTTTTAACTTTTGCTTTGGTTAATCTAAATAGTTTCAAAATTCTTAGAAGATTAATTTCTTCATAAATTTTTTAGTGTATGAGCTGAGTTTTTCAGGTATACAGCTCCAACTCCATGGCACAAACAAAATGGGATAGATTTATAAAACGGTCTGAAAAAAACCCTGTCTATGTCGCTCATAGAAACCAATCACATAGTTTTCTTTTAGAAAATCTTTCCCATAAACCGCTAACACTCAGTTTACACAGTGTGTTTCTACCAGAAAAAACTCGTGCTTTTTTTTATAGAAAAACTGCGTGCGTTTTTAAAAACCACATATTACTTTAAAAACCGAATGCATTTTTTTTAGATTTTCTTACCGATTATAGTACAGGACAGAAGGTTGTTGGGGACAGGAACTTCTAGCAGCATAGATAACTATACTGTTAGGAGTCCCTCTCCCGGCACACTGTTCAGACCGGTAAATCCCGCCAACACATGGACCGAGTTTCATGGCTGACACTTGATTGTGTGGATGCGGGGTAACAGCCTCATAACAGAACCTAACCTTACAAAGCCCTATAATACCCTGCACTTAAAGGTTCTGATGAAAGATATTACTAAAAAGCATTTAACAAAATACAATTACTCAATACCATTTTACTATCACAGGTAAAATGTAGAGACAAGCATACAGTGTAAAATCTGTTCTAGTTGCATCAGCCACTCTCTTACAATGGAAAAGTTCCAGAATGGGGGGGGTCTGGAGGAGTTATTTCTTCCTCTCCTCAAGTACTTCCACTCACACAACCTCGTGTTCCTCATATCCTCTTTTTTTGGGTTTCATGTAATTTCTTCAAAAATGTGCACTTTGAATAGATGCCAGAAATAGAAATGCTGCCCATAGCTTCTATTGTGGTCTTAATATAGACTACTGAAAAGATAAGTGAAAACAGAATATGATTGGAGTATAAACTGTGGGGGAGAGTTATCAAGAAGGAGGCTAAGGGTAAATTCACACGACAGTGAATAATGGCTGTGTGATGTCCGATTTTTTTTTTTTTTTAATGGACGTCACACGGTAGCATTAAATTGAATGCAAGTTTAGGGAACTATTCACATGACTGCTATTATTTAAACAGTCATTGACTGTCAAAATACAGGTCATGTCATATTTTCATGGACCCCTCCATGTACTCAAATATATGGGGATCCATGAAAAGGATTGCCTGCTTTTCACAGCCGTTTTGCACCTCTGTCATGTGAACGTAGCCTAAGGCCACACATAATGGGTCTACTGTGGTATCACCCTACAGTAGGCCAGAGTGTGGCAAAAAGCAGATAAAAACAGTTGCTTTTCAACATGGGTTTTAAACTGTGGCTGGGCCAATTTTCAACCTATAAATTTTTTTGTAACAACGTATGGATGGGATTTAAAAAAAAAAAAAAAAAAAAAAAAAAAAAAAAATCACTCCAGCAAAAACACTTTTTTCCATCCCTACATCCATCATCTGAGTGCCTTTCACACTCAAGGCTTTCATGTGTACCGCCCACATATCCCTATAATCCAGCTTCTCTTCTCCTCCTGATAAGACATTATCTTGGCGTTTTTATTTCTCTTTGCTTTGCTATCAACCTCATGATGCATCAGTACATCATCACATGGGCAGCTAAATACTGCCTTATATCTACCTGCTGGGGCACTGAAATTATCCTTCCCTCTATATTCTCCTACATCGTGTAAGAGCTGTGAGCTCCTTCACCATAGCTATGTGATAGGAACTGTCTACTCATCACTAGTAAGTGGAAGAAGTTTTTGTCTCTCCCATGATACAGGAAGGTTAACCATGCCCACTTTTCAAAATATCAATTTTACAGTAATGCAAAAATGTAAAATGTCATGAAATGTTTGTGTAGTTAAAGGGGTTTTCCAGAACTTATTAGTTAATGAGCTATCCGTAGGCCCCTCTGTAATCTTTCTGCTGCAGCAAAGTGAACTTATAAATGCATATAACTGTGACTACTTAGGGTAACTTACATATGACTTTTTATACTTTCAAACATTTATAACTTCACTTTGCTGCAGCAGAAAGATTACAGACGGGCAACAATGGAAAGGTAAGTACTTGATGATGATGTACTGCACATGATGGAGCAGTTTAAGGTAGAAAAAATACCTGCCATGTTCTCTTTTAAACTAAAGTCTGATAACTTTTTTCAGATTCACCTCCACATGTATTGTATGTTTTGTGGTGTGGCAAAACCCATATTGCCACATCTAATCAACGCCTAATGCAGTCTGTGACATTTTTAGGCATCAGATGGGCACTTTCCAACCCATGAAAAATAACTTCATTCATTTGGAAAATGCAATTTGGGGGTGGGGGTACATTTTTTGTTTTAAAAAAAAAAGTCCCAACATACCTGATATGTCCATGAAGTCATCCAGACTAGGCTGTAATGTAGCCAGCTCTGGTTGAATCATATCTGCATTCCCAACATAATCTGTAAGAGAATTCACAACTAAATAACTAAAAAATTACTAGATGAAAAATATAGCCGCAAAATGATTTCAAGGGTTTTCCAGGATTAAGGTACTTATTACCTATCTTTAGTATAGGTCATCAATATCAGATACATTGGCTTGCAAAAGTATTCATACTTCTTGAACTTTTTTTTACATTTTATCACCTTACAACTACAAATTTAAATGTATTTTATTGAGATTTTAAGTAATAACAAACACAAAGCAGCAGATAATTGTGAAGTGGAAGGAAAATGATACATGGTTTTCAAAATTTAATCAAATAAAAATCTGAAAAGTGTGACGTGCAAAAGTATTCAGCCCCCAGTACTCCGATACCCCTAAATAAAATCCAGTGCGTACAATAGTCTCAGTATAAATACACCTGTTCTGTGAAGGCCTCAGTGGTTTGTTAGAGAACACTAGTGAACAAACAGCATCATGAAGACCAAGGAATTCACCAGACAGATCAGAGATAAAGTTGTGGAGAAGTTTAAAGGAGGGTTAGCTTATAAAAACATATCCCAAGCTTTGAGCATCCCAAGGAGCACTGTTCAATCCATCATCCAAAAATGGAAAAAGTATTATACAACTGCAAACCTACAACCTAGCAAGGAGAGCACTGGTCAGAGAAGCAGCCAAGAGGCCCATGGTCACTCTGGAGGAGCTGCAGAAATCCACAGCTCAGGTGGGAGAATCTGTCCACAGGACAACTATAAGTCGTGCACTCCACAAATCTGGCCTTTATGGAAGAGTGTCAAGAAGAAAACCATTGTTGAAAGAAAGACATAGGAAGTGACATTTGCAGTTTGCCACAAGTCATATAGGGGGCACAGCAAACATGTGGGAGAAGGTGCTCTGGTCAGATGAGATCAAAGCTGAACTTTTTGGCCTAAATGCAAAGAGCTATGAGTGGCGGAAAAGTAACACTGCTCATCACCCTGAACACACCATCCCCACTGTGACACATGGTGGTGGCAGCATCATGCTGGGGGTAGGATTTTCTTCAGTAGAGACAGGGAAGCTGCTCAGAGATGATGAGAAGATGGATGGAGCTAAATACAGGGCAATCCTGGAAGAAAACCTGTTGGAAGGTGCAAAAGACCTGAGACTGGGAAGGAGATTCACCTTCCAGCAAGATAATGACCCTAAACATACAGCCAGAGCTACAGTGGAATGGTTTAGATCAAAGAATATTCATGTGTTAGAATGGCCCAGTCAAAGTCCAGACCTAAATCTCATTGAGCATCTGTGGCAAGACATGAAAATTGCTGTTCACAGACGCTCTACATCCAATCTGGCTGAGCTTGAGCTATTTTGCATAGAAGAATGGGCAAAAATCTCAGTCTCTAGATGCGCAAAGCTGGTAAAGACATACCCCAAAAGGCATGCAGCTGTAATTGCAGTAAAAGGTGGCTCTACAAAGTATTGATATAGGGGATGAATACTTTTGCACGTCACACTTTTCAGATTTTTATTTGATTAAATTTTGAAAACCATGTATCATTTTCCTTCCACTTCACAATTATCTGCTACTTTGTGTTGGTTAGCACTTAAAATCTCAATAAAATACATTTAAGTTTGTGGTTGTAAGGTGACAAAATGTGAAAACGTTCAAGGGGTATCAATATTTCTGCAAGCCACTGTAAGTGGGGTCCGACATGTGGCACCCCAAAAGATCAGCTGATGTTCACATATAATGGGAGCAGTACTGCAGGACCCCAGTACAGCCACTACTTTTGGCCATGTACATTGTGCTATTCTGGCAGCTGCAGATATCAGCTGATCAGTGACGGTGCAGACCCACACCAATATGATACTTATGACCTATCCTAATGACAGGGTTCAGTATCTTAATCCCAGAAAAACCCTTCACACAAGAGTATTTCATGTCTGTAATAGTCAAGATTGTAAACCCAAAGGTGACTGGATTCTGTAGAAAAGGACAAGCTTAATATGCTGGCTGCCGGTAGCCACATCTTAGATGAAGCTGTATACTGTTATCCATGGAACTGTAAAAACACAGTTTGCAGTAAGCTCCTACATTCTTTCTAGTGGTGGGCGGAAGCCATCAAATAGAAAACCCTGCGTCAATGATGTCCATTAGCCCTAATCTGACATATGGACATGGGTTGTCTTCGTGCTGCTTGCAAAGAGTAGGATAGTCATAATATGTGGGTTTTCCCCCACCCTTCAGCTGCTGATTGACAGGTTTCTCCCTATTACTGTGCGCACAGAGAACTTCTGATGCAGCAGCTGGAGGATGGGGGTGCCTGTATATCACTGGATTCCATGCTGTAGCGCTGGACATTTGCTGCAGAGTTTAGCATGAAAATACAGAAAATCTAAGAGGGCAGCATAATGGTCCTGACAGGTTCCCTTTAAATAGCTAGATTATAGAAAAAAATGAAACATAAGGAAAACACATCCAAAGCAGCACATACCAAAATCTGGGTATTGATAAGAAGGAGGCAGGTTCTGAGTGGTGGTGAACAGGGTGTCAGAGATGTCAGTTAGGAAGTAATCGAGATCATACAGCATATCGTCCTCTTTTCCATGTCCTTCTTCATTACGTTGACACCCAGCAAACATTTCTCCTCCTCTCCAGGTGGGAGCGCCATGCTGACAGAAAATAGTATATTGTTATAGTTACATTTCTACAGCATTTTAAGATGATGGTGATTTTTTTTGTTTAATTGTAACATTTACATGTTCATATACATATGATATTATACATGATCGATCAGCACCATCCGTGTGTATATTATTTACCAAGGAAAACAAGGAGATGATATTGCATGTGCCTAAATCATGGGCAGGACGATACAGTACTTACTGCATTCATGAATGAGAGACAGGGAGGCAGCACTGTCTGTGTCTGCATCAATTACAAGAAGGGACATGGGGCAGTAATTCCCAGATTACGTAATTCACAGAGAGAAACAGAAGAAACTTTTACATCTACAAAATTGACAGGAGAGATGGGAGCCAGTACTTTCTAGAAATCATTTACAGACAGACACAGGGAGGCAGTACTATCTGTGTCTACATTCTTTACAGTAATATATAGGGAAGCAATACTATCTATCTGTGTATGCATTCTGTACAATGATAAATAGGGAGGTAGTAGTATACATACTTTATATTGATATATAGGGAGGTAGTAGTATACATTCTTTATAGAGATATATAGGGAGGTAGTAGTATACATTCTTTATATTAATATATAGGGAGGTAGTAGTATACATTCTTTATAGAGATATATAGGGAGGTAGTAGTATACATTCTTTATATTAATATATAGGGAGGTAGTAGTATACATTCTTTATAGAGATATATAGGGAGGTAGTAGTATACATTCTTTATAGAGATATATAGGGAGGTAGTACTTTACATGTCTGCATCATTTACAGGGGAAAACATGGAGGCAGTAATATTTGTGCCTGCATCATTGAGAGGGAGAGGCACTACTTTATATGTCTACATTATTGACAAGGAGAGACAAGGATGTAGTAGTTTGTTTTTACATCATTGACAGTGAAAGACATAGAAACTAGTTAGTAGCAAGGCACAGAGTCAGTCCTATCTGCGGCTACAGCATTAGGTAAGAGCAGGTGCTCCAGCTAGTTGACCACCAAATGACACTACAACCTAGGCTCATAAATGGTGGTACAGAGAGTTTCCAGCAAATATAAAGTATATTCTTATTATAAAACTTCTGATATAGCACAAAGTTTCCTCTTTGTAGTAAATGGACTATTCTTTATTACAATGTTGAAGGGGTTTTTTTGATGTTAGGAACAGTCTAGTGACTGCATACAGTGGGGGGCATTGCCTACATAATTCTTTAACAATTTCCCCTCTGGCACGAGATGCACCTGATTCTGGTGCACTGCTACGTGCCAGAATTAACACTAGATGATTGTAGATTAATTTGTAGATTTCTGGTATAATTCACATCGGTTTTCTGATGTGAATAATAGTATATTTAACACGCCAAGGCAACCCTTGCTGCCTTTAGATATGATGCAGAGTAAATGCAGTATGATGAAACTCTGCCCTTTCTGTCTTTTCAAACCAGTGGCATTATGAGACATGTAGGCTGTATTAGAGGAATCAGATCAGATCAGAAAGAAGAAATCAAGATGGAGGACAACCCATAAATGTCACATCCACTATAGATATATACAATGGATATACAAGAGATACCACAATATTTTGTAATAGTATCATATGCTACACTATATAGGAAAGAAAATTCTGGTGTTCCTTTAAATATCTATCTCCAACATCCTTCCATTTGTTCACAATACCAACCTTTTGTTCTTCATACAACTTTCCATCCTTGTGAAGCTTCCTGAGCTGTGAAAGTAAAATATTAGTAAATGAGTTCAGTACAAACATTACACCTCACACTTTCTATTTTCTATGTCATTTTACATTTTTTTGCAGGTTTAATATAATGCATAACTGAAGTTCATGAAAACCACTTCAAAACAGTTCATATAATCTACTAACAATTGCACTTCTTTTCATGCGGCACTTAACAGAACCTGAGATCCGCAGTTGTGCTTTCCTATACAAACAATGGGGCAGTGCTCCTTAGTATTTTAGGTGCTTGTCTAGCGCATTTTAGCATGCTCATATACACGCACTTAAGTGGACTATGGAAGGGCTTCTTTTTTTTTTTTTTTTACTTTGGTTAAATTTCATTTTGGTATTGAGAATTATGATACTATTCTAAGTATCTGTATCACAGTCCAAATTCTGGTATTGTGACACCTTTAGCTGTAACAAAAATTGTAGATAGTGAACCTACAATTATCAGCTTATTTGTGGCATTCCGAAAGTCACTTTTAAACTTCGACCACTTTTAGTTCTTTGGAGTGCCACCTAGTGGTCAAACAACATAAATAGGTAGAGTTATGCTTTCAAACAAATAAGACTATTTATAGGACAGCACAATGGCTCAGTGGTTAGCACTGCTGCCTTGCAGTGCTTTAGTCTTGTATTCTAATCTGACCATAGGCAGCATCTGTATGGAGTTTTTGTACTGTTCGTGTGTGTGTGAGCCTCACTGGAGACTGATGTGAATGGTGACAATTCCTGTACCGCACTGTGAAATAGGCTGATGTTAAATAAGCAACATTAAAACAATTATTAATTTCTATTCTATTCAAGGGAGTCTGTCTGGTCCAATGAAATAATCAGCTTTTTATGGATATGGAAATCCGATTTACCTACAGACAGCTACAAGGACTCTGGCTCTTCTGTGGAATTGCAGCCCAATGACGCCCCTTTAAAAGTGAATTATATTTTCACCTTCTGGTTGCATCACAACTGTCTGTAGACAAACTCCAACTCAGGCCCCGCCCCCAGTGCACTTGCTGGTCTACTTGCATGTCTCTAGAAAGATGATTATCTCTGCATTGCCTCATCAGTTTGTGGCCTCTACACAGCATTATTATTGGTTTGGTAGTTCTGCACATTAAAACCATATTTATGGTTTAAAATAAACCATAATGTCATGGAATTCCAAGATCCTTAATTTTATTTATTTTGCCTTCAATATGGCCATATGGGGCTTGTATATTTGTGGGATGGGATGAAATTGTTAGTGCCACTATATTTAGGTACATATAATTTATTGATTCATTTTCATAATTTTTTTTTTCTGGTGGGGGGCAGAGTAAGCCAAAAAAAACAAAAATGAAGGGTTTTTCTACTTTTTAGCATTTTTGCACAATAAAAACATTGCAGTAGTTATGGGATTGTTATGTACTACTTGTTTTGGCTTTTATGATAATCTGCGCCTTTTTCAACTGTTAAAGATATACATTTCTGTACCTGTGTTATGATGACCGTTGACCAAAGCCACTCATTTTTGTCACTGTGACCATTAAAATGCAATAAAATGTGCTTAAACAATGTCTTATGGGAAAAAAGTTTATTTTTATGTCACAGCATTCTGAGAGCCATACCTTTTTATTTTTCTGTCAACATAGACATATGAGGGCTTGTTTTTGTGGGATGGGCTGGAATTTTTAATGGTAATGCACAATTTGTGTACATGATTTATTGATTCATTTTCATATTTTTTTCTGGAAGGGGGAAGCATGAAAATAAGCAATAATTCTGAAACTATTTTTTTTTTTTTGCTCCCCCCCCCTGCTATTTACCGTACAATACATTTATTTTTGGAGGGGGGCTTCAACAATCTTTATTAAACTTAATAGTTTTTTTGTTCCCCTAGTGTTTAGAATTAGTGAGATGCTTATGGCAGACCCAGGACCTTAGTTAGGCCCCTATCTGCCATAGTATAGTGTTGTTTATCTGGAATTGTATCATGTATGGCAGAGGGCTGGCAAACGTATCCCCCCGTCATCTGTTAGACGCCCTTGGTACTGTGGCTAGTATTCACTGTGAAATTTACAAAAGACCAATCCGATTAGTGCTCCGATGCCTAAGACTATTAGCAACAGCCTAGGCATTGGGACTACAGCAAGAATAGTACTGCACACTTCTAGCCTAACCATGGACTGGGGTGAGTCAGTGATTCATAGCCTTCCTCGTATGCACATGCATACAATGACAGCTGTTAATCACGTAGTAGGACCGCCCACTAAGAAGCCCAGTTCAGGGATTTACATCGATAAAATACAAGTTATTCTGAATGTTTTCCCACATAGCAACATCTGAAACTGCTCAGATCATCCTGCTCCATAACATTCTGCCTGCAGATCAGATGCATGTCCATACCTAGGAGGAAAAAGGGAGTTTTCCTGACAACACTGCATAAACCCATTTCTTAGGAATTACATGCAGTGCCCTAATAAAATCCATTCTGGTGTTTCTGAAATCAGGTATCATCATGAAGAATGATTCATCACTTACCTGCCACCAATAACGCATTGTCTAAGTGGGGATCTCAATGTAATTTCCCTATCTCTGCACTCAGGTCGATTTCTGACAAAGTCAATAAACTTATTGGTAAGTATTTAGATGGAAACCCACATACCAGGGGAAAGAACAAACTCTATTCAGATGTTGCCCAGGCTGGTTCTGTAGCCAGAGCCCCAGTGCTGCATGGTACAGTGCTCATCATTTAGATGATAGAAAGTCAAACATTCAATGTCTCTTACGCGTTTCTTGTAGTAAATTCTCCACTTGTTATACTCCTTCATTACCACTTCTATTCTTCGTTTCCAGTAGTTACCCTCCAGCACCACAGCCTGTAGACCACAAAGGAAAAACAATTCTGCTTACAATGAAAAATCATTAAAGGGATTGTTCAGGAAAAAACTATTTTTCTCTAGAGGCTGGGGAAGGTGAAAAAAAACACAAAAAAACAACCCACTTAATGTGAAAGACAGTGTATTTTTTTACAATAATCTCTATATTAACTATTAATCTACAGACCCCATATGTGTGCTGCTTTGTGGGTTGTTCTGTTTGAAGGTCTTACCTCAGGCTTACGGTGGTCATCTCCTTCCGTTCCGTCCAATGGGGTCACAAACCCACATACCGGGGTTTTCCTTTTTTCAACATCTGTAAGATACCAAAACATATTTATTTTAATATTCCTAAATTCCTATTTAGTTTATGTTATGAGACTCCTGTACAAATTTTTAGAAATCCAACTTCTTTTCAAATTGTAATTAGGTTTTCCCATAGACAATTAAACATGTTTTCAAATATAAAGAATTAAACATTTTGCAGAGTATTAAAGAATTTCTCCAGAGTATTAAAGAACTTTCTATGGTCTGGCACTTCTCAGTAACCCAGTCATGATTTCCTTATTATGGACAGGTTATCAGACCGGTACACTACATGTATGAGAAGATAACCTGGCCACAATAAGGAAATCATGACTGGGTGTTTGGCAAGTCATGGATCATAGAAAGTTTCTGTGTTCATGGTCGTATCCATTGTTAACCTATCAAGAATAGAGACCGTCACCACAAAGATGGTTTAAAAAAATCTTTAAAAGTTTTCCAAAAGTTTTTATTATTTATATTTGCAAAAATGTTTAACTTTTTTAACTGTAATTTTTAATAAGATTTTAAAGGGTTTAACAAAAAATAATAGCCATGTCCATTCAAAACATTGCGATCGTGAGTTCAAACAAGTACACTTCACATCAGGGGAAGAAAGCAATAGTATAAATGGGATTAACTAGGCAGTCAAGACAAATCAAAACATATGAAAGCTACGGAGAACATAAGACAAGACAGATATGGCATGTAAAAGGGTCAGGAGAGTATTTATAGGCAATGGACAACCCAAACGAGATCCCACGGGGACCAAATGGCCCTAAAGTTCTGTGTATTGTTCAGTATGGCTGTCAAGTGTTCCAAAGATCTAACTTCCTTCATTCGATAATTTAGCTCTATCAAGATGAGAGGAGAGATTTGTCGCCAATGCTTGGCGTCCAGGGAACTAGCTGCAGTAAGAATATGAAACAGCAATTTAAAAGAGCTTTTCCCTACTTTCCTAGATGGCAAGTTAAGCAACATCAGACACAGTTTCACCCAAGTAGTAATCCCATTTTGTCAACTAAGAATGCCTAGGCAACAGTCTGGGCAAGGGCCTGTGAAAGATCCTCAGTGCGCCAACACCGCGTTGGCCCACACCTGAGTCTTCTTTCATAAAAACCACACTCACCGCCAGTGAGTGCCGGGTTCACAAGATAAATACAAGACAAGCTTTCTAAATTTTATATATTTATTAACCCCTAAATGGGTCGGTATTAACATCTAACACATGCAGTTCAGCACAGATATGCAGATGTATGCAAGCATTAACAGTTACTAGTTACAATATACAGTACTTAAAATAAAAGTGAATAAAGGTGAAATAATTACTTTACCACACATCTCCTTGATGTGGTTCTGTAGTCCAACATTCACACATGCTCTGGTATGTGTGAATAACCAGTGGAGGCAGCGGCATTCCAGCCTGCAGGCTTATCACAGCAGCCTCTCCTCAAAGTAGCATCTTCATAGTAATCTCCCAGTGGTAGTCTGTCTGTAATCTCTCCTCACTGACCTCTTACCTCATCTTTTATACCCTTTATGCCACCTCCCAGAATGAGGTCACCGGCGACGGCAAGTCTGATTGATTAATGCACTCAAGTCCAGATTCTTTGTAGGGAGCTGAGACCAAGTGGAATGATACAATGTTATCAGCCATATCTGATCAACAGCCCAGGCTGAACAATGCATGTGTAGGAATTCAATGGAGCTATTCTGGGATGGATACAAAGCCCTATTGTTACAATGTTGCCACATTATGACAACATACACCTAGGATTAGAGCTGCGCACATTATGAATAAATGTAACTAAGAGAGAGATACGCTACTCAGAGATCAAAATACAGCTTTGAGTTATAGCCATATTTAAGTGGAATCATCACAGGGCCTAACAAGGATATTATAAATCGAGGAAATAAGAACTCTTGTGGAAGAGAAGAGCCGACAGAGACACGCAGAAGGTTTAGGTATAGTGACCTAATGCCCCTGAAGGACTGCATGGACAAAGGATCTGCTTTAAAGGTAATGAAATCTGCACTGGACAGGGAGCACAAAGAAGGACTTCAAAGGGCATTTTATCCCTCTCTGCATTCCAGCGTCCATAACTTTTTACATTTTATTTCAATGTAGCTTTATGAAACCTTGTATTTTGTGGGTACATAAGACTTTTTGATCAGTTTTTATTACTTTTTGAGAAGTGAGATAATCAAAAAAAAACATCAATTCTGGCATCTGAATTTTAAGGTTTACGGCGTTTATTATGTAGAATAATAACATACAAATTTTATTTTAGAGGTTGTTACGGAAGTGGTGATACAAATTGTGTCTTTTTTATTTATTTATTTATTTATTTATTTTCATTAACCGGGAGGTAGAAAAGTCTATTTTTACTTTTTGTAAAACGACTTAGGTACTGCAGTCAGCATTGACCACAGCATATAAGGGGTTAAATGGCAAGTATGCTTCTGATTAATAATGGCGGGATAATATATTGAACAAAAGTCTATGGTACCCTCTCCCCGGGGGTCAAGTGAAGTCACAGGGACTGGAGAATAAAATCACTTTCTCCTGTCCGTGCACTGTCAGCTGCTCGTGTTCTCCTGCACACTGGTTGAAATCAAAGTGTGAGTATATGCACTTCCACTTTAACCAGTGATATTTCAAATTCTATGTGGGCTACAGGCATGATGTTGATCTTGTTTTAAAGTCAGAGTTAGATGTGTTTAAAGTTACAGTGTCAATGAACGTGTTCTATTCGGGTGAACAGTAATGCACTTTGCTCAAGCCCAGAGGCCTGCTTGTTCAAAACTGTAGGGGGGCTAAAGAGCACATGTTATTTCAAATTGCTTCTATCTCCTGTTATTAACTCCTTTCCTGCCTTTGAAACTGCTCATTTCACTGAGAGAGCGCCATTTTAAATGAAGACAGGCTGCAGTTCACAGAACTCTAGGGAGAGGGAAGGGGGAGCAGAAAAAGGAGTGAGTGAGAATCAGGCATCCCTGGGCAGTTTACAGTAAGATATTTCTCTCCCCAGAGCTTTATTCACATCTATACGGCTCACTCCTGCTAAGACCTGCTGAAAAATTGCTACAAAAAGGAGCTATAGATGAAAAAGGTCTTACTATTTCATGTAGCAGCTTATATATCTATTCTCTTAATAACTCTGGAAACTGCACTTACTTACTGAGCCCTGATAAGGACTAAAACAGTGTTTTATCACTGTAACCTCTGATATCTCTGTAAATCTCAAGCACTGCTGGTCTGAGCTGTACATTACACAGGTTAAACCCAACAACTAATTTGCTATTGAAACCAGTGGAAGAGTGAAAAAATCAGGCGATACCCTTTAGAGGCTGAGTATATTTGATAGTAAGCTTTTGAGAGTACTAGCTTACTATCAAATATACTCAGTTAGCCTCTAAAAGGTATCGCCTGATTCCTTCACTCTTCCACTACTTTCTATGGCTAACACGGTACAACATTATACTATTGAAACCAGAAAATAGAGGTGTCTAAAAAGGAAATCTCTGGTAAATCACAATGACATTCTTGAAAATATACAGTATATGTCAGGTTGCAATAATAAATTATACTTTTCATTTCAAAAATTATATTTTACCATATGATTAGAGCTGTTTTCCCTCTGATGTCACTTACTGAAGAAAATGTAAACCCAAAAAGCAGAATTATTCAATTTCAAGCTCTCAGGATACAAGTGGGCTGTCATGTTGGTGCTCCTACCTGTGTGCTAAAGTGTTCATCCTCTAGTGTACAAATCTAAGTAGTCAAAGAAAGAACATCCTCTAAGCCAAGCATGCATGTGTTGTAAATGGGAAGCTGTCAGCTACTGAAGAAAATGTAAACCCAAAAAGCAGAATTATTCAATTTCTAGCTCCTAGGATACAAGTGGGCTGTCATGTTGGTGTTCCTATTTCTGTGTTAATGTGTGCATCCTCTTGTGTACAAATATAAGTAGCCACAGAAAGAACATCCTCTTAGCCAAGCATGCATGTGCTGTAAATAGGAAGAAGGGAGAAAGCTACTGCCACACACCTCTGGAGGCAGTTTATCTACCCTGACCATCATCTGTTGGGGAAGAGTCACTTACATACAAACATACACTCACATCACATAGTTCTTTGGGTCCACTAAAAATTGTGTGTTTGGCTGACTCCAATCTAATGTGCATTGTCACCTTAAAGTGCACCTGTCCTTTCATTTGACCTTTCAGGATAAGCGGTTATGTGGGTAAAAGAATTAAAGGGGTTATCCAGCTTCCAAAAATTATCTGCAAATACATCCACAGCAGTGTTAAATACTCACTGTTTCCTTGTGCAGCATTTTCTTAGCTTTATTTTACTTGCTACTCCTTGTATCACTGTTATTTACATGCAGTGAATCTGTGAAAAAACTACAGTTCCCATGATGCATCTGCCTGCTCTCTCTGTGTTTGCTGCTCACAGAGTGAGTGAGCTTGGAAACGAAACATCACAGAATCATGTGACCTCTGATGTGGGAGTGATTTATTACCTGTGATTTCATTAGAGGGGAGAGCAGGGAGATGCATCATGGGAAATGTATTTTTTTCACAGATTTACTGCAGGTAAATAACAGCGATACAAAGAGTCTTAAGTAAAATAAAGCTAAGAAAAGTCTGCACAAGGGAACAGTGAGTATTCAGCACTGCTGTAGATGTATTTGCAGATAATTTTTGGAAGCTGGATAACCCTTTTAACACTATTTCTGGTTAAAAAGGCTAACATTCTGCATTTTTGTTCCCCCTCTGCATACTGTATCTAGAATTTGTACTTCTCTCAGAGCAGATGGATGGAGACTAGCTGCCATACAGGAGAATGTGCTCCATAACTGTCTCTCTCACTCCGAAACAGCCCCAGAAACATGCATGACATATAAAGAGAGGTACTGAACTGTACTGACAGGTCTCTGAATTTCTTAAGATGAGATAGAGATAGATTGTTCTCGTTATGATAAGTGACATCAATCTTCACAAACCTCACATGTTTTACTTACATTGTAAGTACCAAGCTCTCCAGATGGCATTATTCAGTCGGATCTTATCTCTCCATAACAGTCTTAAACCCTTGAAATTCTTCCACTTGGGAGATACCAGTTTGCTACTGAAAGTAATGACACAACATGTTATATGAGATTAGTGCTTAATTTACAATCTAATGGGGCTTACAAAATTAACACGCCTAATAAACACAACTACATTAACTGGTTCAGATGAGAGAGCAATGCAAACTATAGAGTCTAAACTCAGGAACGGTGGGGGGCTAAAGGAAAAGTTCCAACTGTGCCAGAATCAGTGGAGTAGCAACTATAGTGAGTAGATGAAGATAGTGAAAGGTCCTCTTTAATTATATGATGATTGTATAACATCATTAAACAATAATTAATAATTTTATTTTGAAGGCAGAGTTGGAGTCAATCCAGCCAAAATTGGTCATGGCTCCAACTGCACAGCCCTGGTCATAGGATCAGATCAGCAAACAAAAAAAACTATTTGTCTGAGAACATTTTTAGGCAAATTCCACAACAAAATCCATGTACAGTCCAAAGACAATCTGTACTGAATGCATGTAAATGGGTTTTTGTAACCCAATTCATATACACTAGATTTGTGTCCAAGATCTGCAAGTAAGATACTTAACTCTAAGTAGATTAGGCCCACTTAGGCCAAGGCCCTACGGCAAAAAACACGGCATTTTACAGTACCTGCAAAGTGGATGGGATTCTGGCTAATCCCATCCACACATTGCCGAAAAATATCCGCAATGGACATGTTGTGATTTCAAAACCCTTCACGTTTTTGTAAATTGCAGCATGTTAATTATACCTACAGAAACGCTGACGTTTTCCATATAGGTACAGTGGGGAAAAAATGTATTTAGTCAGCCACCAATTGTGCAAGTTCTCCCACTTAAAAAGATGAGGCAGGCCTGTAATTGTCATCATAGGTAGACCTCAACTATGAGAGACAAAATGAGAAAACATATCTAGAAAATCACATTGTCTGATTTTTAAAGAATTTATTTGCAAATTATGGTGGAAAATAAGTATTTGGTCAACAACAAAAGTTAATCTCAATACTTTGTTATATATCCTTTGTTGGCAATGACAGAGGTCAAATGTTTTCTGTAAGTCTTCACAAGGCTAGCACACACTGTTGCTGGTATGTTGGCCCATTCCTCCATGCAGATCTCCTCTAGAGCAGTGATGTTTTGGGGCTGTCACTGGGCAACACGGACTTTCAACTCCCTCCAAAGGTTTTCTATGGGGTTGAGATCTGGAGACTGGCTAGGCCACTCCAGGACCTTGAAATGCTTCTTACGAAGCCACTCCTTCGTTGCCCTGGCGGTGTGCTTGGGATCATTGTCATGCTGAAAGACCCAGCCACGTTTCATCTTCAATGCCATTGCTGATGGAAGGAGGTTTGCACTCAAAATCTCACGATACATGGCCCCATTCATTCTTTCTTGTTCACGGATTAGTCGTCCTGGTCCCTTTGCAGAGAAACAGCCCCAAAGCATGATGTTGCCACCCCCATGCTTCACAGTAGGTATGGTGTTCTTTGGATGAAACTCAGCATTCACTCTCCTCCAAACACGATGAGTTGTGTTTCTACCAAACAGTTCTACTTTGGTTTCATCTGACCATATGACATTCTCCCAATACTCTTCTGGAACATCCAAATGCTCTCTAGCAAACTTCAGACAGCCCCGGATATGTACTGGCTTAAGCAGGTGGACACGTCTGGCACTGCAGGATCTGAGTCCCTGGCGGCGTAGTGTGTTACTGACGGTAGCCTTTGTTACGTTAGTCCCAGCTTTCTGCAGGTCATTCACTAGGTCCCCCTGTGTGGTTCTGGGATTTTTGCTCACCGTTCTTGTGATCATTTTGACCCCATGGGGTGAGATCTTGCGTGGAGCCCCTGATGGAGGGAGATTATCAGTGGTCTTGTATGTCTTCTATTTTCTAATTATTGCTCCCACAGTTGATTTCTTCACACCAAGCTGCTTGCCTATTGCAGATTCAGTCTTCCCAGCCTGGTGCAGGTCTACAATTTTGTTTCTGGTGTCCTTCCACAGCTCTTTGGTCTTCACCATAGTGGAGTTTGGAGTGTGACTGTTTGAGGTTGTGGACAGGTGTCTTTTATACTGATAATGTCAAACAGGAGCCATTACTACAGGTAATGAGTGGAGGACAGAGGAGCCTCTTAAAGAAGAAGTCACAGGTCTGTGAGAGCCAGAAATCTTGCTTGTTTGTAGGTGACCAAATACTTATTTTCCACCATAATTTGCAAATAAATTCTTAAAAAATCAGACGATGTGATTTTTTTAGATATGTTTTCTCACTGTGTCTCTCATAGTAGAGGTCTACCTATGATGACAATTACAGACCGGCCTCATCTTTTTAAGTGGGAGAACTTGCACAATTGGTGGCTGACTACTGTAAATACTTTTTTTCCCCCACTGTATAATAGGGACAGAAAGTCCGCAGAGTCTGCGGACTTTCTGGAAAAAAGTGCTGCGGAAAAAAATGTGATGCGTTTCCGCTGCGGTCTTTACTGCAGGGCTTTTTGGCTGCGGCTCTGTGATGATTCTGCTTAAGTGTGGCTATAACTCAGATGTATTTTGATCTCTGGGTATAGGATCTCCCTTCTTGCTTGCACTCATTCATACTGTGCGCAGCTATAAGCCTAGGTGCATATTGGCAGTAGTGGCCAGGCTGGAACAATAGGGCTCCATTGTATTCCTATACAGCCCTGGCTGATCAAACAATAGTGCATTGTTCAAGCCTGGGCTGTTGATCAGATAAGACTGATAAGAGTGTATCAATTCACTTTGTCTCAGCTCTATACAAAAGATCTGGATTTGATTGAATTAACTCATCAGACGTACTGTCGCCGGTGACCTCATTCTGGGAGGTGGCATAAAGGGTATAAAAGATGAGGTAAGAGGTCTGTGGGTGGAGATTACACTATGGAGAGTATGCTATAGAGATGATGCTACAGGATATTACAGACTTTGACTGAGATGCTACAATGAGCAGGCAGGTTGGAATGCTGCTGCTGACGATGATGAGCCTACAAGAGACTGAGAGAGACTATTGGACTAATGCTGAGAGACTGTTATGAGAGCATGCAGGCTGGATTATTGTACTGTGATGCCACATGCTAGGAGTTCAATGCCACATGCTAAAAAGCCTCCACTGGTGATCTCACACATACCAGAGCATGTGTGAGTGTTGGACTACAAAACCACAGCAAGGACATGTGTGGTAAAGTAATCATTTCACCTTTAATCCCTTTTATTTTATTTGTACTGTATCTTGTAACTAGTAACTGTTAATGCTTGCATATATCAGCATATCTGTTCTGAACTGTATATGTTAGATGTTAATACCGACCCATTTAGGGGTTAATATATAAAATTTAGAAAGCTTGTCTTGTATTTATCTTGTGAACCCGGCACTCACTGGCGGTGAGTGTGGTTTTTATATGAAAGAGGACTCAGGGTGTGACCAAAGCGGTTTGGCGCACGGAGGATCTTTCACAGGCTCGCTACGTGGGGCCTTAGCCTTAATGTGGATCCATGGCACAGTACACTGCAAATCTGCGGCAGAAATCTGTCAGCCTTGACTTTCTACTCTAAAATCTATATTAAATGCATGTAAAAGCTGAAGTGGAATAAAATAGTAGGATATAGTTTTCTTATTCAATGACCAACAATTGTGGATAAAAAGTGAAGTCCTGTGAAGGAGGCCTTAAAATTTCCCTTCACTGGAACTACGGGTGCTAGAAAAACCCTTAAGGCCAACCCCATAGCATTATCCCTGCACAATGCAGGCAGGTAATGTTCTCCTGACATTTGCCAAACCCAGACTTATCCATCAGACTGCCAGATATTTGTCACTCCACAGAACACATTTCCACTGCTCCAGAGCCCAGAGGTGGCATGCTTTATACCACTCCATCTGGTGCTTGGCATTGTGTTAGGTGATAAGGCTTGCAAACAGCTGCTCAGCCATGGAAACCCATGCCATGAAGTCCCCAGTGCAATTTTTGTGCTGATGTTAATGCCATAAGAGGTTTGGAACTCTGCAGTTATTGCAGCAGAGACTTTTATGCATAATGCACCACAGCACTCAGCAACTCCATTCTGTAACTTTACATGTTCTGCCACTTCATGGCTGAGTTGCTGTAGTTCCTTAACCACTTCAGTACTGGGCCAATTTCTGGTCCAGGACCAAACACATTTTCGGGTTTTTTGTATGTGCGGTTTTGAGGGCTGTAACATTTTTATCATTTGCGTTATTCAACTAATTTCTGCGTCTTTTGTCGGTGACACATAAGGCTTTATTTTTATGTTGTTTTTATTTTTGCATGTGTTTACATTTTTTTAATATAAAATATAAACAAAAGAGGAGGGAAAACGTGTCTGTTTTTCACTTTTCATTTTTTATTTAATACCACAAAGTGCTACTAAAAAACTTTATAAAATAGTTTTTACTCCCCATTACAGTAATTTTTATTTTGTATGGTGTAGTCGGTGATGGGGCTATAATCTTTAATAACAGGGTTTTATTAGCGTATTATTTTATTTATTTTTTAATTATTTTATTTACATTTTTTTTAATTTTTCTATTCATTTTTTATTTATTTATTTATTTTTACATTGTGTCCCCATAAGGTCATAATAGACCTTTGGGGACATCTGATCACTTTTTTTTTTTTTTTTTTTTGTGGGGAGGCTGATTTCCCCTGTAACTGGGGCTGGTACATTTAGCCCTAGTTGCAGGAGGAATGCAGCCTCCTGCACCCTTACTACAGAGCTGATCTGGGTCCTGTAGGACCGAGCAGCTCTTGCAGATGCTGATCCCGGCGGATCACGTGACTGCCGGGTCAGAGGCCAACCGCAGGATGGCGGCGCCCATAGCAGTGTATATAGCGCCCACTGAGCGCTGTATACACAGTAATCGGGAAGGCAGGGGAGGTAATATATACCTGTGGAAACGCTCACGTATTCCTTATAGGTTTATAGTAAGGTAAGAAAATGCACGGAGAAAAATGCAGCAAAGCAGCCCAATGAAAAATGCATTTCTGCAATGTGGGGCCTTAGCCTGAAGAAGTTTTTGCAAAAACTGCTCCAAAAACCACTGCAAAAAAGAGCTAGGTTTACAAGGCAGAATCCGTGTGAAGATAGGTCATGACACTTCCTTTTTTCCTCTAACTGAAATATCAGCTAGAGGAAAAAAATCTGCTTGGATGAAGAGATCTGAAACATTTAACATTATTTACCCCAATAAACTGGTGCAAATAAATGTATGCCAGTCTCTAACTGGTGCAGAATTCAGCTTCAGCTGCATGAATCCCATGAGAATCCCATATTAATGCAGCTGATTATTAAGACTGGTGTAATGCATACCAGTCTTAATAAATCAGTCCCATTTTGGCTTATATCTGGTGCTGTCTCTCTCTGCCATATTTAGATGTCTGGATTCCTGACCCTCTGACCCTTGCCTGACTTTGACCTCTCTCCTGGATTAACCCTCTGTTCACCATCTGCTCATTTTACTCTTATGCATCACCTCTCTCTTCTACCTATTGGCAGCTACTCCGAGGATGCAACAAGGGGATTGTAGGATCAAAAACCAGATTTGTGTAGAAGGGTAAATTGGTGAAAACTTGCCCTTCTTTAGACTCTGCTAAACTACAGTGGCTCAAACCAAGACTATCTGGCAGAAACTCTAGCAGCTGTCTACTGTTGTTACAAAAGGAAAATCACAAACATATTCATTTAGGAATAGGAAATCATGGATGGCTCACAACCCTGGTACACAGCTTTTATTCCTTGTTTGATAATATATTCAAGCAGGGAGAAAGTAAAGGGCTGTCATATACAAATCTCCTAACGCTCATACTGAAGTGAATGAAGTGTGTAGCCTGCAAATGAATTAAGCTAGCAAACAGCATCGAGCAAAAAGGTATATGCCAGAAGGCAACCACCAGGCTTCTGCCTTAACCTCATAGCTATGTTGTTGTTCAGATTAAAAAAAGGCCTTCGGATCTGTCAAGAAGGATTTTTTTTACAGCAAGAATAATGTATTACTATACTGCTGTACCACCACTAGTTTTATTTTTTATTAAAATATCTTGTTGACAAAGGCTATTTGGACTTGGACTTCAGCTAAAGCCAAGAGCTTCATCTAGTGTAGTTCTCAGCTTCAGTAACATACGGGGAGCTTCAGTTGAGTGTTTACACTGCTGTGTCTCCAGACATGGCTGATCTCTGAGGCTTCCAGTAGTGTAACCTCCACTATGACCAGCTTGTCTCAGAGGGATCAGAAATATGAATGGGGACTGCCCAAAAAGCACAACCTCTGCACATGATCTAAGCGGATAAGTCTGAAGTCTTCTAACAATGAGAGTTGTGCAGGTTACTAAGCATTAGTTGCTGAGCCATCATTCTCTGCTCTTATCAATGGAAAATTTCCTGTTTTCTGACAAGCTAATGAAGAGTGCTGCCACCATATGCTACATTTAATTACCGCATACAAGTGGAAAACATTTATGGCAAATCTTAGCAACATCATCACTGACGGATGTCTGGTTGGCTGCTATTCCCTGGTCAGATATGACTGATGACAAAATCTGACAATATCTATTGAAGGAAATAGACCCAGATGTACGGAAGACTGAGGCTGGTGATCTATACGTGCAGCTGCATGGTTCACATATAACACTGAGAGCATGACCTCTATTGCTGACTTGTTCTTATGAAGGAGGAATGCTCACATGGCTATTTTATGAGATACCAAGATCTAATCCAGGTATAATAAGCTATTTGTTTCTTTACATTTTTTACTTAATAAAACTACAATACAAATTTATAAAAATCCATGATGAAAAAGGCATAAAAACTGTAAAATAACCAAATATGGTTAGATTATTCTTTAATGAAACTTGTGATTCCCTTTCAGATGGATGCCAGGTCATAGGAATAGTACAAGTGGATAAGGCTGGGTGATTCCAAACTAAATCAAAATCACAATTAATTGAGTATGGGTGATTTTAGGCCATGCCCCCTTTTAAAAACCACACCCCTTTTAGCCATGTCCTAGGATTATAATAAGGACCAAATTGGTTGCAATTGCCCATTTACCCCATTACAATCCAACCTTGTAATCAACTGTAGCAGTATCCATCAATACAGTCAATACAGTTGATTACTCTGGTCAGGAACAGGAGTCTACAGAAGGTGAGGATGTGTTGGGCAAACTAAATTAAATTAAATTAATCTCGCGAGGTTTGAACAGCGGTTTTGTTCAGACCAAACATGTCTGAATCGGAACCACTATTGTTATACTCTGGGGTCTCTTCAGTCCTAAGAGTATAAGTAGTGGAGGTCAATGGGAGGTGAGCAAACATAAAAACAGTGTTACTCACCTCCCCTGGAATCCAGCATGGGTTTTCGCCTCTTCAGACTTCCTGAATGACATCAGGGATTGCTGAGGCTCAGTCACAGATGGAAGCGTCACTGTGTCGCATGATCTGCATAACCTCATGAGGCTTGAAGAGGACAGACACCCACTTCAGAGCCCAGGGGAGGTAACACCTAATGTTATGTTTCCTCAGTTTCAGTTCGAACTACAAGTGGATATAAGAAACTATGCTATATAACTTATTAAAGAAAAATGCTCCATTTAGCAGACTACTTTCCACCCCTCCACTTCACACAGTCTGTCTCTCCCTCTATGTTAGAGGTAACTAGACCTATGTGTGGTGCTGACAGTCTGTCTTCTCTCATTCTGGATGCAGGTTGTACTAGTAATAACAGACTAGGAGGAAAGTAATCTGATAAATGGAGATAGAAGCATTTTTCTTAGATAGGATATAATACAAAGTTTCTTATATTCACCTTTACCATTAGTGTATGAAACGTTTTACAATTGGAGGTACACTTTAACACTAAATGCAATATAAGGGGAGCGGAAATAGCAAAGTTCTGTTTTCTGAGCAGACATGGATGCCCTGTTGTCACATAAGACATTGATGACACAGGGTAGATTGAGGAGCCCTTAGACTGGGGACACAGAGCAGAAACGCAGCATTTTTGCTGAGGTTTTTCATCAGAGACTAACATGGGGTGCAAAGAACGTTGGCATAGAGCTGCGTTGGCATAGATCTGTGCAGAATAGGAAGGGGGAGCTTTTGGTTAAATTATCAAAAAATGCAGAGAAACACGCCACAGAAACCAAAGCAAGCATTTGATGCAAATTTTGCATTTCCGCAGCATTTTTGTAAATTTTTTTATGTCTGCAGTGTTTCAGTCCATTGTGTTCTAAACCTTAAAAGGCTTTTCCTACTAATGATATACCAACTATCCACAGGAATTGCTTTGGATCTGACGGCTAGGTCCCTCAGCGATTGCAAGAATGCACCATGACAGTTAGTTCCTATTCACTTCTATGGGACTGACTGCAGTCCTGGAAGCACCATAGAAGTGAGTGGCGGTCGAGCATCACTATTTACGGCACTTCACTTCCATCTTGAAAGCCCTTTGAGAACTTGTAATGCAGAGAACTATAGAATTTAGTGATATACATGAAATATCTGGTAACTGAAAGATTTTCAGCACCCTGACAACATACACATTTGTGGAAGAGTGAAGAAATCACGCGATACCTTTTAGAGGCTAACTGAGTATATTTGATAGTAAGCTTTCGAGAGTCTAGCTCTCTTCTTCAGACATACAAGAAACTGCTATGGCTAACAAGGTACAACATTATACTACTAACATGCACATTTGGCGTGGATTAACCTGCATGTTATTTCTATGGAGGAAGGAGGGTTCATCAGCCAAAAAAAAGCCAATGCTGTCAATTTTCTTTCATATGCATGAATAGATGTTCTGAGATGCTCAAACAGTAGATTCCTTCTCAGACCAACAGAAAACAAAAGCATCTTCCAAAGAAAGAAATATCTATGACCATATTTACTTAAAGGAACCTATATTTTAATAGATAAAAGAAGATAATATAGCACTTACCAAGATTATCTCAATGTTGGTGTGTAGATTTTACTGCTGTCCAGTCATATTTCCATACTGACTACCCACCATCTGTGCTGCACAGTGTACATAAATTTATTTAGAACTTGGTGCTTTGTATCCTAGACATCCCTAGATACCCCAATATATTACGTGGGCGATTGTGGATCTATTTTAATATGCTGAAAAGGCACTTCACTTCCAAACAGAATATATAAGCCTATGAGTTAGAATGCAGATGTGTATGAACATCCAAAGTTTATGGGCAGCATGCAGCACAGACAATGGATGGCTGTTCTGCAAAATCCCTGGACAGTAGCAAAAGTCAATACACATCTACAAGAAAAAAATGAATGTTTTGGTATGTTTCATTTAGGTTTTTTCATTAAAAGAATTAGAGATAGTGAGGATTCTGTAAGTGCCTAAGGCATCTAATATTATCTTGAATTTTTTTGTATTACTGTAGATTACAACCTTACTTCTACGCATTTGTGACAATAGTGGGGCAAAGGTCAGAAAAGCACAGCTGCACTTTCTCCCATCTCTCAGGACCTCTTGCTTGCCACTTACTGGATATTGCAGCGCTCAACACAGTGATTGTGTAAGATGGAGAAACCTCTCCAGACTGTGCTCATACTGTATGAATTGCCAAATGTGAGCTGTGTTTCTTTCTAGCCATGATTTTCTTTACTGTGATTTTAATGTATGTATGTGTGTATATATATATATATGTGTATGTATATTTATTAGGGCTAGGAGATTATTACCTAAATCAAAACTGTGATTAATGTGGCATTTTACCTTGATTATGATTAATGGCGATTATTTAGGTCATGCCCCTTTAAAACACGTGTTGGGTGAACCTCGGCCAAACCAAAACTGCTATTATACTCTGGGGTCTCTTCGGCGCTATCTTGAAAATAGAGGAAAAAAACAAGGAAAAAAAAAACAAAAAACACAGTTTGATTCAGGTGACCCTAACCTATCTCTTGATCTGGGTTGATATGCTGGATTGCCTTTAAATATTATTGATATAGCTGATATAATGCATGCTCATTCAATATGGAGCTAGGGAAGTACTGTGGTGAATAACACAGTAGCTGGCCTTGATGCATGAAAAAAATACATAGGTGTAGATATGCCATGTTCCTCATGTGGGCTTACTGACTGAAAGTATTATGGGGCTATCTTTCCTGCCAACAATGAGATAGTATATGCTAAAGTAGTGTGTATAGAGAGGCCATGAGGGTGCTTGAGAGTGGTGCTAATGCCAGGAACCCGAGTGCCGCTGGGATTTCACATCGGTTGTAGCCACATAATGACTGTACAACTCTGCGAGTAAGAACCCTGGCTACAAGGCAAAGCAGGTCTGAGGAAAGATTGTTCAGTTAAAAGCCACATAAACCCTCTATCAGGGATGGTGTACAAACTGCCATACCACAATGGAGTAAGTACTGTACCACCATTGTCACCTCTGTTACCAGTAAAGCTTAGAACTATACCTCTGTGAGAGAAGTCTCTGTCTACCCATATTATTGGCCAGACTGTTGATTCCTAATAGGCAAAGTTTACTGTTTCTTGCCAACCCTGGCTGTACCTGTGCCATTTTATCTGCAAATTACCTGCAGCCAACCTGAGCTGTGCCCCAAAATTCTAACTTTTAATCTTCATTGTGCAAGAGACAGGTTTATGGATGAGGTGGCTTACTATAAGGCTACATTCAAACACATTTTTAATTTTTAACAGACATCACATGGCAACAATAAATTCAATGTCAGTGAATGGGGACCAAGCAAATAGCCATAGGTTCAAGATGTGCGTTTACACCACCTTACACCTTGTCTACCAGAATAGATGCGTAAATGCAAGTGTTTGTGCTCTCAGTTACTGGAGGTTTATAATCCATAATTTTCATGAATTACCCAGCCCTCTGATGTCGCTGAGTGGGACCCTGAGGGGACACAGAGGGGACAAAGAGTTTAATATTGTACTACTTGGCCCAGCAGTTACAACTGTAACCTTTTTTTAATGTTTCATGTATGTGAATAAAGGCATACGATGAGAATTTTACTGTGACAGATTTGTGTAAATAGGGTGTTGGCACATAGCTGTCATATTTCTGACAACATTTATTTGATAGCTTTTCATGTTACTGTTTCCTTTATTGTAATGCTCTATGCCCTATGCTGTCATGAATGTTCCTTGCATGCATAGAAACAAGCCTGTAACATTTTCATAGATTAGAAAATTACAGTCATAAAACACTTTTTATACATGTGCCCCACAACCCAAAGGCCTATGATCATGAAGGTGAAATTCCCTAACTGAATGACTAACTTGATAGCCAACCACCGTAGACTCCTATTTGTGTGAATGGGGCTATGCTCCAGTTCCTTCCATAATAGGCACTGATGGGGAGCCGCCAGGTTGGTAGCAACATGGCTGTGGCCTGCACCACACTCCTCTGCTGCCAATGTGCTGCAGTCCCTGGCCTGACCTCTCCCAAATAGCTGCCTAGACACCAATCCTCTGTATTACCTGAAGCCACCCACCATTGATGAAAGACACACGGACACTCTGTTCCTTACTGAAGTTCTCTTTACAGCTGTGGTCTCAGTACCTGGAACTAAGAATGGCTATCAATCGAATGAATTTGATTAATTTGCTATTTCAAAAAATTGTGATTCTGGTTTTCACCAGAATCGAAAAATGGCTGACAGCCCTGCCCAGGAGTCTGATATATTCCATGCTGGATTTGCCGTACTGCAGTAAACTTGGATCAATAGCTTCTTCACTGTAGTCAATGGTTGGGCGGTGGGACAAGGAAACATGCATTAAATATATGCAACTCCTTCTCCCTGTGTCACTTCACTAACATTGTTAAATTTCTTTAAGCAATAACATGAAACTCCAGATTAAAATCGAGAATCCCCTTTCACCTTAAAAAAATAGAGACTTTAATTTTAGGCAAAAATGGTCCAGCTCTACATTGTATTCTTCAGCGGATTACAATTGACAGTTCCCATGCAACTAGCCAAAGCACTGTGAAGCTGTGCTGCTTGAGTAGTGCTGCTTATTTTTCATTCTAAGGTTGGTGGGAGTACCAACAATCAGACACCCCGCCCACCCACAGTGATTAAGGCTAACACCCCATGTTGCGGAAATGCAGCTTTTTTTGTTGCAGATTTTGTTGCGGTTTTTTGAGCCAAAGCCATGAATGGTTACAAAAGAAATGGAAAATATATAGGAAGTTCTTACACTTCTACCTTCTGCTCAATCCACTCCTGGCTTTGGCTCAAAAAACCGCAACAAAAAAAGCTAAATTTGCATAACGTGGGGCCTTAGCCTTAAAAGGATTTTTTACCATCAAGTTACTTGTAAACCTGTCATATTCTGTTGAAGGGGTTGTTGTTGGCATACTGAACATACCTAGTCTAAAGCCTTCCGCAGTTAGGTTCCCTAAAATTAAGCCTCTACTGTTCATGCTCCCCCATAAAGCATCATGTCCTGTGGGCTACCACAGGACATGATGCCTTATCGGACTGCAACCTTATATGTCTAGACACGATCGGCACATAAAAGGACACTGGCTGGTGACGGCTCATACAGCTTTATTTATACGTGTAATTAAAATAACCTTTATTATAAAAATGTCTGGACCACTGTATAAGCAATGCTACCTCCTATACCGCCCCTGCTAACTCATAGATGGTAGGCCCTCAATATCATTGTGCGAATTGACTTAGTGGGTACGGAAAGTATTCAGACCCCTTTAAATTTTTCACTCTTTGTTTCATTGCAGCCATTTGCTAAAAGCAAAAAAGGTTATTTTATTTCTCATTAATGTACACTCAGCACCCCATCTTGACAGGAAAAAAAAAAACAGAAATGTACGGTAGATATTTTTGCTAATTAAAAAAGAAAAACTGAAATATCACATGGTCATAAGTATTCAGACCCTTTGCTGTGACACTCATATTTAACTCACATGCTATCCATTTCCTTTTGATCCTCCTTGAGATGGTTCTACGCCTTCATTGGAGTCCAGCTGTGTTTAATTAAACTGATTGGACTTGATTAGGAAAGTCACACACCTGTCTATATAAGACCTCACAGCTCACAGTGCATGTCAGAGCAAATGAGAATCATGAGGTCAAAGGAACTGCCCAAGGAGCTCAGAGACAGAACTGTGGCAAGGCACAGATCCGGCCAAGGTTACAAAACAATTTCTGCAGCACTCAAGGTTCCTAATAGCACAGTGGCCTCCATAATCCTTAAATGGAAGAAGTTTGGGACGACCAGAACTCTTCCTAGACCTGGCCATCCAGCCAAACTGAGCTATCGTGGGAGAAGAGCCTTGGTGAGAGAGGTAAAGAAGAACCCAAAGATCACTGTGGCTGAGCTCCAGAGATGCAGTAGGAAGATGGGAGAAAGTTCCACAAAGTCAACTATCACTGCAGTCCTCCACCAGTCGGGGCTTTATGGCAGAGTGGCCCGAAGGAAGCCTCTCCTCACTGCAAGACATATGAAAGCCCGCATAGAGTTTGCCAAAAAAACACATGAAGGACTCCCAGACTATGAGAAATAAGATTCTCTGGTCTGATGAGATGAAGATTGAACTTTTTGGCGTTAATTCTAAGCGGTATGTGTGGAGAAAACCAGGCACTGCTCATCACCTGCCTAATACAATTCCAAAAGTGAAACATGGTGGTGGCAGCATCATGCTATGGGGGTGTTTTTCAGCTGCAAGGACTGGACTACTGGTTGCAATTGAAGGAAAGAAGAATGCAGCCAAGTACAGAGATATCTTGGAGGAAAACCTCTTCCAGAGTGCTCTGGACCTCAGACTGGGCCGAAGGTTCACCTTCCAACAACACAATGACGCTAAGCACACAGCTAAAATAACAAAGGAGTGGCTTCGGAACAACTCTGTGACCATTCTTGACTGGCCCAGGCAGAGCCCTGACCTCAACCCAATTCAGCATCTCTGGAGAGACCTGAAAATGGCTGTCCACCAACATTTACCATCCAACCTGACAGAACTGGAGAGGATCTGCAAGGAAGAATGGCAGAGGATCCCCAAATCCAGATGTAAAAAACTTGTTGCATCATTCCCAAGAAGACTCATAGCTGTACTAGCTCAAAAGGGGCTTCTACTCAATACTGAACAAAGGGTCTGAATACTTATGTCCATGTGATATTTCAGTTTTTCTTTTTTAATAAATTTGCAAAAATATCTACATTTCTGGGGTTTTTTTCTGTCAAGATGGGGTGCTGAGTGTCCATTAATGAGAAATAAAATGAACTTTTTTGCTTTTAGCAAATAGCTGCAATGAAACAAAGAGTGAAAAATTTAAAGGGGTCTGAATACTTTCCGTACCCACTGTATTATTCTGTAATGTCTCATTTTGTCTGTACTTTAATCCTACAATTTATAAAGTGCTGTGGAATATGTTGGCGCTATATAATTATATATATAGTACAGTACAGACCAAAAGTTTGGACACACCTTCTCATTCCAAGAGTTTTCTGTATTTTCATGACTATAAAAATTGTAGATTCACACTGAAGGCATCAAAACTATGAATTAACACATGTGGAATTATATACTTAACAAAAAAGTGTGAAACAACTGAAAATATGTCTTATATTCTAGGTTCTTCAAAGTAGCCACCTTTTGCTTTGATTACTGCTTTGCACACTCTTGGCATTCTCTTGAGGAGCTTCAAAGAGGTAGTCACCTGAAATGGTTTTCACTTCACAGGTGTGCCCTGTCAGGTTTAATAAGTGGGATTTCTTGCCTTATAAATGGGGTTGGGACCATCAGTTGTGTTATTCAGAAGTCAGGTGGATACACAGCTGATAGTCCTACTGAATGGAGTGTTAGAATTTGTATTATGGCAAGAAAAAAGCAGCTAAGTAAAGAAAAACGAGTGGCCATCATTACTTTAAGAAATGAAGGTCAGTCAGTCCGAAAAATTGGGAAAACTTTGAAAGTGTCCCCAAGTGCAGTGGCTAAAACCATCAAGCGCTACAAAGAAACTGGCTCACATAAGGACCGCCCCAGGAAAGGAAAACCAAGAGTCACCTCTGCTGCGGAGGATAAGGTCATCCGAGTCACCAGCCTAAGAAATCGCAGGTTAACAGCAGCTCAGATTAGAGACCAGGTCAATGCCACACAGAGTTCTAGCAGCAGACACATCTCTACAACAACTGTTAAGAGGAGACTGTGTGCAGCAGGCCTTCATGGTAAAATAGCTGCTAGGAAACCACTGCTAAGGACAGGCAACAAGCAGAAGAGACTTGTTTGGGCTAAAGAACACAAGGAATGGACATTAGACCTGTGGAAATCCGTGCTTTGGTCTAATGAGTCCAAATTTGAGATCTTTGGTTCCAACCACCGTGTCTTTGTGCGACGCAGAAAAGGTGAACGAATGGACTCTACATGCCTGGTTCCCACCGTGAAGCATGGAGGAGGAGGTGTGATGGTGTGGGGGTGCTTTTCTGGTGACACTGTTGGGGATTTATTCAAAATTGAAGGAATACTGAACCAGCATGGTTACCACAGCATCTTGCAGCGGCATGCTATTCCATCCGGTTTGCGTTTAGTTGGACCATCATTTATTTTTCAACAGGACAATGACCCCAAACACACCTCCAGACTGTGTAAGGGCTATTTGACCAAGAAGAGTGATGGGATGCTACGCCAGATGACCTGGCCTCCACAGTCACCAGACCTGAACCCAATCGTTGGGGTGAGATGGGCCGCAAAGTGAAGGCAAAAGGGCCAACAAGTGCTAAGCATCTCTGGGAACTCCTTCAAGACTGTTGGAAGACCATTTCAGGTGACTACCTCTTGAAGCTCCTCAAGAGAATGCCAAGAGCGTGCAAAGCAGTAATCAAAGCAAAAGGTGGCTACTTTGAAGAACCTAGAATCTAAGACATAGTTTCAGTTGTTTCACACTTTTTTGTTAAGTATATAATTCCACATGTGTTAATTCATAGTTTTGATGCCTTCAGTGTGAATCTACAATTTTTATAGTCATGAAAATACAGAAAACTCTTGGAATGAGAAGGTGTGTCCAAACTTTTGGTCTGTACTGTCTATATATATATATATATATATATATATATATATATATATCTTATAATGTATTATTATTGTTACATTTTTTAGTCAAAGTGCAATCTTGCTGCCAAGAAAATCCAAATGTAAATAAGCTGTTCACCCGGGCATGGCTGTGTCTGCCAGAGCACTCGTTCTTGCAAATGGTCAACACATATCAGCACCTGTCAATCATTATTTTAGAAGGAACAAAGCAGGAACAAAAATAACTGGATCACTGTAACAGAATTGCCTATATTCATTTGCTATTTATATATGGAAGAGAATTATAGTAATAGGTTTCTCTGCATAAATAATGCCTGCCATGAATCGGGTCTCACACAAGATATACTGTATGTGACTCACTGTATACCAATTTTGTTGGGTATTCATACACCCTAATCAACACAAACACACACACGATCATAAAAAGAACTCTGCTTCTACACTCCCTTTCAATTCACCGATTAGGTTACTAGGCTACACAATCATACATCCACACAAATAGCTGCCACCAATCACCACTTATGGTAGACAAAACACCAATATATCAAAACCACACACAAATAGCAAACAAAATAGTAACAAGACTAAGCCATGTTTACTCTCTTCAGACTTGTGGGTACGTTTAGAGCCAAGGATAATCTAATAAAATATTTTATTTAATATACACAAAAAAAGGTACAGTACTTAACAAAAAAAAGATGAGACTAGAAAGACACATGACAATGTAAGGCTGGGTTCACATCTGCGCTTGGTGATTCCGTTCCCCACTCCTCTTGAAAAATGCAAGCAGGACTTTTCTCTCTCCATTTTTCTGGTGGAAACCAGGCAGACCCCAATATAGGTAACTGCTTTGTAAGCAGATTGCATTCACGTTTTTCGTGTCCCCAAGCGGACCTTTTGTAAGCCTAGCTGTTGCAGATTGGCCAAACCAGAGTCCTCAAAGAATCTGACCAAGTGTTCATGTACCTTTTTACATTTATGGTCCCCTGACCCCAAGCTACTTTCTGGAACCTCCTACCCATGATGCCATAAATTTCTTTTGTTAGATATAACAGATTTAATTGAACTGTCTGCGTCACCAGCTGTACACATAGGCTTGTTTATTAGTGTCTGTCTGTATTCAGTGCCCAAGGTGATCACCTGTATCCTGTGTCATTGGTTGTGGATTGTAATTACCATACAAATTACACAGGGGCTGCGCTGACGCATTGAAGCAAAACCCCACTATGAAAATGAACACAAAAGTTAAAATAGAACTAGACAGTATAACATATACTGTAGAGTGGGGAAAAAAAGTATTTAGTCAGCCACCAATTGTGCAAGTTCTCCCACTTAAAAAGATGACAGAGGCCTGTAATTGACATCATAGGTAGACCTCAACTATGAGAGACAAAATGAGAAAACAAATCCAGAAAATTACATTGTCTGATTTTTTAAGAATTTATTTGCAAAATATGGTGTAAAATAAGTATTTGGTCACCTACAACAAGCAAGATTTCTGGCTCTCACAGACCTGTAACTTCTTCTTTAAGAGGCTCCTCTGTCCTCCACTCATTACCTGTAGTAATGGCTCCTGTTTGACATTGTTATCAGTATAAAAGACACCTGTCCACAACCTCAAACAGTCACACTCCAAACTCCACTATGGTGAAGACCAAAGAGCTGTGGAAGGACACCAGAAACAAAATTGTAGACCTGCACCAGGCTGGGAAGACTGAATCTGCAATAGGCAAGCAGCGTGGTGTGAAGAAATCAACTGTGGGAGAAATAATTAGAAAATGGCAGACATACAAGACCACTGATAATCTGCCTCCATCAGGGGCTCCACGCAAGATCTCATCCCGTGGGGTCAAAATGATCACAAGAAAGGTGAGCAAAAATCCCAGAACCACACGGGGGACCTAATGAATGACCTGCAGAAAGCTGGGACTAACGTAACAAAGGCTACCGTCAGTAACACACTACACCGCCAGGGACTCAGATCCTGCAGTGCCAGACGTGTCCCCCTGCTTAAGCCAGTACATATCAGGGCCCGTCTGAAGTTTACTAGAGAGCATTTGGATGTTCCAGAAGAGTATTGGGAGAATGTCATATGGTCAGATGAAACCAAAGTAGAACTGTTTGGTAGAAACACAACTCATCGTGTTTGGAGGAGAGTGAATGCTGAGTTTCATCCAAAGAACACCATACCTACTGTGAAGCATGGGGGTGGCAACATCAACTTTGGGGCTGTTTCTCTGCGTGAGATTTTGAGTGCAAACCTCCTTCCATCAGCAAGGGCATTGAAGATGAAACGTGGCTGGATCTTTCAGTATGACAATGATCCCAAGCACACCGTCATGGCAACAAAGGAGTGGCTTCGTAAGAAGCATTTCAAGGTCCTGGAGTGGCCTAGCCAGTCTCCAGATCTCAACCCCATAGAAAACCTTTGGAGAGAGTTGAAAGTCCGTGTTGCCCAGCGACAGCCCCAAAACATCACTGCTCTAGAGGAGATCTGCATGGAGGAATGGGCCAACATACCAGCAACAGTGTGTGCCAAACTTGTGAAGAAGTACAAAAAACGTTTGACCTCTGTCATTGCCAACAAACGATATATAACAAAGTATTGAGATGAACTTTTGTTATTGACCAAATACTTATTTTCCACCATAATTTGCAAATAAATTCATAAAAAAATCAGACAATGTGATTTTCTGGATTTGTTTTCTCATTTTGTCTCTCATAGTTGAGGTCTACCTATGATGACAATTACAGGCCTCTCATCTTTTTAAGTGGGAGAACTTGCACAATTGGTGGCTGACTAAACACTTTTTTTCCCCACTGTATACAGTTCATCAGATTGTCCTCTTAATTTTATGAATGCTTAAGTATTATTTATTTGCATTACTGCAAAGTTTGTACTGCTCCTTGCCTAAAAATAATCCATGAGGACTATATTTACTTTGCCGGAAAATTTGTAGTACAAACTGTACTATAAGGGAAAGTTCACATGTGGCAGATTTGCAGTTGTCAACTGAATAGGGCTTGTAGAAATCCATGTGCATGTTGAACAAACAATCCCATTAAAATGTATGGAATGGATAATAAGTATACTCAGTTACCATTTAGTACGGGGCTTCTGAAACTGTGAGGCCAGATTCACTAGGTCACATCTACTTCTAGATCAGATATGACATGCCTGTCAATAGTCCTGGATACAGCAGGACAGTCATACTGTCCTGGGAAAATCATCACCTTATCCAAAAATACAATTTCTTGGTATAAGACATGTAAGTTAGTTAAGAGAGTTGTTTCAGAATTGCATATCATTACCTGTACTCAGGACTGTTACTGGGTGTCCCACCACTATGTTCTTTGCCAATCATGAATACAGGGGTCCTGTGTCTGATATTAAGGGTCACAATTTCCCTTTTTAAATGGAGTAATGGTCACCTGTGCTACATTCAATCTATATGGGATTGATGGAAATAGTCAAGTAGCATACGACTATCTTAATCACTCCCATAATTCATTAAAGGGGTTGTGCAGGATTTGAAGCAACCCATGGGGCAGCCAGGGTGGGTGTAAAAGAACAAAAAGGCACACTCGCCAGTCCCCAGTACTCCGTTGACTGCTCCCAGTCCCCACGTGCTGGGGCTCGCACCATTAGAAGCTGTGAGGTTTGCATGACTGGTAATGAACATGTGATATACTGTATGTGAGTGTTGTCACCAGTCCCTCTAGTGCTCTGGTAAATTTTTATTTTTTTTGAGGGGTGGAAGTACAAAACACATCTGCTATGTGCAGCAAAACACTCTCTTCATTAAAAGTTTTAATAGATAAGACCCCATAGATATATCTAAATTTCCCTTAGGCTCCATGCTCATGAATGTGTACTTTGCCAGTGTGTTAGCCGCATTTTTAATGTTTAGCACACTAATCTATTATTTCCTACAACCCCATACACATACCCATGTGCATCCATGTAGGGGCCCTGATGGAAAACTCAGGAGAGGTCCTATTCCTGTCAATTTTGTGAACCGGCCTGACTAAGAATAAATTGGGCCTTGGTAGGAACAGGCAGCACGCGAATATCATCTATCGAATATCATCTATATACCATCCGTGCTATTGTACCACTGACCTGCAGATGCACGCAGTCATCTTAGTATATCAAGAATACTGTGTTCGATACATAGAAAATATCTTTACAAAGAATATTTATTCCAATGTAGATGTTTAATACAAAGTCAGGAATAGATGATCTTTTGATGAATTGACTGTAATATACTGACTTACTGGCTATAAGCCCTTAGTGTAATTATAATACAGGTAAAGTAACGGATTATTTGGTACACAATGTAATAACCCAGCTCGTGCCCTTGAACTCCTGTTTCTCCTCCTTGGTAACTTGGCACCTGCTGTGCTATTACTGCAGACAGACTGAAGCCAAATACCTACAGAAAATGACAACATAGTTTTTTTTAATCAGATTACAAAATCAAATAGTTTTGGACATCTGATGCAAAAACAATGAAGAGTTACATCAACAGATACTCCAAAGTATATACTATTTACCCACAATGATCCCCAGTATGCAAGACATGAAAATACAGAGGAAGGTTACACTTCTACAAAGATAAAGAGCTATACCCCATATAGATGAAAAAAAAAGCACTACATAGAAACATTACTTACACTATTTGGACAAAAGTATTGGAACACCTATAGACGTTACACTTCCAAAAGCTTTTAGGAAACCCCTTTCTAAATTCATAGACATTAATATGAAGTAAGTTCCAAATATGCAGCTAAATCCAACTCTACTGGAAGAACTTTCTAAAAGATTTTGGAGTGTATCCGTGTGAATTTTTGGTCATTCATCCAAAAGAACACCAGGCACATAGATCAGAAACTAATGTTGGTTCACAAACTTTGTTCTAGTCAATCCCAATGGTGTTCAGTGGGGTTGAGGTCAGGGCTCTGTGTAGGCCAGTCAGGGTCTTCCACACCAGACTCCCCATCCATACCTTTATGTCACTTGCTGTGTGCACTGAGCCATAGTCATACGGGCACAGAAAAGGGTCCTTTCCCAAACTGTTCCCAAAAACTTTGAATCATAAACCTTCAACAATGTCCTGGTTGCCTGAAGCATTAATATTTCTCATCACTGTAACTAAGGGGTCTAGGCAAAGTCTACCTCATAGAATTCATTGTCAACATGTGTGTCTGTGGTTTATAACCTTTGCAATGCAAAGACTGAAAGCTGGGCCAGCAACCCGGGAATCATGGCTTAAGGCTGTGGCAAAAAAAAACAGTAGGTTTCAGCTGGTTATAGCCACAGGCGGGTCCATTGTGGGATGTCTGAAGCAGACATCCTGAAGTGATCCTAAACAGCATGGCCTTAGCCTTAGGGTAGTTGCAGACAACCATGGGTATTTTGCGGTCCGCAAAATAAAAATTAGTCTTCAGTTTTTGCGGACAGAGTCTCTTCAGTGTGCCATCAGTGTGTGATCCTATTTTGCGGATTCACCATAAAAACCACAGGTGACATCTAATGATATCCCTAGCTTGTCCACGAAAACGGACGGCATACTGATGACACACTGAGTACATCAATGTGCCATCCTAGGTTTTTAGTCTACCATAGGCTTCTATGGGCGAGTCCGTTCCGCAAAAACTGAACAGAATAGGACCTGTTCTATATTATGCGGCGCGGACTCACGGCTCGCACACTGATCAGTGAATAACATGGTTGTGTGCATGTGCCCATAGAAATGAATGTGTCAGTGTGCTATCCGCGAAAAACAAGGATAGCACACGGATCTCACCCACGGTCGTCTGCAATGGGCCTTAAAGAGGTTTCCCACCAAATCTTTCACATTGATGGCCAATCCTTCAGCTCTGATCCTTCACTGCAATCCAGCTCATTTCTATTCCATGTACTTAGCTCACTCCCATTCAAGTAAATGGGACTGGGCTGAAGTACCAAGATCCAGTGTTTTGCATCCCAATGATCAATAGTAAAATGAATCTGACACTATTTACCCCCACAAACTGCTGTAATGGCTGGATAGATTAAAAGACTCTCATCCATTCAAGAAAATAGAACTGATCTGCAATAACAGATACAACCATTGCACAATGTATGGCGTTGTGTCTGGCATACAATAAAGAGGTCAAAGAGTTTGATGGGGAACTACTAAAGATAGGTCATCAATCTTAAAGGATTATCCCATGAGGAGCAAACAGGAGGACCTTTCTCCCACTGCACATTCAGTCTGACCACAGCCAGGCTAAATGTGGGTGTGACTGGTGCGGATAGCGCTCCCACTGAAGTGAATGAGAGCTCAGTCCACCACCTGTCACACCTGTGGTCAGGCTAAATGTGCATCGGGAAAAAGGATCTCCAGTACTCTCTTTGTGGAATAATCCCTATAATCCTTTTTTAAAAAAACTAAATGTTACACTTATGTAAAAGTCTATTTCATTTTACGACATTGTAACTACATTGTGCACACTTTATATCTACTTCTCAGTCCTCTGCACCTTTGTTCTCCAGACTGGTTGGATTTGCAGATGTCAGACCTCCAGTGATCAGAATATTATGTCATAACACTACTACACAAAAATGAATGCCGTTTCCAGTTGTTCAATACTTCCCCAGTCAAGTTGCACATTTATGGTACACATCTAATTTTAGATCATGTTATCTACTGGTAAAACTATATAGAGGGTATTACATGGGTGTTGCTCATGTAATATCACATCATTCTCAATCCTTCCTAACCTGTTCAAGCTTCCCATAAACTTGTCCAAACTAGAACTACTGGATACATCATCATATTGGCAGAAGCAATGTTTACTTCCTTTTTCATGATATTATCCTGCTATACAGCACATTTCTTGTAGGGTTTCCAGCCTGATTTTTTTTAATCACATCCTACAGGACAAGCTGCAGAGACTTTAAACAAGTTGTCCTACAAACAAAACCAAATTCAAATTTGTAGACAAAAGTTAAATATTTTTCCAAATATAAATAATTAAAATTTGTACATAGTTTTAGTGATTTTCTCCAACCATCTTAGTGGTGACAATTTTTTTCCTGATTGTTTACCAATGGATACGGTCATAAGTGCAGGAATTTTCTATGACCTTGGACTTCTCAGAAATGCAGCCATGATTATGGACATGTTATGAGGCAGAGACACTACATACATGAGAAGATAACCTGGACACAATAAGGAAATCATGGCTGGGATTCTGACAACTGCCAGACCATAGAAAATTCATGAATAAAATGGCAACTGATCAAGACAACAGACTGACACCACTAAGATGGTTAGAGAAAATCTTTAAAACGCTGCAAAAATGTTAATTACTCATATTTGCTAAATGTTAAACTTTTAATTGACCAGAAATTAACTTCTTTACTTTAGACAATCCCTGCATGTTAGAAGGGCTACTTATGATCCCATAATGTAACCCTGCAGCTCAAGTGGAGTCTGGGAGGAGAAAGTGTTCTGTATCTCTGCAGCACCACCACAAGGGAAATAAGGCATTATACGGTATCCATTACTGAACAGCTAATGCACTGTGTAATGTAGACCAGGACAGGTCCACCAGAGCAAGAGACGCTCTTTGTTACCATTCTCAACCATGGCCAAGAGATGAGGAACCTGAATGGAGAACCCCCTACCCCAATCCTCTATTACATTATAAACCCGTGGTATATGAAAATGGGTTTACCAAACTAGACAATCCCATTACAGGGGTTGAGCAATCAATACAAATGGCAATAAGTATACTCAATGTGCATTTTAAAGTAACTTTGTAAAGCACTTATTAAAAAAGGTGTTTCCTCTGAGAAATATTGTATTTATTTGCTTGTAATAGCACCCCCAGGTGTTCAAAATATGAAGGCCCGTGCATGTCATTTTGCTAAGGCTCTGGCAGACAAGAATGCCATTAAAATACAGAACAGCTTCTGCTGTAGTCTCAGTGAAAAAAGAAATGATACTACATCTTTAAATCATAACTGAACTGTAAGGAAATTGCTAGAAGAGCAATTCCCCAGTAGCTGCTGGTGAACCCTGGAAGGAGGGGAACGACAAGACAGTGAGTCCTAAACTGAACCCCTCCCCTATCCCTGCCTACTTGCCTCAATGCCCTAGGCGGCAGAGGGCAACTGGGAGACAGTCCCTTGTATGATATAGGTGATAACACAGAACGCAGACAAGACAAACAACAACAAACAGGAGGTCAGCTAGCCAAGGGGTCGGAACCAGTCGAGCAGCGAAGTACAGAATCAGAATCCAAGAGAGTAGTCACAAGAAAAGCCAAAGGTCAGAAATCTAAATACAAATAGTAACAGTAAAGAGCCAGCACACACAGAAAAGGCAATAGCAAGCACTAATGTGAATGTGGGAAAACAATAAATAGACTTGATTGGAACAAAAGATGTCAATCACACAAGTAAGGCTGAGATTAACTATTTGAAGATCAGAGGGGAACAAAGGTGTAAGAGATGGGTGTGGTGGAAAATCAGTTACTGAGGTGAGGTAATAGAGCAGTATTCAGACAAGAAGCTAAAGCAAGGAATCATAGCCTGACAACTTCTCCTGCGCCGTAGCATGCGGCCGGAGAATGGCGCCGAAGTCCGAACGGGCAAGGATGTTACATAAATTTTTGATTTTCTGGCAACATTTGTGTCACAAGTAAATGTTGTAAATACTTTATTAACAAATTTTTGCTTCTTTCTGTGAATTTCTTTGCTCTTTCCTTTGCTTCTCACTGTGTACAGGTTTGTGTGTAATGTAGAGAAAATGAGGGTGAGAGAAGGTCACATGAAACAGTTCAATTTTACGGGCAGTTTTATTAATTTTATTTTATTTTTTAGAATGGGTAGAGAGGGGGTTCTGAACAACATTCTCACCCAAAAGTGGGTCCTGCCTTCAGAGAGTTTGGGAACCACTGAATTATAAAATACCAATAAGGCTAGATTCACATTTGCGCGGGTCTGCTGGATGTGAACGGACCGCTGGTTTAGTGGTTGGACACACACAAAACTGAAACCCATGAAAATGGGTCTATAAAGCTGAATAACAGAGGAATATTTGGAAACTGCAGATTCACCTCTACAAGGTGCCGGTGTTAGGTTTGTAACCATTTTACTGATGACTCACTCCCTTTAATAATTATTTTCTACCATGTCACTTCTATATAGAATCTATAATTGTGTTTTATCATCCCTCACAATATAAAAGTAAAGTGGGATCACGTAATCTTTATTTTATCTGTCAACTAGTTATCTACAGATATGGAAATATGGTCACTGAGCAGCTGTTTATAGTCACTGCAGTTCTGTATGGCACAAAGGGAAATGTTTTGTGAACTTGTCTCAAAATCTGATTTGAGAGGTTCTCCACCTACATTTACTTTTACTCAATCTGATTAACATGAAGGTCTGTGTACTCTTCGGCTTACCAGCGCCTTTTCTGCCTTGAGATGAATACCTGAGTAATCGCACGCTGGTTGCTAGGCAAGTACTGTCTGACAAACCAAGTAAATTGCTTATGTATCCCTTAGCAACCAGCCTGTCTCATAGGAAGGAGCTGGTCAGCTGAAAGGTGGAATGGCACTGTGCTGAAACCAGGATGTCACTGCCAGTGGTTGGAGAGAAAGGAGAGGAGACTGGGAAACTTCCATAAAGGTAATGGATAGTAACATCCTTAGCTCAGGAGGTATGAAAACAGGACGAGGGGTAAAATCTGCACAATACTCTAGTCTATCCAAAACATCATGGTAAACTTCTTTTAACTCCCTCTTTCCACCGAGAGAAAATTTTGCATAAATCCCTACAGTGGCTTCCCTTAGATAAAGCTTAGGAAAACCTGTCTGTGCCCTATGACAGAGCTGTACTCACCAATTCTGTGTAAATGAAAAACAATATATAATCGCCAAGCCATATGTGGCATAAATGCCAGCACACACAGCCATATAGCAGTATAAAAGTACTATATCTATTTCTGACTTGACTAATGGAACAAATCTTCCTTGTGGGAACTTTTAGTACCACAGAAACAACAGTTGGGTACAGGGTGCGACCTGCCCATGATAATCCAAAGCAAATTTCAGGGCTGTACCAATGTATGCTAATCCATGACAGGTGTGGGCAGGCAGCTAGTGGTAATTCACATGAACCTTCTTTGACGGGTCACATTGTGTACGGGCCGCTGATTGATTGGAAGTTTTTTCTCAATACTTGGCTCTGGTTTTGCTGGTATTATAGGTAAATCCCATAATCAATGAGTGCTTTCACTTAAATAAAAGTATCGGTGGCACTGTCCTGCAGTGTCACTACAGCGCCGCAAGCTACATTGTGTGACAGAACCATTATGATTAACAGGGCTGTAGAACTGGTAGGCCAAACCACCCACTGTGACTTCTTTTTCACAAACCGACTTCGATTCTTTCACAAAAGGCTGACAGCAACGGTCAGTCAGAAGCAGTAAAGATTCCCTAATTCATTAAAAATCTAGAGAATGAATTCGTATTAAAGTAAATAAGTAACAAGCTATACATCTAATTCATTCTACAATATTAATAAGAGTCCTGGTTTCAAATCCTGCCAAGGACAACATCTGCAAGGAGTTTGTATGCTCTCCTCGTGTTTGTGTGGGTTTCCTCCGGGTACTCCGGTTTCCTCCCACACTCCAAAGACATACTGATAGGGAATATAGATTGTGAGCCCTATATGGGACAGTGACTGACAATGTCTGTAAAGCACTGCGGAATATGATGACGCTATACAAGTAAGCATGATAAATAAATAATAGTATAATTACAAATAACTAATCATTTTATTTTTTAATCTCCGACTCCAGCCAAAATTGATCCCGACTCAGACTCCGACTCCACAACCCTGATGGTTAACCATCATTCTTTATAAATCGACCTTTTTTGTGAAATCTGTTATACAATGAGATCTAGATGCTACCTGCACAACATGTCTAACAATAATTTGGAATGACCTGTAACTAGCATAAAATCTATTTTACAATCCCCCTGTGTATTGGATTTGGAGGTGTAAATCACAGCAGCAGCTGCTACAGAGATGTAGATAACAGGTTATGTCAGTTCATAGTGATTAAGATCACATTTGCATTTCCTGCTTCTTACACTAGTAAAGTCTATTACACTAAGTGATTCATAACTAAATTATAGTTATTGGGACATCTGCGAGATCTCTCAGACTTCTGGTTTTAAGAATAATGAGATTTTCCTTCACAAAATGCCCATCCCAAAAAATAGGCACAATTCTCATTTAGGCTAAGTCCACAAGTAGCAAAACGGAGCTAAAAAATGTTGCATTTAAAAAAATGCAGCTGAGGCCACTCAATGAGGAAATGCAGTCTTTTTAGAACTTGTGGAAAGATGGCAAAAAAAATAGTGTTTTACAAGGGAATGACTTTTCATTTACTCTAAGCAACCCATTGCTGAAAAATATGCTTTAAAAAGCTGAATTTTCCCCTTACACTAGGTTTACACCTGCACTTGGGTTTACATTCTCCGGGTCTACTTGGCAACCCGAAAAACGGAAACCCAATCCGCTTTAAGGCAGAGGCCCCACGCTGCGGAAATGCAGCTTCTTTTGTTGCAGTTTTTTGAGCCAAAGCCAGGAGTATAAGAACTTCCTATATTTTCCCATTCCCTCGGTAGCCATTCTTGGCTTTGGCTCAAAAACCGCAGCAAAATCTGCAACAAAAGAAGGTGCGTTTCCGCAACGTGGGGCCACAGCCTTAAAGCGATTACCCTCAGAAACCCACGGACCCCTTAGACTATAATGGGGTCCACTGGATTTTCGCCACTTCAAGGTGCCCAAACGCATAGCAATTTGTGTGTGGCACAGCAAAGAGTCGCATGCTAGACCCTGTTTTAGGCTAAGGCCCCACATTGCAGAAATGCAGCAAAGGAATTAGATTCTTAATAATTCTGGTTCTGAAAAAACTGCATTTTCAAAAACATGTTTTTTGAAAAACACAGCATGTTAAGTGTAGCTATTTTAATTGTGAGGTTTTTCCCTATATATTGAATAGCGGAAGAAAAAAAAGCAGAGAAACACGCAGCAAAAACATTTTTGCTGCATTTTTTTTCCATATCTTTTTCTAGCTGCGTTTCGGTATATGGGGCCTTAGCCTTGCTGTGACTTGCCGCAGTTCTGCAAAGCATTTTATGACCAGATGAAGAGCATTGCAAAACCATGGCAATTTACGGTTTAACTGTTTGTGGATTAGACAGTGGTGCATGTACGGGCACCCTAAAACCCGAAAATGTAAACATTACTGTGGTTAAATTATCTCTGGGCAACTTCTCAGAAGAAAGTCAGTTAATTGACCAGCTGATCATCGGTCAGGTTTCTCTAACTTGCTTGCAGCCCCTCATCTCACAGCACTACTTATTCAAGGCAAACGTATGACAAAATTTCTAGGACACTGCACGATGATACTGGTATATATGGACACTGCACGATGATACTGTTATATGTGGAAACTGCACGATGATACTGGTATATGTGGACACTGCACGCTGATACTGGTATATATGGTCCCTGCACGATGATACTGTTATATATGGACACTGCACGCTGGTACTGGTATATATGGACACTGCACGCTGGTACTGGTATATATGGACACTGCACGCTGGTACTGGTATATATGGACACTGCACGCTGGTACTGGTATATATGGACACTGCACGCTGGTACTGGTATATATGGACACTGCACGCTGGTACTGGTATATATGGACACTGCACGCTGGTACTGGTATATATGGACACTGCACGCTGGTACTGGTATATATGGTCCCTGCACGATGATACTGTTATATATGAACACTGCACGATGATACTGTTATATATGGACACTGCACGATGATACTGTTATATATGGACACTGCACGCTGGTACTGGTATATATGGACACTGCACGCTGGTACTGGTATATATGGACACTGCACGCTGGTACTGGTATATATGGACACTGCACGCTGGTACTGGTATATATGGACACTGCACGCTGGTACTGGTATATGTGGACACTGCACGCTGATACTGGTATATGTGGACACTGCACGCTGATACTGGTATATATGGACACTGCACGATGATACTGGTATATATGGACACTGCACGATGATACTGGTATATATGGACACTGCACGCTGGTACTGGTATATATGGACACTGCACGCTGATACTGGTATATATGAACACTGCACGCTGGTACTGGTATATGTGGACACTGCACTATGATACTGGTATATGTGGACACTGCTCGATGATACTGTTATATATGAACACTGCACGATGATACTGTTATATATGAACACTGCACGATGATACTGTTATATATGGACACTGCACGCTGATACTGGTATATATGGACACTGCACGCTGATACTGGTATATATGGACACTGCACGCTGATACTGGTATATATGGACACTGCACGCTGATACTGGTATATATGGACACTGCACGCTGATACTGGTATATATGGTCACTGCACGATGATACTGTTATATATGGACACTGCACGATGATACTGTTATATATGGACACTGCACGCTGGTACTGGTATATATGGACACTGCACGCTGGTACTGGTATATATGGACACTGCACGCTGGTACTGGTATATATGGACACTGCACGATGATACTGGTATATATGGACACTGCACGATGATACTGGTATATATGGACACTGCACGCTGATACTGGTATATATGGACACTGCACGCTGATACTGGTATATATGGACACTGCACGCTGATACTGGTATATATGGACACTGCACGCTGGTACTGGTATATATGGACACTGCACGCTGGTACTGGTATATATGGACACTGCACGCTGGTACTGGTATATATGGACACTGCACGATGATACTGGTATATATGGACACTGCACGATGATACTGGTATATATGGACACTGCACGCTGATACTGGTATATATGGACACTGCACGCTGATACTGGTATATATGGACACTGCACGCTGATACTGGTATATATGGACACTGCACGCTGATACTGGTATATATGGACACTGCACGCTGATACTGGTATATATGGACACTGCACGCTGATACTGGTATATATGGACACTGCACGCTGATACTGGTATATATGGACACTGCACGCTGATACTGGTATATGTGGACACTGCACGATGATACTGTTATATATGGACACTGCACGCTGATACTGTTATATATGGACACTGCACGCTGATACTGGTATATATGGACACTGCACGCTGGTACTGGTATATATGGACACTGCACGCTGGTACTGGTATATATGGACACTGCACGCTGGTACTGGTATATATGGACACTGCACGCTGGTACTGGTATATATGGACACTGCACGCTGGTACTGGTATATATGGACACTGCACACTGGTACTGGTATATATGGACACTGCACACTGGTACTGGTATATATGGACACTGCACGCTGGTACTGGTATATATGGACACTGCACGCTGGTACTGGTATATATGGACACTGCACGATGGTACTGGTATATATGGACACTGCACGATGATACTGGTATATATGGACACTGCACGATGATACTGGTATATATGGACACTGCACGATGATACTGGTATATATGGACACTGCACGATGATACTGGTATATATGGACACTGCACAATGATACTGGTATATATGGACACTGCACGCTGGTACTGGTATATATGGACACTGCACAATGATACTGGTATATATGGACACTGCTCGATGATACTGGTATATAGGTGTCAATGAATGAGTGACAGTCCAGGTCTTCAGTTTTTACAGTGCTGATCATACATTACTTTTCTGTCCTAAGCAAGGGGGTCCATGTGTTCATCATAAACCATTAAGGATAGAGGCCAGGCCACCATTAATCTATATTATTCTGTCACTAGCCACATACATAAAAGAGATCAGCTGATCACACCATAGACCTGCTCTATTAGCTCTAAGTGACAGGATGACCTTTGCTTCATTAGCATCCTAAACAACAGACTCCATATTCCCTCTGCACAATACAGAAAGCAGCCCAGCAGTTGCAAGAATTAGAAAAACATGTCTGCTTTCTTCCTGTAACAGCACCACCTAGGGAGAAGTCTGGTATTGCAACTCAGTTTCCATTTCAGTAAATGGGATTGAGCTGCAATACCACTCATATCCTGAGGACAGATGTGGCGCTGTTGTTGGACAAAAGAAGCATCCTTGTTTTCTAATCCTTTACTAGTGCTTTAACCCTTCCCTCGCTAGTCCACAAGAACATTAACATTCTGAGGGAGTAACAAGTAATCACCTTCTTATCAAAGAAGTTATGTCAAACTTTGCAGAGCATGCCATGCCCACATTACTCACTAAGACCATGCCAGTCACGTGTCTCACCTGTAGGCTAGGCTCATGCACTCGAATAACCTGGTAAGCGTGGGATCAATGCTGCTTGCAGGGATAGTGCCCGACCTGTCCGGCTCCGTACTCCGATGTCTATCATCATTGTGCGGCGAGGAGACCATGAAGTGCCCGCTGTGAATCACCTGCAGTCGGGGCCGCAGCCCCTCACTATCCGAGTCAGAGTCGCTATCCTGAGCGGGCCCCTGAAGCTGCCCAGAGTTACAACCTGCCATAGTGTCAGCAGCCCGAGGAAGTGACAGCGAGGGACAGCAAGAACCTGAATTCACGCCCCTCCCTTATCAGCCGAGAATGAGAAGCAGAGTGCAACGCTCTAATTACAAAGCCCTCCAATCACAAGGCACGGGGCCCCAAGATCTGCGTAGCCACGCCTATTTCTCCTGAAGGGAAACACCCACATGTCATAGGCGTCCAGACAGGTGAATGTTGCATGGTTTGGCACTGCCGAGTGTTCCCAACCCTGTGCAGGTAACGTAGCCTGCAGCTAGGGAGGGATCCCAGGAACTGCACAGAGCAGATCACCTGCTGCGTATAGCGAAGTGGCCATAGACTGAGAGAAGTTTGGTGCATTTTAAAAGATGCCAGTTTCCAGGTACCCTGCAGCTTTAAGGAAGAGAGGGGTGTGGAGCTAAGCTGTAAGGATAATATTTACATTAGCTTTTGGGTCTAACAGCTCACCTTCTTCCTTGACTGGAGAGAAGAACAGTGGTCCAGGTCCTGGAGATGTTGTACCTGGAGCAACTTGTAATGGAAAAAGTTTCCAAGGAGGGCCCTGCGTAGCTTCAGGGGATCCTTGTGAAGGAACAGGAACAGCCAGCAGATCTCCCAGTAGCAGCAGCTCTAGAATTACAGAGAGGTAGGCCGACAAGGAGCGCACGTGCACCAGTCCGGCTCAGCCCCAGCCCCCCTGGGAGGCATCCCAAGAGAAAGGGTCACCCGGCGACACCCTGGGGGCTGCAGGGGCTCAAGGTACACATCTCCCCATGGCTGCACCTTCCCTCCCTGCCCCTTCAAGTGCCTTGCCTGCTCAGGGGGGAGGGGATGGACCGTCTGTAGCAAGTATTCATCACCCGGCTCCTGATAGTGGAAGTGACAGAGAGCCGGGTCCTTGCAGTTCATTCTCCCTGCAGCAGGTCTCGCCAGGCAGCGGGGGTGTGCACAAGTCCCCTGCTGCTTCCCGAAACCCAGAGAGGCAGGCACACAGGAGTGATCATTGGGAAGCCCAGAGGCTGACAGGCAGGAGAGCTCCCCTGGTCTCAGGCACACAGGAGTGCTCCCCCTCCCAAACTGCCTGTTCAACACAGGAACACGGGGGATTGCAGGACAGGAGTGAGCAGCACTCCTTATAGCTCCTTCAGCTATAGTAGCAGACACTGGAGCAGAGGCTGCTTGGAAATCAGCAGGAAGCCTGGAGCAAGGAGCCTCCTGCAGTGTGGATGACATTACAGGAGGTCACAGATCACGTGCCCCTTCCCCCTGGCAACAAGGAGTGCGGGCTGAGGGGAGGGGTGATGTTAGGGAGAACAGCCAACCACTCTCCAACAAGGCCAGGGACAGACTAGGTAGTTGCCAGGAAGAGCAACAGAGCCACAAAGGGAGGTCCAGAAGTCTTAGCTCCACCCCTTCACCCAAAGAGCGACCCAGACACAGGAGCCACCAGGCAAGGGGTCACAGGGCCCCCAGGGACACTAGTTCTGGGGTTGGGGCAAGATATCGCAGGGAGAGTGGCAGGTCATCCGGCAGAGAGCATCATCGTTTTGTCTCTGACTCCTCTTCTGAGTTTTTTTTTTTCAGATGGTCACCCTCCCTCTCAGCATGATGGCAGACGGAGGCACGGGAGTCATCATCGCCGCCAGCATGGGGACTCCAGAAGATCCAAGGCTCATCGCAGTAGCAGGCACTGCTCGCTTAGCCATTACTCCTCTTCTAGGTCATCAGCAATTTCCTCGCCCAAGGGGGCGTCACGGTACGCGGAGTGAACCCACAGCACCAGCGTCCCAGCTAGAGAGTCAGTGCGAGGTAGCATTACGCCCGGAGAGCATCGGTCAGTAGATCCACGCCTCGGGAGCTTCAACAAGACCTCGCGGCCTCCTCAGCAGTCACTACACAGATGCCAACAGCGCCAGCAAAGGAGGGTGAGTACACAGGTCTGACGGCCTGGTCATCCCTGTCCACTCCAGCTAGTGAGCCTACAGACTTAGTTAGCACATTGAAAGCCGTTCTCAAAAAATTAGAGGATAGAAAGGACTCTGCCAACAAGTTAGAAGATAAAACATCAGCTACACCAGGGGGGTCTTTACCCCAGCCCGATCGTGGTAGTGTTACAAGTTTGCTATTCAGGGATTCCCTATTCTGTGGGGTGGCAACGATGGGGACCCACTTAGCTGCAGATATACGGGACAAGATAGAAAAACAGAAATATGTTGATATTTGGTCGCTCCTGTCAGTGGACCATGTGACCGTTGACAAGGAACGTTCCTTTGAAAAGGGTTCGGACAAGAAGGTGAAGGCTGCCAAGACCTTTGGAAACTGTGTCCAGGCCTTCGCTATCCTGTCCCATACCTTATGTCAGAAGAAGCCAGAGAAAGGGCCGGAACTTTTCACTTACATGGACACCATCTATAGCTCATACAAGCTGCACGGAGGTGTGGCTTGGTGGCGCTATGATGAAGAGTTTCGCCGTCAGCTAGCCTTGGACCCTGCAGTTGGCTGGGTTTCGAAGGCTACGGATGTGTGGTTGCAGCTTATCCTGGCACAAAAGCCGTCGCGCCCCCATTCCACCAGGGGCCGCCGCCGTCGGACAGGCTTCCAGGGCTGCGGCCCCAAAACCAACTGCAGCGTTCTGGCTCTTTAACGAGGGCCACTGTCGCTTCCATGGGTCGAGTAAGTTCCGGCACGAGTGCTCCATATGAGGAGGGACACACTCAGCAGTGTGTTGCTTCAGGCGTGGAAAACCGGCGACCAAGGTGGGCAACACCGGCTCTACAGAGAACGCCGGTGAAAGGTCACATCCTTCGCCTCTGGTTTAAACATTATCCCATGAAGCAGGAAGCAAAGCTTCTTGAATCTGTTTTTTTCGACGGGTTTTTTATACCACATGAATTTTCGTCGTGTTTATTGTTGTGCGAGAACCTCAAGTCTGTTAAAGAAAACGTTGTTTTAACTAAAGAAAAGTTGCTCAAGGAAGTTTCGGTGGGCCGCATGGCTGGCCCCTTTTCAGACCCGCCGTTCCCGAACTTGAGGGTGTCACCGTTGGGCTTGGTTCCTAAGAAAAAGGCGGGTAAGTTCCGCCTCATACATCACTTGTCATACCCTCTGTGATGATGAGACCCTCAATTTATGTATCTTTCTCGGACATGTATCATTCTTCATTCGTATCAGTCTCACATATCTGTAGGAATGTAGAGCTGTGTTTACATTGGTGGTCAATTCGCTCCAGTGGTTTTATGTGCATACCATGGAGAGAGAGCCTTCCTGATAACCCAGGCACCCACCTTTCCTTCTAACCGGCATAGATTCCTCTTTTCGTGAGGAGAGGGCTGGCTGGGGGGGGGGGGTGAAGGGTGGGGCTGAACAGGGTCTTCATACGGAGGTGGGGTGAGGTTTTTTGTCTTTGTGTGGAGCCTGGAAGAGACAGAGCTAAGAGAGAGCTGTGCTCAGGTATTACTCTATACTTTATTCCCATTTTTGTTTTATGTGCTGTATCATCGCACTTTTGCTCGTATATTTATGCTTGATCATATTAATATTGTATATTTCTGTATATGCTATTAATTAGTACTGACCCACTTGGGTTATTAAAAATATAAAATTTATAAAGCTCATTTCATTCTATCCTACGAATCCGGTCCGCTTACATGTTGTGAGTGGAAGGTTAAGAAGGGTGATCGCAGGTAGGCCAAGGGGCTTGGCAAGGCGATATTCTTCACACCCTCCAGGAGCCTCAGTCAATGATGGCATATCACGTGAGGAAGCGGCGGTGTCATACACGTCCTTTGATAGGGCGGCGTTGTTGGTTTGGTCGGCGGGCTCTGGTGCGCTCTTGGCAAAGTCCGATATTGAATCGGCCTTTTTCACCTTTATACCCGTCCATCCGGACTGTTTCCACCTGTTAGGTTGTTGTTTAGATGGGGAATTTTTTGTAGACTTATGCTTACCCATGGGTTGTTCTATTTCATGTTATTATTTTGAATTGATTAGTTCATTTCTGGAGTGGATGGTGCGGTGGGAGTCTGGATCTTCGTCTGTCTTACATTATTTGGACGACTTTTTGTTCGTTGGTCCCCGAGGTTCCGATCAGTGTGCTTACCTTTTGGAAACGTTTCGGCAGCTGATGGAACGCCTAGGGGTACCACTTTCACCTGAAAAAATGGAAGGTCTGGCCACCGCACTTTCTTTTCTTGGAATTGAAATAGATACCAGGGACATGGTCTTTAAATTACCTGAGGATAAAATAGTCCGTCTACGTTCCTGCGTGGACACATTTGTAGGTGCAAAAAAGGTTACGCTCCACCAAATGCAAGTTTTGCTAGGCCTCTTGACGTTTGCATGCCGCATTATGCCAATGGGCAGGGCTTTTTGTCGTAGATTATCTCTGTCCATGAAAGGTGTGAAGCAGCCACACCATTTCATCAGTCATAAGGCAAATGAGGGAGGACCTGCCCATATGGCAGGTTTTTCTTCAGGAATTCAATGGCAGATTGTTGTTTCAACATCAGGAGGTAGAGAATGCCAGGTTACACCTGTTCACGGATGCTGCGGGAGCAGATGGTTTCAGGGCGATCCTGGGTACTAGATGGTGTAGTTCCAAAAGGCCCAGTCACTGGGAACAGATGGGTCTTACTAAAAACATGACGCTGTTGGAACTATTTCCCATAGTGGTGGCCCTGGAGTTGTGGGGTGAGTCTATAGCCAATTGCAGAATGTTTTTGGTTGGATAATATGTCAGTGGTCAATGTAGTTAATAGTCAATCCTCCAGTCTGGTTGTGCTGATGGTTCTCCTAGGACTGAAGTGGAGGGTTTATTGCGTGTCACTCTGTCTCTTTTAACTAAGCTTCGCGGCCGGTCGGTCACAGTGACTACTGTCTATAAGCACTTGGCGGGGGTCGCTTTCATGTTAAAATTAAGGGGATTAAAGGATATCACAAAACAATTCATAATACGTCAAATCTTAAAGGGTTGGCGTAAAGAGAGAGTTTTTTGGGACAGGAGGCGTCCAGTTTCCCTGGAGCTTCTTTCCAGTCTTTTTTCGTCAACGGCGGTGGTCTACTCAGACGCGTATGAGGCAAGCATGTTCCGGGCTGCCTTTGCAGTGGCCTTTTTCGCAGCATTGCGGGTAGGGGAGCGTGTCCCGGCAAGTAAAACTGCGCATGGGGGTCTGCGCTCCGTTGATGTTCTCGTGCACGGGAGGGATTTAAAGATTTGCATACGCCGTTCAAAAACCGATCAGCGCGCATTGGGTCATTGGTTGACAATCAACCCCCTCGGATCTAACATATGTCCGGTCGTGGCGGTCACTGCATATAGCAGGGTCAGAATTGACGGGGATCAATTTTTCTTGCATGCGTCAGGTTTACCTCTCAAACGTTTTCAATTTGGCTCAATATTCAAGTCTGGTTTACGGTGCGTGGGCCTAAACCCTTCAGAATTTGGGACTCACTCGTTCCGTATCGGTGCGGCGACGTTGGGAGAGGAGAGGGTAAAGAGGCTGGGTAGGTGGAAATCGGAGTGCTTTAGGACATACATTAGGCCAGATTTTCTATAAAAAAAAACCAAAAAAAAAACCCAGTGGTGATGGCTCGTTCTGCAGACGATTCTCCCATAATACTTGGGATACATTCAGGGGGTAATGATCTGGGGAAGGTCAAAGTAGGAGATCTGGTTTCTTTCATGAAGCTAGGGAGAGATCCCAGGAACTTCACAGGGCAGATCACCTGCTGCTTGCTAGAATAGAAATCTGCTTTATGGTACCATTCCCTTGTAGGCTGATAGTAATAGGGGGTTCACCAATAACAAAGCAAGTCAGTACCTGTATAGTATAACAAGTGCGATGATGTCATACAGTAAATGTATCCTTCAAGTCACTCTGAATTATGAAATACTTGTAAACAGTTTTCCATATACCGAGGCATAAAGACGGACCCCATAGTAACTTTTGGCTGGGCCCCTGCCTCAGGGCAATCAGAAATTACACACCACCAAAACTCTACTGCTCCGCCCCTCAAGAAATCAGAAGTTACAGGCCTTGCTGGCCCACACACGTTATGATGTCCCCTGCCCCCATATAGTATACTGCCCCATTTACTGGCCCCCACACAGTATCCTGACCCTTTAACTGACCCCCACTTGGTATCCTTCCCCTTTTACAGACCCCTACATGGTATCCTACCTCTTTTACTGGCCTCCACACAGTATATTGCCCTTTTACTGGTCCCCAGACGGTATACCGCCTCCTTTTATCGCCCCCATACTGTATATTGCCCCTTTACTCCCCGTACACAGTATATGGCCCTCTTTATTGCCTCCCACACAGTAAATTGCCCCCTTTACTGGTCCCTAAAGAGTATACTCGCCCCTTTATTGGCCCTGGATTACTCCAGCAGGTAATGGCTGATATTCACCCTTTCTCGCCCCTGTCCAGGGCCTTTCCCGCTTCGGCTTGCCGCACATTATGTCTCAATGCTGAAAAACATGAGGATGCAACGAACGCCCAAGCAGAGGAGGCCTTGGACAGGAGCAGGAATAGGTAAGTGAATATTGGCCGTTCTGTACTAGAGTAATTCAGTAGGTAACTATAGCCATGGAAGGATTTTTTTATTTTTTGGGACAAAGTTATATATAAGGGTCTTATGGAGAAAAAAAGAAAAAAAGATATGGACCGCACATCCCAATCTTATACATTGATCTAATGCTTTTCAGCAAAATCTACAAAAATGAACATGAGGTTCTTAGCATACATATTGATCATGATGCATAAGCCCACTAGCCACTTCACGGCAACCTCTGTATAGTGGGTCCCTACTCTACTGGGTGTGGAGCCGCACAGCAACCACCACCACCGCAATGCAGTGACCACAGGGGGAGCGACCCAGCGGTCCAGCAACACCCTTGCCACCAGACCAAGCCCCCAGGCTCTGGGCCACAGAAGCGCTGTGGGTGCTGCATTGCGGTGATCAATATGTATATTAAGAACTTCATATTCATTTTTGTAGATTTTGCTGAAAAGCATTAGATCAATGTATAAGATTAGGATGTGCGGTCCATGTCTTTTTTTTTTCTCCATAAGTGTTATATCTAGGGGTCTCTAATCCAAATTTTTAGGCCATGTCCCCCTTCACCTATTCCCTATTTATAGGTCAAAAGTCTTGGTAAGATAGTGCAGTATGCTGTACTATGTTGTCCAGTATGGCTACATTTATATCTGAACTGTGATTCTGTTATTGATTTTTCTGTTCCGCCAAAAGAACTGAATAAAAAAGGATCAATTTAAACACCCATTGATTTTGTGGAATCGTTTTTTAGACAGGGGAAAAAGCCATGCATAAAGGACTTTTTTTTCATTTAAAAAGATCCACAACAGAAAGTGGCAAATCAGTTTTTTTTTTAAACATTGAAGTCAATGGTAGACAAATACAAAAGGAAGGTAATACATTTATATCTGTCTGTCCATCCTTTTTTCTCTGATGGATCTGTCAAAATCTGAACCATAGCTCAAATGTAGCCGAAAATACCAGACTTCATATGCTGCACCCTTCAATATTTTACACAGGACTTCTCCTATGCGTACTATGCCCCCTTAGTGCCCACATGCAGTATAATGCCCCTTCAGTGATTCCCTCACAGTATACTGCCCCCTTAGTGGTTTCCACACAATAGAATGCTCCCTTAGTGGTGTACATACAATATTATGCCCCCACAGGGTAGAATGCCCTATTAGTGGCCCCGCAGAATATATTGCCCCTAGTTCCCCCACAGATGGTTCCTTAGTGCCTTAAAGAGTATAAAGTCCCATTAGTGGCCCCCTCAAAATATATTGCTCCCTTAGTGCCCTCAGAGTTGGCCCTTTAATACCCCACGCTGTATAATACCCTCTTTACTAGCCCACACACGGTATAATGCCCCCTTTACTGGCTCCCACACACAGTATAATTTCTGGCACCTGCGCAATATAATACCCTTTTCACTAGCACCCCTACAGTGACAATAAGCTGCTACCTATTGAATTATTCACTGATTCCCGATCCTCCACAGCCACACCTACTCTTCAGTTCCAGTCTGGTGCAGGTGGCCTTTCAGTACACACCTATGCATGCCACTGCACCCCATGTCGTCAATGAGTGTACTTATATAACATGGGATAACGTAAGGCAGCCCCTAGTGTTTGTTTGATATAATGAAATATTACATACAATTCCCTTTGTTCTCTGTCTTATCTGATATTGAAGTTTGACTTTTACTGGTATTGTAAAGTGAGAGCAATGTGCACTACGAGAGTTCTTTATGTTACATAAGACTGCAGGTCAGAGTTCTTGACAGAGTAATATATGTAAGGTGACACGTAGATGGCAGCATGGAGGCTCCATGGTTAGCACTTGCAGCGCTGGAGTCCTAGGTTCATATCCAACCAAAGACAACATCTGCAATGTTCTCCGTGTTTGCGTGGGTTTCCTCCCACACTCCAAAGATATACTGATAGGGAATGTAGATTGTGAGCCCTATATGGGACAGTGATTGACATCATCTGTAAGGCGCTGCAGAATATTATCATGATACATAAGCAAGTTTTTGTCTTTGATAGTTTGCAGTGGGTGGTATTACTGACACGCTCAATAAACTGCCTCGTCTGAGGTCCTGTGAGACACACCCCTTGTTTCATGATTGGTTCAGGGACCAATAATAAGACCAGGGGTGTGTCCTAGAAGACCTGAGACTCCCTGCAGGCACTGTAGCTAAAATGTAGTCACTGATCACAGCTGTACGCAGGGGCGCACCGCTAATGAGGCAAAGTGAGGCGACCGCCTCAGGCGGCACTGTCCATCACTGTCTGGGGGGGTGGCATTTTTACTATTTATTTAATGTAAACCAGCCCAGGACAAGCCGCTTTAAAAAAAACAACGCTGAGCGGGGCCTGTCCTGGGCTGGGTTACGAGAAGTCCGCATCACAGCACAGGCGGCGATACAATGACGTCATTGTGTCGCCTACGCTGAGACACAGATGTCGCGGACAAGAAGAGGAGGCGGCGGCTACATCAAGGCATCGCAGGTAGGTGCGGATAACTTTTTTTTTTTTTTTTTTTATATATATATATATATATATATATATATATATATAAATAGGCTGTAACCTGCTGGAGTATTCCCGGCAGTTAACGGCCTATTTATTTACCTACCCCGCGTCTGCTCATGGCCGCCCCTGGTTCCACTGTGAGCAGCCGCGGGCCTCAAATACTACTATTATTATACTCCGGGGTCTTTTCAGACCCCGGAGTATAATAATCGGAGACCCAGGGGAGGTGAAGGAACATAAAAACAATGCTACTCACCTCTCCTGCGATCCGATGTTACTCCGAGCAGGCTTGGGCACTCTGGTGACATCATCAGGTCGCGTCGCCGGCCTGATCACGTGACGTGTGTGCAATTAAACAGGGCTGAAAGCTGCGGGAAGTGCACCGTGTCCAGGATAGGTAAGTAACACTAGTTTTTATGTTTGTCACCTTCCCTGGGTCTCCGATCATTATACTCTGGGGTCTGAAAGGCATAATACAGTGTGCAGGGGCCACTGCAGGCCGTAATACTGTGTGCAGGGGCTGCTGTGGAACATTATAGTGTGTGTAAATGGGGTGCTATAAACGGGCTATGGCGCCTGTTTATATTATACGCTGTCTGTTTATAGTGACCGTGTGATGTAATTACAGCCTTGTCACATGGACGTGTATAGGACGAGGCTGTAGTTACATTGCATGGCCGCTATGAGATGAATGACACTATGTGAACAGACAAGTGGTCACAGCGCTTACAGAGGTACCATTCAAACAGCTGATCAGTAGGGGTCCTAGGTTTTTGAGCCCCACTGATTAGTTTATTAATGACCTGGAAAACCTTTTAATTAGTTAACACCTGGGGCATTATTAATAAGGGGCACTATTTATACAGGGTACACACAGACATTATTAATATAAAGATGCACTTGGGGGTATTATTCATTATGGGGGTTATATCATATATTTTATAATTGGGGTAGCAGCAGGATGGGTGTACAGGTGAGGACAATGTGAGTTGGATGCCTGGAAAAGTGAGGAGCCAAAGATGTCTGTGATGCAAACTTTACAGAGACAAGTCACAGCTGGGAGAAGTCATGGCTGTCCAAAGGGAAGAGAAGGGAAATGTGAAGGATTAGTCAGAGACGTCACCTGTAAGTCACAAAATGTTACTGCCCTGTATACACCTAAATGATAGAGGATAAATACCTGATTGATGGGGGTCTGTCTGCTGAGTCCCCCACTGAGCCTGAGAATTGGGTTTTTTACCCCCACTGGTTGGGAATTCAGCCTGGCTGCAGCCATATATATAGGTGTGTCACTTGCTGGATGGACGAACCCGCGGGGCTCTCATTCACTTCAATGGGAGTGCCGAAGATACCCGAAGTACAGTACTCAGCTATCTGCGGGGCTCCTATTATAGAGAATGGGCACCACGTGGGCTCGTCCATCCACCAAGCAGAAGATGTGTGAAGTTACTTTCACTGTTAATGCCGTGTTGTTGATCTGATACTGAAGTAATGCAGTAAGAAGAATTCTTAAAAACTGTTTTATAACTTTGTGTATTGTGTATATTGTGCGACGATAACAGTGTGTGAAGCTAGCAGCATGGAAATTCAATTTTTTTTTGGGGGGGGGGGGGGGGGCGTATTTCTATAGTCCGCCTCAGGCAGCAAAGAGGCTAGGTTTACCACTAGCTGTACCGCAATGGAACTGAGCTACAAAGTAGCCAAGAAGAATAATCTGTAGCATCTATACATTTTTAATTTTATATAGATAAATAGCAGGTAATCGTAATCTTCAGGTACTGACATATATAGTATTCTGACTTAGAGATAGTGTTCCTGCTAATATCTATAGTGGTATAAGGTGATTTAGAAAGTAATAACTCACTTTTTGGTGAACTAGGATGGTGAAGGATTTAGGCTGAGGCCCCAACTTGCGGAAACGCAGCTTTTTTTGTTTCAGATTTTGTTGCATTTTTTTGAGCCAAAGCCAAGAATGTATACAAAAGGAATGGGAAATATATAGGAAGTACTTATACTTCTACCTTCTGCTCATTCCACTCCTGGCTTTGGATCAAAAAAACACAACAAAATCTGCAACAAAAAAAGTTGCGTTTCCGCAATGTGGGGCCTTAGCCTTAAGGTTATCCAGTCTCCAAAAATTATCTGCAAATACATCCACAGCAGTGCTAAATACTCACTGTTCCCTTGTGTACCTTTTTCTTGGCTTTATTTTAGGCCCGATTAACATCTGCGTTCGGGTTTCCGATCGGGGAGTCTTTTTGGGGACCCCCCCGAACAGAAACCAATACGCATAAAAAAGCGGTTTACCTGGGAAACCCGCAGACCCTATGTGGTTTCCGCACGAAGCGGAAAGCGTTGCATGCAGCACTTTCTTCTTCATGTTTCCGCATGTTTCGTGCGGAAACCACACGGACCCCATTAGTCTATCTGTAGCGCTCTAAAAAGTTTATGGGTTAACAAATAATATCAATGGAGGTTCTAGACACTGGTCTAGGGCATTTTTTGGCCCTGACTTGTTATGTGTGACTAATTTTGCAGTATATTTTGCAGTATACCTGCACCAATGTAAGTCAATGAGGTCGCACTGCAAACCAGAAGTTGATGTGTATGTGATCTGTGATTAAATATTGCAGCATTGTCCTTTGACCTCTGTGCTAACACAAGTAAAACAGGTCGCACTGCAACCCAAAAGTTGCTGTGACTATGACTCAATACAAATCTATTGACCTATCTTACTGCAGGTGTCGTATGGAGACATGGTGGTCAAACTTTCGGGGTGAAAATGTCATCATTTAACTGTGTGTGAATAAAATCAAGTGATTTAGAAATCTATGTAAAAGAAACAGATGTACGCTAACATTTAGGTTAGTGAACAGTTAAAGGGAGTCTACTACCTTTCCCAAGCATATTCACCTGTTGCCACCACATTACAGAGCACATTACAGTGATAATATAATATATAGCTTTGTTATGTATGTCACTTTTGTAGAAAAACAAGTTTAAAGTCTTAGGCAAGTGAGGCAGTTGCCTGGGGGCAGGTCTTCAACTCCCTGGAGCACTGGTCTTGCCACTCAGACCCCTACCATCTCCTGCTTGTACCACCCTGTGCAGTGAGAGTTGATCCTCCGACTGCTATAACATTACCTAGTCTACTTGAGTAGCAAGTGCAGTGCTCCCAGGGCTGAAGGCCCGCCCCCAGTGCACCAACTACCTCATTTACATAAGGCTTCAAACTTGTTTTTCTCCAAATCTACAAAAGCGACATACATGACAAAGATATGTTGTTGAAGACAGTTGAATATGCTTGGGGAAGGTGATACACTCCCTCTCTGTCCAAAAATTGTAGCCCTTTAGTGCCATAGACAAGAGTGGTGGTCAGAATTGCAGTGTACCCACAGCCTTATACAGATATACAAATCCAAATGTAAAGAGCTCCCCCTAATGGTAGCTGGTTGAAAATATTTTTAAAGGGAGTCTGTCACCAGAACCCAGCATATCAGCCTAGTCCCAGAGATACAGTGGGGGGGAAAAAAGTATTTAGTCAGCCACCAATTGTGCAAGTTCTCCCATTTAAAAAGATGAGGCCGGCCTGTAGTAATTGACATCATAGGTAGACCTCAACTATGAGAGACAAAATGAGAAAACAAATCCAGAAAATCACATTGTCTGATTTTTTAAGAATTTATTTGCAAATTTATGGTGGAAAATAAGTATTTGGTCACCTACAAACAAGCAAGATTTCTGGCTCTCACAGACCTGTAACTTCTTCTTTAAGAGGCTCCTCTGTCCTCCACTCATTACCTGTAGTAATGGCTCCTGTTTGACATTATCAGTATAAAAGACACCTGTCCACAACCTCAAACAGTCACACTCCAAACTCCACTATGGTGAAGACCAAAGAGCTGTGGAAGGACACCAGAAACAAAATTGTAGACCTGCACCAGGCTGGGAAGACTGAATCTGCAATAGGCAAGCAGCTTGGTGTGAAGAAATCAACTGTGGGAGCAATAATTAGAAAATAGAAGACATACAAGACCACTGATAATCTCCCTCCATCAGGGGCTCCACGCAAGATCTCACCCCATGGGGTCAAAATGATCACAAGAACGGTGAGCAAAAATCCCAGAACCACACAGGGGGACCTAGTGAATGACCTGCAGAAAGCTGGGACTAACGTAACAAAGGCTACCATCAGTAACACACTACGCCGCCAGGGACTCAGATCCTGCAGTGCCAGACGTGTCCCCCTGCTTAAGCCAGTACATATCCGGGCCCATCTGAAGTTTGCTAGAGAGCATTTGGATGTTCCAGAAGAGTATTGGGAGAATGTCATATGGTCAGATGAAACCAAAGTAGAAATGTTTGGTCGAAACACAACTCGTCGTGTTTGGAGGAGAGTGAATGCTGAGTTGCATTCAAAGAACACCATAACTACTGTGAAGCATGGGGGTGACAACATCATGCTTTGGGGCTGTTTCTCTGCAAAGGGACCAGGATGACTAATCCGTGTACAGTCATGGCCAAAAGTTTTGAGAATGATACAAATATTAATTTTTACAAAGTCTACTGCTTCAGTTTTTCTAATGGCAATTTGCATATACTCCAGAATGTTATAAAGAGTGATCAGCTTAACAGCAATTACTTGCAAAGTCAATATTTGCCTAGAAAATGAACTTTATCCCCCAAAACACATTTCAACATCATTGCAGCCCTGCCTTAAAAGGACCACCTAACATCGTTTCAGTGATTGCTCCATTAACACAGGTGTGGGTGTTGATGAGGACAGGGCTGGAGATCAATCTGTCATGATTAAGTAAGAATGACACCACTGGACACTTTAAAAGGAGGCTGGTGCTTGCCATCATTGTTTCTCTTCTGTTAACCATGGTTATCTCTAAAGAAACACGTGCAGTCATCATTGCACTGCACAAAAATGGCCTAACTGGGAAGAGTATTGCAGCTAGAAAGATTGCACCTCAGTCAACAATCTATCGCATCATCAAGAACTTCAAGGAGAGAGGTTCCATTGGTGCCAAAAAGGCTCCAGGGCGCCCAAGAAAGACCAGCAAGCGGCAGGACCGTCTCTTAAAAGTGTTTCAGCTGCGGGATCGGGCTACCAGCAGTGCAGAGCTTGCTGAGGAATGGCAGCAGGCAGGTGTGAGTGCATCTGCACGCACTGTGAGGCGGAGACTCTTGGAGCAAGGCCTGGTCTCAAGGAGGGCAGCAAAGAAGCCACTTCTCTCCAGAAAAATCATCAGGGACAGACTGATATTCTGCAAAAGGTACAGGGAGTGGACTGCTGAAGACTGGGGTAAAGTCATTTTCTCTGATGAATCCCCTTTTCGATTGTTTGGAACATCTGGAAAACAGCTTATTCGGAGAAGAAGAGGTGAGCGCTACCACCAGTCTTGTCTCATGCCAACTGTAAAGCATCCTGAAACCATTCATGTGTGGGGTTGCTTCTCAGCCAAGGGAATCGGCTCTCTCACAGTCTTGCCTAAAAACACAGCCATGAATAAAGAATGGTACCAGAATGTCCTCCAAGAGCAACTTCTCCCAACCGTCCAAGAGCAGTTTGGCGCTCAACAATGCCTTTTCCAGCATGATGGAGCACCTTGCCATAAAGCAAAGGTGATAACTAAATGGCTCAGGGAACAAAACATAGAGATTTTGGGTCCATGGCCTGGAAACTCCCCAGATCTTAATCCCATTGAGAACTTGTGGTCAATCATCAAGAGACGGGTGGACAAACAAAAACCAACAAATTCAGACAAAATTAAAGCATTGATTCTGCAAGAATGGACTGCTATCAGTCAGGATTTGGTCCAGAAGTTGATTGAGAGCATGCCAGGGAGAATTGCAGAGGTCCTGAAGAAGAAGGGTCAACACTGCAAATATTGACTTGCTGCATTAACTCATTCTAACTGTCAATATAAGCTTCTGTTACTCATAATATGAATGCAATTATATTTCTGTATGTGATAAAAACATCTGACAAACACACATAAAAACCAGAGGGCAGCAGATCATGTGAAAATATAATATTTGTGTCATTCTCAAAACTTTTGGCCATGACTGTACATGAAAGAATGAATGGGGCCATATATCGTGAGATTTTGAGTGCAAACCTCCTTCCATCAGCAAGGGCATTGAAGATGAAATGTGGCTGGGCCTTTCAGCATGACAATGATCCCAAGCACACCGCCAGGGCAACGAAGGAGTGGCTTCATAAGAAGAATTTCAAGGTCCTGGAGTGGCCTAGCCAGTCTCCAGATCTCAACCCCATAGAAAACCTTTGGAGGGAGTTGAAAGTCCGTGTTGCCCAGTGACAGCCCCAAAACATCACCGCTCTAGAGGAGATCTGCATGGAGGAATGGGCCATCATACCAGCAACAGTGTGTGCCAACCTTGTGAAGACTTACAGAAAACGTTTGACCTCTGTCATTGCCAACAAAGGATATATAACAAAGTATTGAGATGAACTTTTGTTATTGACCAAATACTTATTTTCCACCATAATTTGCAAATAAATTCTTAAAAAATCAGACAATGTGATTTTCTAGATATGTTTTCTCATTTTGTCTCTCATAGTTGAGGTCTACCTATGATGACAATTACAGACCGGCCTCATCTTTTTAAGTGGGAGAACTTGCACAATTGGTGGCTGACTAAATACTTTTTTTCCCCACTGTAGATAGGTTAGGGTCACCCTGAATCAGTGTTTTCCTCTTGTGAATTGGTAAGTCATTACTAAGATTATCATTTTTGTCATTATGCAAATTAGCTCTTTGGAGCAATTAATTTACAGTGATATGCAATTCAGGTTGCAAGTGGCCCATGAGTAGGCCAGTGCCTGCAAGGGCTCGGACTCCCTACTTTATTTGTTGCCTCCTTGGCCCTGATTGACACCTGCAACCTTCGCTGCAGAAAACTAAATGGCATTTCATGTTTTGTAGCAATAATGTCTGGGAAGAGTCACATGATCCGCATTTGCCAGCTTCATTAAATAGAGAGAAAATAAGTACAAAGGTCTTTGTGAACAGCTGGAGCAAACACACTGGGCACAGCAACATGTGGAAACAGCTGCAAGTTAACTCCTTCACAGCTGTTATTATTGTTGTAGTTATGGTAAGGTCAGAGGCGTAGCTAGGGGTTCAGCACAGGGGGGCGAACATGTCCAAGTGGGCCCCCAACTTAGGTATTCCGATATTATCACTATACGGTGACCGTATAGTGGTATATATCAGCTCTACTCAGGGCTCTGCAGACGATTTAGGTGAATACAGGGCAGTAACATTTAGTTACTTACAGGTGACGTCTCTGACTAATCATTCACATTTCCATTCCGTTTCTCTTCCATCTGGACCGTCATGACCACTTCTTTCAATCTCTGTAAAGTTTGCAGAACATACGTCTTTGGATCCTTACTTTTCCAGGCACCGACCCACATTATCCTCACCTGTGCACCCATTCTAATGCTACCCCCAATTATAAAATATATAATATAACCCCCCATAATGAATAATACTCCCAAGTGCATCTTTAAATTAATAACTTCCCTGTGTACCCTTTAAATTATGCATCTTATTAATAATACCCCAAATGTTTCCTAATTAAAAGGTAAAAAAATAATTAGTGGGGTTCCAATACCTAGGACCACCAGGATCAGCTGTTTGAATGAACCGTGGTACCTGTGTAAGCGCCGTGGCCCCTTCTCTGTTTACACCGTGTCATTCATCTCATAGTGGCCATGTAATGTAACTACAGCCTCGTCCTATACACGTCCATGTGACAAGACTGTAATTACATCACACGGTAGCTATAAACAGACAGCGTGTGATATAAACAGGTGCCATAGTCCCTTCATATAGCTGATCAGTGGGGATTCACTGATCTCTTATTGATGATTTATTCTGAGGATATGTCATCAATAAAAATGAGGTGGAAAACGCCTTAAGGCTAGGGCTGCATGTGGTGTAAATGCCATGGTTTGGCCACGGTGTGAACTCCGCAGAAAAAACGTAGCATTTTACAGTTCCTATACAGTTCTAGCGAATCCCATCCACACACTGCTGAAAAATATGCGCAGTGGACACGCTGTTATTTCCAAAACCGTTGCGGTTTTGGAAATCGCAGCATGTCAATTATACCTACGGAAACGCTGGCGGTTTCCTTATAGGTATAATGGAAGCAGAAAGTCCACAGAGAAAACCTCTGCGGACTTTCTGTGAAAAGCGCTGTGGGAAAAACCGCGATGCGTTACCGCTGTGGTTTTTCCTGCAGCGCTTTTTTTTTTACTTGGAACGCTACGTGGGGCCTTAGCCCTTCTATAAAAGAACCTCCTTAAGTTCATAATGCCTCTTATATAAATGACCCCCCTATCGTGATAATGCACTCTAATATAAATAACCTTCCCCCTTGTATTCCTAATGCCCCCTAATAGCCCTTATATAAATGACCCCCCATCGTCATAATGACCCCTCCCTTATAATTATAATTCCCCCTCCTAACAACCCCTTTAGGGTGGGTTCACACTTGCGCTTGAGTCCGTCCGCTGCCAATCCGAGTGAAAATCTCGGAAAACAAGATAGGCATCAGATACCGACAGGTTAGCGACGCATTGCTTAAAAACCCATTCATTTGAATGGGTTTTTAAAGCAATGCGCGGCGGGTTTGCACTTACACCCTCTGCGCCGCAAATCCAGTTTTTTTGTTGGAAACAAAGTCGGACATGCAGGACCTTGTGTCCAACGAAAAAAAACGGCTGCACTAAAAAAAGATACAAAAAAAAAAGTTCTACTCACTTACCTGCGATTCTGAAGAATGGAGCCGCCGCTTTCTCTTCTTGATGCGCGCTCTATGTGCAGGGTCCACGCACAGGAGAGCACGTCCTGTGCCAAGAGCAGACATGTTCTGTCTGTAATTTCAGTGTCTTGTAAACCGCAGACCTGAAGTGGCTTGCGGTTTACAAGACAGTTGCAGGATGGGTTTTAACTGTCTGCAGACACCGGGGCAGCCGCCCCCTCTGACCCCCTTGCTAGTTACGCCACTGGGTAAGGCTGGGTTTTACACGGTGCTTGTTTAGGTTAGGTTCACACAGCACTTTTTTGCTGAAGAACTGCGTGTGTTTTTTAATTGCAGTAATGAATAGCACTTGTTTCTATACATCTCGCCTGTATACTAAATGCCATTAAATTGAAAGTCTTTACTTGCCATTAGCAAAAAAGCACAGTGTAAACCCAGCTTAAGGCCAGGCCTCACATTACGAAAACGCAGCGTTTTGGCTGCGACAGGAATGCAGCAACAAAAAAACGCTGTGTTATAACTTACCTGCAAAGTGGATGGGATTCAGGCTAATCCCATCCACACATTGCAGAAAAAAAAACGCTTGTGTTTTTGGAAATCGCCCCACGTGGCGTAAATGCCTTGGTTTGCCTGCAGCATAAATGCCGTGGAGAAAAACGTGGTGTTTTACAGTCTCAGCAAAGTGAATCCCATCCCCACTTTGTGGAAAAATAAGTGCAGCGGGCATTCTGCCATTTCCTAAACCGTTGCATGTCAATTATACCTATAGGGAAACCGCAGCATTTCCATAGGTATAATTGAAGCAAAAAGTCCCCAGAGGAAACCTCTGTGAACTTTCTGTGAAAAGAGCTGCGGGAAAAACCACGATGCGTTGCCACCGTGGTTTTCCCGCAATGCTGTTTTGCTGCAGGACGCTACGTAGGGCCTTAGCCTAATGTTTGAAACCTCTTTACAGCCTGCTCTGCACCACCAAAAATGAGATCATATGAAAAAGTATTAAATGGGCTGTGGTTGACATTCTAGTTTTTAGCAGTTATTATTCAGTAATAAATGTTATAAGAATAATCAGTCTGACATTAATAAAATAAAAAGCTTTCAGAGTTGGCTGCAACATGTTGTCCGCTGTTTTTTTGACTTCACTTTTTCTGTAGAGACTAAAATAAGCAGAACCATTACAAGCAGGTTGGTGCTGCCACCAGCTGGTAGACGACATTTTTGAACTGGTATGCAGGGGACTCAGTCCATAACATTTGAAGTTGGTAAACTGGGAGAGGTGGAGATCTACTATAATAATGTGGACGGTTCTGAAGATAGAAAAGTATTTTCAAGAAAATGACCCCAGAGAAGTCTTTAGGCTTGGAACTATTTTTTTCTACTTTATTTTATTTTTAAATAGGTCACTGTAGTCCTCCAATTAGAGGGTATTCCCATGTGGCAGACTTGTTGCAGAAATTAGTGTGACTGAGGCTAAGGCCCCACGTTGCAGAAATGCAGCGTTTTCGGAGTAACAAATGCTGCATTTTACAGTACCAGCAAAATAAATAAGATTTTGGTTAAACTCATCCACACATTGCGGAAATAAAGAAATGCAGAAAAGCTTCTTTTTGAAAACTGTGTGTGTTTTTGAAAATCGCAGCATGTTAATTTTATCTGAAGAATCGCAAGAATTTTCCCTATAGATTTAATAGGGGAAGGAAAAAAGCAGAGAAAAACACTGCAAAAAGTCAATGAAAACAACTGCGGAAAAATTCCAATACGTTTTCACTCCTTTTTTTTTTTTTTGCTGCGATTTGCTATGTGGGGCCTCCATGTGAATGGGGTTATTTTGGCTGCAAGCTCAAAGATTTCTGCAAACCCCTTTAAGTGAATGGGACAATCACAGAAATTGCTTCCACTAACATATGTGTGAATACACCCTAAAGGCCTGTTAGCACGGGAGAAAAAGCTGCTGATTTTGAGGAGGATTAGGCGCCAAAATCAGCATTCTGCCTTGATTCTGCCTACCATTGGTTTATCAAGGAAGAAATAAGCATCCTGCTCGATCTTGCTGCGGATTCAGCTGATTCAAGAAAAGTGTGAGACTCCCCACTGATTAGACCCATTCATCTGGGGGGGAGGGAAGGGGCGGAATGAAGAGGAATCAGTCGCAGCAAAAGAGAAGGTTTCCTCTGCAGACTTTCTGCTTCCATTATACCTATAGGGAAACCGCCGGCATTTCCGTAGGTATAATTGACATGCTGCGATTTCAAAAACTGCAACGTATTTTTCCGCAATGTGTGGATGGGATTAGCTAGAAAACGTGTTTTTTTTTTTTTTATGCAGCGTTTCTGCCACGTGGGGCCCCAGTCTCAAGTTCCTCTTCGTTTTCTGAAGTTAAGAATCTGCAGCAGAAAGTGACCTGTGGTGTAGATCTTGGCTGCAGCATGCCAATTTATCTCAATTTATCCCAATAGTGCTATATAGGTGCCCCCTATAGTCTTAGTCTGGCCATACACATTCAATTTTAGACTGCTAAAGAGGCAGATTTCGAAAGCTCAACAAATAATCGTGCCATACAGCCAACCATTAGCTAGAGCTGGCCACAGCTAAAATCGGTTGTGTTGGGTTTTTTTTTTTTGGCTGGAATCATTTGTGTATGGGCAAGACTGACAAACCTGAGGATGGTTTGTGTATTGTGGGGGTGGGCTGGTCAAAAACTCAGAAATCTTGTGAGCTGAGAAAAATGTGGAAACTTGTTTTAATATGGAATAGTTTTTATTTTAACTTGTTTTCAATCAAACTTTTTTCATAAAATTGTTTTATAAAGATGACATTTACTTTGTGAAACTTCCTTTTTACTGTCATAGTTTATTCTGGTAAAGATCATGCTTTTGGGTAAACATCTGAGTGCATTTCGATATGCACTTACTTCTGTGGGGTATTCTGATCCATTCTGTTCCCATGAAAGGGAGAAGGATAAAACCTGCACTTTTCAACGGAATGGCCCATCAGATATTCCCTTGGATGGCATACTCGGACGTGTGTGCAAGGAGCCTTAAAATGGAAGACGATCTACCCGTAATGACCACCTTTCAAAGGCAAGTCGTTTGACAATCGGTCATTCACAGTGGGTGACAGGAAAACTCCGAAATAGAAAGGACAAATCACAGGATTGGGTTTTCACAAATATAATGTTAAGATAAAATTTAACCTTTAATGATATACTGTAGATTAAAATGAGTGCCAAACAAACAGCTACATTACACTAAGATACCCATAGTCAAATATGGGTTTAAGAGACCAATAAATATACACTCTTATGCTGGAACTGATAGCATGCATCAGTCTTCCACTAAAAAGTTCAGGCTGACTGGTTAAAATAATCAAATCCTACACACCACCTTGGGGAAGATTGCTAATACCCTCACTAGTCCTATAAATGAAAGTGGAATATAGCTGGCTAGATAATAAGCTAATAAACAGATAAAGCATGACCAGATAGACCCTTGGATATACAGGTCGACCGTCTCCCCCAGGATATATAGTGTCCAGCTCCACCCAACACTGCTAAATAATGACCACTCAGGACAACTAAGGGTAGCAACTAATAGATATCATAAATTCTCAACATGTTTCTCTCGCCTACTGAATAGCGCAAGATCATCAGGAGATAGTAAAAAGCAAGATAAGGAGAATTGCGGTTAAACCACATTTCCCAAAGCCTGAATGGTAGGCTCTGGTACTTGCAAAATAGCCGACCGCCGGCATCTATTAGTTGCTACCCTTAGCTGTCCTGAGTGGTCATTATTTAGCAGTGTTGGGTGGAGCTGGATACTATATATCCTGGGGGAGACGGTCGACCTGTATATCCCAGGGTTTAGCTGGTCATGCTTCATCTGTTTATTAGCTTATTATCTAGCCAGCTATATTCCACTTTCATTTATAGTACTAGTGAGGGTATTAGCAATCTTTAAGTGAACATTTACGTATTGGTTGCTGGGACTTGTAGTGCACCTTCCCCAAGTTGGCGTGTAGGCTTTGCTTATTTTAACCAGTCAGCCTGAACTTTTTAGTGAAGAACTGATGCATGCTATCAGTTCCAGCATAAGAGTGTATATTTATTGATCTCTTAAGCCCATATTTATATACTGTATGGGATATTTATAGGGACTATGGGTATCTCTGTAATGTAGCTGTATGTTTGGCACTCATTTTAATCTATAGCATTAAAGGTTAAATTTTATCTTAACATTATATTTGTGAAAACTCAATCATGTGATTTGACAATTGGTCAGTTACATTAAATTTTATCAATCGACCTGTCATTCAAGATTTCAGCATTCCTTTGATCACTGGGCATAGATCAGAAAAGAATATTTGTTTAGACAATCATTCCTAGAATCATCACCCTGTATAAATAAGCATTAATAAAGTATAGCTGGACAAAGTACACAGATACTATACTAGTGCACAATTGTGATCAGCCTTTACTCTTGCGCACATCGTCCCCATTGTATATGAGCTTTGCTTGAAAAGCCTGAGGAATTTGTTTCCCCCATTTTAGCTAAACCTGAAAAATGCCATAACTAAAATAGAAGAAATGCAGAAAATATTGCTTAAAAAAGCAATTATTTTCCTCCCCATTTCTGCATACATTCTGCATATTATACAAACAAAATATATTAATTTGTTTTCTGACCTTGTAAAAGTAGTTACGGGGAAATTTATTAATGTATTTAATGTAGTGAAATTAAGTTCAGCTTCTTGTAATATGTTTAGCATTTCTTCAAGTTTCTACGAAATTAGTTTCACTAAATGGCATGACCACGAAATTGCAATTTCTAAAGCAAAGCCTACTGGGCTTACTTGGAAGAGATAATTACGGGAATTTTACTATGGTGCAAATAGAATATCCTCACAGTAGAAGAGGAGTATAATTATTTGTGTATGTATCAGGTGGTTAAGAGTATATATAAAGTGAAGGAGAATTTCCAGGCTATCTTCATTGAGAATTGTTGGTCTCCCCATGATCACCAGGTATTACACCAATGACTTCTTGCCATGTCATCAGCTAGAACTACTGATAATGTAAGTGACTATTCCTATATCATGTTCACATTTCATATTATAGAGTTGCACAAAGTTACTCAAAATCTTCAAAGCAGTAGTCCCGGAAAATTATGTTTGGCTCAGTTCACACTAGTTGTGAAGTCTGGTGTTATGATATTCCTATAGATTTATGGGCAAATATGGGTGTCCTATTGGGATAGTTTGCCCAGATATGTTGGGATCTTTAGATGTATGCAGCTTCCCGCCCCCAGTGTACCAAATGCTTCAAGAACCCTAGGGGGTCTAAGAAATGCAAAAAAAAGTTTAAAAAAAAAAAGTAAAAAAAAAAATATTAAAAATTCAAATCACCCCCCTTTCCCTAGAACACATATAAAAGTACTTAATTACTGTGAAACACATACACATTAGGTATCCCTGTGTTCAAAAATGCCCAGTCTACAAACCTATACAAATAATTTTCCCCGTATGGTGAATGCCTTAGTGGGAAAAAAAAAATCTAAATTGCAGAATCACAGTTTTTTCATTGTTTTGCCTCTGATAAAAATTTGAATAAAATGTGATCAAAACAATAGACATTCCCCAAAATGGTATAACTAAGAATTACACCTGGCCCTGCAAAAAAAAAGATGCCCTATGCATCCCCGTACATGGAAATATAAAAAAAAGTTACCGGTGTCAGAATATGGCGACTCTAAGAAAAAACATTTTTTTTTGCAAAGTTTTGGATTTTTGTTAAGGGGTTAAAATGTAAATAAAACCATATAGATTTGGTATCCCTGGAATCGTAATGAAACATAGAATACAGATGACAAGTCATTTTGCAGAGTGAACGCCTTAAAAACAAAGCCTGTAAGAAATTCGCAAAAATGCACTTTTTCTTCCAATCCACCCCATTCTGAACTTTTTTCCAGCTTCCCAGCACATTGTACAGAATAATTAATGGTATCATTATGAAGAAAGATTTATCACGCAAGCATTAAGCCCTAATATGACTCTATAAACTGAAAAATAAAAAAAGTTATAGGGTTTGGAAGGCAGGGAGTCAAAAAAATGGCACCGGCGGAAAGGGGTTAAATAAAGTTTAACCATTGTATAATGAAAGGTTATATATCTTATGAAATACAAATTTAGCATTCCTGCTAAAAATGTCTGCTTGCTTTTAGTAAATAGGACTACTGGTTATATATAGTGGCTGAAATCAGAGAGTCAATACATACTTTACATCCTTACTCTAGGTTCACACTAGCATTGCCTAACCGTTGTTCTGGTCCAGCAGAGAATAGGCGGGCCGTAATAAAATAAAAGTGGTTACAGATGGAGTTCGATGGACCCCATTGACTATTGTAATTTTAAAAATTAAACTGGTGGAGGAAAAAGTCCTCTGTGTAGGACTTTTTCCAACACTGATGCTTAGGCAGACAAAAAAAGCAGCCTTTCTATAACGTATGGCCCCACGTTGCAAAAAAACAGCATTTTGGCTGCCGCGGATATGCTGCATTGCCGCTTTTATTGTGGTCTGCCTATTCTCTGATGGACCAGAACAATAGTTAGGCAATGCATCCTGCAAAGTGGATGGGATTCTGGCTAATCCCATCCACACACATTGCAAAAATAAATCTGCAGAGTACATGCTGTGTTTTCAAATACGGTTGTGCTTTTGTAAATCGAAACATATCAATTATAAGTACAGAAACGCTGGTGTTTTCCATATAATAGGGGCAGAAAGTCCACAGAGAAAAACTCTGCAGGCTTTCTGTGAAAAACGCTGCTGAAAAAATGCAATGCGTTTGAGCCATGGTCTATTCGCCGCTGTGCTACCAAACCTATTTGAGGTTACTTCTAAGGGCGTTATCCCAGTATACTCACTAGTTTTCACAGAAAAAGGATAAAAAAACACAGAACGTGAACTGAGACTAAAAACAGGACAGACAGGTAAACAGGCTAAAATCACACAGGAATGAAGACAGAAAAACACAGGTAGCCGGAGGCACTCGGCAACAGGTGGCAGATCTATTGTAGAAAGCCCATGGCCAAAACAGGGACAACAGGACAAGCATAAAAACAAGACAGTCAAAGACTCTGGAATAAGAAGAACTGAGCACCATGCATGCACACTGACACGGAACCACCAAACAGGACAGACAACAGAATAAAACAGAATGCATGCATGGATAACAAAAACAATATATTGTTCAGCCAGAGTGGGACTAAAGACACAGACTTACACTAGGATCACACGTGCGTTTCCGCCCAAAAAGGGTGAAAAAAGCATGCAGCGCTTTTCTCTCCACATTTTTAAATGGGTTCGGGGACGGAAACACCAAACAGAGACCGGACGCAGATGTGAACCCAGCCTTAGGCAGACGAATTAAAAGCACGGGATTTCCCATGTGCACGGACCGTGCTTCCGCAGCTCCTTTCATTAAATGAATAGGAGCCACAGATGCAAGTGCCGCAAAATAGGACAGGAATAGGACCTGTTCTATCTGATGCGACTGTCGGCCCGCACACGGGACCGTGAAATTCACGGTCGTTTGTACGGGCCCATAGAAAAGAATGAGTCAGTGTGCTATCCGTGAAATACACGGACCACGGACATCTGCAAGGGGCCTGAGGCTAGATGCAGACGACCGTGTGTATTTTGCGGTCAGCAAACTAGTAATTAGTCTTCAGTTTTTGCAGACAGAGTGTCTTCAGTGTGTGTTCAGTGTTTCTTCAGCATCAGTGAAGTAGGTCCGCAAAAATGGACAGTGTTCCATCTGTGTGATCCTAGTTTGCAGATCCACCATAAAAAAAAACACAAGAGACATCTAATGATATCCCTAGCTTGTCCTCGAAAACAGACGGCACACTGATGACACACTGAGTATATCAGTGTGCCGTCCTAGGATTTTAGTCTCCTATAGGCTTCTATAAGAGAGTCCGTTCCGCAAAAACTGAACAGAATAGGATCTGTTCTATATTTCACGGCTCAGTGACAAACATGGTCATGTGCATGTGCCCATAGAATGAATGGGTCAGTGTGCTATCCGCGAAAAACATGGATAGCACATGGATCTCGCCCACAGTCATCTGCATGGGGCCTAATATAGATACAGACACACAGGGATAGGCTGGAGGAAGTAAACTGGTGCAAACTAAAGAGACAGGAGTAGGACCAGAAGTCTGTCAAGAAAGGCAGAATGCTAGTGAAAACAGAGAACTGGAATTACATAGGATGGGTGATCAACTGGGTGGGTGTCCAACACCCAGAACCACCACAAATGAGCTGTTTGAAGTGGTAGTGGCTTTCCATTTCACAGGCCATGTGACACCTCATTCATTGGTTACATGACCTAATCCCAGCTTTGTCAAGTGAATGGGCTGAGCTGTAATTCCAAGCATAGCCAGTGCATAAATGTACAGTACAAAAGACCATAGACAAAAGTACATGAAGGTCTTCAGGTAGTTGGCACAGCTTGACATACTATTATGTCAAGTTAATCGTATGAACACTGCCACTTACCCCAGTAACTACTACTCTCATCCTCTGGACTGCCTCCAACGGGTTGGTGCACAATATACAACATTTTGGTGTTTTGTTTATTCAGATTCATCCAGCCATTCCAAAGATATAAGCCTTTTTAGGGATGACACAAATTAGGGTATGCTAGCCAAGTGGGTGGTAACACTTCTCTGGGGTGTGGAATCTCTGTGTGCTATATGTCATGATGTGTTACCAGCACCCGTTGACATTGCCGCAACCCAAATGGAGGTAACCAGAGGATGGGAGTAGTAGTGACAGCGGTGTTGTCACAGGGTAGGCTGAGTACACTGAACCAAACTCCTTCAGCCCAGCTCCCAGGCCAGACACTGATGAGGAGGGCCTGCGTGGTGGTAGTTGTTCCCCCAGGGAGAGGGGTCCTCTATCACCCTGAGCCATGTGGTGGTGGTGTTCGGAAGGGCCCTGATGGTAAGCGCAAGAATGATACAGGAGGCAGTAGTGCAGTTGAACCAAAGTGAACTTTACTCTGAGAACACTATAACTCTCAACTTGTGCAGCTTCCAGATGGGGGTAGTAGTCTCCAGCTTGTTGGCTACACCCAGGCTTGGGATGAGGGATACCCAGACTGTGATGATAATGGTGTGCCTTTACTCCACTCTAAATAAGTAGTATACCCCACCTCTCCCAATATTGAGACCCAGGGGCTGAAGACAATGAAGTCCCAGGGACCCAAATACCTGTATGACAAATGGGTTCCGGTATGCAGTTCCTTGAGAAGCACAACTCCTATCCTCCTCCTAGGCCAGTGATGACGAACCTTTTAGAGACCGAGTCCCCAAACTGCAACCCTAAACCCACTAATTTATCGCAAAATGCCAACACGGCAATTTAACCTTAATACTCTGCAGATCCACAATTGCGGACAGTCACAGACCTGCAAAATACGGTCGTGTAAATGAGGCTTTACAGAGCGCTCAATAATACAAACAACTTTGTACTGAAAGGTAGAAGTTTGCATTTGGTACACTTTTGAACAATTAATGTTCACTATTTACATTGCACAAGATCTGTTTTATAGTGACCGTGCAATGTTATTGGAGCCTGTACTAATATCACGTCTGCTATAAAACAGATACTGTGTGATATAAATAGTGAAGAGCCCCCACGCAGTACAATCTGCCCCACAGTGGCCACCAAGCAGTAGAGTCTGCTCCCCAGTGGCCCCCACACAGTACAATCTGCTCTCCAGTAGCCCCCCTACACAGTACAATCTTCTCCACAGCGGCCCCCAGACAGTACAATGTGCTCCAGTGGCCACCAACACAATATAATGTGCTCTACAGTGGCCCCCAACACAGTATAATGTGCTCCTCAGTGGCCCCCACACAGTATTATATGCTCCACAGTGGGCCCCCACACAGTAGTATATGATCCACGGTGGGTCCCCACACATCATAATATACTACTTACCTGCACTCCCACGAAGAACAGGTACAGTGCCTTGCGAAAGTATTCGGCCCCCTTGAACTTTTCAACCTTTTGCCACATTTCAGGCTTCAAACATAAGGATATAAAATTTAAATTTTTTGGTGAAGAATCAACAAGTGGGACAAAATCGTGAAGTGGTACGAAATTTATTGGATATTTTAAACTTGTAAAAAATAAAAAGCTGAAAAGTGGGGCGTGCCAAATTATTCGGCCCCCTTAAGTTAATACTTTGTAGCGCCACCTTTTGCTGCGATTACAGCTGCAAGTCACTAGGGGTATGTCTCTATCAGTTTTGCACATCGAGAGACTTAAATTCTTGCCCATTCTTCTTTGGAAAACAGCTCGAGCTCAGTGAGGTTGGATGGAGAGCGTTTGTGAACAGCAGTTTTCAGCTCTTTCCACAGATTCTCAATTGGATTCAGGTCTGGACTTTGACTTGGCCATTCTAATACCTGGATACCTTTATTTGTAGATTTTGCTTTATGTTTGGGATCATTGTCTTGTTGGAAGATAAATCTCCGTCCCAGTCTCAGGTCTTTTGCAGACTCCAACAGGTTTTCTTCCAGAATGGTCCTGTATTTGGCTCCATCCATCTTCCCATCAATTTTAACCATCTTCCCTGTCCCTGCTGAAGAAAAGCAGGCCCAAACCATGATGCTGCCACCACCATGTTTGACAGTGGGGATGGTGTGTTCAGGGTGATGAGCTGTGTTGCTTTTACGCCAAACATATCGTTTTGCATTGTGGCCAAAAAGTTCGATTTTGGTTTAATCTGACCAGAGCACCTTCTTCCACATGTTTGGTGTGTCTCCCAGGTGGCTTGTGGCAAACTTTAAACAAGACTTTTTTGGATATCTTTGAGAAATGGCTTTCTTCTTGCCACACTTCCATAAAGGCCAGATTTGTGCAGTGTACGACTGATTGTTGTCCTATGGACAGACTCTCCCACCTCAGCTGTAGATCTCTGCAGTTCATCCAGAGTTATCATGGGCCTCTTGGCTGCATCTCTGATCAGTCTTCTCCTTGTTTGAGATGAAAGTTTAGAGGGAAGGCCGGGTCTTGGTAGATTTGCAGTGGTCTGATACTCCTTCCATTTCAATATGATCGCTTGCACAGTGCTCCTTGGGATGTTTAAAGTTTGGGAAATCTTTTTGTATCCAAATCCAGCTTTAAACTTCTCCACAACAGTATCACGGACCTGCCTGGTGTGTTCCTTGGTCTTCATGATGCTCTCTGCGCTTTAAACAGAACCCTGAGACTATCACAGAGCAGGTGCATTTATACGGAGACTTGATTACACACAGGTGGATTATATTTATCATCATCAGTCATTTAGGACAACATTGGATCATTCAGAGATCCTCATTGAACTTCTGGAGTGAGTTTGCTGCACTGAAAGTAAAGGGGCCGAATAATATTGCACGCCCCACTTTTCAGTTTTTTATTTTTTACAAAAATAAAAGTTTTACAAAAATTTTATAAAATAACCAATAAATTTCGTTCCACTTCACAATTGTGTCCCACTTGTTGTTGATTCTTCACCCAAAAATTTAAATTTTATATCTTTATGTTTGAAGCCTGAAATGTGGCAAAAGGTTGAAAAGTTCAAGGGGGCTGAATACTTTCGCAAGGCACTGTAAGTAGCGTCCACCTTCTTTACAGTGCAGGCGCTGATGAATTATGTCATCGCGCCTGCATTGGGGCAGAGGTCACACTCTGCTATTAGTGAGCAATCAGGGAGCCTGGATGGGGCGACGGCGCATGTGGCAACAGAGAGAGCTCTGAGTGCCCCCTCTGACATGCATGCCATAGGTTCGCTACCACGGTTCTAGGCTGACACCCAGTCTTTCATGAAATGACAGTTGTATCTTCTTTGTCTCAGGGCTGTCTTCTGTGAATCTTGGACTGGTTTGCACCTCTCCCTCAGGAAAGCATATACTGCTGAGAACACTCCAATTCCAGCACACACTGCAACTCCTGAACTCTGGAGACCAGTGGCCTGTGATTGGCCAGGGCTCTACCAAACCATCTAAAATGGGGTAGCCAAACAATAGGGAACGACCATGAGGGTAACACAAATGGGAAGCTGCAAACAGACAATACAGGGGTAAAACATATATAAACAATATAAAAACAATATGTACAACCAGTGGCACATAACACAATGACATAAAATAAGCTGTGGAGAGGATATACCCCCCCCCCCCCCTCTGCATTGGACCACTTCTTCCCTCAGGTGCAACCATTGTGGCTCTCTGGCAGCAGTAGGTCCCAGTGGTATAGTTATATGTTTGACACCCCTTGCAGTGTCAATGACTAACACGCTCCCACCTATTGTCCCAACATTATAAACTGTGGTTTCGCCATTGGATTTCTGGACTTACTTGACTTCTATTTTATGACTTAAACGAGAACTGTCACATGAAAATATTGTGCGATCTTCAAAGCAACATGCTATAGAGCAAACTGCTGAACAGATCGATATATAGTTTGTGGGAAAAGATTCAGTATAACTTGTCTCTTTTATCTTTTCTCTATCTATTCTTAAAACAGTCATCAAGTCCTGGTGGCAGCCTATCAGTGATTGACAGTTATCTCTGTTTGTACATACAAAGAGGGCTGCCAATCACCATGTAGGATCACTCTCATGACTAGATGTCAGTTTCTATGCAAAGAACGCGTGTTTCATCCATGTGCCGTCATCACATGTACTTGTATCATATAGAGGACTCCCTAGGCCATGCAACAACTTGAACTTGATGTCACTTTCCCAACAATCAGGGTCAGATTAAGGATGTACATTACATATTGTATATATTTCATAACACCACACAACAGACATACAGTACAGTGCTGAAACAACTGACATCAAGCACTTATACAAAAGAGATACACATTGTCATCATGAAAGGGACATAGGGAACGGTTATGCCTCTATACTGAAATAGTAGGCTTTAATGCCACATGATATAATTGTGCCATATAGTGCTCTGAGTTCCTAAATCAAGTTCTGCTGCCCCTCCTGCAGAACAACCACCCAATTAGGAATCTTCTGTGCAACTAGAAGTCAGCCTACTCCAATAAATTCAGACAACAATATCACATGCCCAAACTATGTATCAATATTAAAGATCTAGGATAATAAAAAAACCTGGCCTGTTAGCTGAAGGTTGGGGTTTGGGGGAATGGTATAAAATATTAAAAGACTCTTTACGCATCTGATAAATTCCCTGCCTTTCCTGCGCCACTGCTCCGGGCAGGGTCATGCTGTAGTAATGACATCTCCAATCATCCACCTTACCACTGCAGCCCCGTGATTATTATCCTGGAAAAACCCTCAGCTCCTATTCAAGTAATAGGGGTGGTGCTGCAGCCCCATCCACAGGGTAGTGGAGGTTTCAGGGAAATGCAGCAAAATTACTTGAATAAAAACAAAATGCACACACTCCCTATCCACTGCACTAGCTTCCAGTGGCCTCAGGCTGTTGGAACAACTGATCTGCACAGGGTTCTGGTGTCTTATGGATATGTCATCACAGTATGAAAACTCCATTTGGGATGGAAAACCTCATTAAAAGATCTAACAAGGTCTGAATTGAGTTTGGGTCTGATATAGGCGTCAAAATTAATTTTGGTGTGTAATGTTGCAGTCTGCATTATGAGGAGAGGTTGGGTCTTGTGTCTGATAAATCAATCCAAATTAATTTGGGGTTTTGATATAAAGATTTAACTGAAAGTGGTTTTACATCTTCAAATGGAGTTTTCATACTCATGACTTATCCACATAATAGGTTATCAGTATGTGATCTGTTGGGGTTCCAGAAAAGGGTCCTGCAGCCTCTAGGCAATGGAGGCTGGTGTAGTGGATGGGGAGCATGTGCAGACTGCTCCTTTTCAAGTAATAGAAGTGGTTTGCAGTTCCACAGAACTACCGCTATACAGTGAACGAGGCTACTCCTGCTCCCCGTCCATTGCAGCAGCCTGGAGGTGCCTGGAGGCTGCTGGAACAGTTGATCTGTGCAGGGACCATGTGTTGGAAACCCGCACATCACATACTGGTGATCTATCCTGTGGGAAAATTCATTTGGGGCTGGAAAACCCCTTTAATTAATAAATACCCCAAAAAGTATTCCTATCCTAGATTATTATTATTTGTTTATTTATATAGCACCATTAATTCCATGGTGCTTTACATTTGAGGGATTACATACGGTACACAAAATATACAAAACAGATAATACTAACAGTGACCAACTGGCACAGTGGGATTCAGGGCCCTGCCCGCAAGGGCTTACAGTCTATCCTAGATGACACTGTAGCAGAATAATTTCTGTAAATTAATTCATTCCTCTTCATCAGATTACAAAATTTATTAGAGCTGTCCCTAGTCAACTAAGAATCAGCCCTAACACCAGGAAGGAGGTCATTTGTAGCCCTTACATCCAAGTGACATAGCAAGGGCAGGGATTACTGTTATGCAGCAAAAACATGAAGTATTAAAATGTAAAATTATACTCATTCTACTTAGGTTCAATCAAATATTTGGTTTACTCTAGGTTCACACCGCTTGTGGAACCCCTGAACAGAAACCTAATCCGCTTTAAAAAGCGGTTGCCTTTGGAAAACAGCAGACCCCATAGACTATAATGGGGTCCACCGGGTTTCCGCCCGAAAGGGCAGAAAAATACAGAGAGAAGTCCTGCTTGCAGGACTTTTCTCTCCGCATTTTTAAAGCGGAATGGGGAACAGAATGCCTGAGTGGAGACCGAGCGAACCTAGCCTTAGAGTTATAGTGTCCAGTGTGAGGTCCTCTACTGGCCAGTGATGATGCTGCCCACTTGGTAATACCCTTCTATTGGTAGCCAGTGGTAAAGTCACATAAATCTAAGTAACCAGGCAAGCTGCAGAAAAAATAACAGCTTTAGGTTCAAGATATTCTATAAAACTCAGAAAGTAAGAGGACCTGTCAACTCTATTGAGATGTCTGTTTTAATATATATTTGTTTTCTCCATGAAATAACAATTCTGGAGCATTTTTTCTTATGTCTACATTGTACTGTTCCCTTGTCTGTCCTACTAGAAATGTATGAATAAATTGTTAGCAGTTGGAAGTGTGTCCCAAAGTACACCAAAAGAGTGTTCAGCAGAAAGGTGTCTGAGGCCACATGTTGTGAAAACGCAGTATTTTGGAAGTGGCATTTCCTTTTGCTAAGGCCCCACGTAGTGAAGCACAGCAAAAAAAAAATGCTGTGGAAAAGACTGCGGCGGAAACACATCAATGTTTTTTCCGCTGAATTTTCACAGAATTTTCCTTTGTGGACTTTGTGCCCTTATTATACCTATACAGAAAATGACAGCGTAGGTATAATTGACATGCTGAGATTTTCAAAATCGCTGCTTTTCACATTACCTGCAAAGTGGATGGGATTCTGGCTAATCCCATCCCCACATTGCAGAAACAATTTTGCAGTGGAAAAGCATGTCAGTTATACCTCTGCAGACTTTCTGTGAAAAACGCTGTGGAAAAAAACGCAATGCATTTCCACCGCTGTCTTTTCCACAGTGTTTTTGTTGCAGCGATTCAGTGCATAGGGCCTTATGTGCAGCTTCTTTTGGAGCCGCTTATAAGGCTGAAAAGCCTCAGAATCAGCTCCTACAGTAGCTTTACAAATTTCTGAAAATTCTCCCATTGATTTTAGTGGGAGTCAGTTAGCGTCTTTTTTTTAGTTGATTAAAAAGCATCCTGCCCTAACGCAGAAAAAAACCAATGGGATGCCTCATAAATGCGCTGAATAAAAAAATGCTTTAGGAATAAGGCTGGTGCTACTGATAAATGCAAACAAAACTATATGCATATTTTACTCTAACCCTATCCGCTTAAGGCCGGAGCCCCACATGTCGTAAACGCCGTGGAAAAAAACGCGGCATTTTACAGTCACTGCAAAGGAATCCAATCCATACGTTGCGGAAAAATACGCACAGCATGTCAATTATACCTACGGAAACACTGGCGGAAACCTCTGTGGACTTTCTGTGAAAAATACTACAGGAAAAACCGCTACATGGGGCCCTAGCCTAAAAAGCGGTTACCCGCAGAAATCCGCAGACCTCATAGACTATAATGGGGTCCACCGTGTTTCTGCCGATTTTATACTGAAATAGGCAGAGAGAAAAGTCCTGCCAATTTTAAGGGGAATCTGGGACAGCATTCCCGAACCCTAGTGTGAACCTTGCGTTATTGTAAATGCTCATACAGAGACAGGGTTCATTTTGGTCAAACTCAAATATGGTTCAATACTCAAATTTGTCAAAAAATCCTTTTCCAGTGATAGCTTCCAGGTCTCAATAATCCCTTATTATAAGGGTATTCCCTACTCTCACATATACTGTAGGCAGTGTTGGACTGGGATGTCTAGGGCCCACCAGTGGAATTGCTTCTAGGGGCCCACCACCAAGACCACTGCAGATCAGCGGTACCGAGACAGGGCGGCTAAAGGTAATAACATGTCGGGAGCCATGCTGCTCACCTGCCATAACATGTGCACCACTGCACTACCTAACCTACTGCTACACCCTGTATGGCAAGTAAACAGCTCCTAGAATTGTTACCATTACCTGTAGATCATCATTACATCGCAGATGTAATATTGCTGGGCTATCCTAAGCACAGGCCATCAATATTAGAAAGATGAATAAATACTTTCAAGAGGATGTCCAGGAATTGGCGCAACTCAAGACCCGTGCGGGAGGTGTAAAATAAAAAAATAAATAAAAAGCATACTCACCTGTCCCCGGTGCTCCGTTGTCCGCTGCCAGTGTCCATTCAGTCTCGTTCCGGTGCCTTCTTGCTGGGAGTCCTGCATCTCATAGGACTGCTAAGACCAATTAGGTACAGGATTTCCAGAAATGAGGCGCCACCATGAGATCGAACAGACACAGGCAGGGGACAATGGGGTGCTGGGGACAGGTGAGTATACTTTTTTTTTTAATTTTTACACCTCCCTGGCGGCCGCCACAGTGGTTGCTCCAGTTAATAGACAACCTCTTTTAAGGGGTTGTCTGGGCCAAATTTTTTTATGGCCACTTCACTGGTCCCCCATACAGTGGCCTCTTCACTGGTCCCTGTGTGATGCATATTAAAGGGATTGTTCAGGGTTAATCTTTTTTATGGCCTATGCTCAGGATAGGCCATAAATACCTGATTGGTAGGGGGCTGACACACTGCATCATCAGCTTTACAGCATCACTTCCGGCACCCGTTCTGTACACAACACAGAGCCGGAAGCAGAAAGCTCCATCCGCTGTATAGTTGCCCGTGCCGTCACTGCAGCTCAGCTCCTACTGACTTCAATAAGTGCTGAGATGCAGTGAAGGTGCCCGGCTAATACACAGTGGACAGAACTTTCTGCTTCTGGCCCCATATTGTGTAAAGGACAGGTGCCTGTAGTGGCTCCGTACAGCTGATTGGTCCGGGGTCAGCCCCCAACAGATCAGGTATCTATGGCCTATCCTGAGGATAAACCATAACAAATTATGTCTGGACAACCCCTTTAATATACCCCCCTAATGCGCCACACTTTAAAGAGGTTGTCCAGTATAATTTTTTTCTTTTTTATAATTAGTCTGGGGGAGGTGAACCCCTCCCCCCAAAAAACAAAAACATACTAAACATACTCACCTATCCCTGGTGCTCCGGTGTCAGCAGGTCACAGCACGGCCCGGTCCTGCAGCTCCGCTGTCTTCTTTTGCCGGAAGTCCTCACTGACTGTAACGTCCTAGGTCTCTTCCTTTAGGCCGCTGATTGGGTCACGTGATGTCACAGGTAGTCACGTGCAGGGGGTACTTGCGCTGGAAGAAAACAGAGCTGCAGGCTAAACCGCGCTGGGAGACACTGGGGACAGGAGAGAAAGTTTTTTTTTTTTTTCCACCTGTGTAATTAAAAAAAAAAAAAAAGTTATCCTGCACAACCCCTTTAATGTCCCCCAGGCTATTGGCCTCCATTAGTTATCATTTTGCCAATGCAAATGCAATGGCAGAGGCGTAACTAAGGTCTTGTGGGCCTGATGCAAACTTTTGTCCGGGGCCCCCTACCCCCTCCCTAGAGAGAATTCTTGACAGTGACGGTTACGGGTGCTTCTGCCCCAGGGTATAATAGGTAGAGGCCCAGGAGAAGTGATTAAAATAACAAACACTTATACTCACCTTGTCTTACCTCTCTGGGGCATCCTCGCTCCGTCCAGCCGTCTTTCCCATCTTCATTGGTCCCCTGGTCTCCAAGTCCCATGCCCCAGACGTCACCGTTGGGGCCTTTGATTGGACCTCTGCGGTCACGTCGGGCGTGATGACGTCATTACGCCGGCGCGCCCATGTCACCGCTGGGGCCTAACCACAGGCCGGAAACGATGCTGAGCCCAGGACAGGTGAGTTTTTTTTTTTTTTTTTTTGTCACTTTCCCTGGGCTGGCATAGCCTTTCCATTAACAATAGATGTAGGGGTCGGGGAACCAGGCTTTTCCTGACTGCTATCATGGTAGTCCGGGGCCCCGGCCACTTCCAGCTGGCCACGGGCCCCGTATCCCTCCAGTCGCGGTCGCACCCCCTGCGACCACGATCCTTACGCCACTGTCCATTGGTCAGGGGCTCGATCGGGACCGTGAGGGGCCTGATCTGGCCCCTGACCATCCCTATCGGACCCCTGACCTTTGCATTGGCAAAATGAGGCCTAAATATAGTCGGGGCTCGGGGCCCACCGGGGGATTCACCGATTCCTCGGTGGGCCAGTCCGACCCTGACTGTAGGTCTCAGTATCTGTTTTCTCAACCTTAAAGACTATCTCTGACATAGGTATATGACACACTGATCACTCTGATATTTACAGTACTTCCTGCAAGACAGTACACTACACAAGTGCATTCAGTCTTGGCACGGTCACATTATAGAGTAATGGGCACTAATAGTATGATTATTAGTGGACTATTAGGTCACTGCTTGGCACTAATATTCTTGATTATAGCACTGGTAGATTGGGGTGAAAATCAATTGCTAAAAAATATTCTGAGAATGTTACTCATACTGGGTACAACAGGAAAAAGGAAGGCCGGACAAGGGCATAGACTGAGGGGGAGGCCGGCATGACGGCCTGACGGTGAGGGCTAGGGTTACTAAGGGGAGGGGCACGTATGTGGCGGGAGTAGCTAGGGGCAGGGGATATAGGGGACCGGCTCTGCTTCCCGCGGTCATTCACCGCTGGGAAGGAGCCATTGACACATAGAACGCTCCCTACCTGTGTCCAGATGTCCGACGTGGAGGCGCCCGTGGGTCGGTGGGCTGCTTCCGGCGGACGGTCTCCGGGCCGGTCCTCTTCTGGTTTGCCGTTTTCATCCAGGCGAGAATGTCCTTCCTGTGCTGGCTGTTCTACTTCCGCGGCGGTTGGTGGCGTAGGCCGGGACTCTGATGACGACGACTTCTTTGACTCTTACCTGCGGTTGGATTCGGGACAGGCGGCTGGCGGGATCACAGCTTCTGCGCAGCCTGGTGAGTGTTTGTCTTTGTCTTGTTCTGTGCCGGCGTTGCTTAGATCTCAGGCGTGTGGGGAGGGACCGGACGCGGTGGTTGGGGATGGTCAGGCGGCCGCGGGGTCGACGGTGGGTTTAGGGGAGGATCTGCGGGCTCTGTTAGGTGGGCTCAGCGATGTATTGGCGCGTTTGGGTGGTGGTGGGGGGACTTCCGGGTCCCCTGTTTCGTCGTGGGTTGGGGGCTCTCCGCCCCCTCCAGTGATAGTGTTGCTGTCGGATAGTTTGGTTCGTAAAGAGGCGGGGGTGGCAGTGACAGTTCAGACAGACAAGGAAGGCGATGGCATTCGTTTAGACGATAGGGCAAGGGGGGAGGTCTACGTCTGCTTTGAGGGCCCCCTGGGAGCTAATTTGAAGAAGGAGGTGAAGAATAAGATTTGGCGTGATGAGTACGTCAAAATCTTTTCACTGATTCCGCTGGAGAAGTTCAATTTAGACAAGGGGAAACGGGACGAGAGTAAGAAGGAGGAGGAGGAGAAGAGACGATGGCGATTGATCCCGCAGACTTTTACCAATTGGCTGCAACCGTTCGCCATCCTTGCTAGTGTCATTGGGGAAAAAGCTCCCGAAAATTGTTCGGGTCTTTTTTGTTATTTAGATGCTATCGGGGAGGCCTATCAGGTTTATGGGGGTCAGACGTGGCTGCGCTATGATGAGCAGTTCCATCAGCGAAGGACGGTGCGCCCATCCATAAAGTGGGACCAAAAGGACATCGGGTTGTGGTTGAGGGCCATGGCCCCTTCACGGTTTGGGCAGCCCTTTCAGGGAGGGGCCCGAATCTCCCGGCCTCGCCAGTCAGTCCATGGCAGGTCAGGGGACTGGGGGGAAGTCAGGATTCTGCTGGCAATTTAATGAAGGCCAGTGTAAGTTTGGGACGTCCTGCAAGTTCAGGCATGCATGTTCTGTGTGCAGGGGAGCCTCCCATGGCTCAGCCCGCTGCTTTAAGAGGGGAAAAGGGCGTCAGGCTGGCGGGGCAACTGGCCCTGGGGCTGACTCCGGTGAAACTGCGCAAGATGGAGCCTTATCTAAATTGGTATCCGGACCGTCTTAAGGCTCAGTTGTTGCTTGATGGTTTCAGTTACGACTTTCATATCCCGTCTGCCCTCTGGGGGGCCTCCTTATCCACGAAAAATCTGGTTTCTGCGTATCAGCATCCCAGGCTGGTGGGAGAAAAGGTGGCCAAGGAGGTCTCCTTGAGGCGTATGGCGGGCCCCTTTAGTTTGCCGCCGTTTGCGGATTTGGTAGTTTCCCCGCTCGGGGTTGTTCCTAAAAAAGAGCCCAACAAGTTTAGATTGATACATCATTTGTCGCACCCCAAAGGGGGTTCGGTTAATGATGGCATTGATCCTGAGTTGAGTTCCATTGTTTACACTTCCTTCGATGCGGCGGTTCATTGAGTGCGACATGGGCCTGGGGCATTACTGGCTAAGACCGAAATGGAATCGGCCTTTCGTCTCCTCCCGATCCATCCAGAGAGCCTCCGGCTCTTGGGGTGTTACTGGGACGGGTCGTACTTTGTGGATCGTTGTCTCCCAATGGGTTGCTCGATCTCTTGTGCATATTTTGAGGCCTTTAGCTCGTTCTTGAGTGGGTGGTAAGGGACCTGGCAGGCGTCGGGTCCGTCCTCCACTATTTGGACGATTTCTTGTGCCTCGATCCGGTTGGCTCCTCAGTCTGCCTTTCCTTGCTACGGACTGTGGAATGGGTGATGGCGCGTTTTGGGGTCCCCTTGGCCCTGGGGAAGACGGAGGGCCTGGCCTCGTGTTTTCTGGGTATCACTATTGATACCGAGAGAATGGAGTGTCGTCTGCTGGATGATAAATTGGTAGCGCTTAGGCAGGAGGTTGGGCGGGCTGCTAGGTTGCGGAAGATTACGCTCCAGGACTTGCAGTCCCTGCTCGGGAAACTCAACTTCGCCTGTAAGATCATGCCCATGGGGCGTGTTTTTTGCAGGCGCTTGGCGGGTGCTACGGCTGGAAATGCGTCGCCCAGGCATTTTATTCAGTTGACCCGGGACCACAGGGACGACTTAGAGGTGTGGGCCAGATTTTTGTGTGATTATAACGGCCGCTCCTTGGTAATGTCGCCTGTTGATGTTTTTGACTGGGATTTGTACACTGATGCCTCGGGGGCGGTGGGTTTTGGGGCCTTTTGCCAGGGTCAGTGGTGCGCGGGACGTTGGCCGTCGGAGTGGGTGGAGCAAGGGCTAGTTAGGAATCTGTGTTTGCTGGAGCTCTTCCCTATTGTAGTGGCATTGGAGGTTTGGGGGGGATCGTTTTTGTGACAAGAAGGTGCGTTTCCACTGTGACAACCAGACAGTGGTTGGTGCCATTAACTCGCTGACGGCTTCTTCCCCTCCGGTGGTTCGTCTGTTACGGCACCTGGTTTTGCATTGTTTAGCTTTGAATGTGTGGGTGGTGGCGGTCCATGTCCCTGGAGTTACTAATGTAATTGCCGACTCTCTTTCTCGGTTCCAGTGGGAGCGGTTTCGGCAGGTGGCCCCCGAGGCGGATGTCTCTGAAATCCCGTGTCTGGATCACCTGTGGGATGTGGTCTTGCTGTGGCCGGTGAGCTAATTTGGTCATCCTTAGCGGTTGGTACCAGGGCGGCCTATGCGGCCGCATGGAGGGAGTTTGAATCTGTTGCGGGTGAGTTGGGGGTGTTGTTTCGGACAGAGACCGGTGCACGGCGGTCTTGGTGCTGTTGGGCCGGGGGGCGTTAGCTGGTTGGTCGGTTTCCCGGATGAATCGTTTAGTGGCGGGGTTAGCGTTCGGTTTTCGTGTCCGGGGATGGGTGGATGTAACAAAAGATTTTCTTGTCTCTCAGGCTCTCCGGGGTTTCAGGAGGGGCCGGTCCCACCCTGATGGGCGGCGGCCGGTGTCCTTTCAATTACTTGAACGTCTGGGGGCGGCTTTGTATGGGGTGTATTCTTCCCCATTTGAGGTCGCTCTTTTTCGGCTGGCCTTTTCCTGAGCGTTTTTTGGGGCGATGCGGGTGGGGGAACTGGTCTCTCCATGCAAGATGGTTGCGGGAGGCATATTGGTACAGGATGTGTGTTTTGGTGAATCTGGGGTCGAGTTTGTTATCCGTCGTTCTAAGACAGATCAGTGCGGCCGGGGCCGCAGGTTGTGCCTGTTCACCGTTCCGGAGTCTGCAATGTGCCCGGTGTGGTGCTTCCAGGAGTTCTATAGGCTGCGGAAAGGGCAGGGAGGCCCTTTGTTGTGCCATTCCGACGGCTCATTTTTGTCTCGATTTCAGTTTACGTGGGTTTTTTGGAAGTGTCTGGGGGACTTGGGGCTTGACCCGTCAGTTTTTGCTCCGGACCAGGGCGCAGACTGAGGGGAGGCTGGCATGACAGGGCCTGACGGTGAGGGCTAGGGTTACTAAGGGGAGGGGCACGTCTGTGGCGGGAGTAGCTACGGGCATGGGATATAGGGGACCGCCTCTGCTTCCCGCGGTCATTCACCGCTGGGAAGGAGCCATTGACCCGTCCGCCCGCCCTTGTTATTTGTTAGGTGTGTGTTAGGTCAGTTTGAGTTATTTGTCGCAGCAGTGCGGGGTGGGGGGTCCTTAGAGTTGGTAGAAATTTTGGGGTGGGGAAACATGGTGGTTAGTTTCCCCTACAATTAACTACGGTTTTGGTTGGTCTGGCTGCTTTTGGGCTCCTGCTGGGTGGTGTCCCGGGGAGTGGTTTATTATATATGTGGTGAGACTGGCATTGGTGTTTATGGTGCCCCTGAGCCCTGTGGTTTGCAGCTGGGGGTAACTTGGTGTGATGGACAGTATGGCGGCCAGATCTATGGAGCTCCAAGGATCTCTCCCTCAGAAAATATATATATTTATTTCTGGAAAGTTGGGGTTAATTGGTTATTTTGTTATTTAAATTGTTATTTATGTATTTATTATTATATAGGGGGTTATGTTAACGTTATTTATTCAGGTGAGTTTAAAAAATTGCAGTTTATATATACAGTATTTGTACTGTTTTTATGTAATAAAATGGCTGCTGTGGCCAATTAATCCAACCTTACTTGTGTTTGTCTTTATTCTCAGGTAGAATAAGGGATGGGGATAGGGGGGAGGAAGGTGAGGTCGCAGCATTGGTAAGTATAAGATGGGGTAAAAGCCAACATCCTCAGTGCCAATGTCATGTAGATCTCAGCTATTTCAAGTATGAGCATCATTTTAAAGAGGACCTGTCACCAAGTACAAAATCATAAATGCCATACATGACTGACTGTGCCCCTGAACAATTTGGCATTTGTTTTTATTTTTCAATCTGTCCACCTTTATATGTCAATTGGCTCTCAGAAAAAAAAACAAAGAAAAGAGAAAAACAAGAGGTTACTACCACCTGGTGAATAAGAGCTAACTTACTTATAACCTTCCAGGGAACATATCTTTTAAAAGGGTGGACGGAGTAAAAAACAAACAAAAAAACCCTAATGCCAAATTGTACTGGGGCACTGCAGCAATGACATGATGTATGTTAATTCAGTGTCGGACTGGGGTGTAAAATTCTAAAATGTTGCAAATATAATGGAGCATATTCATCTATAGAAGTCCAGCAGTTTTCTTTCTACTTTTGCAGCACTCAACACTTTCGAAAAACGTGCACCAAAATAGGTATGGTTTAAAAGTGTCTAACTTTACGACACATTTATGAAATAGAAAAGTATAAATATGGCACAGAAGAAAATATTGGCACATGGGCAATGCAGACAGATTTTTTTTTTTTTTGTACAATAGAGACAGATTTTTTTGGTACATTAGAAAAATGATCCAGAATTTTGGCGCATTGGAAAGTGAGACAGAATTTTTGCACTTACAAAACAGCAGCATTGATAAATATGCCCCATTTTTTTTTAAGTAGCAGCTTGCTGCTTAGCCCTTGACCCTGATTGTTTTTGTCCTGGGGACCTGATAGTAGCCTGCTGCCTGGCCCTTTTCTTGAACTAGGCCCATTTTAGCTCTGTGAGCCGGGGATATGTGCCCACACAACAGCAGACTAGAGGCCTCTGCAGTGTGATTGAGAAGATGGGGCTCAGGGAGGAAGGATACTGATTGGCCTGTCTGCACCTCGATGCCATCCCATGTGCCCAATGTCTCTACAGTATATAAAAATAAACTGCGTAGTTTCTTAAATAATTTACTCAGTATACTCTATCCACACATAGCCTGCTTAAGATGCTGTACTATGAAAATCTGTATGAAGTACAATGAGTGTTCTGTGCCAGGGTGAGTTGGGGGCCTACTTGGCTCAGAGGCTCTCCAGGGGATCTAACTGAGCAAGTCTGAGCCTGTACATCATTTAGCATTTTGTATTTGGTTACCTCTTAAAGAGGACCTTTTATTACCTACAACAAGTCCATCTCTTTACTTCATTTAATAGATACTGCTCCACTGATTCTGGCATAGTTGGAATTTTACTTCTCTAAACCCCACCATTCCTGAGCAATCAATGCTGATAGTTTTGGAGCGTGATATGCTATTTAGTCTCTGTACTGTCAGAAGGGTGGTGTCAGACAAGTGGTGTGATTCTGAGCTCTGACACTGGCTGCCTCTGACGCAACCCAGATGGAGGGAACCGGAGGTTGGGAGTAGTGGTGGCGAATGATGTGCCACCTGCTAGGCCAAGCACACTCAACCAAGCCCCCAGCCCCACTCCTGGGCTGGACAACGCTGAGGGGGATCCTGCAGCACTACCTGGATGGTGGTGGTAGTACTTTCCCCTGGGGCGCTTCCAGTTGGAGAGGGGACCTCTCCTCTCTGAGCCGGTGTGATGGTGTTTGGAAGGGCCCTGATGTTATGGCAGGCCAGTAGTGCAGTTGAACAAGGAACAGTTTTTATTGCAGCAACTGGAACAGGTACAAATGGCAGCTTCTCAAATGGGAGTAGTAGTATCTCAATGTCCAAACCCCCAGCCTTGGTTATAGGAGGTTGCCCATGGATGTTACAGGATCTAAGTTCTCCAACTACTCCTCCTCTCGTGCCACTCACAGATAAGGATGCCGGGCATAGTGGTGTTACAGGGAGTCCTGACAGGGACCTGGTTACCTTCAGCTTAGGCCTGGATACGTTCCTCCTGTCAGGGACCTCTCCTGCACCTCCTGGCACGGTGTCCAAATGTCCAGACAGCTACAACTCCCTTCTCAGGGCTGTCTCTAGTTGAGCCTGGGGCAGGTAATAATCCTCCGAGAGGCTGTATGGGTAGCCATCGAGGGCTAGCCAATGAGTACCTTTGCAGACTGCAGGAAAAACAAAGTGCTCACAAGCTGGCACTGAACTGAGGCCTCAATGGACACCCTAACGACCTAGGTCTCCTACAACCCCGCCCGCTGGCCTGTGATTGGCCAGGGCTGAACCAAGGCTAAAGGTTTGAAACACTGAGGGTAAAACAACAGGAAAGCTGCAAAACAGTGACATAGAGGAGGGGACATATCAACACAACCCAGAGACACAAAAGACAAACAATTAAAGCAGTAGCATTCTGGGATGCTGCACCTCTGATTGGAGCTCTGAATCAAGCCCCCCCTGCCTGACACCACCCTTCTGGCATTACAGAACTTAAATAGCACATCAAACATGCCTGTGCTTGTTGCACTGGAATGGTGGGGGCTAGAGAAAAAATTCCAACTGTGCTGGAATCAGAGGAGCAGTGACTATTAACAGATGCTAAGAACTAGAACTGGTGGAGGTGGCGAAAGGTCCTCTTTAAAGAGAATCTGAACAGATTGATTCAGCGCACTGTCGGCTTTCCCAATATGTGCCCCGGCGCTGGAGATTTCGGCACAGATGTCTCTCCACTGTCAGAAGAGCAGGCCTTACAGCCTAGCGTCATTGCTGGGTGGTAAGAAACGCCCCCTCCGACAGTATTTTTCCATAGACTGGTACAATCAGGGGGAGCGTTCCTTACAACCCAACGATGACACTAGGCTGTAAGGGCCGCCTTCCTGCAATGGGGAGATATCGGTGGCAATACTAATGGCACTGATATCTCGAACACCGGGGCGCATAGCGGGAAAGCATACAGTGCGCTGAATTCAGCGCACTGTCGGCTCTCTAGAGGTATATAATACCACACATCAATGAGGACATGAAAGGTCCTCTTTAAGCTTAATATGAGAGTGAACTCACATTGTCATACAATGAAAGAGAAGAGGACAAATATCCCTGTGCCAAAACATTTCTGTAATTCTGATCACAACATAAATGACATGAAAATTTTGCTATTGAAAGGAAACCTTAAATCTTAGACAGGAGGGCCTGGAAGTATAAACTCAAACAATCTTTGACACACTCATGATCATGAAAAGTTGAGATATGTGCAGGGTCTTGCTGGGCAGTCTCTTCTATGACTGTATAAGCCTTCACACATGGTGTCTTATCAGTTTTTCTGCTGTTAAAAATAAAATTATGACTGAGACACAGTTTTGATTTCTGTCTCAGGCTGTGGACATGTACAGTAAGGGTGTGTTCACATTATCGTTAGAAGTCCATTATGATAGAGTCCATTAAAAAAAAAAACAAAAAAAAACTGATGCCTATTTTCCCATCAGTTAGTGTCCGTTAATGTCCAGTATTATGCCATCCGTTTTTTTTCTCTGCTTTCTGAGCATGCGCAAAAAAATACAGACTTAAATAACAGACGGTATAACTGACGACCATCCGTTACCATCCGTCATATGTTTTGTTAGCCATAGACATTAATATTAAAAAAATAATGGACAGTTCTCATCCGTTATTTTGAACGGAGCCAAAAGTCCTGTACTCTGTTTTCTTATCTCCGCCAAAATTACAGACCTGTGACAGATTTGGTGAAAATGGACACTAATGGACAACAGATCAAATCCTATTGAAATCAATGGGATTTTTAGCAGATTTTTGACAGATTTGTTAGTGTCCGTTGTTAACATTTTCTGACGGATGCTAACAACGGACGGTAACAACGGTAGTGTGAACGCCTCCTAAGGAGCAGGCTGCCCCACTCCCCCATCCATTGCTGATAATGTTCTGCCATTCTGCCAGGAGTAACTATAAGATTGCAAACAAATTGTTAGGGGGCTGGTCCGGGCTGGCAAGGGTTAACCGTTGTATGTCTGAAGTCTGTGGTTTGGGAGGGGTTTTTCCCTGAGGTTCTGCCCCACCCTCTGGTGTACTATTTAAGCTGGGGGGCTTGCTCCAGTTCACTGCTGGTTATACTCTTGTGTTCAGCCATTCCTGTGACCTGTAGTTCTTCAGTCTGTTTGGTTCTGTATTCTAGCCTTGTCTGTTTACTCTCTGGCCTGTTGTCAGGGTGTCTGTGTAGTGGACTTTGAGTGTGTGTGTGCACTGTCAGGGCCGGCTTCAGCACCTGAAGTACCCGGGCAAGTGCCGGGGCCCCAAGCCCCTGAGGGGGCCCACTGGGCTGCCGTGTGCTGACTGTGTTTTTTTTTTTTTTTTTTTTTTAATAGGCCGTTACCTGCAGGAGTAACCCCAACAGGTAACGGGCCCTATTTACTTACTACAGGAGCGGGGATCGGTAAGTAAGGCCCGGATAGCCAGGTGGTTTGGTTCAGACCAAATAGGTCCGAACCGAAACTGCTATTACAGTGGCTTGGCGTAGCTAGCGGGTGGGGGCGGCTGCCCTGGGCCCACCCCTGAGCCACCATTAATACGTGCTTTACCATTTACTAGATCGGTGTCTGCAGACACCGATCTAGTTAAAATGCATCCTCCAGCGTAACTGTCTTGTAACCCACAAGCCACTTCAGGCTTGCGGTTTACAAGACTCCGAGACCACAGACGGATGTCTGCTTCTCAGCACAGGCTGCGCGATAACATCACAGCATTGCGCCTCCTGCACTGAGAGGCAGACGTTCTGAGAGGCGGGGACTCCGTTCATCAAAAGATCGCAGGTAGGTGAGTAGAACTTTCTTTTTTTTGTTTTTAGCTTAGTTGTGGGTAATTTAATAGTATAAGGGATTGTTAGGAGGGGGAATTATAACTATTAGGGAGGATTTATGTAAGGGCTATTAGGGGGCATTATGAATACAAGGGGGGAGGTTATTTATATAGGGTCATTAGGGGGCATCATTTATATAAGGGGTCATTAGGGGGCATTATGAATACAAGGGGGGAGGTTATTTACAGTATATAGGGTCATTAGGGGGCATTATTTATATAAGGGGTCATTAGGGGGCATTATGAATACAAGGGGGGGAGGTTATTTATATAGGGTCATTAGGGGGCATCATTTATATAAGGGGTCATTAGGGGGCCAGTATTTATGTCAGGGGGAATCAGGGGCATAATATAAGGGGGCAATTAATTTAATTAAGGTGGTACTTGGGCTTTTTAAGACTAAGGCCCCACGTAGCAGGCCGCAGCAAAAAGCGCTGCAGAAAAAACCGTTGCAGTAATGCATTGCAGTATGTCCTGCAGTGCTTTTCATAGGAGGTCCGCAGAGGTTTCCTCTGTGGACTTTCTGCTTCCATTATACCTATAGGGAACCACCAGTGTTTTCGTAGGTATAACTGACATGCTGCACGTATTTTTCCGCAATGTGTGGATGGGATTTGCAAGAATTCACTTTGCAAGAACTGTAAAACGCAGCGTTTTTTTCCGCAGCATTGCCGCCACATGAGGCCCCGGCCTTAAGGAGTTTTCCAGCTTATTTTTATTGATGATCTATCCTCAGAATGGATCATCAATAACAGATAAGTGAATCCCCACTGATCAGCTGTATGAAGGGGCTATGGCGCCTGTTTATATCACACGCTGTCTGTTTATAGTGACCGTGTGATGTCATTCCAGCCTTGTCACATAGACGTGTATAGGACAAGGCTGTAGTTACATTACATGGCCACTATGAAAAGAATGACACAGTGTAAACAGAGAAGGGGTCACGGCGCTTACACAGGTACCACATTTCATTCAAATAGCTGATCCTGGGGGTCCCAGGTATTGGAACCCCACTAATTTTACTAATTTTACCTTTTTTTTACCTTTTAATTAGGAAACACTTGGGTTATTATTAATAAGTTGCACTATTTGAAGGGGGTACACAGGGAAGTTATTAATTTAAAGATGCACTTGGGGTATTATTCATTATGGAGGGTTATATTATACATTTTATAATTGGGGGCAACAGCATAATGGGTGTGCAGGTGAGGACAATGTGGGTCAGGTGCCTGGAAAAGTAAGGAGCCAAAGATGTATGTTCTGCAAACTTTACAGAGATTGGAATATATGGTCATGGCGGTCCAGATGGAAGAGACGTGAAATGGGAACGATTAGTCAGAGACATCACTGGTAAGTCACTAAATGTTACTGTACTGTATTCACCTAATTGGTCTGCAGAGCCCTGTGTAGAGCCGATATATACCACTATACGGTCACCATATAGTGATAATATTGGTATATCTAAGTTGGGGGTCCACTTAGACATGTTTGTCCCCCATGTGCTGAACCTCTAGCTACGCCTCTGTGCTATTATCATACTCCAGGGTCTCTTCAGACTCCGGAGTATGATGATCGGATGCACAGGGGAGGTAAGCGAACATAATAAATAGTGTTAATTACCTCTCCTGCACTCCAATGCGACTCCGTACTATCTTCAGCTCTCTTCAATGACCTCATGTGAGTAAGGACGGTGTCGCGATGCATAATGATGCCGGCATAACCCACGTCTCTGACATCATCGAAGAGAACTGAAAACTGAGCAGGGAGTGACGCTGGAGCTTGGGAGAGGTAAGTAATATTTTTAAAATGTTTTTTGTCACCTCCCCTAGCCCTCCGATCATTATACTCGGGGGTCTGCCGAACCTTAAATATTTCCAATATTTGCAAGGACCACCCTAGGGGCAACTATGGGACATTATACAGTGTGAATGGGCCACTGTAAGACATTATACTGTGTGGAGGGGCCGCTATGGGACATTTTACTGTGTGCAGGAGCCGCTATGGGACACTATACCTTGTGAAGGGGCTGCTATAGGACATTATACCTTGTGAAGGGGTCGCTATGGGATATTATACCGTGTGGAGGAGCCACTATGGGACATTATACCGTGTGGAGGGGCCGCTATGGGACTTTATGCAGTGTGGAGGGTCTGCTTTGGGACTTTATGCTATGTGGAGGGGCCGCTATGGGACAGTGTACCTTGTGAAGGGGCCGCTATAGGACATTATGCCATGTGGAGGGGCCACTATGGGACATTATGTCATGTGCAGGGGCCGCAATGGGACATTATACCTTATGAAGGGGCCGGTATGGGACATTATACTGTGTGAAAGAGCCACTGTGGGACATTATAGTGCGTTATTCGGTGTGGAGGCCAGGAAAGGGGGCACTATGGGGGGACCCAAGTCAAAATTATGCTATGGGGCCCAGTCTTTGCTAGTTATGTCTCTGTATATACACACGTGGACAAAATTCTTGGTACCCCTCGTTTAATGAAAGAAAAACCCACAATGATCACAGAAATAACTTGAATCTGACAAAAGTAATTTGCCAAACTACATGTTGACAAGCCACAAAGCTTCTGGGAGAATGTCCTATGGACAGATGAGACAAAAATCGAAATTTTTGGCAAGGCACAGACAGAAAAATGAAGCATATCTTGAAAAGAACACTGTCCCTACTGTGAAACATGGAGGAGGCTCTGTTATGTTCTGGGGCTGCTTTGCTGCATCTGGCACAGGGTGTCTTGAATCTGTGCTGGGTACAATGAAATCGCAAGACTATCAAGGGATTCTAGAGAGAAATGTGCTGCCCAGTGTCAGAAAGCTTGGTCTCAGTCGCAGGTCATGGATCTTGCAACAGGATAATGACCCAAAACACACAGCTAAAAACACCCAAGAATGGCTAAGAGGAAAACATTGGACTATTCTGAAGTGGCCTTCTATGAGCCCTGACCTAAATCCTATTGAGCATCTTTGGAAGGAGCTGAAACATGCCGTCTGGGAAAGGCACCCTTCAAACCCGAGACAACTGGAGCAGTTTGCTCATGAGGAGTGGCCAAAATACCTGTTGAGAGGTGCAGAAGTCTCATTGACAGTTACAGGAATCGTTTGATTGCAGTGATTGCCTCAAAAGGTTGTGCAACAAAATATTACGTTAAGGGAACCATAATTTCTGACCAGGCCTATTTCATGAGTTTTGTTTTTTAAAAAATTCTGTTGAAGCATGGTTGAAAAGCAATGTCTGACTTTCATTCTTTCATTTTCATAGAATTTTTATATATTATTACTTTTGTCATAGTCAAGTTATTTCTGTGCCCATTGTGGGTTTTTCTTTCATTAAACGAGAGGTACCAACAATTTTGTCCACGTGTGTATTTATTATACCCTGTCTGTGTATATATTTATATATGTAACTGTGGGGGCCAACTCAGTTTCTGCATTGAGCACTTCCATTAATACAGATGAAAGCGTTTATTGCACTGTTAACAGAAGCAGGCCCTGTTCACATGGTGGAATCTGGCGCTGATTTTGCAGTGGATTTTGCTCCCAAATCAACAGAAGATTAATCCCTTATTCTGCCTCCCAATGAAAACAATTAGTGCAAGACGCTGAAAAAAAAAAAAGTGTGCTGCTGGATCTTGCTGCGGATTCTGCAGCTGATTCGGAGGCCGCGGCTTGAGACTCCCCACTGGTTAGACCCATTTATTTGGGCCTAATCAGCGGTGGAAAGCCGCAAAGGGCATGCTGATGATCTGTATCCACCACTGTGAACCGGGGGGCAGAAAATAAAGTCCGGGGAAGATGTCTGCCTAAAATTCCTCTTTACTTTCTGATGTCTGAACAGGTTCTATCTACTTGTATGGAATGGACCGTATTACACTCCACTTCAGTAGGTCCGCCTCAGCAACAAAAGGCTGCTCCAAAAGGGGCCCAATGAGGCTCTGTCACCCAAGGGCCCACAAAAACCTGGAGCCGGCCCTGTGCACTGTCCTCCTGAGTTTCTGTTAGGCCTAACTTCTGGGGTCTCTATGTACAGTACAGACCAAAAGTTTGAACAAACTTTCTCATTCCAAGAGTTTTCTGTATTTTCATGACTATAAAAATTGTAGATTCACACTGAAGGCATCAAAACTATGAATTAACACATGTGGAATTATATACTTAACAAAAAAGTGTGAAACAACTGAAAATATGTCTTATATTCTAGGTTCTTCAAAGTAGCCACCTTTTGCTTTGATTACTGCTTTGCACACTCTTGGCATTCTCTTGATGAGCTTCAAGAGGTAGTCACCTGAAATGGTCTTCCAACAGTCTTGAAGGAGTTCCCAGAGATGCTTAGCACTTGTTGGCCCTTTTGCCTTCACTCTGCGGTCCAGCTCACCCCAAACCATCTCGATTGGGTTCAGGTGTGGTGACTGTGGAGGCCAGGTCATCTGGCGTAGCACCCCATCACTCTCCTTCTTTGTCAAATAGCCCTTACACAGTCTGGAGGTGTGTTTGGGGTCATTGTCCTGTTGAAAAATAAATGATGGTCCAACTAAACGCAAACTGGATGGAATAGCATGCTGCTGCAAGATGCTGTGGTAACCATGCTGGTTCAGTATTCCTTCAATTTTGAATAAATCCCCAACAGTGTCACCAGCAAAGCACCCCCACACCATCACACCTCCTCCTCCATGCTTCACGGTGGGAACCAGGCATGTAGAGTCCATTTGTTCACCTTTTCTGCGTTGCACAAAGACATGGTGGTTGGAACCAAAGATCTCAAATTTGGACTCATCAGACCAAAGCACAGATTTCCACAGGTCTAATGTCCATTCCTTGTGTTCTTTAGCCCAAACAAGTCTCTTCTGCTTGTTGCCTGTCCTTAGCAGTGGTTTCCTAGCAGCTATTTTACCATGAAGGCCTGCTGCACACAGTCTCCTCTTAACAGTTGTTGTAGAGATGTGTCTGCTGCTAGAACTCTGTGTGGCATTGATCTGGTCTCTAATCTGAGCTGCTGTTAACCTGTGATTTCTGAGGCTGGTGACTCAGATGAACTTATCCTCCGCAGCAGAGGTGACTCTTGGTCTTCCTTTCCTGGGGCGGTCCTCATGTGAGCCAGTTTCTTTGTAGCGCTTGATGATTTTGGCCACTGCACTTGGGGACACTTTCAAAGTTTTCCCAATTTTTCGGACTGACTGACCTTCATTTCTTAAAGTAATGATGGCCACTCGTTTTTCTTTAGTTAGCTGCTTTTTTCTTGCCATAATACAAATTCTAACACTCCATTCAGTAGGACTATCAGCTGTGTATCCACCTGACTTCTGAACAACACAACTGATGGTCCCAACCCCATTTATAAGGCAAGAAATCCCACTTATTAAACCTGACAGGGCACACCTGTGAAGTGAAAACCATTTCAGGTGACTACCTCTTGAAGCTCATCAAGAGAATGCCAAGAGTGTGCAAAGCAGTAATCAAAGCAAAAGGTGGCTACTTTGAAGAACCTAGAATATAAGACATATTTTCAGTTGTTTCACACTTTTTTGTTAAGTATATAATTCCACATGTGTTAATTCATAGTTTTTATGCCTTCAGTGTGAATCTACAATTTTTATAGTCATGAAAATACAGAAAACTCTTGGAATGAGAAGGTGTGTCCAAACTTTTGGTCTGTACTGTAGGTTCCTGTGAGGTGTCCTCTTATCAGAGGAAAACTCTGGCGCGAGGCAGGTTTAGCCAGGGTGAATGTTAGGGATAATTCCCCTGCTATTGTCCACCTACATGTTTTGCTTTGATTTTCACTTATTTTGTCTGCCTTTGTTTACTTTGCATTTCTAAAATAAACCAGTTTATTTCACACGTTCGTTTCTTACTATTCTGTTCTGAGACCAACATAACACAAATATGTGAGAAAAGCCCACGTGACCATAATATAGGAGATCTAGGAACACTGGACTGTACATACAGGACAAATACATGCAACCAAGTAGATAAAACACAAGAAAAAAAAAAACTATGAGCAACGTCAGTAAAGCTGCTTGCTGTCTGAAGTAGATACAAGTACATAGAAGATTTGTAACCTGTGAGATTTTCAGTTTGCAGATATGTCTGTGCAGGCTGTGAGGAGAATCAACCCCTCCTCCCCAATTCACTGTGTGAAAAGAGAAAAGGAAGGCCTCTACACTCACTGAGATAAGCATAGTGGAGTGGAATGTATCTATGGATGGACTTCATTAGTAAGAAAAGATTGAACAGTAAATTAGTTGGAAGGGAGATGCCTAGTGGCAGGAACTTTGGAGAGGTTTCTCGGTCAGAAAGTAGCCACATTTTTAATTAAAATGTATTACATTTTAGTCCAAAATCAAAGGAGACTAAGTTGTCTGAAAAATTAGTGACCATTTAAGGAAGTGTTCATAGAACTGGTGAGGGCACCACAACTAAGGGCCAGATCTCAACCAAGGGGCAATAAAACTTTCATAGACCTTATCTAGGAACTTCTCTAAATATTTACTGCTGTAGTTGTTTACTCCTTATATTGATAGCTCTCTTTTACATCACTTGTCTCATTTACCACAGTACTACTATATTCTGTTGTGTATAAATATGTGACTCTTCAGATACTGTTATAGCATTACTGGTGAAGAGACCTAAGTAGTCTTGAAACCTCGCTATTTGTCATCATCTTTTCCGTTAGCCATTAAAAGGTATCAACTGTTGAAAATTTCCATTTTTATCTTTTAAGCTTTATAATGATAAGTCAAAACCATCACTTAGGTAACCCACTGACAAGAAGTTTGTGATGCATTTTAACGGAGTGTTCAGTTAATTTTTATTCTTCAGGATAGGTCATCAAAAACAGATCACTAGGGGTCTGACACCTGGCACCCCTGCTGATAAGCTGTTTAAAGGGGCTGTGGTGCTCATGCAAAAGGTCATCAATATAAATGAACTCGACAACCCCTTTAACTTTATCATAAAATTCTTGTATTACGACAGAAATCCAAGGCTTAGCCTTACCCTATTTCTGATGTGAATTTGATGGGGACTGTGGCTGTGCAGCTGATCTGTATGAGGATTAGTGCCATTACCATTTGATGGGGCTAACTGTTGGTGAATTTTTTCCAAGACAGCACCAATTATCCATCCACAAATTTTTATTGCATGAGAATAGGGTTATGAAAACCGTGTTGTCAGATTTGCCATGATCTCTACCCCATAACCCATCAAATCTGGATTTGCATGAATGGAGCTTTAGGCCTCACTCACATATCTGCATGTACCCATTAAAATCAATGTGTGCACATGCAGTCCTAGATGTACATGGACATTACACGTCCACAAAATACGGATGTGTGAATAAGCCCTAATGCACCAACATTGACTATGACAAGTTTTCCACTCAGGAGTCTAGGAAAGCTAGGTTATACTCCTATGCTCTGGTGGCCATCAATCAGTTTTACCAGAAATCCATAGTATGGGGCGACATGGGCTCCACTTGCTGGCATACAGGTGTAGTCAGGTGTTTTTTCACATGGAGATATTATTTCTGAGAATCAATAACATCTCCATACAGTGGTGAAAAAAGTATTTAGTCAGCCACCAATTGTGCAAGTTCTCCCACTTAAAAAGATGAGAGAGGCCTGTAATTGATATAGGTAGACCTCAACTATGAGACAAAATGAGAAAACATATCTAAAAAATCACATTGTCTGATTTTTTAAGAATTTATTTGCAAATTATGGTGGAAAATAAGTATTTGGTCACCTACAAACATCAAGATTTCTGGCTCTCACAGACATGTAACTTCTTCTTTAAGAGGCTCCTCTGTCCTCCACTCATTACCTGTAGTATTGGCTCCTGTTTGACATTGTTATCAGTATAAAAGACACCTGTCCACAACCTCAAACAGTCACACTCCAAACTCCACTATGGTGAAGACCAAAGAGCTGTGGAAGGACACCAGAAACAAAATTGTAGACCTGCACCAGGCTGGGAAGACTGAATCTGCAATAGGCAAGCAGCTTGGTGTGAAGAAATCAACTGTGAGAGCAATAATTAGAAAATGGAAGACATACAAGACCACTGATAATCTCCCTCGATCAGGGACTCCATGCAATATCTCACCCCGTGGGGTCAAAATGATCACAAGAACGTGAGCAAAAATCCCAGAACCACACGGGGGGACCTAGTGAATGACCTGCAGAAAGCTGGGACTAAGGTAACAAAGGCTACCGTCAGTAATGCACTACGCTGCCAGGGACTCAGATCCTGCAGTGCCAGACGTGTCCCCCTGCATAAGCCAGTACATATCCGGGCCCGTCTGAAGTTTGCTAGAGAGCATTTGGATGTTCCAGAAGAGTATTGGGAGAATGTCATATGGTCAGATGAAAACAAAGTAGAACTGTTTGGTAGAAACAAAACTCGTCGTGTTTGGAGGAGAGTGAATGCTGAGTTGCATCCAAAGAACACCATACCTACTGTGAAGCATGGGGGTGGCAACATCATGCTTTGGGGCTGTTTCTCTGCAAAGGGACCAGGACGACTGATCCGTGTACATGAAAGAATGAATGGGGCCATGTATCGTGAGATTTTGAGTGCAAACCTCCTTCCATCAGCAAGGGCAATGAAGATGAAACGTGGCTGGGTCTTTCAGCATGACAATGATCCCAAGCACACCGCCAGGGCAATGAAGGAGTGGCTTCGTAAGAAGCATTTCAAGGTCCTGGAGTGGCCTAGCCAGTCTCCAGATCTCAACCCCATAGATAACCTTTGGAGGGAGTTGAAAGTCCGTGTTGCCCAGCGACAGCCCCAAAACATCACTGCTCTAGAGGAGATCTGCATGGAGGAATGGGCCAACATACCAGCAACAGTGTGTGCCAACCTTGTGAAGACTTACAGAAAACGTTTCACCTCTGTCATTGCCAACAAAGGATATTTAACAAAGTATTGAGATTAACTTTTGTTATTGACCAAATCCTTATTTTCCACCATAATTTGCAAATAAATTCTTAAAAAATCAGACAATGTGATTTTCTAGATATGTTTTCTCATTTTGTCTCTCATAGTTGAGGTCTACCTATGATGACAATTACAGGCCGGCCTCATCTTTTTAAGTGGGAGAACTTGCACAATTGGTGGCTGACTAAATCCTTTTTTTCCCCACTGTATATATGGCATCTCATAAAGCATACCACATATGGATTTGGGCAGGATATGACAGACAAAATCTGTTTATGACTATATAAAGTCAGAGATATAAGGCGGTACAGAAGAGGCCCTGTATATGTTTATGGGAGCTGTATTACATTGTACCAGACATGCCTGTAATATGGCCTTGTGATTCCTACATTTATTTGAGGTTTTTATTATCATTTTTTTTAAAGCTGTGTGTCGGCTCTGCTTGATGTTAACCTTTTATTCCATTTTTTTTTAAATACAGTTGTAGGGAACTGCCATTTCTACTAGTATATAATGTATCTGGCTTCTTTGCCCCTGCAGTTTGGCTTCAGAGACCCCAGGCATTTAGTGCAAGTTTTGTTTTGTAAATACAGTGAGTCAGACACATGTGAGGCAGAGCTGCTGGGGGGAGAGATGTGAGCAGAGCTGCTGAGACAGACATGTTATGTCTGGGGGAGTCTAAGAGCCACTTGTTCCTCTTTACTTCACAGTATATAGTTAGGTATGTGTTACCCCCTATATACTCACAGGACCTAGCTAGTAACCGTAGTTAGGGATCCATATATATATATAGTTCATGGCAGTGATAGGTTAGGCTTCCGAAGGCCAACTAGCTAGTTAGAGGCCCGGTGGCACTAGTAGTTCAGCTGGCAGGTTAAGGACTCAGTGTTAGGGTAGTCAGGCCTGCATCTACTGCCGTCACCGTCGCCCTGTTTGCTGCCTGTGAAGAATCTCACCATCATCATCATCATCTCCTGATCGGCTGTCTGTCATCTCCTGGAAGAATCCGAGGATCCACAGTCATCCACAGGGGCCCCTGCATCTCTTCTGTTGCCTGGAGGTATTGTGCACTGGACTCTTGCTATATATCTATATATATACCCGGGTATATAACCTAAGACGGTTGAGGACTTGCTGGTTGTTGTAGTATTGCTGTGTTCTGAGTATATTGTATGTATGTATTATTACCCTGTTGATTCTTATAAAGCTACTGTTATAACCTTATGTGGTATCTGTATGTATTCTTCAGACTGTGAGATTAGTACAGTGATCCTTGTTAAGGCTACTAACTGTACTTCATGGGTAAGTCCCAGGAAGAGATCCTCCCTGTAATACAGAGGCTCTATCCTGGGTGGAGGCACTGATATATTTCATATATGTTCCCACTCTTCCCTTCAGCGAAGGCTTCAGGTCCCATTATACACACAGGTCAGCGCCAGAGTCTGTTGCGGGAGGGATAATACTCATACCCCCCCCCCAAATAGGGCTACATTTGGAGGCACTGCTGAGATTTAGAAGTGGGAATAGTCATTGATATGGAGAAGCGATATAGCTCAGAGGGGAACCTCCCACTAGCTACTACATGGGATTACCGACCTCCTGTTCCTCCCCTGGTTCAGGTAAGGGAAGAACCCCCGCTCAGCCAGTTACCCCCCCAGTATGGCCGTCGCTAGCAGTTCCTCTAGTGACAGTGCTATTAGCACTTTAGCCAGGCTGACTGAAATGTTAGCTCAGGGCCTGCAGGCCACTCACTACAAGAAACTAAAAGTATTCTCTGGTAATGTCCCAGTACCACAAGGGGAGGAAAACTTTGAGATATGGAAAGAACATACTCTCCAATGCCTGAAGGAATGGTCTTGCTCTGAAGAAGGCAAGCGGCAGCGTATCAGTGAAAGTTTGCGGTCTCCTGCTGCAGAATTGATCCGCTTGTACAGAGACTCTCATGAAGGAGTGAGTGCATTGGACTATATACAAGTACTGTCTGATCACTTTGAGCCATACTATGACCTTGCCCAGATGGTTACTGATTACCGAATGGTTCGTCAAAAAGAAGGGGAAAATGTCTCTACTTTTATTAACCGTTTACAGCTACTTCTTTCACGTCTGGTGTACCACGCAGCTATATCTACTTCAGAGGTAGACGCTATGAGAACCAGTCAGTTGGTGAGAGGGTTACAACCTCATCATCCTCTTGCTCAAGTACTCAAGGTCTTACTATCTGATAGAGTCCTTCCATTTCCTGACTTAATGAAGTTAGTGAAGAAACAAGAAGCTGACATTAGTTTTAGTACCCCTAAGAAAGCGAAAAGCATCTCTAAAGAAGATGTTGTTCCTAATTCAAACAAGGACAAACCAGCGGAGCGGTCAGAATTTAGACAGTCCGCCACTCCACCCACTGCCACTCAATGGAGGAAGGATGCTAGAACCTGTTATAAATGTGGTCAGACGGGCCATACTGCCAGACAGTGTACGGAGGACAGTGAGGGATTGAGACACAGTGCTGTCTTCTCTATTCAGAATCAAAGACACCGAAGGAAGGCGGGCCGAGTAAATACCAGAGGCGCTATCGCGGGCTCCAGGTCCGTTGTCAAAGTCACTGTCAATGGTCATGCCGCTCCTGCCCTGTTTGATACAGGATCTCAAGTGACCCTGATTTATCGCTCGTTCTACCAAAAGTATCTGAGGGATATACCTCTTCAGTCTACAGGACAAATGAAATTGTGGGGGCTTAATTCAGGATCATATCCTGTAGATGGCAGCCTACAAGTAGTTATAGCTGTCCCTGAATTAGAAGATCAGAGTGTCGCTCCCATGAAGATTACGGCTCTTGTCTGTCCTGATACAGGGGATTCTTGTGCAGCTCCTGTGATACTTGGTACTAATTGTCCCGCAGTGCATTATGCTTTTCAGAAGTTTCTTGGAAGAGATTGGAACCCTGCAGCTCAGCCAGTGAATATATCTTCTGATCTTAGAGAACTCTGTGATGCCCTGTCTACTGGCTATCGACATGGAATGGTATATCATATCGGTGAGAGAACCGTGGAAGTTCCTGCCGGCGGGGAGAGAATTCTGAGAGTAGCCTCCAGCATTGCTCCCGATTTGCTTGAAGGGGGGAGTTATGTCCTTATGGAAACCCCTGAAGAAATGATTAACCAGAATGGCTGGATGGTGATCCCAGAGAGAAAGGACTGGAGAAATAAAGTGGAGTTATCTACCTGTGTGACAGTGAGGAACTGTTCACCGCATCCGATTGTAATTGGACCATACCAGAATGTGGCCCACTGCTACCCTGTGCTTGAAGTAAATCCATACGCTGAAGTGTGCAGGATTCAAATCCGAGATGCAATCCCTAATCTCAATCTTGACTTGAGTGATCCACATTTACCAGAGGCCTGGAATCAGCGACTGACACAGAAGTTGTCTGAATTATCGGAAATGTTCTCCATGGATGATATGGATGTAGGTTGTGCTAAAAGTGCTCAACACACTTTCCGATTGACCGATTCTACTCCCTTCCGGGAGCGACCACGGAGAGTTGCTCCAAAGGATGTTGATGAGTTAAGACAGACTCTACAGCAAATGAAAGGTCAGGGGATCATTGTGGACAGTAAGAGCCCCTATGCCTCACCTATTGTGGTGGTAAGAAAAAAATCTGGAGCAATTCGCCTATGTGTGGATTACAGAACTCTGAACCGGAGAACCTTACCTGATCAGTATACACTGCCGAGAATTGAAGAAGCTCTGGAAGCTCTGAATGGAAACTGTTGGTTCACAGTGCTGGACCTAAGATCGGGATACTATCAAGTCCCAATGGCACCTGAGGATCAGGAAAAGACAGCCTTCATATGTCCCTTGGGTTTCTTTCAGTTCACTCGTATGCCGCAAGGTACAAAAGGTGCGCCAGCAACGTTCCAAAGGTTGATGGAAAGAGTGTTAGGTGATTTAGTGCCCCGGGAATGCCTTGTATATCTTGATGACATTATTGTGTTTGGAAAGACGCTGGAAGAACATGAAGAACGACTCATGAGAGTACTCCATCGCTTAAAAGAAGAGGGGCTGAAGTTGTCGGCTGACAAATGCAAATTTTGTAGATCTTCGGTCACTTATGTAGGTCATATTGTTTCTGCTGAAGGAGTTGCTACCGATCCTGGTAAGATTGACGCTGTGGTGAATTGGCCCCGACCGCAAAATATTACGGAGTTGCAATCTTTCTTGGGGTTTTGTGGATTCTATCGACGATTTGTGGAAGGATATTCAAAAATTGCTCGAGCCCTCCTCGACCTGTTGAAGAGTGATGCAGGAGATCCGGGAAAGAAGAAAAGGTCTTCCAAAAGCCTTTTTGGCGATAGGTGGACTGCGGATTGTGAAGAAGCATTTAAGTTGTTGAAGAAGAAATTGACAGAAGCTCCCGTTCTGGCTTATGCTGATGCACAGAAGCCATATGTGCTACATGTAGATGCCAGCTTTGAAGGATTAGGTGGCGTGCTGCACCAAGAATACCCGGCCGGGTTACGGCCCATAGCTTTCATAAGTCGAAGTCTTTCTCCCAGCGAGAAAAATTATCCAGTACATAAATTGGAGTTTTTGGCGCTCAAGTGGGCCATTGTTGATAAATTACATGACTATTTATACGGAGCCACGTTTGAAGTAAGAACAGACAACAATCCACTGACATACGTTTTGTCAACCGCTAAACTCGATGCTACAGGACATCGCTGGTTGGCAGCTTTATCCAACTACCAATTCACACTCAAGTATAAATCGGGGCCTAAGAACATTGGGGCAGATGCTCTATCAAGACGGCCTGGATTACCTAGTCTGGAAGTAGTGGATGAATGGGAAGAAGTGCCAAGTCCTGGAGTAGGAGCTTTGTGTGCCATGGCTGCTGTAGTTGAAGACCGAGTAGCCTTTTCTGAAACTCGGCTTATTGACTCTATTGGGGGAGGTCCCGAAGCTGTACCAGACATGTTTGCCTACCCTGCCGCTTTAGGATCCTTTGAGAGTTGTTCTATATCTTCAAAGCGAATGATCTGGAGTCAAAAGACTGATCCTTTAATTGGACCTCTTTATCAAGCAGTGAGTTCTCAAGACAGAGAAATGTTAAAGACATCCCTACCCTCTGAATGCAGTCAAATTCTACGAGATTGGGAGAAGTTTGAAATAGACAATGGCCTACTTTATCGTGTGGTGCTGTATCATGATCACCCTGGAAGGCGCCAACTAGTTATTCCAAGCTGCTTTCAGAAGATGATTTTCCGAAGTCTGCATGATTATCATGGTCATTTGGGACCTGAGAAGACTTATGGCCTAATACAAGACCGATTCTACTGGCCCAAAATGAGAGATACCGTGACTCGTCTGTGTAGGTGCTGTCGCAGATGTTTGCAGAGGAAGACTGTCCCGGTTCGAGCGGCCTTCATGGGACACTTGAAGAGTTCGGGCCCCATGGATCTTGTCTGCATAGACTTCCTTTGTATTGACAACGACTCCAGAGGATTTGGAAATGTATTGGTGGTGACTGATCACTTCACACGATATGCTCAAGCCTTTCCGACTAAGGATCAAAAAGCAGTCACTGTTGCAAGAGTGCTTTGGGAAAAGTATTTTATCCATTATGGCTTACCACACCGGTTGCATTCTGATCAAGGCCGGGATTTTGAGAGTAACCTGATCAAAGAGTTACTTCAGTTGTTGAACATCCGCAAAAGTCGGACGACGCCTTACCATCCAGAGGGAGATGCCCTTCCTGAAAGATTTAACAGGACTTTACTTGATATGCTTGGTACCTTACGAATTGAGGATAAGCGATCCTGGAGTCGAAAAGTGGAGGCTATGGTGCATGCCTATAATAGTACAAGGCACGAGAGCACAGGATATTCACCATACTTTCTGATGTTTGGAAGAGAGCCTAGGCTACCTATTGACATCTTGTTGGGAGTCTCTACCGATGGTATCAGTCATCGAGATCATTACCGATACGTGGCACGTTTGAAAGAAACGCTTAAGAGTGCTTATCAGCTGGCTGAGGAAAATGCGGCCAAAGTGAATGAAGGAAATAAAAGGAGATTTGATCTTCGAGTAAGATACCGAGAATTGAACCCTGGGGACCATGTTCTGCTACGGAATTTGGGAGCATCTGCAAAACATAAGCTGGCTGATCGATGGCGGAGTGAACTCTTTACAGTGGTAGATCGGTTGCCTGGAATACCAGTCTACAAGATAAAAGGACGGGACGGGAGGATCAGGACTTGGCATAGAAATCATTTGTTGCCTGTACCTCAGATTGATGGTATGGATATCTCCAATGATGGCTCGGCCTGCGATTCTCCACAGTCCTTAGCCGATATTCCATCTGACCTTCCTGAAACTCCTGAGAGTGATTGGACTGTGGCTCCTGAAGTTCCTAGATCACCAGTATTTTCTCCTTCAGGGAGACCTATGAACCCTCAAACTCCAGAATTCGTACCTAGATCTGTGTCTACAGATGAGCAGGGATCTAGCTCTCCTACGCCACCAGCACCATCCCCTCCCATGGCAGACAACCCTAGTTTAGGGCCTGGACATGCTAGTTTACCTCAGAGAGAGGTACGGAGAGGAGAGAGAATTAGACACCCTCCACCTATGCTGACATATGATAGTTTGGGGGACCCCAGATTTACTACTCAGCCTCATTTATACCATGCTTGGGTGGGTGCAGTGTCCACTTTGGTCAATATGTTACCAATTTTTGCTCCTGCTGGCATGTATACCTATTAACCTGTTGTGACTCTGTAAATGCAAAAGCAACCATATTGATATTGTCATTGGTAATGTTGACTGTATACTATGACTTTGTATGTCTTTGACGTGACGTAAAGATTTCACCAGAGGGAGAGTGTAGGGAACTGCCATTTCTACTAGTATATAATGTATCTGGCTTCTTTGCCCCTGCAGTTTGGCTTCAGAGACCCCAGGCATTTAGTGCAAGTTTTGTTTTGTAAATACAGTGAGTCAGACACATGTGAGGCAGAGCTGCTGGGGGGGAGAGATGTGAGCAGAGCTGCTGAGACAGACATGTTATGTCTGGGGGAGTCTAAGAGCCACTTGTTCCTCTTTACTTCACAGTATATAGTTAGGTATGTGTTACCCCCTATATACTCACAGGACCTAGCTAGTAACCGTAGTTAGGGATCCATATATATATATAGTTCATGGCAGTGATAGGTTAGGCTTCCGAAGGCCAACTAGCTAGTTAGAGGCCCGGTGGCACTAGTAGTTCAGCTGGCAGGTTAAGGACTCAGTGTTAGGGTAGTCAGGCCTGCATCTACTGCCGTCACCGTCGCCCTGTTTGCTGCCTGTGAAGAATCTCACCATCATCATCATCATCTCCTGATCGGCTGTCTGTCATCTCCTGGAAGAATCCGAGGATCCACAGTCATCCACAGGGGCCCCTGCATCTCTTCTGTTGCCTGGAGGTATTGTGCACTGGACTCTTGCTATATATCTATATATATACCCGGGTATATAACCTAAGACGGTTGAGGACTTGCTGGTTGTTGTAGTATTGCTGTGTTCTGAGTATATTGTATGTATGTATTATTACCCTGTTGATTCTTATAAAGCTACTGTTATAACCTTATGTGGTATCTGTATGTATTCTTCAGACTGTGAGATTAGTACAGTGATCCTTGTTAAGGCTACTAACTGTACTTCATGGGTAAGTCCCAGGAAGAGATCCTCCCTGTAATACAGAGGCTCTATCCTGGGTGGAGGCACTGATATATTTCATATATGTTCCCACTCTTCCCTTCAGCGAAGGCTTCAGGTCCCATTATACACACAGGTCAGCGCCAGAGTCTGTTGCGGGAGGGATAATACTCATACCCCCCCCCCCCCAAATAGGGCTACACAGTTTTTTTTCTTTGTTCCACATTAACCTACTTTACTTGCAAGGGTATTTTCACACAGGAACGATTTTGTTGCAGAAATTTGTGTGACTGAAAATCGTAATGCGCTTGTTTTGGTGGCAAGCAATTGTATTCCAGTTAGAGGTATTGGACAGTTGTAGAAATTTCTACAACAAATCTGCCGTGTGTGAATTCATCTTAAATTTTTCTGTGGAGCACTAAGAATAAAGTCTGTTCCTTGTAATAATATAGTCCACAGCAGAAAGAAGATAGCAGGACATGGGGAATGTAATGTATGTAATGTCAGGAAGTGTATTCTACAAGTGACCTCCACATAATTGCTGTCATGTCTGTGAACAATGGATGACTGTGAGGGGAATCCCTCATATTGTGTGCATCTCCCTGCTAAAAGTTACCAGCCCAGCTAGTTGCTATAGAGTGGCTGGTGAGTTAGTAGGAGCAGGGAGCCTGGACTCATGAGCACATGTGACACCCAGGCTGGTGCATGTGTATATATGTGTATATAGACTGTATATTTATTTATGTGCAGGGCTGGGGTATATTTAGCTCTGTGTATAGGCAGACACAGCTCCAGGCGGCAGCTATTACACTGCGAGCTGGACACATAGAGAAGGCTCCGGGCGCCCTCTGGTGGCCGCTCCGGGTATTGCGCCCCCCGCTGCAGACTGCGGGGACCGCGGGATTGAGAGTGGACCCGGAGCCCGGCAGCATGAACCCGGGGAGCCGCTCCCATCCGTCCCCGGAGCACGAGAGCGCCAAGCCGGGGGTCACCCGCCCCCACCCGTCCTCGGAGCCAGGCAGCTCGAAGCCCGCCGCCCGTACTGATCCTTCCCCGGAGGCCGGCAGCAGCGGCGGCGGCGGCGGCTCCAGCCCATCGGACCGATTCGGGGTGCTGAGCACCGAGCAGCTCCGGCAGCTGCTGCAGGACGAGGGAAAACTGCAGCGCATCGTCCGCCTGAGCGAGCAGGTAGTGGGGCTGCTGTGTGCAGACAGCTGTTTATGTATCTATATGTGTGTGTGCTGCTATGTTCATACATCACCTGAGACATGGAGCAGCTGCAGACCCTGCCTGTTGAGCCACCCCATGCCCATCATCCAGTACTGGCACCCTATATGCCAGCCTGTGGAACAATGCATGCAGACACCTTATGTATCCATGGAGCCGGGCAGCATCATTTGTCAGTGGAGCTGCTCCCCTCCATAGGCTCCCTTGTCATGCACACACACACACATATACACACACACACATCTATCTATGTGTATATTTGGGGCTACAGCACCTATAGCCATGCTGGGACAGGCAGCAGGTACACTGCACTGGGTGAATGGATGGCATCTGGCTGGGCATTGTGATGCCTGCTCCCTGTCCAGGGCTGGCTCTAGGCCCCTGTGTTTTTACATGCAGGAATTATTACCTGCAATCACTGCATTTTCATTGTTATGAGGAGCAGGCAGTGGATGAGCAGCAGACATTGTGCCTGCTCTCCCAACATCTGCACACAGCCATTGACTTGTTTGTAAATAAAGCCAGCCATTGCCAGGGTGTAGATGGCTAGATAGCGGTGTGTAGACAGATGGAGTTTCTATTGAGAATGTGCCATGCATGTCCTATTATTGCCAGGGCCTATATCACTGACATATCCTCGAGATGAGGGACTATCCACACCTTGTCTACGTGCAGGCTTCCTGCAGCATCACAGACACACGCTCCTATGTATACATCCATTCAGTGGCTGTGTGTTTACACAAAGCCATAAGCATCCAGCGGATTGTGCCAGGGTCTCCGCCAGGCTGTGATGTATCACAACAGTCCATGTTTATATGTATGGGCAGAGATCGTAGCAACCACAGACTAGGCCTGTACCACCCACATATTCCTCTTATGCTTAAACACAGCCTGTAGCTCCCGTACAGCTCTATGATGTGCACAGAACCTGTAGCGTTCTTTGTGCATCCACAGAGGCCTCAGTGTCGATATGTGTGTAGGATCACACCTGCCACACACTCCCTATACACACACGTACATTAAACTGCATTGGTTGTGACATTACAGGCCTGCTGATGGTGTCATGCTTTGTATCGGTGAGCTAAGCTCTCAGGCTGGCTTTTTTTTTGTCTATTCTTTACGTCTCCCTCCCCTTACATCTTTCCTTTGTTCCCTTTTCTCTCCTCCTCATTTTTGTCATCTGTGTTCCTTCTCTTCTCAGTGTTTGGTGTGTTACGTGTTAGTTGGCATACATGACTCTCTAACACTTCACTTCAGTCTTTTTACTACTCTTTGTCTTGACTTCTATGTCTATAGCGTTGCCTTTTTTCATTTTTGTGTTAAGTCTACCTTTGTGTCTTCATTTTCTTGATTATTTACGTCTCTTGTGTTAAGGTGGGCAGAGATATAACAATAGTCAATGACCAGAAGATCAAGGAAATTTTATGGGTAGTTATAGCCAATGGAAGTCTGTTTCATTGGTTAGCACAAATATGTACATAAATAAATTTTATTCTATCTTATACAGATACTATTTGTATCTATTTATATTTACAGTAATAAGAATAATTCACCATGCAAAAAATCATCTTCCTTAAGAAATAGTTAGCATCTGCACATCTGTGCTGCTTTACCAGCTGGCATCCCAGTATGGCTATGCTTGTCAGATCGAGGGGAAAACTTTTTGTCCAGGATCAGATATACTTCTTATGTGAATGTCTTATGAACCATGAAATCGCGCATGACTTGTTTGTTGGCGGCAAGGTTCACATTTACATTTTTCTTGGCATGTAGATCTGCTGACAATAAATTGACATTAGTATTCTCAGTCCGTCACCCCCATATCAATAACAATAAAAAACAAAAAGTGACAGATCCCGACTGATCATGACTGAACTGACTAAAGACAACTGGTACACTTTGGCATGAGTGTGATTTCCACAGAAACGTATATAATCCATTGATAGTTCTATCATAACCAGTTTTTTTTTTAACAAAAAATATCTAAAAAGTTCAGAGTGTGAACTTTGTCCAATATGTAGGTGGAGCTGCTGCCTTCATTAGGATACTGAACAGGTAAAACACAAAAATGTAATATAATCTCTATGTCTTATTCACACACTTCAGATTTACTGCAGAAATGTCTGCGACTGTCCTATTCATCCACGCACAGGCTGCAGGAATAGCTTGTTTAGTTGTATGTCATTGATTTTTTAGTTACAGATATTTCTGCCACGTGTGAATATACCCAAAGGAGGCTGGCTCATTACAACTGTATCATCACAGTTATGTGTATATAGGACAAATAATGTCACTAGGGTTTTAGTTTGGTATGATTTTTCACCATTCAGAATATCCATGCAATCCAGACCAACTTTTCAGTACTGAACATGGACCAAAGTTGGTATGTGTTAATCTAGCCTAAGAGCTTGTACATATAACAGGATTTCATGGTCATGGGCTATCCTTTCTATCTATCCAGTTTTTTTAATGGTCTGAGTGTCCTATCCGTATAATACAACATGTCATTTCTCGACCCATTTTCGTAGATCCCCCAGTAGACATAATTCTATGAGGGACCAGTGAAATGGATTACACTCGGATGTACATCGGCTGTGAAGAGTGTACTGTTTCACAGCCAAGTACAAAGGCCCTTAGGCTAGCCATATACATTAGTATATTGTCTGATATGTTTATGGGCCTCCTGTCTACCCTCTGGCGGCAGAAGTCAGGGAACATGTTAAGATTTGGACCCCAATTCTTATGACTGGTTAAGGTCCCACTGGAAATGGAATTACATTAAATTACTGAAGTACCCCTTCAACAGTAATGGAGGCTCTAAAGCTATCCATATCTAGGAGACAATGTGACTTTTTTATTTCGTGTTCTGCAATAAGAACTTGTAAGGACTGAAATACCCATTCAAAAGTAATGGAGAAAATATTGGAGGCTCTAAAGCTAACAATATCTAGGAGACAATATGACTTATTTCATGTTCGGCAATAAAAACTTGTAAGGATATCAGTAGAAAATAACCCAAAACCTTTCAACACATTGGCTAACAGTGTAACAATAGAACAAATTGGTTAACATAAAACAGTATTCCAACCAAAGACATTTATGGTGTATCTATAATTTATGCCAAAATTGTCCAATAGATCAGCTTGTGATCACCACTGAGAAAAGATGGCGGCACTGGGAAGTATCCACCTTTAATTTATTTCTATGGAAACATCTGAGGGTGTATTGCTATTAACATATGGCCGGAATTTATCAAGCATTTCACCATAGATGTAAAAAAGTTGCAGGATAGGTTTTTATGACTTTTTGGGCTTATTCCGATTTTTCATTTTTATACTGCTTACTTCCGTTTTGAAAACTGGTTGGGAAGTGGACTTGGTTAATCTGGTGAGCAGATGCACTCTGCGACTTTTTAAAACGTTAAAAAATTGTCAAAATCTTACTAAAGTAAGTGGGTGGTGTAGAAAGTGGAGTAACATCTCAGGACGATATGTTAGGGGGTGGCATTGAAAGCAGAGTAACATCTTGGGACGAAATGTAAGAGGTGGCGTAGAAAGTGAAGTAACATCTCAGGAAAAATATGTAAAGGGGTGGCATAGAAAGTAGAGTAACATCTCAGGACGAAATGTAAGGGGGTGGCATAGAAAGTGGAGTAACATCTCAGGGCGAAATGTAAGAGGTGGCGAAGAAAGTAGAGTAAAATCTCAGGACAAAATGTAAGGGATGGCGTAGAATGTAGGGTAACATCTCAAGAGGTAATGTAAGGGGTGGCATAGAATGTAGAGTAACATCTCAAGACGTAATGTAAGCTAGTGGCGTAGAAAGTAGAGCAACATCTCAGAACGATATGTAAGGGGTGACATATAAAGTAGAGTTACATCTCAGGATGAAATGTAAGCTGGTGGCGTAGAAAGTAGAGTAACATCTTAGGACGAAATGTAAAGGGGTTGTGTAGAAAGTAGAGTAACATCTCGGACAAAATGTAAGGGGGTGGCATAGAAAGTAGACTAACATCTCAGGACGATATCTAAGGAGTGGCATAGAAACTAGAGTAACATCTCAGGATGAAATGTAAGGGGTGGCGTAGAATGTAGGGTAACATCTCAGGATGATATGTAAAGGGTGGCATAGAAACTAGACTAACATCTCAAGACGTAATGTAAGGGGTGGCGTAGACAGTAGAGTAACATCTCAGGACGATATGTAAGGGGTGGCGTAGAAAGTAGAGTTACATCTCATAATGTAATGGGTGGCATAGAAAGTAGAGCAACATCTCAGGAAGGAATGTAAGGGGTGTCGTAGAAAGTAAAGTAACATCTCAGGACGATATGTAAGGGGTGGTGTAGAAAGTAGAGCTACATCTCATGATGTAATGTAATGGGTGGCATAGAAAGTGGGGTAACATCTGAGGACGGAATGTAAGGGGTGGCGTAGAGAGTAGAGTAACATCTTAGGACGAAATGTAAGGGGCTATGTAGAAAGCAGGGTAATATCTCAGGACAAAATGTTAGAATTTAAGATGTGCCAAATTTATCAAACATCTTACAGCTTTTTATAAATTGCATGCAGATTATGACAAAGCAGACTTCAGCACAACTGACTATAAAAATTCCCTTCATGATAAATCTCCACCTTAAAGTTTGTCATTACACAAAAGCCAGCCATGATTTGGAAGATTTGCCACTGATCGAAATAGCATTCTGACTCTCTATTGGTCAGTAAAGGGACATACATAGCACGATATGAATAATGAGAATTATGTCAAATACTTTCTTGTTCATGTACATAGTGGCACGTCATTTCTTGTCCTATCGCTTATGATATGGTTTTTCTGTAGTAACTGAGGAAAATATGAAGCAGATCTCAGACGGTCCATAGTGAGAATGTCCATTGGTATCTGTACAATATACTGTACATAACAATTGCCCATTTTGACAATGTTGAATTTAAAGGGTTATTCCAGTCACAATAAGTTCCTCCTTATTCCTTTCCCTGGTGACCCACTAAAATGAATGAAAGGGGGGGCATATATTTCCAACCCCCACCTCCTTTAAACTGGGGTGCAAAACAACCCCGTTCTCCTCAGCAGTGGGGTCCTAGCAGTCGGTTTGGGTTGCAGGTTTACCACTGCCATTATGTGGCCAAAAGATGCTATGCAATCCTTGGCTCGGGCCACATGAGGACTTTGGCCAAATATCTTATCCAAACTAGTGAAAGCATGTGTGTTGTAAACCGCAGGTTGCTGTGGCCGTGACATGACAGTCCCCAGAATTCCAGCAGGTTTGGATTTATGGTGACTGGGTTATCATCGTCCCAGTCACTTGTGGGTCACCACATCACTATATTCACTTTCATTAGTTGTGATGCAGGCAAAGTTGGGTGGTTAACGCGAAATGCAGCCAAATTTGCTATGTAGCCCTAAACATTATTGAGATAATGAGTTTAATTTTAATGAATAGGGCTGCAAATATAGTGTCACCTTGACGGTAAGGCGTATTTGGAAGATGCACGTAGGTCTTGGTCACAGATGTCCACTGTGTTCTTTAGGTCGTTATATATAATACTATAAATATATATATATATATATATATATATATATATATATCACCAAGCATTTTTAGCAGATTTTAATTTTGTACTGCTGTGCTCTGTGCCTGTTACCATATCTCTGACTTCTTTCCACAGGTGCAGTCTCTCCAAGAGGAGAGAAAAACCTCTTTGGCCTCTAACTTTGAGCTTGCTCAGAAAAACTTGTCCCTTCGCCCACGTCTGGAGACGGGAAAAGCCAACCTGGCAATTAAGTACCAGCTGTTGCGCGAGACGTGTGCATCTTGTCGTGGGAAACTACGAAAAATCCGTGAGTGCTGTTCTCGCTTGTGCCAGACTGATCTGCCAAATATAATGATTTCCCTCATGAAATAATGATGCTATTCATTTCTTCTAATATTTTATCGTTTCTACAGAAGATAAAATTCACAGTCATATTGATACTTCCACCGATTACCTGAATATTGAAAATCTGTTGGCAATCTATTAAAGAGGAACTCTTTCTGGTTGTGTTTCACACTATAGCTGGTGAATGTTATCATTTTAGGGTTACTCTAATATAATAGTGTTCTTCATTAGTTCAGGATTGTGAAGGGCCCTTCCAATATAACTTAATATGACCTATTTGGCATATCATCTTGACCCTAAGAACGTTTGGAAAAAAGTGTTCCCTTCCTTAAGCTGTTGTCACATGACCGCTGAGGCCAATCAATAGCCTCAGCAGAAGGGCCACAGGACGTCCCAGCCGACGAGGACTTCCGAATTCCCTATTAGATCAAAAGCGTCTCTTACTCTAGAGGGCTCAGCCCCACTATATAGTACATGGTCATACTATAGTCATACAATGCATAGCTGGATGGAACCTTTCCCCACAATTACACCTGGGGGCTTGAGGTTTCTTACCTGTAGTGATCAGCTGTTTTAGGGAGGCTGTCTTAGTGATATAACCACTGTAATGTATCTGTGGATGTAATGATAGTCATTAGTGATCCAACTGGTTACACCGAGGAAGATCACCAAAATTGCTTCTAAACCACTTATATGCTGTTGTAGGGGTGGTTAGTGACCTAGTGAATATGCCATTTTTGCAGTCTTGCTGATGGTTAAAATGTATCTACGTCATATACCACAAACCATAACACAGAAGTGCTGCCATGAGATCCTTCAGGACGCATGCATTTACTGCTATTTCCTGGGACGCACCTGTACTTTCCCACTAGAAGCAATGAAAGTACATGTGCGGCCCCCAATTAGTGGTAAATGTATGTGTCCAGGAGCACAGTATAGCAGCATCCTTAGGGTGGTGACACATTATGTATCTGCATGCAGCTATAACTGAATCCAGTCCTGGCCACTGGTAATATCACTTCCATGTATAGCTGAGTTCACATGGTGCGTTTTTTTACAAAAAATACATGCATTTATTTTTATTTGTGCAAAAACACACCAGAATTTTTGTGCAAAAACACATACAAAATAATGTCCCATAGTGGCCCCTCCAAACAGTATAATAATCCACAGTGGCCCCTCCACATGGTAAAAAATCCCATAGTGGCTCCCCCACACAGTATAATGATTCATAGTGGCCCCTCCACATGGTATATTGTCCCACAGTGGCCCCTCGACACAGTACAATGTCCCATAGTGGCCCGTTCACGCAGTACAATGTCCCATAGTGGCCTTTCCACACAGTATAATGTCCCATAGTGGCCTCCACACAGTATAATGATCATTGTAGCCTTTCCACACAGTATAATGATCCATAGTGGCCCCTACACACAGTATAATGGTCCCTCCACACAGTATAATGTCCCATAGTGGACCCTCCACACAGCATAATGTCCCGTAGCGGCCCCTCCACATGGTATAATGTCCCATAGTGGTCCCTCCACATAGTATAATGTCCCATAGTGGCCCCTTCACAAAGTATAATATCCCTTATTGGCCCCTGCACACAGTATAGTATCCCATAGTGCCCCCAGCGAAATTTCCAAAAATTTCAGGTTCAGCCACTCACAAGCTAGTATTATACTCTAGGTTCTCTTCAGATCAAAAATAAAAAAACAATGTTACTCACATTGCCTGGACTCAGGTGCCGCTCTCTGTTGTCTTTGGCGCTTCTGCCGGATGTCAGCGATTGGGTCTCAGTGGTCATAACGCCGACGTAACCAGTCCAGGGAAGGTAGGTAACATTGTTTTTATGTTTGATCACCTTTCCTGGGCCTCAGCTTTGGGGTCTGAAGAGACCCCAGTGTATAATAATAGCAATTTATTTTTTGACGTGTTTGGGCTGGGGTCGTGCCGGTGGTTGCTGACCCCTGATCTAGAGAATGAGTGAGGTAGGCTGCTGATGTTGGGTAATAATGCCTGACTTGCAATCTGGGTTTAGACTCATTGTAAAGGTAGTGCATAAAATGAAGATTATTTTAGACTAATCAAGCTCTGCAACAGCAAATTCGGCAGAACAATTCTTTATGGACCCTGACTTGTGATGGAAACATTGGGGAAAACTTCTTAAGACTGGTGTTTCAAGCTCTGAAGATGAGGCAAAATTTTCCAGTTCTTAATTAATTAGTTGCATCTTTTGCATTGGAAAGTCAAATATATGTCAACTATGAGCATATATTTGAATTGATGAGTTGCATTCCTCTTGTAGCCACTCCTGAGTTTGGCTCAAAAAAACAAAGGAAAATCTGCAACAAAAAAAGCAGTTTTTCCACAATGTAGGGCCTAAGGCTAAGGAAAACACAGCTTCTTTTGTTGCAGAGCCAAACTCAGGAGTGGCTACAAGAGAAATGGGAAATACAAACACTTATACTCCTCCTTTCTGCTCATACCACACCTGGCTTTGGCTCAAAAAACCACAGCAAAATCTGCAACAAAAAAAAGGCTGGGGCCCGACGTGGTGTAAACGCGGCATTTTACAGTGGAGTGGATTTAACAAAAGAAAGTGTTTCCTTTATATTTTCCATTCCTTTTCAGGCCACTGTTAACTTTGGCTCAAAAAAACGCAGCAAAATCTGCAACAAAAAAGCAGCTTTTCCGCATTGCGGGGCCTTAGGCTAAAGGCTTTCTTTTTTCTGGATGCCCAGAATTTCCTCTAAGGTAAACCTGCCATGCTGAAGATTCTATCTGATCTGAAGGAAGACCTTATTAGATTGATATGTAGGTTTATGTGAAAAGATTCTCTCGTATTTCATCAATCTAAGCCTCTGCTCATTCTGGGCTTAATAGTCCAGTGGGCGGATCTGTCAGTGATTGACAGCTATCTCTGTGTGCATACTCATACGGAGAAGGCTGTCAATCACTAAGCCACTGGACATGTAAAGAGCAGAGATGTAAATGACAGGTTATATTGAATCGTTTCTAACACAACTATGTATCAGTCTGCTCAGCTTCCCCTGATCTATAACATGCTGCTTATACACTGGACTGCATGCGACGGGTTAACCTTAAATGTAATTATATGCACTAACATAATAAGATTTTTTATTGGAAATAAGGGGCTCGGACCACTTCATTATTCCTTCTTCACTGAATTCACAGTTGGCACAGTACATGCCCGATGACCTGGCGTGATTCATCACCTTACAGAACACATTTCCCCTGCTCCAAAATCATGACTTTTGTGCTAACTTTGTTGCTAAGGGAAATCAGAATGTTAGTAGTGGTTGATGCAAGTGAGAACAATTCTTATGCTTTACAGTAAAATAGTATTTGTTGTATGTTCCGTTTTATTGAGCCATATTCATTCTGAATGATGTCTGATCAGTTAATAAATTTTAGTCAGATGAATCCTGTGTATACACAGGACTGTATATAAATAATTATTGTATTTACTTATGGACAAAGTGTATCCAAAATATATATCACCAACATAAAAACATAAATAGCTGTTGTAGCTAGGCAAAGCTCTGGTATATCATCCTTGTAATGCATGAATAGGCCGGGCCTAGCAGAGCTTCTGTGTTTAATAGAGGGAGAAGGGGGAGGAAAACACTATGATGAGACAACCCCTTTAAGGGTATGTTCACACTACGGAAATAGAAGAGAAATTTGAAATGGATTTCTGCCTCAAATTCCTCTTCAGTTTCTGCCCTACTAGCTTTCTTTCGCTGATTAGGCTCAGATGAATGGGTCTAATGAGCGCAGTTACTCGCCAAGTGGGTCCTGTGGCTGAATCAGATGCGGAATCCGTGGCAAGATTGAGCAGGTCGAGAATTGTTTTAAATGGGAGGCAGATTCGGCCCCAAAATCGGAACCAAATTCTGGCCTAAATCTGCCTCCCATTTAAAACAATTCTCAACCTGCTCGATCTTGCAATGGAAAAATCAGCACCAAATTTCACTTACCGTATTTTTCGGACTATAAGATGCAGGAGAGGAAAGTGGGGGTGCATCTTATAGTCCGAATGTGGGTGTTGGGGGGTGCGGAGGAGCGGGGGTTGCAGCATCGCCTTACTCCTGCCGCCACCAGCTTCCTGTAGTAGGGCTTCCTGCAGTGGGAGGAGTAGGACGATGTACAGGCCCTGGGCTTGGGGGAGAGGGTCTCTCAGCGAATCCATCCTAGCATCTGCCGTGCTATTACGGCAGATGCTGGGTCTGTAAAGATGATGGCGGCTGCTCTGATGCAGACCGTTCACCATAGCTACCAGATCTCCACTGTAATGTACAGTGCAGACCTGGAGCTAATGCCTGCGATCAGAGTCCACTCTGATTGCGGGCATTACTACTTCAAAGCCCCCCTAAAGTATAAAAGTAGCCCCAGTGGCCGATCCTCACTGGCCCCATACCTTTCAAGTTGCAGGCTGGCTCCCGCGCAGCGAGATAGCAGGAGCCGACCTGTTCTTGTGACAGATGGGAGCCTTATGAAGGCTCCCAGGTTTGTCATAGTAATATTACTATTGAGGCTGGTCTATGACCAGCCGCAGTAGTAATGTGCAGAATCTCCCATGGACTGCAATACACTTGTATTGCAATTTATGAAACTTGCAATCAAATGATTGCAGGTTCAAACCCCCTAGAGGGGCTAATAAAATAGTTAAAAAAAAAAAAAGTTATAAAACAATATAAATAAAATCACCCCCTTTCCCTAGAATACATGTAAAAGTAGAAATTTACTGTGAAACACACACAGGTATCCCTGTGTCCGAAAATGCTTGGTCTACAAACTTATGAAAATATTTTTACCGTAGGATGAACTTCGTAGTGGGAAAAAAAATCAAAAGTGCCGAACCGCGTTTTTTTGGGCTGTTTCGCCTCTGATTTGAATAAAAAGTGATTTAAGCAATAGACATTCCCCAAAAAGGTATAACTAAAAAGTACACCTGACCCTGCAAAAAAAGATGCCCTATGCATCCCCGTACAGCTGCATGAACACCTGTCAGTGTGGCCTTGCAGCTGTTGCAAAACTACAACTCCCATATGTTAAATATTTTACCATTTTTTGCTTCAAAATTTTTTTCCCTATTTTCCTCCTCTAAAACCTAGATGCGTCTTATGGTTCGGTGCGTCTTATAGTCTGAAAAATACGGTACTTATAACACTGCCTTAGAGCCTATTCACATGACTGTCTTCCTTGGAATTGTGCTCTGTGTGATCCATTAAAAAAATAGAGCATGAACTTGATTCACCCATTGAGTTCAATGGGTTCGTGATAAAAAAACAATCCTGCCTGGACCTGCTAAACACACAGCACTCTGTTATTTCTCCTAGAAATATTAGCAGTTGGATGTGTGTTCTTACACAGACTGACACTATCCAGTCAGTGCTGCCGGTGTCTGTGTAGGGACATAGCCATTTCATAAGGGGAATGATAGCATTCAGTTGTCAGTATATTTATAAGGAAGTATAACAGGAACAGCACAGTGCTGAATGATAACAAGAAACATCATCCAGATTAGTTATTTCATGGTGAACAGAAGTCTTTACTGAAACAGACATGTCAGGTGGGATGGAAGGTCCTCTTTGCTGCATACTACCTCTACTTTCCCACTGACCCATCACACTCCTGTGCTTCTCCTTTCTGACTTTTATGGCCCCTAGACAGTAATTTAGATCATGGATGTAATTTCTAGGGTAACCCTGCATTCACACGACCAGGCTTCAGCTGTGTGTTGGCCGGATTTACCTGCCTGAACAGTATCCCGGGAAAGGGACTCCAAGCAGTGTAGTTATCTATGATGCTAGGAGTACCTGCCTCTCAGCAACATACTGTCCTGTACTGATTATAGTACAGGACAGTATGTCGCTGGGTGGCAGGAATATCTAACATCATAGATAACTATACTGCTTGGAGTACTTTCCCGGGATACCGTTCAGGCTGGTAAAGCTGATGAACACACAGACCGAGTTTCATGGCTGATTAATGCAGCTTTTAAAGCCAAAACCAGAAGTGGATTCAGAAACAGGAGACCTACAGTACCATCTGTCTTTTATAGGTTTCTCCGACTTTATAATCCAAACCTGATTTTGCTTTCTAAAACTGTTTGCATCTACAAAATCTGAATATGTGGCAGCACCCTAACAGCTGTGACTAATAGCAGCTGGTAACATGGCCCAAACCAACTGAGAGCTGAGGGGCAAATAGTAATCATTGGTGGGGGTCCTCATTCTCTGCTTTGCCCTGGGGCCCATGTTTCTGGATTAGAATATATCATGACGTGATTGGTTGGCATGGATGGTTTTTCTAAATGTATACTGTAGAAAACTGAGAAATGTAACTTTTAAAACTATTTGTCAAAGAAAATTAGAAAATTGATGTTAAAGCAGTTCAGTGATAAATGATGAATAGTATAACTTTAAAGCTAGTTCATTGATGTTAAACAGGCCCTTTCACCACAAATTATTTTCATCCTTTAATAGGTGCTGCTCCACTGATTCTAGTGTAGGTGAATTTTTTTCTCTAGCTTCTACCATTCCTGAGCAATCAGTTCAGTTAGTTTTGGTGTGTGAAATGTTAACTAAACTCAAGTGTCAAGTGGGTGGTATCAGGCAGGAACAGACAAGGGGGCGTACTTCTAAGCTTTGACACTGCCTCTGATTAGAGCCCTAAGTCACATGCTTTTGCCAGCTCTGCCTGACACCACCTATTAGACATTAGAGAGTCTAGATAGTATATCAGGCATCAAAACTAACTACACAGATTGCAATGAAACAGTGCAGGCTAGAGAAAAAAATCAAATACAAATACAAAAGTGTATTGGAATCAGTTAAAAAAATTAAAAGGGCTCAAGTTGGTGGAGGTGGTGAAAGGTCCTTTTTAAAGGGAATGTAACATACATTCAAATTTTAGTAAGACTAGTTTAGTGTAAGGCTGGTTTCACATCTGTGCCTAGTATCCATTTTAAGAGAAAAACGGTTTGGTACAAAAAGGATTCCAAACGGTTACACAGCGGATACCCGAATCCGTTTTTTTTAGATGGATTAGTCAATGGGTGTCAGTTCAAAAAAACTGACCGTTTGTGTCAGTTTGTAATCTGTTTGTGTCCGTTTTTGACCAATCCGGTTTTTTTTCTTCCCCCTTCTTCATTCTGAGCATGAACAGATGGAAAAACATATTGCAAAACGGACACAAACTGATTGCTATCCGTTTGTAATCCGTTTTCCATAGACCTCAATGTTAAAAAAAAAAAACGATTGGTTGCTGTCCGTCTGGAATCCTTATTTTTAGTACGGAGACAAAGTCCTGCAAGTTCTACTTTTCTCTCCGCACAAAAAAGCGGAAACCAGACGGAAATGGCACAAACTGATACATGCGGATTACTTTCAAAACCCATTGAAATCAATAGGTTTTAATCCGGACTGTTCGAAATCTTCAAATACTGATTTCGAGCGGATTGACGAATGCAGATGTGAACCCAGCCTTAGTCTCTAGAAGAGAAATTATGTTTTTCTTTTCCTTTTTTTTTAAGGCAGCTATATTGTAGACACACACTTTCATCCTGTGTTGTATTAATAGATAGTGTGTACATTTTGGCATCTGCAGTTAGTGGTAGTAAATAGAAAGATTAGTGTACATAGACTAGTTTTCTGGAAGTGATGGAGTACAGGCCCTTCCCATGGACCAAGTCGTGGCACATGAGATGCATCCAGAGCCTATCTTTGTATAGAGTTCCTACACTGCCTTATCTAAGACTTCAACAGTAATATACAGTGACCATCTGTCAATAAAAGCCCCATCCTCTGATTATTTTGCTGACCATGTCCCAGTTTATATTGCAAAGTTGAAAAGTCAGCTGCAGGAAACATAAGTCTGTTGTGTGGGCTACAATGGCTATTTTGAAAATAAGAATATTTCATGAATGCCTTTTATATAGACAGTTAAATAAAATAAAACAAATATTACATAATAAAAGTAAGGGTATGTTCACATTGGTCTTGTTTGGTCTGTTGTGATCCATCCTAAGATGAAAACAACAAACTGAACTATTGACAGGATGAAGGATGTAGGTGGAGCGCTTTCTGTTTGCCTTCTTCATCATTCATTCTAAAAAAGATGGAAGCTTTCTGCTGTTGTGTTTTTTTTCCAACGGAAAATAAAGTCCTGCTCCACCAGCATCCGTAATTCTGTCAACTTAACAAAGGACCAACCGATGGCAATGTGAACGGATCCTAAAGTTGATGTATTTATTGAATGTCTTGTACACACATTAGCAGGATCAAGCAACATGAAACTAATGGTATTTTTGTCTTTTTTAGAGTGCCTCTTGCAGGAATGTAATCCACATGTTGCACTCAGCCACCTGCAGGAGGAGCTGCAGAGCACCGAGGCAGAATGTGAGGTCAGTGTGTGTCCATGATTGCCACATGTTAAGATCTCTGTTCAAGGCACTAAAGAGTCATAGAATACAAATAGTGGTATGTCTTGAGGTGTCACAAGTGAAGCCTGATCAGATCTACTAGGGTTAAACAGAGAAGTGGGAAAATGTGTTAGCATTTAGTGCAAATGTGTTAAAACTTTGTACCAGGAAGATGCTGGACAGAAGTAAGGCCCATATACAACTGCAAGGAGACATGTCCTGCAGAAGACAAAGGATCAAACGTGCAAGAAAATAATATGATTATATTTTGGGGTTTGCTATTGAAAGGCATAATTTGATGGATACGTGTAAGGGGTAACCTGTCCCATTTAGTGAGTACTGGTGGAGTAAGAATATATTGGACTTTGCCTACAGGAACCATGACGGTCACATAGTCTGTTCAATGCCCATATACTGCAACCCCCACAAGAAGAAGAATGTCTCAGAGGTGGAGCTTTCCTTTAAATAAACACTGCAGCCCAAATTTATGCACTATGTTATGTATAGTACAAGGCTGGAGAATATGGTGCACGACAGAAAGATGCAGAGAACACCAGAGAGATTCTCATGGGTCGCCTCTCCGGCCTTGTGCTAGGCAGTACACAGTGAGGGAGAGTTAGGAAACTGCCCATAGCAACCAATCACAGCACAGCTTTCATTCATTTTACTGCTCTTGAAAATGGAAGCTGCCCTGTGATTGGTTGCTGTGAGCAATAAAGGTGTGTTCTTTTTTTTTAGACAGTTTTTATACATCTACCGTGTATTAGTTTTGGTGGGGTTTAACTAGTTAATCTCCGCAGTAATTTGTCCAGTTATTGTGTAAATGAAACAAAACTACAAGGGAACTAATACTGTAAAGTAACGTGTAAGGAGGTATATGTGAAGACTGCCAATAAAGACTTCTTCTTATTAAACCTGTTTTCAATAAAATAAAAGATGACCTGATCCTTGGCCCGCTGGACATCTACATCTAACGCAATCTTTTTCTCTCTTTTTAACCTTTTCCCCTTATTGGTCCCTTTTCCACATATTCATTATTACTCACCCATTGTTTCTGTCATTGTTTCTCACACCATTGCTCTCCAATCTTGGCTGGCTGAATTGAATCCATTACCCTGTCATGTTCTTACATCTGTGACATCTCACAACCCCAACACTAGGCCCTCTCTCAGCTATTCCTGGAGGGCTCCCTCCCTCTCCTTGTTTTCTTGGATTCTTACCATTTGCTACGGGCTCAATGTCACATCCGCAGGATCCAGAATGAGAAGCTGCTTGAGCTTCTGGGAGAGACTCTTGAACAGGACACATCCCCCCAAAACCAAGAACTGCCTCCCGACCGGGAATTGCCCCCTCAACAACCCACCAAACTACCCTCTGACCAGAACCTGGCCCCAAAGCTTCAGGAACTTCCCCCACAATCCAGAAAACTGCCCCCTAAGCAGGCCTTGCCTGTCCCTCAATCCACCAAAATGCCCCCAAACCGGGATCCTCAAATGAAGCCTCGTGATGTGGCGCCTGGGGGCAAACAGCCTTCTCGACCTCGAGAACTGCCCATCCAAACCAGCAAAATGCCCCCTGAAAGGAAACTGCCTTCCAACCCCAAGGAGAAACCCCACAATCCCAGAGATCAAACCCCTCAGGCCAGTGCTCAACCAATCCCATCCCCTGCTGCTCCTTCACAGATGCCCCCTGCTGTATTCCGCCTGCCTCCTCTGCCATGTGGGATGGCACCTGCATTGTTGATCCCCGCGGAGGTGTTGTCTCCTTTTCAGGGTCCGTCTGCCCAGTCCCCAGGATGTGTTCCACCTCTGGGGCGCAACAACGGTCAACAACAGCAGCCACCACGGGCTCCTCTGCGATTTATTGCTCGAATCTACTTCCTGAGCACTCGGCACCTAAGGGTGCTGTCCAGAGCCCAGCGGCAGCAGCAGCAGCAACACCCTCCGAAGCGATAAGTGAGGAGCTGCAGGTGGACAAGGGAGTGGGGCAATTTATGGGACGGGGGACAGGGTAGTTGTCTGTGAGTCTGCGTATGACTGTGTGAGTCTTTCTGCAGACATTGTTTATTTGTCGAGGCAGGATGTTTGGTTATTTTCAATCTATGAATGGAGTGTGTATGTGTAGGCTGGTTCCAAGTGAGCTTCTTGGGTGACTGAAACAAATGAGGGCAGCGTATGTGCGTCTGTTATGTGAATGCAATGTGTACTCAGTACTTCCCCTTCTGGTTGTTTACTATCTGTTAATAAATGCAGCGTGGTTGTGCAGAGTCACTATGTATGCTATGCCTGTCTGTGGCCTAGGAATGAATGGGCAATGGTTGCACTGAGTGAAGGTGCTGCATACATGTTTGTATGTTGTACAGTTCAGTTTGTTAGGATAAAGCGTGGCTGTTTTACGTGGATAAATATTACATTTGTTCTCATTTATTCAAGTGGTTATGATTGCTATTTATATAAAAGTGGCCCTGACATATAGAGAGCTTGAGGGCCACAAAAATGAGTTTATAGATTGGATTATTCCGTTTATTAACAAACAAATAGACTAAAAGTTATCGTGCATCCTTATCAAGTGCCCTCTCTCTGTAAGGTTTCCTGCGGAGAATGTAATCAAGAATCGTGGCACAATTGTGTCTATACATGACTGAGTCTCCACCTGGTGGCTAATTGGGGTCACTGCAGATACTAAAACAGTAAGCTCAAGATAATGCTGTAAGAATGCTTTATAATGTGATTCTTTTTTACAGCAGGTTTCTGAAATTATATTGCATAATAGTTGCAAAAAATACTGTATTTTTTATTTCTTTATGTTTATAATTGTCAGTGATATTGTGGTTTGTTGCACCTTTTTTATGCATAATGTCTACCCTAGCTGTGTCTATTGAACATGGTGGTGGAATACCGGATGTTCTTTAGTTATACAGAATTCCCCTTTCCAAATGCTTCTTGTAGGTCATGAGTTTACATTTTCTTCATTTAAGTTATTTGGGGAGTCACTGACTCGCAAGACCAGGTTTGAAAACAATACCACCCAAATCTGAAATTTTACTAACTTTTCTGAGATAAACCAAGCTGCCCTGAAAGTTTCCAATGATTGATCGGTGCAGGTATCTCATGCTAATTCAGATAAGCAGCTACTGCATTTATCCCATTGGAGGTGATAGGGGAGGGGCATTGACAACACTGATGGTAGTCTGCAAAAAAAGTCCAGTTTTACTAGAAGAAGGACCGGATGGATTATTATACCATTGGACCAAAGATAAGCAACGTCTTTTTTTTTTTTTTCTTTTGTTAGAAGATAACATTGTTCATGATCACAATAAATGGTTCCATTTTGTTCACTGAAAACATATCAACTAATGTGAGTGATGAGTTAATTCAATAGTGCAATTCTCGATAGATTTATTTAGTATTCAGAAATATGCTGGGATCATACAGATCTTTAATAACTATTAGCAACTTTTTATATTAAATGCTATTTCCTCTCCTGTTCTGTTTGTTGATGCTATTCATTTCATGGATTGTACTTATTAGCTATGAGCTATATATTTAAAGACGACCTGTCACATTGTACCTGCAGTCCTACCACAACATGGTATACAGCAGGAGGAGCCAAGCAACTTGATGTATAGTTAGGATAAGACCCTATGTTGAGAAACACGGCTTTTTTTGTAGCATATTTTGCTGTGTTTTTTGAGCCAAAGCCAAGAATGGCTGCAAAATGAATAGGAAGCTCTTATAGTTCTACCTTCTGCTCAAAACCAAAGCAAAATCTGCACCAAAAAAGCTGTGTTTCCGCAAAGAAAGGCCTCCGCCTAAGACTCTCTTTATATGCTTAGGAGTCCAGTGGGAGCACTACTCTGGGATTTCTAGCTATCTCTGTATTCACAGTAATACAGGGAAGGCTGCAGAAGTGTAACTTGAAGCTCCTGGGCACCATGGCATAATATGTAATGGGGCCCCTACCTTGTGCATTTAGAATAGTGGTTTAATTTATGTGGCAGTGGAACTTTTGGGACCCCCCTCAGGGGGTAGCAACTGCTACCACTGCACCCCTTATAGCTACACCCCTCGAAGGCTGTCACTCACTGAGTAGGACCGCCCACTGGACAGCTAATTGATACAGTAATTATATAGCAAATTTGTATAATGTTTCATTATCCAATGAATAATCTTTATTTTTAATACCCCTTTAAATGAACTCTCTTTTAAAGACACTGCATTATACATAGTCCCTGTTGTAGGCTTGGAGTTTGTTAGGGTAAATTCACACAGAGCTTTTTGCAGGCGGATTTTTTAGGCCTTTTTTTTCTGCCACTCATTCATTTCAATGAGGTTTGCGAGGCAGAATCTGCTGGAAGATGGGTCATGAAGCTTCTTTTTTACTGTAGCAGAAAAATCAGCTGGAGGAAAAAATCTGCTTCTGACTCCCATGGAAATGAATGGGCGAGTTGGGACGTGCTTTTTGAGGCAGATTGCGCCTCAGAATCCAGCTGCAAAAAAATCTGTGTGAATTTTCCCTTAGATTTGTATTGTTTTAAAATTATATCCTCAAAATATTACACTATATTCATGGCCTTCTGTGCTTTGTATAGGATATCTTTTACCAGATACAGACATATACGTAAATGTCAGTGGGTACATCTGTTTGTCCTCTTGAGGCCTTTTGGATTTGGTGTAATGAACTCTGTGTCAGGACTAATTCAGACAGGTGTATTTTTCCTCTGTGTGCCGAATGCACACAGATCCATAGTAGTGCATGCTGCTGCATTTCTCACTACAGTTTTTTTCTAAACGGAAGTATTCACTATTTTAGTCCATATTGTATATGACACTACCTTAGAGACTACTGAAGACCATTGTCTCCTGGTCTGTTTCCTCTGCAGACATATGGACTGCACTTATGTTTGAAAATGAATGTATTTGTTGCTGATGCAGCTCAGAAGAATTTTTACAAATTCATGTGAAACAGGTTCTTTTGCTGTGTAGCTTTGTAGCGGGCCACTTAGTGGTTGTCACTAACTTTTATTTGTGCACACATGTGAATACACTAACATTAAAGACATGAGTGACACAACCCCTTTAAAGGATAGGCCATTAACACCTGATGGTAAAGGGCCAACACTGCAGCTTAGCTCTCCTTGAAGGGACTGGGAGCTGAAGTCATGTCGTACGGCTATTATACAATGTATGGAGCACTCTACATCCAACTCTGTACACTGTATAGTATCATACCCAGTAGCAGATCTGAACGATTGATTGGTGGAGGGGCTAAATTCCAACACTTATAATAGGTCCCCTATGGCTTTAAATGTTATTTATATACCACTGACATACAGTGTTGTTCCATAAATGCATCCCCATCTTCACATATGGGGCTAATTTTGAAGGAACATAAGAAACATTAGCATGGCCCTGAGTTGGATGGAAGTGTATATGGTAAATTTGTATAGACACAGAAAAGCTTCTTGGGGCTAAGGCCCCATGTAGCGGGCCGCAACCTAAAAGCTCTGTGGGGAAAAAACGTGGCGCAAACGCATCACGCTTTCTCCCGCGGCGCTTTTCACAGAGAATCTGCAGAGTTTTCCTCTGGTTTTTGAAATCACAGCTTGTCTGCTGCAGATATTTTTCTGCAGTGTGTGGATTGGATTAGACAGAATCCCATCCACTTTGCAGGTAATGAAAAACACCGTGTTTTTTTACGCTACGTGGGGCCTCGACTTGTCAGTCTTTCTGGGTGTAGCATAAAACAGTGATTCACAACCTTTTCTGATCTGGGGGGTACATTATTTTATTGAATCACTCCCAAAGGCCGCAGTAAAACTTAAAGGGGTATTACCAGGTTATGCATCAATGGCATATGGAAAGTATACGCCATAAATGTTTTATTGTTACAGGTTTCACTTCCTGAACTTCCACCTATTGTGAGAATGGGGGATCCCTTCTCCCCACTAAGCACTTCAGAGATGAGAAGGCAAGCATCCATGTGGCTCTCTCCATTGTAGATAATGGGTGTTGTATTAACACACTAGCTTTTCACATCTTCAGAAACTATGGAAAGAGCTGCATGCATAGAGAACCAAATCGTATATTCCTTTCTGAAATAAGGCGTGAGACTGGAATACCAGAAATGGAAACTATATGTCTACACGCATTCTGTATCCACATGGTTGAAGGACACATAAATTGGCCTTGTGGGTAGTTTGGAGGTTGTGCACCCCTTGTATAGAACAGTCTGTAACAATGGAGGTTGCTGTATCTCAGTAGATGAGTGTTACATTTGACAAAAGCCATGGCCTCAAAAACCACAGGGCAACATCATGATGTGGGGACAATATTTAGGAAGAAGCCATGGAACAAAATAAATGTGGTGGTACGACAAGGCACCCATAAGCAAAAAATGGAGATTCCTTATCAGGCTGCCCCCAAAGCCTCTTTACATAATATTATAACACAGAGCAGGATGGGCAGAGAATGACACAGTCACTTCTGGTCTGGGGTAATAGCAGTGTAGGATATTGATATAGGGAATCAGGTGGCGATTTTTCTACTTTATGACAAATTTTACTTTGCCTTTCTATGGATTTGTAAGTGTAAAAGGTTCTCTTTGGCAGTTTCTTCTTGACTAACACTCTATTAATTCAGTTTCATACCCTGAGATGCTAATAGCAAAAGGTTGTTTTCAGGAATATTTGTGTCCTTTCTGAAGAATGATATAATGCCCATGTAATGTCACATTTACTCACTCAATACCATTTTTTTCTTCTTTATTGCATATGCATAAGTCATTTGATCTCTTTGTCTTTATTTGGGCAAGAAAGGACTGCTCACTCACTATGAGGCAAGAATCCAGACTAATGGCTGAAATTGTAGGAAAAGTTCTACAGGAAAGTTTACATACCCTTTTTTAAATATATACATGAAAATGTAAGTTCTACCTCACAAACTATTTCCATAAATCTTATTAGGATACCTAGTGACTATTAGCCAGAGTGGAAAGAGCTGCTCTTGCCCTGTAGGCATTGACTTCAGATGAAAGCAGAGCTGCAGTACCTTTCCGAACCACTACCCAGTGTACCAAGCTGTGCATTGCAGGTGCCGGATCCGGAGCATAACAACCCGCTTAAACAGTGCATTGTAGTGGCAATAATAGTTGGCAACCCAACAAGATTTTATTGATGAAAGTATTATACAATTTCTATAATGCAGAGCGAGATACATTCTTAAGCCTCTCTTCAATCTGGCTAATATTTAATAATCCTGAACAAGGGACTCTCCTCCATTTACTCCAAATAGGACATCTGAAAGGTTTTCTAATCCAGATCTCCAATTTAAACTGTGCCAAGTAAGGTAAGCTCTGTTTAATAATGGAACACAACAAAACAGAGGGTTAATTTTAAGGGACTTTTTCATTTTTGCAAATGAAAGTGAGATATAGTTACAGCACATAAGCAAAATATATGTTGAATTATATGATTCTGTTCAGTTAAAGCAGAATTTTATATTTACAATTGTAAATGTAGATTCTTTGCTATGTGACGATGCTTCTTATTTCTCTGTGCACAGCTGTCATAGTCCCCACTGGTATCCAGAGAGGATTAGCTTACTGGTTAATAAATCACTAATACAGTAACCTACTTAAAAGGAGAAACGTCAGAGCAAAAGGCAGTAAATAGTATTATAAGTGACCTCCAGTATGGTATTACTAGAACAGAAGTTGTCAGATGAACCTGATTTGTTTTTATAAAGAGATGAGTAGAAGCCTGGACAAAGGGGAAGATGTGGAGAAAGTGTTGGTGACTTTCCAAAGATGGACACTGTATCTTATAGACTCTTATTGGACAAAATAAAATCTATAGGTTTAGAAGTATAATTTGTAATTGAATTGGAAACTGTCTGAAGAATCACATTCAAAGTGTTGTGGTCAATGATTCCTACACATAATGATCCCCAGTTATGAGTGGTGTAACCTAAGGATCTGTGTTGGATCCGCTTTTATTTAGAAACCGCTAAGATGCATGATAAACCTACAAAAATATATATGGCCTGTACAAAAAAACAAAACATGGTGAAGAGCTATTCCTTGTAAATAAATAAAGACAAGAGGACACTTCCTCCATCTGGAGTTGAAAAAGGTTCTTTACAATACGAACTGTGAATCTGTGGATTAGTCACATCAAAAGGTGGTTATAGCAGCACAGTAATTGATAAAACACATAGAATAAAACATACTGCGTGTGTATAGGAGTCCAGTGGGTGGAAAGGCTGTCAGTCACTAAGTACGACCACCAACCAGAGTCCGAAACATAGGAATTAAACTCCCCATACGTATCCTGAGACCCACCAGCAAGGTGGTATAGACTGCTGTTTATGGTATATAGTCATTAGATGAGACTGGGACTGGTCTGTCATAAACTGAAATTCCCTGTAGCTTTTAGACCACAGTCAGATGTTGCAGATTTTTAGTGTAAATGCCTCCAAAATACAGTGCAAATACATACAAATTCAAGACATGCTGCAGACGTTCAATACAGTAAAACATGGTAAAGTCTGCCATACAATCCTAACATAAAATGGTATTTTACCTAAAGTAATGTACCAAAGGAGGTACTTGTTATTCCAAGTTCTGAATTCATCCTCTCACAACAATCCTCAAACAAAGGATGGGTGATGCTGACAGGAAAAAAGGCTAATTTGTGATTTTCTGTATCTGCCATTCTACTATTACCTTTCTATAAGGTGGTAAATTTAAAGGGTCGGCCTAGTCATATGTAAGTAAAGCTTACAAGGGCTGTGTGCTGTAGAAAACCCAAAATTATACATGACTACACTAGATGGCAGTCTATTGCTTTAAAGGACCCAGCATGTCAGTGCATTACAGCAAGAAGGTTCTTGGAACTATGTGAATGTATAGTTTCCCCATATGGGGGGTTGCAGGGCAACTGAGCATTTGCTGCCAGGTTCCCCACGAATTACAGCTGATCATAAGGGATCCAAGCAGCAGGATGCCGTGACCAGTTTATCATCTGGGGACCCTTCTAACAAAGGCGGATTTTTGAAAGTAAGTAGCCTTTTGTATCACTCTATAACAGGGGTCAGCAACCTTTTTAGTCTGGGGTGCCGATTTGGAAAAAAAAAAATCAAAAGATGAAGTACTCAGTGTGCCGTGTAATAATTGTAAGGGTGTCGCCTTTCTCCATCGGTGATTACCAACAGGGGACATTAACACTCTAGAAGTATTTAGAAGGATGATCCCATGCCTTTATGCAATGTTATCTGCATCCTTAGGATGTTTTTTGACTTTTGGTAAAAATTATTTGGTAGGAGTGCCCCAAGGAATTTTTTTTTTTCCAGGGGGACCCTGAGTCTGAAAAGTGTGGGAAACGTCCTACATGAAAGTCATATAACGCAAACCATAACTGCAACCAGTTAGTCGCTTGAGCTTACATTTCAATGTGATCCTTTAGCAAAATGATTGATATTTGGACTGGACATGGGGCTAAGTGTAGTCTGCAGTAAGCCTGCTTTGTGGGGGCAGAGGGTGCCCATCACACAGCCTAGTCTTTTTGTTGAAGAAATCCAAACAAATTTTTACAGTCTTATTGAAATGAATGAAGGCAAATTTAGTTGCCATAATATACTTTGCACAGGTAATTGCTGACCTTTGACTAAGCTACTGGCCTGGACACCTAGACGTTGTGCCTCATGTTCTCACCACCTCCCAGTGCATCCTCCCATCCGACTGTATTTACATGGACAAATAGAGAGAGATTGCCACCTGGAGCAGAGAGAGTCCTGTGCCAGGTAGATATGCCTTGGGTGCCGACTCCGACACCAGTGCCGGGAGTTGCTGACCCCTGCTCTATAATAAAAAAAAAAAAAAGTAGTGCAACTTTGTACACATCGGGGCAGATTTACTTGTTAGACTAAAATGTGCCAGATTTATCAAATAGGCTGGAACTGGATGATAAATTTGGCATGTCATAAGTCTTAGTTTATACAACCTATTAGTTGGCTGACTTTGTTCCAGCATTTTGTGCCAAACTTTTGGTGTGTCTTAAAGCGAGACTGAAAGCAGCAACACCTTGATTAAACCATTGTGCAGACACGCCTGACGTCATCTACACCTGGAAGATCCAGTGTAAACCAACTGAAGTTGTGCAGATGATGTGAAGCGCGCATCCACAGTACAGCGTGGCTCATACCTCAGAGCTTCAAAACACACAGGATGAGGGAAACGCTCCATTGACATGATTGTTACTGGGAGGTGGTCTGAGCAAGGGGAATGAGCTAAGAAGCTGACAGTCCATTGATGAGTGTGGTGAAAGAGCCTAAGGTGAAGATAACACATAGGGAAACGCAGCCAGAATCCTATTCACTCTGCAGGTACTGTAAACGCAGCGTTTCCACAACGTGGGGCTTCAGCCTAAAACACAAAAATGTGATGCACGTGCAATGTAAGCCAGAATTCTGGCACATTTAACTTAGTAAATTCCCCTTTGTGTTTTCTCTGCTTATTCCTAAAGGGGTTGTCCAGGATAAAATTATATTTCTACACTAAGCTAAACATCCCCCCCCCCACCGCCTAACGTATAACTTACTTCACAAAAAGTGTATACTTACCTAGATCGCCAGGGCGATTACCGCCCCAGGCACATTTTCAGGTGCCGGCAGACATCAAAAGGAGGAGCCAACCCTGCAGAAGGAAGTAATCTCCCGTGCCCAGAAAATCCAGACAGGTAAGTATGATGGGGTGGGTTCAGTTAGTTAGCTGGGAAGGGATAGTAGCGGGCAGGTTAGCTAGGGAAACAGGGAGGGGTGTGAGGAAGTGAGAGAGGGAGGGGGAGGTAGTGAGAAGAGGAGGTAGTGTGAGTCAGCACTTAGTGAAACGCAATGCATCATGGTAGTTGTAGGATAAAAGAACAGGGAGCTACCCATGTAAACAAATGCAGAGGATGGTAGGAGCTCGCCGAGAAACCTAGAAATCACTCAAAACACTGTTATAGATATTTGGGTGCACTTATTAAACTAATTAATAGCACTGGCCGACTTTTTTTTTTTTTTTTTAAATAAAATATTTTTTGCCCGGAAAGCTCCTTTAATGCACAATGCACTCATACAGAACTATACATACAGAACTAATACTTCACGAGGTTAATAGCTACTAATAAGTGCTGCGGAATATGTTGGCGCTATATAAATAAAATGTATTATTATTATTATCTAGGCTATGCTTTGTGAACTGAACAATGTGATACATTGTAGCAAACCCTTAAAACCAGTACATTCTTCTGATGCTGAAGCGCACAGAGGATTGTCAAGAGTGGATAAATTATAGCAAACTGTCATCTGTGAGACGTATCGGATCTGTTTTTAGGCTACGAAAGAAACAAAACAGTAATAAATAGTGATGTAAAAAAAAATGTCAGCATATACGGTACAGACCAAAAGTTTGGACACACCTTCTCATTCCAAGAGTTTTCTGTATTTTCATGACTATAAAAATTGTAGATTCACACTGAAGGCATCAAAACTATGAATTAACACATGTGGAATTATATACTTAACAAAAAAGTGTGAAACAACTGAAAATATGTCTTATATTCTAGGTTCTTCAAAGTAGCCATCTTTTGCTTTGATTACTGCTTTGCACACTCTTGGCATTCTCTTGATGAGCTTCAAGAGGTAGTCACCTGAAATGGTTTTCACTTCACAGGTGTGCCCTGTCAGGTATAATAAGTGGGATTTCTTGCCTTATAAATGGTGTTGGGACCATCAGTTGTGTTGTTCAGAAGTCAGGTGGATACACAGCTGATAGTCCTACTGAATGGAGTGCTAGAATTTGTATTATGGCAAGAAAAAAGCAGCTAAGTAAAGAAAAACGAGTGGCCATCATTACTTTAAGAAATGAAGGTCAGTCAGTCCGAAAAATTGGGAAAACTTTGAAAGTGTCCCCAAGTGCAGTGGCCAAAACCATCAAGCGCTACAAAGAAACTGACTCACGTGAGGATCGCCCCAGGAAAGGAAGACCAAGAGTCACCTCTGCTGCGGAGGATAAGTTCATCTGAGTCACCAGCCTCAGAAATCGCAGGTTAACAGCAGCTCAGATTAGAGACCAGGTCAATGCCACACAGAGTTCTAGCAGCAGACACATCTCTACAACAACTGTTAAGAGGAGACTGTGTGCAGCAGGCCTTCATGGTAAAATAGCTGCTAGGAAACCACTGCTAAGGACAGGCAACAAGCAGAAGAGACTTATTTGGGCTAAAGAACACAAGGAATGGACCTTAGATCCGTGGAAATCTGTGCTTTGGTCTGATGAGTCCAAATTTGAGATCTTTGGTTCCAAAGAGGTGTGTCCAAACCTTTGGTCTGTACTGTAAGTGATTGAGTATATTTATATTAAATACAGAGACATCCTTTAAATATAAAATTGAGCGCTTAGTTTGAAACAGCTTTGAACAAAATTATAGTGTCCCAAAAAAAAAAAAAATCCGTAAATCTAAAGTCTAACTATTGTACATTTGCCAGAGTTGAACGTAAATTTTTGTTCTCTATCAGCTTTTCAGACTGTGGCTGCTGATTTATTCTGTGAGTCTGGGAACATACAGAAGAGTTTCCTTAAATAAATGTAAATTATTTCAGCAGCTCTTTTATAAACTGTGTTATAAATTGTAAGGCCCTGTGTCCATCTGCTTTTAGGCCTACATTCGGGGTATAGATTGAGAGGATGTCCCGATGTATATTTCCAGTGGAAGGATGACACATCCCACTCTGTAGGTAAATAGAGGAATATGTTGGTTATAGGCTCCCATTGGAAAAAGAAATACTGTGCTGTATATGTTTTTACTGTGTCCCTTTGCATAATAAGCTGTACTTACCTACGCAGTGAATAAAAAGATATATATCAGCAAATACGCTTACGTCCGCAACAAGGTGTGAGCATAGCCACGTGTGTACCTTTGTGTTTTGCTGTTGGAGACATCATGGTCATATCTTGGCTTTCTTCATTTTTTACTGCTTCTTTTCAAATAATAATTTCTATCTCTGCGGTATCCATGTAACATAATTGTTGAGTAAGTAGTTTACTATTAGCTACAGGAACCTACTGGTAATGTAGAAAGTATGACTAAGTTGACGGTGTCATCACTAGTTTTTCATTAAATACAATAATAATAATACATTTTCTTTATATAGCGCCAGCATATTTCACAGCACTTTACAAATTGTAGGGTTAAAGTACAGACAAAAGGCGATATTACAGAGTAATAAGTCAATTCACACAATAGGACTGAGGGCCCTGCTCGCAAGAGCTTACAATCTATGAGGTAGAGGGGGGTGACACAAGAGGTAGCAGAGACACTATAGCCGTTTTTATGGTAAAGGTTATTTTAATTACACAAATAAATAAAGCTGTATGAGCCGGCACCAGTCAGTGTCCTTTTCTGATCAGATCCTAAGTTCCTGGGCATACAAGTTTACAGTACGATAAGGCATCAAGTCCTGTGGGATAATAGGGGTGTGTGAACAAAGGAGGGTTAGCTTTAGGGAGCCTAACTGCAGAAGGGTTTAGATTAGATATTGTGATAGGCCTGCCTGAAGAGATGTGTCTTTAGGATGTGCTTGAAGCTGTAGAAGTTGTGAGTTAATCTACCTGGGGAAGAGCATTCCAGAGAAGTGATGCAACTCGAGAAAAGTCTTGGATACAGGAATACGAAGTTTTGATAATAGAGGATGTTAGTCTTAGGTCACTGGCCGAACAGAGAGCAAAGGTTGGGTGATGGACATGAGAGTAGGGAGGAAATGTAAAGTGTAGCACTATGGAGAGCTTTGTAGATGAGGGTGATAAGGTTAAATTGTATTATATAATGAATAGGCAACCAGTGCAGTAACTTGCTTGCAGGACTTTTCTCTCTGCATTTTTCAAACGGAATGGGGAGCGGAATCCCCAAAGGGAGATCGAACTCTAGTGTGCACCTAGCCTTACAATTTTATCACAAGGCCATTAGACATGTTGAAATGTAACATATAAAACCAGTATAGTAAGTCTAGCTACTCTTTTTGTTTTGAAATCTTTATATTATATGGGGCTTGAGGAACATATTTTTACACCTCAATTTATATAGAGCACAAACCTGTGTTTTCTTGACAATGCTTAAGCTTAGGGCATTCTCAGTATGAAAAAAAAATCAGTTGGTGATATATAATAATTAAAAAAAAAATAAAAAATCTGCGGCAGAAATCAGACACTGACCATTACATTTTTGCTGTGGCTCTGCCTGCTGCTTAACACCATTCAATGGGGCCAATTGGCACATGGCTTTCCTCTGCCTGCACAGAAGCCAACTTAGGCTGAAGCCCCACGTTGCGAAAATGCAGCTTTTTTGTTGCAGAATTTGCTGCGGTTTGTTAGAGCCAAAGCCCGGAGTGGATGGAGCAGCAGAGAGAGGTATGAGAGATTCATATATCTCTCACATTCCTTTTGTAGCCATTCTTGCCTTTGGCTCAAAAAAGCACAGCAAAATCTGGAACAAAAAAAGTTGCGCTTTCGTGACGTGGGGCCTCAGCCTTAAACAGGTTATTCAGGATTAGAAATTAATGGGCCTGAGGTACAGCATGACCATGTAACCAACAGATGTGATGTCACACGTCCACGAGAAGAGGGAGTGGAGCTCTTTCTGACAGAAGGCAGCCACGTTTTCCAGCCCTGAATAGTCCATTTAAAAAGTTAACATGTTTCTTCTGTACTGTGTGAACTACATCATAGATTCCCATTGAAGACAATGGGAGGAGGAATACACTCAGTTTTCACATGGATTTTGGCATGTAAAACAGGCATAACATTCAGCTGTGAGACCATGCCCTAAAGCTTCAGAAGTGCATTCTGCATAACGCTAGGTTCACACCTGCACTCGGGTTTCCAATCTTCGGGTCCGCTTGGGGACCCAAAACACAGAAACCCAATCTGTTTAAAAAATTGTTTACCTGTGGAAACCCGCAGCCCCCATAGACTATAATGGGGTCCGCCAGGTTACCACCTGAAAAATGCTTGCAGGACTTTTCTCTCCGCATTTTTCAAGCAGAATAGGGGGAAAGATCTCAGAACTCCATAGAAATTATCCCACTTCTATTTACCAGTGTCTCTCCGAAAATTGTGATTCTCTACTTTACTACATTGACCTGAAATGCTGCACTTTGTATGACCAGCACACATAATCCACATACAGAAAAGATGTGACTAGGCAGGCTTACTACAAATGGTGTAGTTGAACAGTTTAGCAATAGCTGAGCAGTATTGTTGCTAAATATATTTACATGTCTGGAGCTGTATACATAGTTGTAGAGGAAGGACTAAGCAAGTGGACCTTTCACCACCTCCATCAACTCCAGCCCATTACATTCCTCAGACAGGGCTGTTCCACAGATTCTGGCGCAGTTGAAGTTTTTCTCTAACCCCCACCACTCCCTAGCAATCATTTCAGTACAATTATGTTCTCAATTGTCAGGTGGGAGGTCCTGAGCTGGCACAGATAGAGAAGGACCACCCTCCTGCCAGTAGAGAGCATAATTGTGCTGAAACTAACTGAAATGACTGCTCAGAAATAGTGGGGGCTAGAGAAAAAATTCCAACTGTGCCAGAATCAGTATATCAGCACCTAAGGAAGGATACACAGGGTTTGTGAAAGGTCCTCTTTACGTGTATTCAGAATCCAGTGTGTCACGGCAGCACTTGTATGTGCTAAGGATAGATTCAATTCTAGGGACACAGATGGAAGATACAAATACTTTTTCATCTGAGTATACTTTATACTAGTCAGAGTGAGTAGTCCTCCATGACGTTGACCTGTGATATGCGAGTGGGTTACTTCCAGCGTGTAACTTGTTGATGGAGGATGGTGTACAATGATTTCCTGGGTGAGTGTACACAGTGATGTCTGCAAATGTGTGTGAGTAGTGGTAGCACCATTAGGGTGTCAGCCTATGAGTGCGGTGCAGCAAGGCTCTGCAGAGGCGGGCTCAGGCAGCCATCTTCTTGTTCTGTGTGTACTGTGTGTCGCTCAGTCTGCGCAGTAGTTTGGTTAATGTAACTCTTTATGATCCTCTGATATATACAAATAAATCCTGTTTCTTTCTCGCACTGGTTTCCAATTCTATCTATTGGTTTCATTATTGCTGGTACTATAACCATGTCACCAGAGCATGATCTGCCGCAGCGTGAGGTATCTTCTCATTTCTTGTAATTGCTGCCCAGCACTTCTCAGTTACGCTCTTCACTCATTAACTAATTAGTGCAGTTAATGATCTGTGCACTTTGGGAAAAGGTTGCTGCAAACAGCTATTATCCTGTCTATTGTGAAGGAAGCTATAGACTGTCCACACGTTACAAGGAGCTAAAGGCTCAGACTGTTTGCATTAAAGGGGTTTTCCGGGCAAAAAAGTGTTTTTTTTTCCTTTTGTTTTTTTAAATGTCTGTTAGTGCTATTAATGGGTTAATAAATGCACCCAATTACAGCAAACTGTCATCTGTGAGACATATAGGATCTGTTTTTAGGCTACGAAAGAAACAAAACAGTAATACATAGTGATGTAAAAAAAAAAGTCAGCATATAAGTGATTGAGTATATATTATATACAGAGACATCCTTTAAATATAAAATTGGGCACTTAGTTTGAAACAGCTTTGAACAAAATTATAGTGTCCCAAAAAAAACAAAACAACTGACAGCCAGGTAGGTACAGGCACCATTACATTCAGACTCCTGACTTTGTTCAAGTGAACATAGTCAGGAGTCTAAACTGATGTAAGGTAGTGACAGGTTCTCTGTAATGTACATTAGTGTGTCATCACTCAACACCAAAAAAGGGTTTTTAATGATTTACATATATACAAATTTGTGTGTTAAAAAAAAAAATAAAAAAAATCAGATATCTAAAAAAATAGAATAAAACCTTGAATAAGGTAGTCACTGGTCAGTAGTAGTAATGGTTAGAAAGTTAACTGTTCAGAAGAAATCAAGTAGTAAGTTGTTGACCTTGAGCGGTATTTATTAATGTCTCTAAGGCCCCATGCACACAACCGAGGGTACTGTCTGATATGTGAGGTCATAAAGGGTAATGAAAAGACTATAACAGTCTATTGGTAGATACAGTACATACAGACATTTGTATCTTTCATCAAAGCCACTTTTTAGCATTATTTTCTCAGCATATTGAGTACATAATCATCCTGTAATGTAAAGGTTCATCTGTCAGTGTCTATTCTTAATAAGCCAACGACAACAACTGGGACCCCCAGAGATCAGCTATACCAGGACAGTACAGCTCCTGGTAAGGTTAACAACCTGGGAGCTACGCTGCTCACTTACTATACAAAGTGTAGCAATGGGTTTAGGTATTGGAAGCTAGGCCATTTACTGCTTTATTGGCATGTTTAAATTGTTAAAGAGGACCTTTCACGTCCTCATGTATATGCGGTTTTACATACCGCTAGAAAGCTAACAGCGGGCTGAATTCAGCATACTGCTGGCTTTCCCGTTATATGCCCCGGGGTTGGAGATATCGGGGGTCTAAATTTCACCGTTCACTGTCAGAAGGGCGTTCCTGACAGTCTAGCTGCGCTGTGAGGAACGCCCTCCCTGACAGTACTCGTCCATAGCACTGCACTGAGGGGGCGTTCCTCACAGCTCAGCATCATCACTGAGCGGTTTATAACTCTCCCCCCAACAGCACATGGCTATGGGACGAGTACAGAGAGAGGGGGCATTCCTTACCGCCCAGTGATGACGCTGAGCTGTAAGGAACGCCCCCCTCAGTACAGGGCTATGGAGGAATACTGTCAGGGAGGGCGTTCCGCACAGCACAGCTAGACTATCAGGAACGCCCTTCTGACCCCCCGATATCTCCAGCCCCGGGGGAACATACCGGGAAAGCCGGCAGTGCACTGAATTCAGCACGTGGTATGTAAAACCGCATATACATGAGGACTTGAAAGGTCCTCTTTAAAGGAGTTTTCCTGTGGATATAACCATACTTTAATTTATGGACTATTAGAAACACTTTTTCTCCTCCATACCTTGCTGTAATCTTTTTGTGCATCTGAGAGATCAGAGTCTCTCTGCATTTGACCTGTTTGAGAGGAAAGTGTTCTGGCAGTACAGTAAAAGTAGTTCATTAAAATAATATCTTTACTTCATATCTTTAAAATACCAGACTAATAGCCATATAGAAAACCCCAGTTTATGAGGTTTAATCCTAAACATTGCACTATATGGGAACAAACAATATAGGCCATTATTTGTTTCTATGTGTCCTATTCAATATCATTCTTCTATATAGCGCTCACTTTTCAAGGATACTGAAAGTGCTTTTAAATCAGTGTTGTCGTACCAATAGTCTGCTAGATACTTGAACAAAGACCATTGACCTGCCGATGGCGGGGAACAGAAGAGAAATAAAGGTAGGAGTAGAATAGCCTTTATAAGGGCTATTCCAACGTGGGGTCAGTAAAAAATCCATTTCTGCAATGATAGACTCCCTTTAAAGATTGTGAAGAATGTTAAAGATTTTCTCTAATTATCTTAGTGATAATCTTTTGTCTTGATTGGTTGCCAGTGGATATGACCATGAACACAGGAACTTTTCACGGTATACAACTTGACAGAAATCCAGCCATGATTTCCTTATTGTGGCCAGGTTATCTTCTCATATATGCAGAGTCCCTGCCTTTTAACGTGTCCACAATATGGAAATCAAGGATGGGTTTCTGAGAAGTTCTGTATCATAGAAAGTTCCTTCATTCAGGGTTATATTCCATGGGGCAACTGATCAAGACAAAAAAAAAGACTGGTCACCGGTAAAATGGTTAGAGGAAATTTTTAAAACTTGACAATTTTAATTATTTATATTTGCAAACATGTTTAACTTTTGTCGACAAATTTAAGTATGGTTATATTCAAGAGAAAACTGCTTTAAGTTAAAATGAGAAACCCAGTTATGATTCTAGGCAAGAGACTATCAGAAGGTTAGAGAAAATCTTTAAAACCTTTTAATTGCAAAAATGTTTAACTTTTAATTGTCTGCAAATTTAAATATGGCTATGTTACGCTAGGCTCACATTAGTATTCAGGTATCCGTCCTTTGGGTCTGCTTGGGGACCCGAAAGACAGAAACCCTATCTGCTTATAAAGCAGTTACACATGGAAACCCATGGACCCCATAGACTAAAATGGGGTCCGCCGGGTCTCCACCGATTTTATGCTGAAAACAGCGAAGAGAAAAGTCCTGCTTGCAGGACTTTTGTCTCCGCCAATTTTAAGCGGAATCTGGGACAGAGTCCCCAAATTAGCGTAAGTGGGGAAAACCCCTTAGGAACACATGATGTGCTATTACATCATGGTTGCTAAGGAGATGTGTACTCTCCATAACCAGCGGGTAGGAACTGTATTAAACAGAAGGAATCCACTGTTAACAGCCACAATCGGTACCACCAGCGTTTGTAGCTTTTAACACTTTAGATGCCCCCCAAAAAATAATCACCCCCCTTTCCCTTGATTACATATAACAAACAAAAATTAAACAAATTAGGCATCTGAATATGCTTGAACTATAAAAATGTAGATATATTTATCTGAAACAGTGATCATCATAGTTGGAAAATAATCTTTTTTTTTTTTTTTGTCATTTCACCTCCCCCAAAAAATTAAATAGAGCTCAAGGTGTCATACATTCTTGAAAATATTAAAAAAAAACCAAAAACAAACTGCAACTTGTTCTGCTAACACTACGTTGATATCTATGTCTGGCGAACCAGAAGAACGTAAAAACAGATCTGTTCTATGATGACACAAATGGAGCCCTTTTAGAGGCTAACTTTCTACTGCAAAAATTTCAAACTGTGCAATTTGGACTTAATATTCATGCCAGTTTCATGTCACACTATGTATGAACTGTGAGGGTCACAAATCACCACGTGACAGCAAACAGATAACAGCAAGAATTACTGATCCCTCCGTCACGCCCCACAAGTTTCCAGATTGTTTATTTCTTGACCTGTTGTAAATAACTTCTCTACTTATATTGCATTTTGTTATTTTTAAAGATTCTAAGATCCTTTGAAGGTCCATGTCTTGTGTATAAAAAAATCTAAATTTTCAGTTTCTTGTATAACACCATGTCTGATGAAGGGAGCTAGTACTCCCGAAAGCTTACCATCAAATATACTCAGCCTCTAAAAGGAATCATCTGATTGCTTCACTCTTCCACTACTTTCTATGGATAACGCGGTACAACATTATACTACTAACAAATGGAGGCCAAGAGAGTCCCTTGACTATAATGGGGTCCATGAGGTTTCTGATAAATGTTTTTTGAAACTGAAACTGACAGACGAACAAGTTGGGTTGGCAGCACTTTTTTGTCTGCCAATTTCAGAAGGATTTGCACCAGGGACCAGCCTAAGGCTAGGTTCATATCTGCCTCAGAGCCTCCATTTGAAGTCTAAGTCTATTTTCGGTGCAAAACTGCGACAGAAACTCAAGGCTCCTCCTCAAGTTTCTGCTGCCAGCTCAGAATGTATTTTTTTTTTTTTTTTTTTTTATAACATACAATAAGACATCCGCAGATAGAGAAGCAAGGTGCACGAAGTAAAACAAATTTCAACACAACTGAACATGTCTTCTATAACCACTTTATGTATAGTACTGTACATTTTGTAATATTTACAACTGGACAATGACAATAAATATTATAAAGTGCGGTGGTCCTGCGCTCAGGAAAAAGTATACAAGGCACCGGTCTCATCTTTACAGTGTTACACCCTAAGCACAGGTTCAGACTTGGCTATAAAAGACACATTAAAAGTGGCAACACCACAGTTATTTCTCTTGTATCATACATTAATTTTGCTTTGGTTTTATGGACTTTGTAAACGTTTGTTGCCATGAAACAATTTTACAGCACCAGAAATATTCACCTTTGTACTTTGGCCAGATAAGTCACTTTCTATTCAAGGCTTAAGGACTGCTCTCCTTCTTGGGTCACGCAGGTTCAGTCTCCATTCACATCACTTTTTTTTTTTTTTTCTTTTTACATCAGTTTAGTATACCCGTTTAACAGATGCAAAAAAACAAACACAAAAACAAGGACACAAAAATATAGTATACATTGATCTTCACGTAAACTTATGGCCGTTCGTTTGAATAAGTTTTTTGCATCCATTAAAAGAATGCAAAAAATGGATGTAAAAAAAATGTGATGGGAATAGACCTTGAGTCCTATAATATGACACTTCATTGGATTGAATCAAAACGCTCACTCTCTCCACATAGACATCAGTAAAATATCTGCATGATCCAGTCTACATTGAACTCTTAGGGTCTGTGGCCATCCCAGAACAAGTTTTAGCACAGGGAACATTAAAACCTTTCCTAAAGTTACCTAAAAGCTGCAAGTCACTTGCTACATTTTTTCCATTGGAAACATTGCAGTACTGCAACTAAAAGTTTTGTACAGGGCCATAACAGGGCTCCCATCCTAGTGCACAATATATGAATCAACGTTCTGAAGCAAACCTTAAAGGGGTTGTCCGACTGAAATGAAAAAAAAAGTATCTGATGACTGCAAATTGTTTGAATTGAAAAATAAAACACCCTAACTTACCACTTGCAGGTCCTTCGTTACAACACCTGCTCTAGTCCTTGCTGAGATCATCTTGTGATCTGTTTCTGTTTAGGCTTCAGAAGTGACCACCTAGCCACAGCAGTAATGTGCCATTTGTATACAGGTCACTACTGAGACAGCAGTAACTGAAACAGAAGGTTAAAAGACATTGTCATTAAGAACCATCAAGAGCGCTGAACAGGCTACTGGTACTGGAATGGACCTGTAAACGAAAAATTATTTGAGTCGGAAAACCCCTTTAAAAGGAAAAGTCACTTTAGAACAATAAGGCTTATTCATCTAGATCTGCATATTATACACTGGTCTTGATGATCCCAGTGACAGCAAAGTATTCACCTTATACATGACAAGGTGCAGGCCTTGTCATGAATCGGGATTCTACCCTGGGCCATGCGCCTCTGCAAAAATCTATGCCAGCTGTCAGTGGTGTAAGTGATAGTGAACCTGACATGACTGGTGACCCACACACTTTGAGAAATACGAGGGTGGCTTTACACCACTTTAGACTATTTTAGTCACAAGCCACCTGTGTGCAACTTTCATACCAAAAAAAAGTAGTGCAGATGGTTAGTGAATCTGCCCCGGTCTTTACATTTTTCACATTTTAAAATGACGCCTGGCCACATAAGCCCGGTCACTCTCCATTATAACAAATAGGAGATATAACAAATAGGTGCGCTCTGAGACCACCATTCATCATATGCCATCACTGATCAGAAAACCGGTCCACGGCCCCTGTAAAGGCTTGCACCATTACTGAGAGGTTACCACTTGACTAGGAGGTTGTAGTAGATCATGGAGTTACTGTCTTTATCGTAGTGACATAAGCATAGCGGTGGTGGCCACTAGAAACAAAATGGTGGACAGCTCGCCCATCTTATTAAACCGGTTGGAAATTTTTTTCTCCTGCTTATTCTTTTCTATGTGCTCCCGCCTTGCTTTCCAGATCTGCTCCCGGGCCAACTGCTCCCCGTAATGGGCCTGGTAGAAGGCGTCAAAATCAAACATAGGTTTGGCAGGAGTTGCAGTGGAGGAGGAGGATGTGGATGCCCCTCTCTGACCTCCGGCTTCTTTCCGAGAAGGGCTTTTCCCACTTGGTTTCTTGGCAGAGCGGACATCTTCCAGGCTCAGGATGCCGCGGTCATACTTCTTCCTCAGGCTGACACTGCCCAGGACATGGTACGCCTCAGTCACAAGCCCAAACTGTTTGGTAGCATCCTCATTCCCAGAATTGCGGTCTGGGTGGAAGCGGAAGGACTGCTTATAATAGGCCGTCTTAATCTGGGCCTGGGTGGCATTTTTCGTCACCTCCAAGAGGTCATAGTACGCGGTGTTGCTTTTATACAGAGGGAAACCTGCATCCTGAGCACCATTACTGGGGCCATTTCTGCGGTTGCCATTTTGGTGATAGGAGGCTCTGGATCCAGTCCAATGAGAATATAACCGTACCTCCTGCCTGGTGTTCATTGGCCTGTCCATAGTCTGGCCCCTGTAGGTTCCTGAGGGCCACAATGTATATAACCGCATTCTATAGTTCGCCTCAGGTGCAGCAGCTCCCATTGATTCACTGGGTACCTCGCATGGTTCAACCAACAAACGGCCATGTTTCCTGCCGCGCGGAATGCTCTCTTCAATCAAGTGTGGCCGAGCTTTATTCCGTAACAACCTTAAGCTGACCTCCGCCATGTTTACCAAAGTAGAGGCCGGTATAGTCAGCCAATCACGTGACACGCCGCTGAAGCCGGCCATTCCGTGGACTAGAATCAATCCGCTATTGTGAATGGTTAGCTGATATGTCAATCATAGTTTGTAACCAGTGATTGGCTTAGTCGTCGGAAGCGGCTTAAAACGAGGTTTGGAAGTCACTGATAGTGAGCTACACCTCCGCCATCTTGTTGAAGCCCAGCAAGGTACGCGGGATGGTTGTTGTAACTCAATGGCTTCCTCAGCGGAGACACCTATAAAGTAATTATCGTCGGCCTCTTGTGATAAGAATTCAAGGACCCTAAACATGATGTCATTTGTGTGCGGCCGCATTCACGTGTAGCGAGTGGTGGATTTGCCTGGATCATGGCTGGGAGTGTGAAGAGACCGGAGCAGACTGGACCTCCAGAACTGGTGAGGGCCGTCACTTATCTCTGACGTAACGTAGTATATTTTTATATCAGTTTAGTATATTTTAAAATTTAAAGGGGCGTTCCAGCTTTAAAAAAAACGCTCTACTGGCTGCTTCATATGATCCAAAACAGCAGCGCTAAGGGTCTTTGCTCCAGGACTGTTCACATTGCTGTTATTATGATGTACCATTACAGCTTATTACTACTAGAGCCATTTACTAACCACGTCGGTGATGTTACTGTGTGTGCCGTGTTACCACTGTGGCTGCAGCAGTTGTGTGTAGATAGGGCTTGTTATCACTGCCACCGGGGACCAAGGCACCATTGGCAAGGTAAGTATTTGTATTTATATAGGTGCAACATATTCTGTATTGCTGTACAGAGATTGCCATCACTCAAGTCAGTTCGTGAACCTTTTGGGGCTGACAGTCCAATTCTAAATTAAAGGGGTTTTCGGTGGAAAACTTTTTTTTAAAAAAAAAGGTCTGTTAGTACTAGTAATGGGTTAAGAAGTGCCTTTAGCAGTGTTTTGAGTGATTTCTGGGTTTCTCTGGGAGCTCTTGGCATCCTCTGCATTTGTTTACATGGTATAACTTCCTGCTGTACCTTCCACACTACCTCCCCCTCACTGCCCCCTCCTCTCTCACTCCGTTACCCCCTGTCTCCCTAGCTAAGCTATCCCGTCCACAACTAGCTGCTGCAGCCTCTCCAACACTCACCAAGCACAGCACTGTAGATCAGTGCAGCAGTTTTGCAAACACGGATCCTGGATGATGGACTCCCACCGATCTTTAATTGTTGACCTATCCTAAGGATAAATAATCCTGTAAACCCCTTTATGTGTTAGAGTACAAGGCTTTTTCTCTAGTAGACATTAAAGAGGACCTTTCAGTTCCTCCACCAATTCAGGTTCTTATCATCTGTTAATAGACGGCGTTCCATTGATTTTAGCACACTTGGAATTTTTTTTTTCTAGTCCTTACCATTCCCAAGCAACAAGCACAGTTTGTTTTGGTGCCTGATGTGCTATGTAGACTCTGTAATTTCAGAAGGGCAGTGGCAGGCAGGGGGTATGAACCAGTGTCAGAGCTCAGAATCACATCCCTTGTCTGCTCCTGCCTGACATGGCTCTCCAGTACAGAGACTACATAGGATATCAGTGGAAGAGTGAAGAAATCAGGCGATACCTTTTAGAGGCTAACTGAGTATATTTATAAGTAAGCTTTCAGGAGTACTAGCTAGCTCCCTTCATCAGACATGGTGTGATACAAGAACTGAAAATTCACAGATTTTTATACACATGGTTTTCAAAGGATTTTAGAGTCCTTAAAAAAAAACCCCAAACAAAATGCAATCTAAGTAGAGAAGTTATTTACAACAGGTCAAAAAAAACAATCTGGAAAGTTGTGGTGCGTGACAGAGGGATCTGTTATCTGTTTGCTATCAGGTGGTGATTTGTGACCCTCACAGGTCATACATAGTGTGACATGAAGCTGGCATGAATATTGAGTTCAGTTCATGGTTCATACATAGTCTGACATGAAGCTGGCATGAATATTGAGTTCAGTTCATGGTTCATACATAGTGTGACATGAAGCTGGCATGAATATTAAGTCCAAATTGCAGAGTTTGAAATTTTTGCATAAACTTGTATTCCGATTCTTTCCTTTTCTCCTGCGTCTTAAAATGTCCCATTAAAACCACAACCCGCAAATCTTCAATAGAGTGGTTTTCTCCTGAGAAATGTGCGGCCACTGGGAGATCGGTTGTGCTGTTATTAATATTGGACCTGTGTGAGTTCATTCGTTGACTGAGTCTCTGCCCTGTTTCCCCCACATCCAGAAAGTGGATACCACATCCAGAAAAACTTTCTGGATACCGCAATATACATCAAAGACCACCGGCTACTCACATCGATATACCACAAACCTACAGACAGAACGGCCTACCTGAGAAACGACAGCTTCCACCCCAAGCACACAAGACAATCTATCATCTACAGCCAGGCTATACGATACAGTCGTATTTGCTCCGACAAAGCAGACCTGGACAAGCACCTCCTGGATCTGAGGACGAAATTTCTCAGATTGGGATACAAACCAAAAGTAACAGACAACCAATTAAACAAAGCAGCAGCCATTAACAGAGACAGTCTGCTCACATATAAAAAGACCCAGAAAGAAGCCCGAGTGCCCCTAGTTGTCACCTACAACCCACAGCTGGAGATCCTACGAAGGATTGCCAAGGATCTCCAACCTGTGCTACATAGGGACAACAGACTGAAGGACATATTTCCAGTCCCCCCTCTCCTTTCGACCACCACCAAACCTGAGGCGTATTATCGTCCGGAGTGCCCTGAAGGCCCCAACTGAAAATGGTACCTCACCCCGCTGACAGTGTACCTATCCCACAGTCACAACAGGTGCACAGAATTAGGGGGACATTTTCCTGCAGGTCTTCCAATGTGGTGTGCCTCATAATGTGTGTGCAATGTCCCACCACAGGCCTCTATGTGGGGGAAACAGGGCAGAGACTCAGTCAATGAATGAACTCACACAGATCCAATATTAATAACAGCAGAACCGATCTCCCAGTGGCCGCACATTTCTCAGGAGAAAACCACTCTATTGAAGATTTGCGGGTTGTGGTTTTAATGGGACATTTTAAGACGCAGGAGAAAAGGAAAGAATCGGAATACAAGTTTATGCAAAAATTTCAAACTCTGCAATTTGGACTTAATATTCATGCCAGCTTCATGTCACACTATGTATGAACTGTGAGGGTCACAAATCACCACCTAATAGCAAACCGATAACAGATCCTTCTGTCACGCACCACAACTTTCCAGATTGTTTTTTTTGACCTGTTGTAAATAACTTCTCTACTTAGATTGCATTTTGTTTGGGTTTTTATTTTTAAGGACTCTAAAATCCTTTGAAAACCATGTGTATAAAAATCTGTGAATTTTCAGTTCTTGTATCACACCATGTCTGATGAAGGGAGCTAATACTCCTGAAAGCTTACTTATAAATATACTCAGTTAGCCTCTAAAAGGTATCGCCTGATTTCTTCACTTTTCCACTACTTTCAATGGCTAACACGGTACAACATTATACTACATAGGATATCAGGCATCAAAACTTACAGCATTGAATGGTGGGGGCTAGAGAAAAAAAGTAAACTGTTCCAGAATCAGTGGAGCAACAACTATTATTTGGGCTTGTTGGAGGAGGTGAATTGTCCTCTTTAAACATTTTTTGGGATGAGTGGATCCAGTTGAAAATCACTGTATAATACCTTCCTCCACCTCACAGGCGATCTGGCACTTCATTACTCTGATATCATATAATAAGGCTATATGGGATAATGAGCAGGAACCAGGCAAATATTAAATGATTATAATAGCATAGAATAATATATATAACAGTATAACATCAGATCCAGTGTGGTCAATTCATACATTTGCAGGATCACTTCCTTTTAGTCATAACAAAGCATTGTGGGATAAAACGTGTATTTAAAACATTCAGTAAAGAATATTCAATCATTGCTCATTTACAAACTCTGAGTTGACTTCTATTAAAATGGAAAAAACTCAATGGCCATAATAGAACCTGAGAGTATTGATGTGGCTGAGTTACTGCTGCATTCCAAAGGGAGTACATGTACTCATCCTGTAGACTGGAGTCTCCATATCGCAGCTTATTGACTTATAGTTGTGCTGACATCTCCTTACAATACTTGAATAAGTTAGGGCACAGTTAAGAATTTCTGTTTGTATATTCTTTGTGTGATCATATATGCTTTGTTCTTCTATGTATTCCCATTTTACTTCTCATTGATAAATATCTAAGTTTATTTTTTATTCCTTATAGTTTTACAATGAAACGGAAGCCAGAAAGTACACACACAAGTAAGGACTTTTCTTTCTTTCTCGCTCTCTTTAGCAATTGTAAAGCTGCTATCAGGCTTTAGTGGACCTAGTGAAAATTGCAGGATATTGCACTTTGTTTCTAGAATTAAAAATGAATGTTTCTCATAAAAACCTGGTTTAAAAAATAGACCATTTTTGGTTACACACTCCCTTTTAACTGTAGCAACCAGTACCAGGTAGCTGCTGCTCAGGCAAATAAGGTCATGGGGGCATAGATGCACATGGCACAGACATAGCTCTATCACCTTACAAATTACCAGTCAGATCACATATAGAATTTTGTGAACGTTTTTGGGCAGTTGTGAACAATAAAGAGTAAAGCTTGAGCTGGATGAAAGACAGATGACCAAAGTAATAAATGGAATGTCTGTGGTCCGCAGTACCCAGAGACCTGATAACTATGTATAAATATATCAAAGATCAGTACAGAGATCTCTTCCAGGATCTTTTTATACCTAGGATTGTAACTATAACAGGGGGGTATTCTCTACAATTAGGGTAAGTTCATACAGAGGAATGTGGAGCTGATTTTGAGGCGGATTTCACCTCCAAAATCATCTCTAATTTCTGCTTCAAATCTTGTCAATAAGAAGCAGTGATTGGCGCATTTTTTTTTTTTTTTTTCTGCACAATGAAAAAAGAATCGTCCTGCTCGACAAATATACGTTTCTTTTCAGACTTACAAAGTTTTACTGTGTGTCTATCCTATATCTATGGGGTGGGGGTTTTGGTAAGGGATCATTGTGTAGATATATGTAGATGTATTTTTATGATCAATTCCATGTTTTCATGCAAAGTATTTGCCATGTCTTTTAGCTCCCGAATTATAGAGATTCAGTCACAAATGTCTGAGCGTGCTGTGGAGCTCTTGTGCTTACCTGAGGATCAGCCCTGCTTCCTCTTGGATATCGGGTAGGTTGCAAGAATTATTGGATGCACCTTGTAGATTTTGCAAGTATTCTTTTTAACACTCTTGTTTTTGTAGCTGTGGCTCTGGTCTAAGTGGAGATCACATGTCTGAGGAAGGACATCACTGGGTTGGCATTGACATCAGCCCTGCTATGTTGGGTGAGTTGTTACTTTAATTTCAATGATGTATAGATTATTAGTTTGTACCCTTTTTTTGTGTAATAATCCCTGCTCTTTGTGCCTCTAGATGTGGCATTGGAGCGAGAAGTGGAGGGTGATTTGATCCTTGGGGATATGGGGCAAGGTATTCCATTCCGACCTGGAACATTCGATGGCTGCATCAGGTATGTGACATGTAGTGAAGCAAGTTTGACAGATATAAAGATTACTCTTATCAGCTTTTGGACATTTTGTTGACTGTTTAATTTGTGCTGCTCTTTCTTCCCATTAGTATTTCTGCTCTGCAGTGGCTCTGTAATGCTGATAAGAAGACACATAATCCTCCTCGACGGCTCTTTCGCTTTTTCTCTACTCTCTACTCTGCTTTGGTGAGTCTTTTTGTAAAGGATATGAACCTCACTTGTCTCGTGCTACCTTTTCAGTTATTATTATTAAAGGGTTTTTTCAGGCAAAAAAGATCTTTAGGATAAGTCATCAATATGAGATCAGTGACTGAGATCAATCTGATGCCTAGCCCCCGTGAATCAGATGTTCACATCAGCTGATGCAGCTCTGTTCTGTGTAGTGGCCATGTAAGGGTATTGCAGATCAGGTGCCAATTCACTTGAATAAGAGCTGAGCTGCACTGGCTCAGTTCAGCCACTACATGGAGAATGGAGCAGTTTGCTTCCTGCCTCATTCTCTGCTCCATTAGCTTCTGTGAATGGCAGGGCTAGGTTGGGTGTCGACCTCTGCTGATCTGATTCTGATGACCTAGTCATCAATGATTTTAGTCTGTTTTATAATCCACTTGCCTCCTTAACCCTCGTCCGGCTGAGTAGGTACAATTGTACCTATTTCTATGCAGCCTGTAATGTTGTAAAATTATGCAGCCTGACGAGGGTTAATGGAGTTTTACAATGACTGCAGGGGGTCCCTTTACTGCAGACATGAAAACAACAGTTTTCCTAGTATCCCATGTGAATGGCATGGTGGTCATGCTTGCATGCTACCTCTTCTTTTACACACCGGATTTGGGAACCCTTGTCCTTATAACCTTTGAGTGTCCTAGTGTTTAGGCCCACAGAAATCAGACATTTATCTCTTATTCTGTGAATGGGTAATAAGTGTTGTTAGTGGGAAAACGTCTCTAACTCAGAAGAGCGCATGTCAAGATAAAATTCAAATACAATTTTTTGTATCATTGCCACAACATGTCATTGATATTGGCACGGTACATACAATCTGAGTTTCTTACGAGCTTATATGCTGTCTCATTGAGCTGTTGAACGGTATATACTCCTTATCTTATTAGCCATTTACAGTCTTCTGTCAGTGGGGACCTATAGTTTAGGAGGTCTGACTACTCTATAAGTAGATTGATAATTCTCTGCAGTTTCTTATGAACCCACTGATGTAGGATTTGTTGTAGTTATCCGTCTCTTATAAAGACCTCTGTAGTCATTACATGACCTGGACGGATTTTCTGACTGGAAATAAATAGTGAATGTTCCTATTCAATTACTACTAGCAGAGCTTTCATTTGTTACACATATTAAATATTTTATACATAGAATTAAGCTTTGTTAAAACTAAAAAGTCCCTTTAAATGTATTTTTTTTATTTATTTATTTATGACAGCTATTTTGACCATTATGCACTTGTAATTTAATAGATGTGTCTCTTTGGCTCCACTGAAGTGGTATTCTAATGATGTGTTTTAGGGCTGGGTTACATGTGGTGCAGGTAACGTGGTCCATGTAATGGGCGCATGCTCCGAAACAACTGTGGCTTGACTGATTGAAACTCAATGCATTGTAGTGATCTATGATGCTTTGAGATAAAGTCTTGCTGTAGGTCTACTGTCCCCTACGCATAGTATGTTATATGCTTAGTTTGGTACAGCCAAACCACGGACTATCTGTGTCATCAGAATTGTCTTTTGAGTATACAGCAGAGACTTAAAGAGGACCCTTCGCCACCTCCAAGTCCAGCTATTTGCATCAATTAATAGGTGCAGCTCCACTGATTCCGGTACATTTGAAATTTTCTCTGCAGCAATCACTGCTATTGGTTTTGGTGCCTAATTTGCTATTTAGGCTCTGTACTGTCAGGAGGGCGGTGTCAGGCAGGAGCAGACAAGGGGTGTGATTCTGAGCTCTGACACTGGCTGTCTCTGATTGGAGCTCTGAATTATGCCACCCTGTCGGACACTGCCTTTCTGACATTACAGAGCTTAAATAGCACATCAGGCATCACAAACTACTGTGTTTGTTGCTCAGGAATGGTGTGGGCTAGAGAGAAAATTTCAACTGCGCTGGAATCAGTGGAGTGGCGTCTATTAATAGATAAGAACTTGAATTGGTGGAAGTGGCGAAAGGTCTTCTTTAAAGAAAAACTTATTTCTGTAAATTCTCACCATACCTTCCTTTTAACCGTTGTATACTAGGTACATCCTTGAATAATATGCATCTATTAACAGACTTTCTTATTGCATACAAATTTAAATTAAGTTAAAAGCCACTGCAGGTAAAACAGATTGCCATAGGCTGCTCTTTTCATAAGCAAAGGAGACACATCTTATACAACCATTGCCATTTTCACTGCTGACCTAAAAAGCATATTTAGAACAAAAAAAAAACTAACCATGTATATTTTTTTTTTAACATTTTTTTTTTGCAGGCCCGGGGTGCTCGTGCAGTCCTGCAGTTGTATCCTGAGAATGCACAACAGGTGGGGAACAATTTATTATTTCACTGTGCTCACTTCCAGTCTACAATATTGTCCTCTTCTCTGTATTTGTATCATGTAAAGTTGGTGATCACCTCTGCCTTCTTTTTCTAGCTGGAACTAGTGACTGCTCAGGCAATGAGAGCTGGATTTACGGGTGGTATGGTAGTGGACTACCCGAACAGTAGCAAGGCTAAGAAGTGAGTTTTTCTGTCAGTTTGTTTTATATAAATATGTTTGGGTTGCAATTTATGTAGCTTTTTTTCAATTAATAATAATAATTTTTTTTTTAGGTTTTTCCTGTGCCTGTTTGCAGGTGTATCTGGAGTATTGCCTAAGGTAGGTTCTATCAATATTAATAAATGTTCTGCATTGTTCTATTAGGCCGCATTTTGTTGGTGTCTTGTTTCTTTTTTTTTCAGTCCTATTTATTTTTTTATTTTTTTTATTTTTGACTTCCTATTTAGGTGTTCATGAAATTAGATACTCATATGAAAAGTACTTAAATGAATTGTGCAGGATTAGAGGAAAAAAAGGGTCTGCAATAGATTCAATATGAGAAACAGCTCATGCACAAGAGTAGTAGTGTTTCTAGGAACAAAAAGAAAGCCCCCTTTTCTCTCTTCACACACCATCCCGTTAAGATGGGTATTTACACAGTTAGTATGTCTGTACAAATGATCTTATCCAGTTAGACAGACAGGCCATATATCTTTATATATATATATATATATATATATATATATATATATATATATATATACTATCTTTTGAGTTGCTTATTGGTCAGAGTAGAGGACTGATAAAAACTGATAGTGTAAGCATGTCCTATCATTACTTTGCTATGTTCACATCTGCAGTGGTGTGTCTGTCTTTCTGGTCAGTTGTAGGACCAGAACAATGGACATATGAACTGCTAAAATAGCAGACACCAACTGTGCCTGATGAACCCTATTGACTTTAGGAGATCCATCAAGTGTCCATTCTTTTAAATCGAAATGTGAAGATGTGTATCGCCTGGAAGTAAGGTTCCTATTGAATGGCAGCAAGCAGAAAAATATATAAAAAAAATTTTTTTTTTCCACTTTACTTTACAATTAAGTATTTACAGAAGGAAATGTGTCCGCTTATTTTCTTGCCCTTAAAGGGGTTATCCGGGAGACAAACCACCTGGTATTGTGTTCACTGCAGCAGAAGGTGAAACTTGCTAATGTAGAGCTTTGCACTTTCCCATTGCACTGATTAGGAGCTTTTATTCGCTGTCCTGGGCTTCAGAAGTCTTCTGGTTTGGCTTCATTTATGATGCTCCGACAGTAGATCGCATGGCCAGCCCCATTCTACTTCTCCTGTTTGTCCTCATAGTAGAACATGTTCGGCACGTGATCCTGAATCTGTGTGATCAGGTGAACAGAAGCAGAAGACTTCTAATTGGTGCAATAGGGAGCAGCATCTATATTAGTAAGTTTTACCTTCTGCTGTATTGAATACAGTTCCAAAAGGTTTAACCCCTTTAGAGCAGTTACATCTACAGCATATCCAAAGAATGCTGGGTTTCGTATACAGACCGAGAATTTCTGAAGAGGTGGCCATTCCCTCTCCATTCACTTTTGAAAATCCAGCCAAGTGCTGCTCAGCAAACATATTTAGAAGCGAACTGAGAGCCACGCTCCTCCCCACATATTCTACTCCTGGATGTGGATGCCTCACTGAGTGGAAGAGGAGTAGGGGGGACTCTTGGGGACTTGCCATAGATGAGATTACCGCTTTAACCTGTTCCGCACCATGCTGTGAATGTACTGCATGGTAAGTGATAAATTAACAAATCATGCCATACATGTATGGCAAGTACATGGTGCTGGCTTACTCACAGGTGTTTAACCCTTTGGATGCGAAAATCAATAGCAACTACTGCATCTAAGGAGTTCCCTGCATCACCCATACCCTACACTGTGGGGGCCCATGTATTGCAATGGCCCCAACACGGTGGCTTAGCTAATGAACTGAGGTAGACAGCCAGTCTCCCCTTTATTACGTCACTGACACACAGAAAGGGGGAAAAGGAAAAGCTCTCTGCTTTGTCAGAATGAATGTGGTAGTGAGGTCAGGAGAAATGGCACTTTCCCAGCAGAGTTAGGCAGAAAATATTAGACCCTAAAGCGTTCCTGTCATTTAGTAGCAGAAATGTGTTTGTATGTGAGGAGTAAAACTATTTCTGGCCATTGCATGAATTATTTACTGTTTGTCAGTTTACCCCTTTGCATGCTATATCAGGTGTTTGTAGGTCTTTTTGAGCTGGTGGGTGAAGACTAGCTGCCGTATACTGCAGGCAGAATCTGCTCTATAACTGTGTCTCTCTCACTCATACAGCTCCACAACATGCAGGACATACAGTATATAGAGAATTACTGACATATACTGGTGTGACTAAAGCACCTTGGTCATGATGGAAAGCTTTTCTTTAGCTCCAGCATCAGGCTAAGCCTGTTTTTCTTCTGTTATCCTCTGTATGTACTGATCCCTCCTACACTTCCCTTTCCATAGACTTCTATAGATTAGAAGTAATCTGAGCCTGATAAGAGGAGAAAGGCATTTTTCTATGATAAAGATAGTTATAAAGTTTCTTGTAATTTCCTGTACTATATGTTCATATATGCAAAGTTTGTTAAATGGCAGTGACTATTTAAAACATGATTATAAAAAGCGGAGATTCACATCAATATTTATTCCTATAATACGTGAGTTTACCTATCTTGACAGAATGTACTCAATTATGAGGCTAATATTACTTTATCCCTTTTCATAGGGTCTGGGTGAAGAGTCAGCAGTACAAGGGTCAAAGCATCAAGCATCTTTTACCAATGAGAGGTAATAAATGAGTCTCTTGTGTTATATAGGTTGTACAGACTAGGTAAATGTGCTATAATTTTGAGGGATTGTCCAGGACCTAGCAAAGTTGGATGCTGATGACTTCTCTCTAGGATAGGTCATCAGTATCACATTGATTGGAGTCTCACACCCGCACCCCAGGTTGATCAGCTGTTTCGCCTACTGGAAGCGGTATACCAGGTGTACGGCTCTAACTGGTTCTGCTACTATTCAAGTGAATGGGAACAAAGCTTTATTTCCAGTGGCTACCACTACAGTGTTCGGTGCCAGGAACTAAACTCCTATTCATTTGATTAGGAGCAGAGCTGGTACTGGCCGCAGGCCTTCTATACGGCTTTAGGTGCATGAAACAAATGATTGACACAGGGTCTGGGTATTGGAACCTGACCGATCTGATACTGATGACCTATCCTACAGCCAAATTTCATTTAATATTTATTTAATATATTTTATTTAATATTTTTTACAATGTACTGGGAACCTGAAAAAAAAAAAATCAAAGTGGCCCTGAACCCTACCAGCGTGTTTTTTTTTGTTTTGTTTTGTTTTGTTTTGTTTTTGCGCCTAACTGTTGCAGAACTACTTCTTGTTTATTGACCTGGCACATATTTGTCTATATTTTGATATAATGGCAGTATATTTAGTTGAAAACTTCGAGGAAGCTTGGGGAAAGTCCAGATCAGTCTTACATAGTCATATGCGAGATCTGATATGTGTCAAAAGGAATGTATTGACAATTTTTTTATTTAATAAGATTAAATATTTTTTATTCTATTTTCTGTATATGGTTATGGGTGCGGCCATCTTATCTGAGCTTCTCCTGTTCTGTGTTAATAGGATTTAGCAATATAATTTACCGTATAGTCAAGACCATAGGCTGCAATAGTCTGAAGCTGACTTATTGAAGTCTGAACTTCTATTGTGATCCTGTCTGTCTTGTTTGTGATATAAATTAGGTCACTGTTGCAATGAAAAACCTTACAGAATTAGGAAGTGTAAGGCTGCTATCAGGCTTTAGTAGACAAAGGATATTGTACTTTTTTTAAAATATAGTGACATGTAAAATTAAAAATAAAATCATAAAATTGTTAACCTGTTTCTTGTAAAAACTTAGTATAAAAAATAGACCATTATTCAGGATGCATTTCCCTTACATAACCTAATGACTTTTCCAGTGCCCACATATGTCTACTACAATCTGATAAATTCTGTAGTGAAGCCGACTCTTGTGTACTTGGTGACTATACATAAGTAGTAGCTGTGAACCTGTGATATTGATAGGTCTGTCTGTACCTGCTGGAAGGGTGTACAGTCCCCTCACAGCTCTCCAGACGGACAAACAGCAAAAGAGGTTTGTCGTCATGCCTTCTCCAAGGTGCCACTGGCATGTTTTCCTTCCTCTGACATTTATTAATATAAACCTTTCTAAAGCTAGAACTCCTTTTTATAACACAGGATGCGATTCAAAAATGTCCGAGGGAAATCTGTGAAGAAAAGCAGAGACTGGGTATTGGAGAAAAAGGAACGACGCAGACGACAAGGAAAGTAAGTGTATCACATAATGATTTACGGCTCTCTACACCTTTGCAAACTGTCTACTGTCTCAATAAATCTAAAACAAAACAATATTGCAATGGATCTCAAAACCTCACTACAGTTTTTTGTTTCTACTGCTTCTATGCAGATTGTGTCTCCATGGTGACAGACAACAAATTGTGTAGTCAGCTGCTGCAGTCATATTCCCTTCTCTGTGTCTTTTATTTTTGGCTAGCCTGCCAAATGTACTGTGGCACAAAATAGGGAAAATGGAAGAGGGCAGGATTATCCTACACTGAATTTATTTGCAGTTTGCAGACATCGGTTTCTCCATTGTAACAATTAAAAATGTCCTACTATTTTGTTTGTTCAGCTCTTAAGAAAAACTCATTTTTTTTTATTTATATTTATGGGGACAATAATTTTTTTTTTTTTTTTATTGTAAATGGAGTGGTAGCACACATGCATTACCACTGCTGTATTCACACTTGGCTATCTACTTTGGTCATATGGAACTGACTGATGCAGTGGTCATATATGCCCCACTACCTCTCCACTTACACATGTGACGTATGATTGATTTGGGGTCTGACTGCTGGGTATTTCTGAATAAGCGATGTTTGTGGGGGAATCTCTTAAAGCTCAGTCAGTGAGTTATATCTGGAGGAGATATTTTATATGTATTCCTTTTGAGAATGTAGATCTTATCACTCATGACATGTGAAGATGCAGCATTGTATGAATGGATGAGATACATTGAAAGTGTAGATGTAAATTGCATATATAGGGGGACTTTATTAAGACTGGCTTTCTGTACTCCTGTCTTAAAGGTTTTCCCATTAACATAATCATTTTTAAATGTATAGACAATTGAAAGTTAAACATTTTTGCAAATATAAATAGTTAAAAAATTTGCAGACTTTTAAAGACTTTCTCTCGTAATCTCAGTGGTGACAGTCTGTTATCTTGTTCGGTTTCCAATGGAAACGACCATGAATGCAGGAACTTTCAATACTATGAAACCCAGCCATGATTTCCTTATTGTGGCCGGGTTATCATCTCATACATGTAGTGTTCCTACCTGGCCCACCGAAAGGAAATCTTGGCTGAGTTTATAAGTGCCAGACTATAGAAAGGACCTGCATTCTTGGTTGCTTCCATTGGCAAACTATCAAGACCATAGATTTTCTCTAATAATCTCAGTAGTGACAATCCTTAAAACTCTGCAAAATTTTTAATTACTTATATATGCAAAAATGTTTTGACTTTTAGTTGTCTACAAATCTATATATGGTTATATTAACCTACAGTTTTCACCAAAAACACTATTCATAGAATATAAATCGGCAATCCCACAAAAGCAAACACATAACCTATATGGATATGCTGAACAGAAATAAACAAAAACAAGTGGCATAAATGTAAATATTTTATTCAGATAACAAATATAACACTAAAAACAATGTTACATAAAAACAATAATCATGGTAGAGGTCCCACCCAACCCGGAGGTATGGCTGCAATTAATTACTATATCAAAAATAGTACGCACAATACAAGTTGCTATAAAAACAAAAAAAAAAAAATATATATATATATATATATATATATATATGTTGCATACTAATGCAATATACATATAATGTAACACAATCAATTACAGCAAGATAATGTATAAGACTGCCAAACATAGTCACCCACAAGAGTAAAGGTCTGCATATGCAGTCAGCGTTAGAAATGCAACAGATATAGAAAATAATTAATCACAAATATCCCACATGAATACCCGAATGATAATCAACAGCAGTCACATTACCAAAGACAAGATGGGACCTCTACCACGAGCCCCAACACGTGTTTCGCCCCTCTTAACTTTGTCAGTATGTGTATATTGCATTAGTATGCAACATATATATATATATATATATATATATATATATATATATATATATAAATTACTGTTTTTATGTAACATTGTTTTTAGTGTTATATTTGTTATCTGAGTAAAATATTTACATTTATGCCATTTTTTTTGTTGTTTATTTCTGTTCAGCATATCCATATAGGTTATCTATATATAGTTATGTTTGTGGGAATACCCCTTTAATTAAATCCCTGGCTGGCACCTATCAGGATCAGGCATAGAGTTTTGGTATAACTCCTGGTGTGAGGTATAGTAAATTTGTGGGGGTGAGGCACAGAATGAACACTGTGTCGCTTCTTTGGCCGTAAGAAAGGGCCATGCCCCGAAGATGCAGCTCATTTACACCCATCTACTCAAGAAAACTGGCACAGATTAGTAAATTCTTTCCATAGACTGTAAGCCTTGGTTCACATTACTGGGCTGTTATACTTGTACTTCTCTATGTAGATGGATACAGCAAAATCCTAGGTTACACATTTATTTTCTCAGTGGTTAGTATGGGCAGACAGTTGCACACCCTGGATGTGTATGTTGGGTCCATGTACCATAAATACAATGAGAGATTTTAGTTTAATGCCATACTGGGCATGAAAAAGCTGCTTTGTTTCTTTTTTATACCACCCTTGCCACTTTCCTGAAATGGGCTGTAGCATGGATGGGGTCCCTGGCCCTGTCATATTTCTGATCATATAGACCGGTTTACTGGCTTAAATGGTGCCTGAAATATATGGCAACACACAGTCTTAATGGTGTAGGGATTATCAAGATTGAAACACCAGTCCTAATAAATTTTCCTAATGTGAATCAAGTCTTATCCATTTAATTAGTAACTCTATATATACTATACGTGAATCGGCTTTAAACAGTGCTCTGTCACTACTGTACACGATGATTATGATTTTAAGTTTTGCTGATTTTTGTTAACCAGTTTTTTTTTTTCTTTTCTTTCTTTTTTTGGGGTTAATGCAGAGAAGTTCGGGCAGACACAAAGTTCAGTGGACGCAAGAGAAGACCCCATTTTTAGCCTCTATGTAGTGACTCTCTCTTCCTTGTAGGAAGTCTTACGATACAGTAGTAAATACTGTATGATTGTGTGCTTCTGTATTCTTTGGAATTGAAGTGCCTTCCTGATTATGGAGTGAAGACCCTGGAGTGTGTACTGGATGCAGCTTCCCTGGACGCCACCTATATAAATCAACTAAAATTATAGACAGTTTCTGTGAATATTAAACTTTTAACACATTTGTTATACTCATGTAGCCTATTCTCTATGGTTACGTTGACACCATGACTTAAAGTTACTGTATGTGCACAGATAATTTTGTTTACCAGTCAAAGATCAGCATTCTCTAGGGAGTCTTTGGGCCTCTTTGGTGACGGGGGGGGGGCCCCCAAGTCAAAAGTTTGCTGGGGGTCCCAGTCTTTGCTAGTTACGCCACTGATCAGGAAGAAAGCAGCAACATTTTTAATCCCTTAAGGACACAGCCAAAAAACGCCTTAAGGACAAGGCCCCGTTATTCAAAACCGACTTGTCACTTTGTGGCAATAACTTTGAAACGCTTTAACTTACCCAAGTGATTGAGTTGTTTTTTGTCTTTTTTTTTTTTTTTTTTTCATGACACATTGTACTGCATCTTAGTGGTAAAGTTTGAGTGATATTTTTTTGCATTTATTTATGAAAAAAGTTAATTTGGTGCAAATTTTGAAAAATTTGCAAGTCATACCACCCAAATCTGTTAATAAATATTATCTACCATATCTCTGCTTTGTATTGATATCATCTTTAAATTGTCCTTGAATTTTTTTTGGTACGTTAGCCTACAAGTCTAATAGTGATGAGAGCTCAGCTCCAGCCGCCAGTGGTACATACGGGTGTCTGCTGACACCCGCTCAACTTCAGAGTGGGTGGCTTCACCATAAGGTAATAGCATGTCATGATGCGTTAAGGTACACCTTTCCTATTTAACATTATTTATTATGTAAAAAATACAATAAAATGAATAAAAACCATTACATATTTGGTATCGTTGCATTCGTAACCACCCGAACAATGAAACTGCAACATTATTTAACCTACGTGGTGAACATTGTGGAGAATGAGATAAAAAAAAAAAAAAGCAAACGCTGCAATTAATGATTTTTCGTCATCTCTCCTCACAAAATATGGTATAAAAAGATATAAAAAAGTCATATGTATCCCAAAACAGGATCAATAAAAAGCCCTCAACCAAATCTGTCAACAGAAAAATAAAAATGCTATGCTTTTGAGAAGATGACGATGTAAAAACAATAATTTAATTTTTTTTTTTTTTTTTTTTTTTTTTTTTTACTACCAAGTGGGTTTTCATTTTGAAAAATTATATATATTGGGTATCACTGTGGTCATACCGATTAATAGAATAAAGGTAACATGTAACATCTTATGTTGTATGCTGCACAGCAAAAAAACTTAAGTGAAAAAGCAATGCCAGAATTAATGTTTTTCTCGCTTATTTCATTGGGGAACACAGCACCATGGGTATAGACCCAGTTAATAGGACACTAGGAGAATGAAAAGCTGTTGGCTCCGCCTCGCCATATTGTCGGTGACCCCACTCCCATGTGCGAGGTCTACCAAAGGGGTGACCCTGCAGTGCCTGAAGACACCTGACAGGTGAGTATGAGAATTCCGTCCTCTCTGCCTTCCGGTGCTTTCTTCACAGCACATATACAGTGCCTTGCGAAAGTATTCCGCCCCTTTGAACTTTTCAACCTTTTGCCACTTTTCAGGCTTCAAACATAAGGATATAAAATTTTAATTTTTTTGGTGAAGAATCAACAAGTGGGACACAATTGTGAAGTGGAACGAAATTTATTGGTTATTTTAAACTTTTGTAAAAAATAAAAAAACTGAAAAGCGGGACGTGCAATGTTATTTGGCCCCTTTACTTTCAGTGCAGCAAACTCACTCCAGAAGTTCAGTGAGGATCTCTGATTGATCCAATGTTGTCCTAAATGACTGATGATGATAAATATAATCCACCTGTGTGTAATCAAGTCTCCATATAAATGCACCTGCTCTGTGATAGTCTCAGGGTTTTGTTTAAAGCGCAGAGAGCATCATGAAGACCAAGGAACACACCAGGCAGGTCCGTGATACTGTTGTGGAGAAGTTTAAAGCCGGATTTGGATACAAAAAGATTTCCCAAACTTTAAACATCCCAAGGAGCACTGTGCAAGCGATCATATTAAAATGGAAGGAGTATCAGACCACTGCAAATCTACCAAGACCCGGCCGTCCCTCTAAACTTTCATCTCAAACAAGGAGAAGACTGATCAGAGATGCAGTCAAGAGGCCCATGATCACTCTGGATGAACTGCAGAGATCTACAGCTGAGGTGGGAGAGTCTGTCCATAGGACAACAATCAGTCGTACACTACACAAATCTGGCCTTTATAGAAGAGTGGCAAGAAGAAAGCCATTTCTCAAAGATATCCATAAAAAGACTTGTTTAAAGTTTACCACAAGCCACCTGGGAGACACACCAAACATGTGGAAGAAGGTGCTCTGGTCTGATGAAACCAAAATTGAACTTTTTGGCCACAAAGCAAAACGATATGTTTGATGTAAAAGCAACACAGCTCATCACCCTGAACACACCATCCCCACTGTCAAACATGGTGGTGGCAGCATCATGGTTTGGGCCTGCTTTTCTTCAGCAGGGTCAGGGAAGATGGTTAAAATTGATGGGAAGATGGATGGAGCCAAATACAGGACCATTCTGGAAGAAAACCTGTTGGAGTCTGCAAAAGACCTGAGACTGGGACGGAGATTTATCTTCCAACAAGACAATGATCCCAAACGTTAAGCAAAATCTACAATGGAATGGTTCACAAATAAACGTATCCAGGTGTTAGAATGGCCAAGTCAAAGTCCAGACCTGAATCCAATCGAGAATCTGTGGAAAGAGCTGAAAACTGCTGTTCACAAACGCTCTCCATCCAACCTCACTGAGCTCAAGCTGTTTTCCAAGGAAGAATGGGCAAGAATTTCAGTCTCTCGATGTGCAAAACTGATCGAGACATATCCCAAGCGACTTGCAGCTGTAATCGCAGCAAAAGGTGGCGCTACAAAGTATTAACTTAAGGGGGCCAAATTATTTGGCACGCCCCACTTCTCAGTTTTTTATTTTTTACAAAAGTTTAAAATATCCAATAAATTTCGTTCCACTTCACGATTGTGTCCCACTTGTTTCTTCACCGAAAAATTAAAATTTTATATCCTTATGTTTAAAGCCTGAAATGTGGCAAAAGGTTGAAAAGTTCAAGGGGGCCGAATACTTTCGCAAGGCACTGTAGATACAGAGAAGATTAGCAGGCTTCTGTGTAGGGATGACACACATGATGCGTTAAAGGGGGTATTCCCACCAACATAACCATTTTTAAATTTGTAGATAATTTAAAGTTAAACATTTTTGCAAATATAAGCAATTAAATATTTTGCTGAGTTTTAAAGATTTTCTCTAAATATCTTGTGGTCACAAGTTGTTGTCTTGATCGGTTGCCAGTGGATACGACCATGAATGCAGGACCTTTCTAAGGTCAGAAAATCAACCATGATTTCCTTATTGTGGCCGGGATATCTTCTGATACATGTAGTGTCCCTGCCTGATAACCCAGCTACAATAAGAAAATCATGTCTGGGTTCCTGGCAAGTCCCAGACCACAGAAAGTTGCTGCATTTGTGGACGTATCCATTGGCAACCGATCAAGACAACAGACTCACACCACTAAGATAGTTAGAAAATCTTTAAAACTCTGCAGAATTTTTAACTACTTATATTTGCAAAAATGTTTTAACTTTTAATTATCAACAAAGATACACTGCCGTTCAAAAGTTTAGGGTCACTTAGAAATTTCCTTATTTTTGAAAGAAAAGCACAGTTTTTTTCAATGAAGATAACATTAAATGAATCAGAAATACACTCTATACATTGTTAATGTAGTAAATGACTATTCTAGCTGTAAATGTCTGGTTTTTAATGCAATATCTACATAGGTGTATAGAGGCCCATTTCCAGCAACCATCACTCCAGTGTTCTAATGGTACATTGTGTTTGCTAACTGTGTAGGAAGGCTAATGGATGTTTAGAAAACCCTTGAAAACCCTTGTGCAAGTATGAAAACAGCTGAAAACAGTTTTACTGGTTAGAGAAGCTATAAAACTGACATTCCTTTGAGCTACTTGAGAATCTGGAGCATTACATTTGTTGGTTGGATTAAACTAATCAAAATGGCCGGAAAAAGAGAACTTTCATGTGAAACTCGACAGTCTATTCTTGTTCTTAGAAATGAAGGCTATTTCATGCGAGAAGTTGCCAAGAAAGTGAAGATTTCCTACAATGGTGTGTACTACTCCCTTAAGAGGACAGCACAAACAGGCTCTAACCAGAGTAGAAAGAGAAGTGGGAGGCTCCGCTGCACAACTGAGCAACAAGACAAGTACATTAGAGTCTATAGTTTGAGAAATCGACGCCTCACAGGTCCTCAACTGGCAGCTTCATTAAATAGTGCCCGCAAAACGCCAGTGTCAACGTCTACAGTGAAGAGGCGACTCAGGGATGCTGGCCTTCAGGGCAGAGTGGCCAAGAAAAAGCCATATCTGAGACTGGCTAATAAAAGGAAAAGATTAATATGGGCAAAATAACACAGTCATTGGACAGAGGAAGATTGGAAAAAAGTGTTATGGACAGACGAATCGAAGTTTGAAGTGTTTGGATCACACAGAAGAACATTTGTGAGACGCAGAACAACTAAAAAGATGCTGGAAGAGTGCCTGACGCCATCTGTCAAGCATGGTGGAGGTAATGTGATGGTCTGGGGTTGCTTTGGTGCTGGTAAAGTAGGAGATTTATAGAAGGTAAAAGGGATTTTGAATAAGGAAGGATATCACTCCATTTTGCAATGCCATGCCATACCCTGTGGACAGCACTTGATTGGAGCCAATTTCATCCTACAACAGGACAATGACCCAAAGCACACCTCCAAATCATGCAAGAACTATTTAGGGAAGAAGCCGGCAGCTGGTATTCTATCTGTAATGGAGTGGCCAGCGCAGTCACCAGATCTCAACCCCATTGAGCTGTTGTGGGAGCAGCTTGTCCGTATGGTACGCAAAAAGTGCCCATCAAGCCAATCCAACTTGTGGGAGGGGCTTCTGGAAGCATGGGGGGAAATTTCTCCAGATTACCTCAGCTAGAATGCCAAAGGTCTGCAATGCTGTAATTGCTGCAAATGGAGCCTTCTTTGACGAAAGCAAAGTTTGAAGGAGAAAATTATTTCAAATAAAAATCATTATTTCTAACCTTGTCAATGTCTTGACTATAATTTCTATTCATTTTGCAACTCATTTGATAAATAAAAGTGTGAGTTTTCATGGAAAACACAAAATTGTCTGGGTGACCCCAAACTTTTGAACGGTAGTGTAGATATGATTATGTTCAAGGGAATACCCCTTTAAATTCTAAGCCAGACCCTCCTGGCCCCTCTCCAGCAGATTTCTCTGCCAGATTTAGCGGCCTCCCTTACGCGGTCCATGGGCACTCTTGCCAGACTTATTCAGTCTGCGGTGGAGACTTTGGAATGGCTGTTTTCCCAGATCGTCACTCAGTCGGCGACTTCTAGGCCTCTCCCTGGGCGCCCTCATCGTTCTCGTTCCAGTTCCAGGAGAAGTCCATCTCCCCATCCTCGGGCACTCACCTGATAGGGCCACAGCTCACAGCTCCACCCCCGACAGGCGGAATCCTGTCTCCTGTACAGTCTGTTTCTAATGGGGACGCCTCTGACTCCGACCCGGAGCATCAGCTAGACACATCTATATCCGCTGTGCAGGAGCTCAGTCATGCGGTCAGAAATACTCTACAGATCTCGGAGATCCTACTGCTCAAGAGGACATCTTCCACCACAGCCGCCGCCCTCCTCTGGCCTCCCCCAATCTTGAGATGCGGGCCATATCTTGAAGGAACAATGGCTTCTCACGAACCATCCCCTTCCTTCCTCTGGAAGTCGGACATTCTTTTTTCCAGACCAGCATGTCTCCAATTGGTGAGAGCCCCCTGCGGTGGACCCCGCGATTGCTAGGCTCTCCCAGGCTACTATCCTGCCTTTAGTAGAGGACTCAAGGCCTCCCTTAACAATCACTCTGAATGGGGGTGGACTCTCCCTCCACTGGAGCTGTTAAGGCAGCCTTCGTAGTGTCTGGCTCCTTCCTGTGGCCTTCATTTGTGTCTTCTGTCTCAGCAAGGTCTGCATTTACCCCATTGGGGTCTCCCCTTTGTTGCCCCCTCTGGGGGCTTGTACCAGGGCAATCAGCTACTTGTCTCTCTAATCCTGAATGCCTCCAGTTTTTATGTGACTGCCTATGCTGTGGCAATCCACCTTTCTTTTTGGATCCATTCCTGGCATGCTGGGTGTTCCCACACATCCAGGGCGGTTGTGGCCCTTCCCTTCTCTTGGGATTAACAGGGCCAGCCTTTTCTTAAGGCCTAGCCTAACCCATCTCTGTGGCTATAGGAGGAAGAAGCTCTTCCTCCCTCAGAGCTGTCCCAGCATCAGCCACCCTCCTCCAGCCGATCTCTCTCCTTTTGTGGCTCCACCCTCTTGTTGCAGAGGTCAGTCATCCTGGGACTGACGCTCAGAGAAACCCTCTCTTCTAGCCCAGGTCTTCCTGATGGTCTCGTTCCGAACCTTCCATGTTTTTTTTTTCCTCTTCCAAGTCCTTCTCTGCTTGAGGCCTTTCCCCTCTCAGGTGAGGGGACAGCTGCTCTCCCTCTTGGAGACCTAGCGTACCTACACCTCCTTTTCATGGGTCCGAGAAGTGGTGTCGACCGGCTAATCCATCAAGTTCTCCTCCGTTCTAAACAAAAGTTTTATCTTTAGGCTATCTCCACCCTTCAGCGGCAGGGTGTCATTGTCCCCGTCCCTGTTTCAGGAAGGACTGCTCTCTTTGGCCCATCCTGGGCCTGGGTGAACATTTTAACAACCAAGTGTTAATTTATTAATTTATTTTCCAGAAATGAATGTGCAATTGATGGTGAAAAGGGAAAATGGCAGTATGTTGTATCCAAAGGCTGCTGTGCCCTGGATAAACGCTTAACAGTTTTTGGAGTGTGTGTCTCTGCTGACACATGCTGAGTGCAACATAACAGGCACTGAAATGGCGAATCTGAGGCCCACATGACATCCAGAATGTGTGATGTCAGCTGCAGAGAAGAGGAAGCCAGCGGTGGCCACAGGGAGCAGTGCGAGGAGGCCCAGGAGAGGTAAGGTAAGGTGAGAATAACTGTTTATTTTCCATTACCTCCCATGGGCTTCTGATTATTATACTCTGGGGACATTGAGGTAGTCTGTGGGGCCATTGTGGAGCATTATACTGGAGGGGGGGCCCTCTGGAGAGCATGTTATATTCTGTCGGGCAACAGTGAAGCGTTAAACTATGTGGAGGCCATTGTGGAGCATGTTATACTGTGTGGGGCTACTGTGGAGCATTATACTAGGGGGTCCCTCTGGAGAGCATATTATGCTGTGTTGGGCCACTTTGGAGCATTATACTGGGGGGCAGTGTGGGGAGCCTATTATACTGTGTGGGGCCACTGTGCAGTATATTATATTTGTGTGAGGATTCTCGGGAGCATATTATACTCTATGGGGCCAATGTAGAGCATTATACTGGAGGGAACGGTGGGGAGCTTATTATAATGTTTTGGGCCACTGTGGAGCATTATATTGGGGGAACCCCTCTGGGGAGTATATTATACTGCTTGGGGCCCCAGAACAAGTTCCTATGGTGGGCCTAAGACCCTTCAGTCCGACACTGTATAACGGAGAACTATTATGTATAAGGGGGCTCTTATTTATAAGGGAGGAACTATTATATATAAGGGTGGGCTACTATATATAAGGGGGAAACTGTTAAATATGAGGTGAAATATTATAAAGGGAAATTATATATACAGGGTGCTATTATTAGGGTGAACTATTATTTATAAGGGGGGGTTATTTTTTTTTATAAGGGTGGAACTATTTATAAGAGGCCTATAAAAAGGAGGAAACTATTATATATAAGGCATCTATTATAAGGGGGGAGCTATTATTTATAAGAGGGGAACTATTTATAAGGGGGGTATAATTTTTAAGTGGGCTTATTTATAAAGGGCGCTATTAGTGATAATGGGGACTATTATTTATATGGGTAACATTTATGAGAGGGCTATTGTTAATAAGGGGGAACTATTTATAAGGGAGCAGTATTATTTTTACGGGGTGACTGTTACTGATAAGGGGGAATATTACTGATACAGGGCACTATTTGTGATCTATAAGGGCGCTATTATTGATAAGGGTGTAATATAATTTATAAGCAGGGACTATTATTTAAAAGGATGCACTATAATAACTGATGACTGGCGGTACAAAGGTGCTCATTTGAATTGTGTGTGGGAAAATGGGGGTTGTTATTACTGTTTTGGGGGCAGAAGGGAGGCATTATTAAAGGGGTTGCCACTGGAAGACGATGGTGTTGTTTGTACATCAGCATTTGGGGCCCTGCTTTTAATTTTGCCCAGGGCCCCACTTTGTCTAAAACTGGCCCTGACAGTAACATTCAGTGAGATGCAGAAACAGCTCTCAATACAGAAGCAAGGGAAAGAGTGAAAAAGTGTAGGATTTCACAGAAAGGATCCAAAACTTGTTAATAAAGTACAGTCATGGCCAAAAGTTTTGAGAATGATACAAATATTAATTTTTACAAAGTCTACTGCTTCAGTTTTTCTAATGGCAATTTGCATATACTCCAGAATGTTATAAAGAGTGATCAGCTTAACAGCAATTACTTGCAAAGTCAATATTTGCCTAGAAAATGAACTTTATCCCCCAAAACACATTTCAACATCATTGCAGCCCTGCCTTAAAAGGACCACCTAACATCGTTTCAGTGATTGCTCCATTAACACAGGTGTGGGTGTTGATGAGGACAGGGCTGGAGATCAATCTGTCATGATTAAGTAAGAATGACACCACTGGACACTTTAAAAGGAGGCTGGTGCTTGCCATCATTGTTTCTCTTCTGTTAACCATGGTTATCTCTAAAGAAACACGTGCAGTCATCATTGCACTGCACAAAAATGGCCTAACTGGGAAGAGTATTGCAGCTAGAAAGATTGCACCTCAGTCAACAATCTATCGCATCATCAAGAACTTCAAGGAGAGAGGTTCCATTGGTGCCAAAAAGGCTCCAGGGCGCCCAAGAAAGACTAGCAAGCGGCAGGACCGTCTCTTAAAAGTGTTTCAGCTGCGGGATCGGGCTACCAGCAGTGCAGAGCTTGCTGAGGAATGGCAGCAGGCAGGTGTGAGTGCATCTGCACGAACTGTGAGGCGGAGACTCTTGGAGCAAGGCCTGGTCTCAAGGAGGGCAGCAAAGAAGCCACTTCTCTCCAGAAAAAACACCAGGGACAGACTGATATTCTGCAAAAGGTACAGGGAGTGGACTGCTGAGGACTGGGGTAAAGTCATTTTCTCTGATGAATCCCCTTTTCGATTGTTTGGAACATCTGGAAAACAGCTTATTCGGAGAAGAAGAGCTGAGCGCTACCACCAGTCTTGTCTCATGCCAACTGTAAAGCATCCTGAAACCATTCATGTGTGGGGTTGCTTCTCAGCCAAGGGAATCGGCTCTCTCACAGTCTTACCTAAAAACACAGCCATGAATGAAGAATGGTACCAGAATGTGCTCCAAGAGCAACTTCTCCCAACCGTCCAAGAGCAGTTTGGCGCTCAACAATGCCTTTTCCAGCATGATGGAGCACCTTGCCATAAAGCAAAGGTGATAACTAAATGGCTCAGGGAACAAAACATAGAGATTTTGGGTCCATGGCCTGGAAACTCCCCAGATCTTAATCCCATTGAGAACTTGTGGTCAATCATCAAGAGACGGGTGGACAAACAAAAACCAACAAATTCAGACAAAATTAAAGCATTGATTCTGCAAGAATGGACTGCTATCAGTTAGGATGTGGTCCAGAAGTTGATTGAGAGCATGCCAGGGAGAATTGCAGAGGTCCTGAAGAAGAAGGGTCAACACTGCAAATATTGACTTGCTGCATTAACTCATTCTAACTGTCAATATAAGCTTCTGTTACTCATAATATGAATGCAATTATATTTCTGTATGTGATAAAAACATCTGACAAACACACATAAAAACCAGAGGGCAGCAGATCATGTGAAAATAGAATATTTGTGTCATTCTCAAAACTTTTGGCCATGACTGTATATTACAAAATTTATTAATGACACAAATACTACCAGGAAATCAAAAGTTTTCCGAAAGTTTAGTTACACTTTAAAGGGTGAACAAACTTCCCAAATGCTGTTTTGAATTTTTTGAGGGGTGCTGTTTTGAAAATAGAGTGATTAATAGGGGTCACTAATATATAGGAATTTAAAATTCTCTTCAGAACTGAAGTGGTCGCTAACAAATGGGTTTGGGAAATCGCATTTACACTTGTAAGCCTTCTAACGTCCATAATAAATTGAAGAATGATTAAAAGATGATGCCAATAAATGCAAAAATTATTGATCAATGATTACCACTAAAAAACAATATCAAAATCACATGGGTAAGTTAAAACATCTTAAACAGGTTATTGCCACATAAAATGACACGTTAGTTTTGAAAAATGGGGCCTTGTCCTTAAAGGGTTAAAGTGCATTAAGGTGTCTGAAAAGTTAGTGACCATTTAAGTGACGGTAGAGTAAAATAAATCCTTGCAACATATTCATCCCTTCTCTGGGTTGTTAAAGAATGCCATTGCTTTGTAGACCCAGACTCTCCTGTGTCTTTCAAGTTTAACTTACATTTTAATACCAGGATAGGTCCCGTTTCTCCTTGTGGAGACCGCCATGTTGGGGGTAGGTAATTTAAAGAGCACGTACTGCTTGCCTGGGAATTTTTGGCTAGGGTTTATAATTTGTCTGGTTGCAGAAAAATGTTCCTGTAGCCAGTGGTGAACCTAGCCTCTTTGCTGCCTGAGGCGGACTATAGAAAGACGCCCCCCCCCTCAAAAAAAAAACAAAAAACTGAGTTTCCATGCTACTAGTTTAACACACTGTTATCGTCGCACAATATACACAATACACAAAGTTATAAAACAGTTTTTAAGAATTCTTCTTCCTGTATTACTTCAGTATCAGATCAACAACACGGCATTAACAATGAAAGTAACTTCACATATCTTCTGCTTGGTGGATGGACGAGCCCACGTGGCCCCCATTCTCTATAATAGGAGCCCCGCAGATAGCTGAGTACTGTACTTCGGGTATCTTTGGCACTCTCATTGAAGTGAATGAGAGCCCCGCGGGTTCGTCCATCCACCAAGTGACACACCTATATATATGGCTGCGGTCAGGCTGAATTCTCACCTAGTGGGGGGAAAAACCCAATTCTCAGGCTCAGTGGGGGTCTCAGCAGACAGACCCCCATCACTCAGGTATTTATCCTCTATCATTTAGGTGAATACAGTGCAGTAACATTCTGTGACTTACAGGTGACGTCTCTGACTAATCGGTCACATTTCCCTTCTCTTCCCTCTGGACCGCCATGACCACTTCCTCCAGCTGTGACTTGTCTCTGTAAAGGTTGCAACACAGACATCTTTGGCTCCTCACTTTAACAGGGATCCAACCCACATTGTCTTCACGTACACACCCATCCTGCTGCTACCCCAATTATATAATATATGATATAACCCCCCATAGTGATTAATACTCCCAAGTGCATCTTTATATTAATAATGTCCGTGTGTACCCTGTATAAATAGTGCCCCTTATTAATAATACCCCAGGTGTTAACTAATTAAAAGGTTTTCCAGGTCATTAATAAACTAATCAGTGGGGTTCAAAAACCCAGGACCCCCACTGATCAGCTGTTTGAATGGTACCTGTGTAAGCGCCGTGACCGCTTCTCTGTTTACATAGTGTATTTCATCTCATAGCGGCCATGTAATGTAACTGCAGCCTCATCCTGTACATGTCTACAGTATGTGACAAGGCTACAATTACATCACACGGTCACTATAAACAGACAGCGTATAATATAAACAGGTGCCATAGCCCATGTTTATAGCGCCCCATTTACACACACTATAAAGTTCCACAGCAGCCCCTGCACACAGTATTACACAGTGTTATGGCCCGCAGCGGCCCCTGCACACTGGATTATGCCTCTCAGCGGCCCCTGCACACGGTATTATGCTCCATAGTGGCCCCTGCTCACGGTATTATGCCCCGCATTGGCCACTGCACACGGTATTATATTCCGCAGCAACTCCTGCACACAGTTTTATGCCCCATATTGGCCCCTGCACTGGTATTATGCTCCATAGTGGCCCCTACACTTGTATTATGCTCTATAGTGGCCCCAGCACACGGTATTATGCTCCATAGTGGCCCCTGCACTGGTATTATGCTCCAGAGTGGCCCCTGCACATGGTATTATGCTCCATAGTGGCCCCTGCACAGGGTATTATGCTCCAGAGTGGCCCCTGCACAGGGTATTATGCTCCATAGTGGCCCCTGCACTGGTATTATCCTCCATAGTGGCCCTTGCACTGCTATTATGCTCCATAGTGGCCCCTGCACTTGTATTATGCTCTATAGTGGCCCCTGCACTCGGTATTATGCTCTATAGTGGCCCCTGCTCTTGTATTATGCTCCAGAGTGGCCCCTGCACAGGGTATTATGCTCTACAGTGGTCCCTGCACAGGGTATTATGCCCCATAGTGGCCGACCCATGAACTATTATTATACTCTGGGGTCTTTTCAGACCCCAGAGTATAATGATTGGAGACCCAGGGGAGAATACAAACATAAAAATCAGAGTTACTTACCTATCCTGGACACCGGTGCACTCCTTGCAGCTTTCGGCCCTGTTTAATTGCGCACACACGTCACGTGATCAGGCCGGCGACGCGACTTGATGACGTCACCACAGGCCTCAAGCCTGCTCGGAGTTACATCGGATCGCAGGAGGTGAGTATCACTGTTTTTTATGTTCCCTCACCAACCCTAGGCCTCCGATTATTATACTCCGGGGTCTGAATAGACCCCGGAGTATAATAATAGTAGTATTTGCGGCCCGCGGCCCAACTTACCGATGCCCGCGGCCGCTCACAGCGGCATCCACTTCCCTTTCTGCGGCCCATAGCAGAAGGGGAAGCGGGGGGCGGCCACGAGCAGATGCGGGGTAGGTAAATAAATAGGCCGTTACCTGCCGGGGATACTCCAACAGGTAACGGCCTATTTATATATATAAAAAAAAGCTATACTCACCTGCGATGCCTTGATGCAGCCGCCGCCGCCTTCTCCTCTTGTCCGCGACGTCTGTGTCTCAGCGTAGGCGGCGTGATGACGTCATTGTGTCGCCGCCTGCGCTGAGATGCGACGTCTTGTAAACCAGCCCAGGACAGGCCGCGCTCAGCTCTGGTTTTTTTTTTTTTTTTTCAAAGCGGCCTGTCCTGGGCTGGTTTACATTAAATAGTAAAATGCCGCCCCCCGGACAGTGCCGCCCGAGGCGGCCGCCTCACCTCGCCTCATTAGCGGTGCGCCCCTGCCTGTAGCAGGAGAAAGCAGTGATCTGCTGACAATGATGTTCCCATAACTCAGAAGACAGCAGTCTGGAAATATTAATTTTAAATAGTCATATATTTGTAATATCAGTTGTAGTATCCATGCAGCTCCCTCACCATCTCAAGATGTGGATTGTAGAAGACTACTAGAGGTAGCCAATAGTTTTCTTGTTTTCTACTGTAGGAATTCACTTCTTGGTATTCTGGTATCTCTGGCAACGTGGTTTTCAAGTGTTCTTGGAGGGAGCCCTGATATAAAAATGGTTATCCAGCTGGATTCCACCCAATCTGAGGCTTTTTTTTTTCTATTATTATTATCATCATTTTTTTAAAGTGTCCGATGGGTGCATGGGCACGGTGGGGTCAGTGGATCCATATACCGCATACAATAAACTGAAGTCTTGCCTGCCTAGTTCTCATTCCCATTAATTCCTCTCCTGGCTTTGACTCAAAACACTGCATTGAAAAACCGTCACAAACTGCGCAACATTATATCATAACCTGGGGAAGATTTACTATTGTGGTTACAACTCTATTTTACATAATATGCAATTAAACAATATATGTGGTTGTAGACAATAATGACAGTGTGACTTTGTGGGAACAGGGTGTGGATTAAATGCAGCCAAATTGCACCAGAACATAGAAACATTTGGTTACATACTAGGCCTACCAATAGGTGTAAATTTTTTAAGCAGGTAGTCTATGCCCCACTGTAATAAAGCTTTCATATTTTTTATGAGACCCTTACATCTAGGGTCCAGGTCCAGAAGACCCTTACATCATAGATTTCCATAGAAAAAGTGAGTTCTGGCTGCCATGTGAATTAGCAGGTCAGTTTGCCAACCACTCGAGACCTGATCAGTGGCTCTAGTAGATGCAGAAAGCACCAGGCGAGACAAGTCCCTCTGCATCAGATAACACTGCCCTGTACTAATGGACAGAAGAATAAAAAAATATTCACTGGATTGTATCTTTAAAAGTAAAATGGTAGCAATAAATACTTTGACCACTAGATGGTGCTTTAAGGTATTTATACTTCATGTCTAAATGAAAACTAGGGTAGACATACATACTATCCATTACCTGTATGCAGGGGCGTAACTACCGGGGTAGCAGTGGTAGCGACTGCCACAGGGCCCGGAACATTACGGGACCCGGAGCCCTGTGGCAGTCGCTACCGCGAACCCCACAAACACTGCTAGCGTTATACTCCGGGGTCTTTTGAGACCCCGGAGTATAACGATCGGGAGCCCAGGGGAGATGAGCGAACATAAAAAAACACTGTAACTCACCTCTCAGCCGCTCCGCAGGCTTCGGGCCTGTTTGGTGACGTCTCAGACCTCAGCCGACGTCATTATGTGTCGCGACGCCGGCCTGGATCGCGCGAGATCCGGTCCGACATTGAAGATGGCCGAAGTAGCGCACGGGAGTGCACCGGAGCGAGGAACAGGTAAGTTGCAGTGTTTTCTATGTTTCTATCCTCCCCTGGGTCTCCGATCATTATACTCTAGGGTCTGAAAAGACCCCAGAGTATAATAATCTTTCATGGATGGTCCACTATGGGGCATAATACTGTGTGCAGGGGCCACTATGGGGCAAACTACTGTGTGCAGGGGCCACTATGGGGCAAACTACTGTGTGCAGGGGCCACTATGGGGCAAACTACTGTGTGCAGGGGCCACTATGGGGCAAACTACTGTGTGCAGGGGCCACTATGGGGCAAACTACTGTGTGCAGGGGCCACTATGGGGCAAACTACTGTGTGCAGGCGCCACTATGGGGCAAACTACTGTGTGCAGGGGCCACTATGGGGCAAACTACTGTGTGCAGGGGCTACTATGGGGCAAACTACTGCGTGCAGGCGCCACTATGGGGCAAACTACTGCGTGCAGGGGCTACTATGGGGCAAACTACTGTGTGCAGGGGCTACTATGGGGCAAACTACTGCGTGCAGGCGCCACTATGGGGCAAACTACTGTGTGCAGGGGCCACTATAGGGCAAACTACTGTGTGCTGGGGCCACTATGGGGCAAACTACTGTGTGCAGGGGCCACTATGGGGCATAATACCGTGTCCAGGGGCCACTATGGGGCATAATACCGTGTGCAGGGGCCACTATGGGGCATAATACTGTGTGCAGGGGCCATTATGGGGCATAATACTGTGTGCAGGGGCCACTATGGGGCATAATACCGTGTGCAGGGGCCACTATGGGACATAATAGTGTGCGCAGGAATGCGTTTTGTGTGTGGGGGGGGGTTGGGGGGCGGCGGCTTGGGGGGAGCCCCATGTCAAATGTTCGCCTTGGGGCCCAGCCATTCCTAGTTACGCCACTGCCTGTATGCTTATGAACAGTAAACCAAAGGTTTTCAATTACTATAGAGGTGAAATGTATAGTAATATTAGTAATATGCACACTCATTACTGTAATTAAAAACTGTATAGCGGTAGTTTCGGGGACTTGCAGCGCCGCTCTTATTATCTGTATAAGAGTAGCCTTCACATGCTCCCTGTCCACTACAGCAGCTTCTGACACTGCTGAAACAGCTGATCTATGTTGGGGCCTGGTTGTCAAACCCCCACAGATCACATACTGATGACCTATCCTGTGGAGAGGTCACTATCATTATTATTATTTTCTTTACTTATATATCGCCATCATATTCTGCAGCACTTTACAGATATAGTCATCAATATAAAAATTCCACTTGGGTTTGGAAAACCCCTTTAAAGGGAATCTGTCAGGGCAATTTGGGACACTAAATTACCCACACATCCATATGGACCTGGGGTTTAGTGTCCCAAATCACCTTGTTATAACGCAATCCATGGCTGCATTAAAAATAAAAAAGCTTTATACTCCCCCTGCCGCTGTACTCCCCGCGCCTGCGCAGTTCTTCAATGAAGCCAGAGGAGTACACCTCGGCTTCAGTGCGCATGCCCCGCAATTACGCAGTGAAGCCGGGGGGGTCCATCTTTGGCTTCACTGAACAACAGCACAGGCGTCGGGAGGCGTGCCTCATGAATAACCCGGACCGTTCTCACCAAACAGTGTCGATCAGACCCTTATCTAGGTAAGTATAAAGGTTTTTTATTTTTAATGCGCTGGTGGATTGCATTGCAACAGGGCGATCTGGGTCACTAAACCCCAGGTCTATAAGGAACTGTGGGTAGTTTAGTGTTCCAGATTGACCTGACAGATTCCCTTTAAGTGAACAAATTTTCCATTAAATGGGCAAAAAAAACTTTTTTTAAAAAAAAGGTATTTTAGTGCTATTAATGGGTTACTAATTGCATCAAAATATCTTTAGCAGTGTTTTTAGTGGTTTCTGGCTTTCTCTGGGAGCTCCTGGCATCCTCTGCATTTGTTTACAAGCTTCACTAGCCTACAACTCCCATGATCCCTCTCTCACACCCCCTCCCTGTTTCCCTAGCTAGCCCACGGACTACTAGACCTATCTATCTACCTACCTAACTCAGCCCCAATCTCTCCCCCCCCCAATCATACTTACTTGTCTTGAGTGTCCTGGATATCAGTTTCTTCAGTTCCGCTGGCATCTTCTTCTGTGGACTTCTTGCACATGCGTGGTATGCACTCTTCACTTCTGCCGGCGAGTGTACAATACAGCTGTATTGTGCAGATACTAGCAGAAGCAGAGGAAATGATGCTTCATGCCAGAAGGCTGAAGACAGGTAAGTATGATGGGGAGGGGAGGGGTATTGGTGATGCTTCGTTTCCAGAAATGCGGAAGCGGAACGTCACCGGACCATCAGAAAATGTTCCTAGGGCGGTCATTATAGGTAAATATAATTTTTTTTTTTTAATGAAGTCAATTAGAAGTTAGGCGGGGGGAGGGGGTTTAGCTTAGGGATGCATTTTCAATTTTTCCTGTACAACCCCTTTAAATAACAATGCTGGAATATCCTTTCATAGAATACTATGTTGTGCTATTCTGTTGATCCTCCTGGAAATACCTGAATAAATTAACAATGGGCATTACCATTCTGCTTGTCAGTTGGGTGTGTCCTTTTATAGTCTGAAATGGTCAGCACTGATTGGACAAAGTCAGAGTGTGCAGGGACATGCCTCACTGATACCCAGAATGGTAGCATCCAATTGCCAATTTACGCTAGGGTTCTATCTGTTGTTCTGATCCATCGGAGGATCAGAGCAACGGATAGGAGGACCAGTACAACAATGGTCTGATACGGAGCCTGACTGACCCTATTAACTATAATGGGATTCGTCAGTTGTCCATTCATTTAAACTGAAACTGCCGGACAAAAAATTTGCAGGACTTTTCCATCTGCCGATTTTGGAGACACACTGCGACAGTCTCCAAACGGAGACTCCAATGCAGATGAGAATGTAGCCTTATTCATATATTTCCAGGAGGAAACACAGAGGAATTTACTAAGAGTGACATGCAAGACTGGAAGGTTCACTTTAAAAATATAAAGGGTCCAATGACGATAAACTGATTTCTTGTTCTCATTGGAGTAATTCCAATTGGTGATTCCTTATTTCTGCAGGGGCAAAAAAGCACTATCTGCACATATTTCAATCGATTGGAACAAACCCCTCATATTACATCTATATGCTCTAATATAGGGAGGTGTTGACAGCCATAGATGACCCCTACCCTAGAAGAAAGCTCTGTATGTAGCCTGAGCCAATTCCACATGAGAGTATTTAAGTCAGCATTTTGTTTCAGCATTTGGAAGTTGAAACTTGGAAGAAATGCAATATTTTCTCTTTATACTTTTTCTCTGTGTAGGTTACACTCCTTCTTTTGGCTTAAAAATACTGATGCAAAATACTGAGTCTGAAAGTAACCAGATGGTCAGTACTGAGTGTCTCTAGCTTGGCTGATAACTCTTCTAAAGTTTTAACCAGAGGCATTACTTGAAGCTCCTGGACCCCAGTGCAAAATTCGTAATGTGGGCCCCACTTACCATGTGCTATGTATGATACAGGTGCCTTCTTGTGTTACAGAGAGACCTTTGGGCCCCCTGAGGCTCCAGGGCCTGGTAGCGATTTCTACCTCTGTATCCCGCATGGCTTTGCAGCTGGTTCTATCACTGATCTATAGGCAACATCTGGGAGACAGAACTGCTGCAGGAGAAGAGATGATCTAATATTTGTAGGGAACCTTAGCTTAGAGAGGAGCTATTACTACTCCTGACACATCTGCATTTCCCATGAAATAATTCTGAATCATCTTTTCTTATCAGTCTCTATAGTGCTATTCCTACTAAAAATAAATGAATGAATTGACAATTGGATATTACCATTGCTCTTATTAAAATTGTGCAAGTCTACATAATGACAATTCTAGCTCACATTGGACAGACTGAATGTGTAGAGACACCCAATTGTCAATTTACTCAGATACAGTGTATACCTAGGAGAAATAAAGTTGGAACAGCACAATACATAGTTCGAAGAAAAAAAAAAGCTCAAGAATTATTATTTCCTGGCAATAAAAGAATTTACTAAAAGCATTTCCACACAATCTTGTTCAGGCCAAGAAATGTAGTCTGTGTATTGGCCAGCCCAGCCGTGGCTCCTGTGATCTGAACTTACAGCTTGTGATGATGAGAGACCCCCAACTATGTATTTTCCAGTTATGAATGTTGCTTTGGTGTGTTTTCACTTGTTCAGATTACTCCCACACAGTGTGGCGTTTATGACTGTTAGCAAACCCTTTTGGCTTTAGTAATACGGTATCTCTGCTCTGTAATCAAACCCCTTTGTAGTCCGATTTATGGCCCATTTGCATACCAGTGTTACACTCGTTATCACAGCAGGGGGGAGTCACTGCTAGGATGTGGTGAGAAGCCTGGGCAAACCAACAGCAGCCACCCCGACACTGAGTACACAATTGTACAACCTACAGTCGCACCGATAAATTCCTCAAGTGCACAAGACGAAGGTGCACATTTCCAGTCTAGATACGTTACTGTTGGGCACAGGGAAAAGGTCCAGACACTGAACTCCTTACCCATGGGGAATTGGGGGGTCATTCCTGGTGTCTATGCGATCTCACCACACACCCAATCATACCCCTTGTCTGACAATACTGTCATCTGGCGAGGAATTAGGACTGTTCATAGTTATTTGGTTTCAAGGATGGAGGGCGGGACTTCCCCTCCTAGTGACATCACTCCGGGAGCAGGCTGGGTTTGTTATATGGCCTCACCTGAGGGACATAGAGAACTCTTATTCCTGGACAGCAAGTAGGGGACACATGCTCTATTACTGACTGAAGAAAGCACCCTAGGCCAAACAGACTACAAACTTGTTCTGGTATTTTTCTATCTTTTAATTCCACTTTATTTTCTGTACTGTATGCTTGTTTTCACCTGTATTTGCTTGACAATCCTCTGATGTGTATTCTGTGTATATTAGTGGCTAGTACCGACCCACTCACGTTAATAAATATATAAAATTTATAAAGCTTGTTTCATATTATCCTATGAACTCAGGCACTCACAGGTCATGAGTGAAAGGTAAGAAGGGTGGTCGCAGGTATGCCAAGAGGCTTGGCAAGGCGAGATCCTTCACACAGTTTCATAGTGGCTCCTGTAAACTCAAGTTAGAGCATCATATTGCAGTAAGTTTCAGAACTACGTTGACTCTACTGGTACATGCTCATGACGTCATGTAAGTGCAAGACAGTAGAGCCATGGTACAGTAGTTCTGAAACTTACATAAATCACTATGATGCTGTAAGATGAGTTCACAGGAGCTGCAGTCGGACTGGTATATGTGTCTGACTTATGGCCATATTCCTTGGTTCAAATATGGATGTGTGAAAGGACCCTAAAAGAGACGTTTCAGCTTGTTCTGTTCCTCCTTTATTTCTCCTAGGTATACACTGTATATGAATAAATTGACAAGGTAACTGTCAGGTCCCTTTTTTTTTACTATATATATATATATATATCTATACACAAACACACATGGACAAAATTGTTGGTACCCCTCGTTTAATGAAAGAAAAACCCACAATGGTCACAGAAATAACTTGAATCTGACAAAGGTAATAATATATAAAAACATGCTGACGAGCCACAAAGCTTCTGGGAGAATGTCCTATGGACAGATGAGACAAAAATCAAAATTTTTGGCAAGGCACATCAGCTCTATGTTCATAGACGGAAAAATAAAGCATATCTTGAAAAGAACACTGTCCCTTCTGTGAAACATGGAGGAGGCTCTGTTATGTTCTGATGTTGTTTTGCCGCATCTGTGCAGGGTACAATGAAATCTCAAGACTATCAAGGGATTCTAGAGAAAAATGTGCTGCCCGGTGTCAGAAAACTTGGTCTCAGTCACAGGTCATGGACCTGCAACAGGTTAATGACCCAAAACACACAGCTAAAACACCCAAGAATGGCTAAGAGGAAAACATTGGACTATTCTGAAGAGGTCTTCTATGAGCCCTGACCTAAATCCTATTGAGCATCTTTGGAAGGAGCTGAAACATGCTGTCTGGAAAAGGCACCCTTCAAACCCGAGACAACTGGAGCAGTTTGCTCATGAGGAGTGGCCAAAATACCTGTGAGAGGTGCAAAAGTCTCATTGACAGTTACAGGAATCGTTTGATTGCAGTGATAGCCTCAAAAGGTTGTGCAACAAAATATTAAGTTAAGGGAACCATCATTTCTGTCCAGGCCTGTTTCATGAGTTTTCTTTTTTAAAAATTATGTTGAAGCATGGTTGAAAAGCAATGTCTGACTTTCATTTGTTCATTTTCATAGAATTTTTATATATTATTCCCCTACGTCCGACAGCAGCACAATATGGGGTATCGCCCCTGTGTGTTGTTTAGGACAGGTGGAACCTTTAATTAGCACCAAAAAGGTGCCTCCTACTAGCCCTATAAGAGGGCACAAGAGACCTCCCTCCACTGTGTTTTTTTCTGTCCTGTGTGGAACAGGTGGACGGAGGTCTCTTGTGACCTCCCGTTGCTAGGGGTTTTATTTACTCCTGGCTTACCTTTTTGGGGTACCTCGGTCCCAAAGAAAAAACCTCCGGTCCTTCGGGCCTTTGCACCGCAGCGCAGCGTTATCCGGCATCCATCTGCAGGCAGCGCGATCCCGGAAGTAAGCGGGGAACCTCCTCGGCCGGAACTTTTCTCCGGTCCCGTGTTCCCAGGGGAAGGAAGCCTTTGCGCACCACCGCGCCCTACTTCCGGTTTTCTCGGAAAAAGTGCGGTAAGTTTGAAAATTTAAAATTTAAAGGCAAAATATAGAATTGATTTTTGCTGCTTGTATTTTGAGCCTCTGGCTTAGGCTTATGCTCCTCTATGTTCCATTATGGCGTTTGACATGTTTTGGTGCTGTATAAATGTTTCTTTGTTGGCTTCCTCCCCTCGCTGCTGGATTACATTTAAAAGGTCTGAATGCAGTCCTTTATTTGTTGAGTGAGTGGTTCTAGCTCCTCTGCTGCGGGTTGCGGTGGCTGGTTCTTTTCTGACGGTTTTTTTCCCTCTTCAAGTGACCGATTCAAAAAAAAAAAAAAAAAGAGGTACCCCTTGGGTTTTTTTGCGATGCTTGGCGATCTTCCCTGTTTCAGTGTCACGTGGCTGTTTCAGTGTCATCTTCTGCATCACGTAATGGCGATGCGCTTAGGAGGAAAAATTCCTCTAAACTTGAAACACCTAATGTGTTTGGATTGCAATACCCCTTTACCTGACGGCTATGATTTTACCTGCTGTCACCAGTGTCGCGGACCTCCGCCGGAAGTACCTTCTATAAGAGGTTGTTACTTGGGTAAAGGACTATATGAGGAGTCTCTTAAAGGAGATTCGTTCTTCCATCGCCCAGATTGCCAAGAGACCGCAGATTGAGACACAATCTTCCTTACGGATCTCTGATGAAGATTATCAGATAGTGGACGAGACACTCTCATCTGACGATTCCACTGAAGATCCCAGCAGGCCGTGCTTCCACTCGAAAAATTAAGCCGGCTGCTGAAGTCCATCTGGTCTAAGGATCGTGATGTTGACGGGGAAGCCTCCGCGTCCACCTATAGAGGGCCTAGGGTCTTCCAAGTGGACCAGACATTACAAAAATGAATGTCCTAAGAGTGGAGAAGTCCTGAAAAACCTCTTGTGGTTCCTAGGAGGTTCAGCTCTTTATTCCCAGTTGCTCAATGGGATCAATGGGGTCCTCCTCCCAAGGTGGATATGGCGGTGGCTAAACTGTCCTGCCGTACTAAGGTACCATCAGATGATGGAGCAAATCTGCACAACGCCATGGCAGGCGCTTTGACAATACCTTCAAGAAGGCTTATTCAGCTGCCTCGCCCAAGACCGCTGTGGCGGTTGCGTCCTGTGAAGTGTCAGCCAAATTATGTACTGACCTGGTCCACCTCGAAAGTGACCAACTCTGGAGTCTCCAGAGACGAGCTGCTAGGGTTTCTAGGCTCAGTTTCCCTAGCAGCTGAATATTTAACGGAAGCCTCCCACCATCAATTAAGGCTGGTGGCCAAATCCCTGGCACTTACCAAGAACACTGCAGCAGGAAGACCTCTATGGTTAAAACCTTGGAGAGCTGTGTTCCCCTCAAAGTATAATTTGTGCGCATTACCCTTTGAGCCGGGTAGAGTCTTTGGCTGTGCCCTAGACGAGATCCTAGAGGGCTTGGCCGACAAGAAGGGTAAAACTTTACCCCAGGCCTTCAGAGGTAGGTCTGGCTCTGGCCGTGGTATAGGCTATCCGCCTCGTGGAAGGCAGTCCAGAGAGGCTCTAGTTATTCCTAGAGGCGCCGGCCGGAGATTCCGAAGTCTGATGATAAAAAAGTCAAGCCTAGCTTTTGACATCAGAAGCAGTTTTCCTGTGGCCGAGATTCCTGTCGGAGGTCGTGTCTCCCACTTTCTCAACTGCGGGCAGGAAAAAATTCGAGACTCATGGGTCCGGTAGGTAATTCAAAGAGGTTATGCAATCAAGTTCCTCCGTCCTCCTCAGGATCGGTTTGTGTTAACTCGCAGCCTCCCTGGAATGCTTCATCCGAGAGTACATTCACAAGGGAGCCCTGGTGGAAGTCCCTTCTCTAGAAGAAGGATCCAGTGTCTATTCTCCCGTCTTCCTGATGCCAAAACCGGCAGACAAGTGGAGAATGATCATAGACTTAAGGTACCTCAACCGCTTCATCAAAAAGAAGCGCTTCCATAGGAAAACCATAAAGTCTGTCACCACCTTTTTCCTCTAAGGCGATGGTTTTTGTGACTTTGGATATAAAAGACGCCTATTTGCATATTTCAGCCTTCAGAGTCTGTGATGGCTTATAAATTGGGAGAAGTCAAAAACGATCCCTTCAACTCGAAGGAAGTTCCTCTGAGAAAACTACTTCCTAGATTCAGTCCGCCTGCAAATCTCCTTGACACCAGCAAGGAAGGAGAAGCTGGTTGCGGCAGTCCGGCACCTCTTCAAAAAGCCGATAGCCTCCATCAGAACATTGATGAAGATCCTGGGCTTGATGTCTTCCTCAGTGGATGCAGTCCCATGGGCCTTGTGGCACTTACGTCCCCTCCAGAAGGAGTTACTAGAGGCTTGGGATCGCTCCCTTCTTACATTCAGCAAGAAGATTCGACTCTCCCCCAGGACCCGTCTTTCCCTCAAGTGGTAGTTGCACCTGAAAGACGGAAGGTCCACGGTCCAACCTTCTTGGACCCTGTTGACTACAGATGCATCCCTCTCGGGATGCGGAGCCCATTGGACGAAAATTCCATAAAGGGAGTCTGGAGCGCTCCTGAAAAAAGGGCCTCGTCCAACTGGAAGGAGCTCAGAGCCGTATATCGTGCCTTACTCTATTGCTTGCCTCTTCCCAGGGGAAGAGCAGTCAAAATCCGGTCAGACAACATGACCACAGTGCTGTACGTGAACAGACAGGGAGGCACCAGATCACCAACCCTCCTTAGGGAGGCAGATCTGATATTTACATGGGCAGAGAAAAATCTAACCCATTTATCCGCAGTTCACATCAAGGGCTCCCTGAACATAGTAGCGGATCAGTTGAGTCGGGGTTATGCCGTATCAGGAGAATGGTCACTCAATCCAGAAGTCTTTCATCAGATTACCCTGAACAGGGGTCTTCCAGAAATAGACCTCATGGCAACCCGACTCAACGCCAAGGTGGAGAAGTTCTGTTTCCTTTACCAGGAGGACAATCCCTTGGCAGTGGATGCCCTGTCCATCCCTTGGAGGTCCAGGCTGGCATACATCTTCCCTCCAATTCCAATAATACCAAAGGTATTAATGAAAATCAGACAGGACCAAGTCTCTGTGATAGCCATCATTCCATTCTGGCCAAAAAGAGCTTGGTTTTTCCCAACTCATGGAGATGAGTCGAGGGATATATTGGAGGCTTCCCCCCATCCAGAACCTGGTTTCCCAAGGATCTCTGAAGTGCCAGGATCTCTGGAGATTCAACCTGACAGCCTGGAGGTTGAGCAGTCCCTACAGCAGGATAGAGGACTGTCAGAGGCCGTCCTGAAGACCCTTTCTTCTGCAAGAGCAGACTCTACCAATAAGAACTACCAGAGGACAGCCAAGATTTTCATGGAGTGGTGCTCCAAGAAGGGTATTAATAATCTAGAACCTTCAACGGCTGATATTTTCTTCAGGACGGTTTGGATAAGGGCCTTGCCCCTGCCACTTTGAAAGTGCAGATTGCGGCCCTCTCCGCTCATTTGAACAGACGTCTGTCTCAGGATCCTCTGGTTGCAAGGTTCCTTAAAGGGGCAATGAGGCTAAAGCCCTCAGTATCATCCCCAGTGGGACCTTGCGGTAGTCATTACAGGCCTGTGCGGTCCTCCATTTAGACCCTTGGAGACTACGGAGATAAAATATTTAGTTTACAAAACCACTTTTTTGTTGGCTATTATATCTGCCAAAGAGTAGGGGTACTCCAGGCCCTCTCTTCTAGAGAACCGTACATTTTGTTTTTGCAGATAGGGTGCACCTTAGGTTTGCCTGGGTTTATCCCTAAGGTCCCCTCATACTATAATAGCAATCAGCTATTACCTGTGTTTTTCCCCTCTCCAACCTCTGAGGAGGAAGAAAAGCTCAACACCTTAGATGTGGTAAGGTGTCTGTGGATTTACCTATCCCACACTCAACCGCTTAAGAAGGCCGAAAGCCTACTAATTGATATGCAGGGTAAAAACAGAGGCCTCAAGGCTTCCAAGCCTACTCTATCCACATGGATCAAGGAAACAATTAAGTCTTCCTTTCTTATTCAGGAGTTATTCCCTCCAGTCTTTCTACGGCCACTCGACCTGGGTTGTTGACTTCTTTGGCTGAGTATCGGTCCTTACCATTGGACCAGATTTGTGCGGCTGCATCATAGTCATCTGACTGACCAAAGGCAGACAACTGCCTTTGGTCAGTCAGTCCTTGACGTTGTAAGGCGAGGAAACCCTCCCTAGGGAAATTACTTGCTATCTCCCCATATTGTGCTGCTGTCGGACGTAAGGGGAATCGTTGATTGGAAAGTCAATCTGTATTCCCTTAGTCCAGACAGCAGCACAAGGCTTCCCTCCCTAGAAGCTTGTTTCCTGTTACTTTATAATTTACACAGTGGAGGGAGGTCTCTTGTGCCCTCTTATAGGGCTAGTAGGAGGCACCTTTTTGGTGCTAATTAAAGGTTCCACCTGTCCTAAACAACACACAGGGGCAGAGATACCCCATATTGTGCTGCTGTCTGGACTAAGGGAATACAGATTGACATTACAATCAACGATTACTTTTGTCATATTCAAGTTATTTCTGTGACCATTGTGGGTTTTTTTTTTTCATTAAACGAGAGATACCAACAATTTTGTCCACGTGTGTATGTGTATATATATAGAGAGAGAGAGAGAGAGAGAGAGAGAGAGAGAGATATCAGTAACCTATTGAGTTTGTTGACAGCTGAAACAAGAAGAAAGAGATACGCCAAATGTTCCCAAACTCACATCATTTATTAAATGCCACAGAAGGGCTGCAGACAAAATACACCAGGAAGATATAACACCAAATATAAAAACTCTCCTCACAAAGCATGCTGGTGATTAATCCCTTCACAGCTGGGAAAAGTACAGAGATTTTCCCAGCTCTAAAAGGGGTTAACTCCCAACTGGTGCAAGCCTTAAGGCACCTCAGGGCTTGGTTTATCATCATCAACTCAAGGGATGGTTCTGCCCTGGCCCACTGTAACATTTGCACAGCTTCCAGTGCACAGGAGTCTCCTCACACATAGATTTGTCTGCATATGTGGTTCAGAGAGACATATACACACACACAGGTGGACACCTTGCTCACACGATTACAAAAGGAAATGTATGCACATGATACAAAAATGGGTATGTGCCCCTCTCCTGGAGAGGTGTTGATAAAGGGCGAGGATCACACAAAACATATTCCAACCTTAAAATGTTTAACCAAACACTGAACCCCTGTCATGCAAAGGGGAGGCCAACATGGTCTGTCCCAGCGCGCTGTCCCAAGTTATTTTTTGTTCAGAGGGGGAGGAATGTGGTGGAAATAAAATTGGCTATGCTTGGCACTTTGGCCCAACACTGGTGTCTAGTTGGCTGTGGTAGAGACAGATCCTTCTCCAAACCCAAAAGGCATCTGGTGGGCATGGGGGACAGAATATAAAGGCAGCACAGGAAATCTAACCCTATATTGATCCCTAAAAGCACCAAACCGGATCCACCATTGCTGGAGAATGCTCTTCATGGAAGGAAGAAGCATGGGCATCGCTTTGCATCCAATTCCAAGTCATTGGTCTGGCTTTTAAAACCCCTTCCTCCCCCTCCCGCAGCAAACAGTCTCTCCCTGGGTACGTGCGCTGGGTTTCACACAGGGTAGTCATGCAGAGGGGCTCTCCTCTTGGGAAGCGTGTTTTCGCTGTCAGTCCCCCACCTTCAGGTGCGGCTTGCACTGATAACCGCATATTTCCTGCTATGTCCAGAACATGCAATCTGTGGCTGCTGTTCTGTTCTCTATCCAAATATTCCTCCAAATGTTGACGCAATGACAATCCCGAGCACCACACAGCAGATGATGATCATGATCTTCTTCTACAGGAAACAGAGTATAAGTGGTCAGTAAGTGTTCCTCACCACTTTGTAGTATGTCAAGTCATCTTTACAACAATTAAACATGCTAAAATGGGTTGTCAACTTGTTAAATGACACATTGATATTGTGCTATAAAAGTTAAGGCACCAAGTAAGTTACTAGTGAGAGTTAAAATTAAGGTTAAGAAAGTTGAGGTTGGACACTGCAGTAACTTATGTACCACGATTACTAGCAGTAGTAAGTAGTAGTCACCAGTATATAACATAAGCCACAAGCTTTGCACATATCCATTATATGCTGGATACCACCGATGTCCATAAGACCCACTAACTAATAATGGGTTTGTCAGGATCCAGTGTCGCATTTCTAGCTATGACTCTGCAGTCAAGAATGTGACTATGACTTTGTACTTACCCTTCTGGCTTTACTCTGGTACTTGACGGCTTTTTTGGTGTCAGAGACGGCTCTTTCCACATAATCCACCGAATGTTCCACATTATACTCTATGCGGTCAATCATCTCTCCCTGATGGTGTGTAGAAAGAAGGGGGCAAGGAAAAGGAGAAACAGAAGAGGCCAAAAAGAAGGAGCCAGAGAAGTTCGGAAGACATCAAGAGAGAGAAAGTAACACAGAGAAGTTGGAGAAATACAAAAAAGCGACATACAAGATCAGACACATGCAAGTGGCGATAGCCATGTATATGGCAAGAAAGGAAGCATGCATTATCGGTTAGTACGAGAATGAAATTTATATCGAAGACATGGTTTACAAAGAAGGAAAAGACCGACCACGGAGAAAATAGAAGATTTAAAGCACAATCCAGTAAAAAAAGCAGACAAATAAAAAAGGTCATACAAACATTCAAATGACCATACGTGATGGACATGAAAAACACAATGCAAAAAAGATGTGCGAAAGTTCACAAGAGACATGTCCAGGACAATAGAAATAGAAGACCACAGTATGAAGATAGAGAAAATAGAAAGTGATAAAGGAAGAGTGAGCAAGGGACAACAGAAGAGGGCCAGAAAAAGAGTTACTTAATACTTTGCTGTTAAATCTTCATCACTTGCATGTTACCTGTTCTTCTGTGGGTGACTTTCAGCCCCACTTGCTCCTTTCAGCTTTAACCTGTATTGAGGCAACAATATAAGTGAGTTCATTATCCAATATAACAAGATTATGCCAAAGAACAAAAGGTGGCACTGGCAGGACAGATAAGCAGCAAAACACGGAAAGCATGACAAGATCTCCACTTACAAGCAATATTCTATTTAGTATGGGCTCATAACAGACGATGGACACCATATTTGTGATCTGTGGATATGGCCTTATGCATGATGTCCAAGGGTAGTCTTTACTTCTACTGTATATTAGGTAGCCAACACCCTAGTATAGACCTTTTAGTCTGACATTGTACTATGTCTTTAATACCCTGTCTAATAAAGCAAATGGAGTTAATTTCAGTTGTGAAAATGTGGTACCTCACTGCATATTCTTCTGCTGTATGCATTAAAAAGAGTTAATAAGTTAATCTGTCCTGTGTGACAGATTCTCTTACAAAGTGAGACATTTTTTTGCATGATTTTCTGAGACTAAAACTTGAAGTACTTAAGTCTTTGTTCACACTACTATAGTTTCTGTTCATAAGAGAAGCCACAACACTCTACCGGATCCACCGTGTGATGGATACCACCAGAGCTCAACAGACTTCATTGTATTTCTAGTCAAAATGATGGTCAGAAGGGGTAATGTCTCTCAGCCTTAAGCCCATTTATATATTGTGAATTGAGCAGAAAGAATGCAAACAATATAAACTAGGCACACCTACAGTAGCGGAATTTTGTGTTGCCATGATAACAGGACACATAGGTAGTTAGAAAGCTGAGAGTCACATAGGCACAAAAACAAACACTACAAAACACAACATATAAACAGCTAGCACCTACCAGCTGAGCGCTCATCCCACATGCAGCATGGGAAGTAAAGACAGGAGGGAGGGTGAGCAACCCAATGCCCAAGTGCAAATTGTTGACCAGAGCACCTCCATTTTATTTATATATATATATATATATATATATATATATATATATATACACCCAATAAATGCAATATCGATCCTATATCATATTATAGTAAAGGAAGAATATGGGGAGGTTTATTAGTATATTTCAGCACACTTTTTTTTTTTTTTTTTTTACAGTTGAAGTGTTCAGCCATGAGCTGCCCTTCTTGATCATGAAACAAATTAAAAATGACCATGAGAATTTACGCACCTGGCTCTCTACAAGCATTGCCATGTCCATGAACATGTCGTGCAGCTCCCGAATGCTGTTCTCCAGCTTGATGATTTCACTATGCCGAGTCTCTATCTCATTCAGAGCTTGTTTAGTAATGTTAGAGTCCATGATGATCTAAAAGAGATACAGAAACTCTATTATTTTACAGGAAACACAAAGCTGGGGCTGTGAAACTGGAAAAGGTCTAGATACAGTCATGGCCGACAAGTCTTGTAGCTTGCAACAAGAAGTGATGATAATGCACAGTGTGGTCTGAGGCATCCTTCTTTTTCTTTGTAGCGGGATTATACTGCAGATATACTGTATATTTGTACAAAATTTGGGCCTTCCAGGATTTTTGTTCTGAAGGGTTGTCAATGAGACATCACGTGGCCACTATGGCCTGATGACATCACTATTCTTTGGAGAACAAGTCTGGGTTCCTTAGTGGGGCCTCTAGATGGTTTGGGGTAAGATTTGGAACCACTTTATTAGGGTATAGGGCGGATGCAGTTATATGTACTTGGTAAGGTATATAAAATACCTAATCCGAATTATTATTATGAATTCTAGGATGAAGATAATTGTTATAGTGGTGAAGAATACCAAACATACTTTCTAGATTTATATGTATGTATAGGAATGAAAGTGCTCAAAACATAACATGATGAATCCTGCACCTAGGCAACATATACAGTATATCAGCTGTGAGTATGTGAACCCAGAGGGCGCTGTTGAGCGACCCAAGGCCAGCCCTGAAAAGGCCCTCAGCCACACCTTTGGGTGGGGGCGTATCTCCAGAAGGCTGGAGAAACCTGCATGGAGCAGGAACTGTGGGTCCAGCCAAGGACAGAGAGAGGCGGTCTGTCCCAGAAGGGCTGGGGTCCACAGGGTACGTTTGCTTGAGCTGAGCAGTAGTCAGGCTGCTCGGTGCCCCAGAGGCCAGATAGGGCTCAAGAAGTCAGTTAGGGCCTATGCGTGGCCTAGGTTTATTTTGTTTTGTTATGTTGCACTCAAGCTGAAATAAAGCCATTTTGTTTTAAACTGGCACCGTCTGAACGCTATCTCTCCGGCACCCAGTACCACGAACCACTGCTATCGGGACCAGGAGTCTGCCACCATTTGAGACTAATCCCCCCAAGTTGTCACACAGCCTTTACTCCCACACAAAAGTGATATTATACAACAATGTAAACTACTACCAATCTACAGTTCATTCCTAGATAACTTGTAGAACTAGAACATTACTTTACATTTAATAGCTAATTTAAAAGAGATGGTAAACTGTATTGCTGGGTTTGGCATTAGACATTGCAGATTCCTCAGTAGGGCTCATAATCTGTATTCCCTATCGGTATGTCTTTGGAGTGTTGGAGGAAACCAGAGGACCCAAAGAAACCCACACAAACACATGGACAACATACAAACACCATGAAGACATTGGCCTTGCGCAAGTTAACAGTGCTAGTCACAGAGCCTCTCTTGCCTTGTCTGTTCATTAAATAACAATTCCGGAGCCTCTTTTCTTATAACTCAGTGTTGTGCCTTTTCTGTTATTCCTACTAGAAATTTATGAATAAATTGACAACTGGGAGTTACTGATTTGGTGTGTTGCTATAGACTGACACTGTCTGATCTGTGCTGCCTTGGACAAGTGGAATGGTAACACCCAATTGTCATTTTATTCATAATAACAGAGGAAAGACCTAATACAGAATTTTAAGTAAAGATGGTCTAGTATTGTTACTTCAGATGTAATACAATTATTTACTCAGACAGACTTGACAGGAGAGATCCTCTTTAAAGAGCATATCCACCCAAAACCTGTTTACATGTTGGAGCACTAGTGACAGTCTGGTCTAAGTTTATGCTAACTATTGTACAATATTAGGAAATGTGGGCCATAGTGTCTGGGCCACACAGTGCTAGTGGGGATTGTGTGGGTGGGTGAAGGTTGAAGGGTTTCCAGATGTATTTAATGAAATTATAGTCTATCCCTTAACTATGTGAGGTAAGGAAGATTTTTGTAGGACAACACAGGTAGATTTACTCAATTGTGATGTGCAACCCTGATGTTGAGAAAACATTTAATCCCTATGCAAATCAGCTGTTCAGTGCACCCAGGGTGTGGCTGGAACAACCTTTTTTGCCTGTGGTTGCCATCCAGTGCCACCTTCTAATATGATGACTAACAGATCCCAGCAAGCTCAAGTGAAAACACATACTCGGGCTTACTCAGCCATGTCCCGGGTGTACTGGACAGCTCATTTGCAGATAGATTAGTTCCTGGCAGCGGTTTAGTAGTAGAGATGGGCAAAACTCTCAAGATTTGTTTTGTGTAAAGGTTCAGTGGCTCGGGTCCCTGTTTTGTTTCAGGTCGAATAAGTTAAGTACTAACCAAACCTTAAATTGGCTTAAAACTTAGTGTAGAACAATCTTAGGGCTCCTAAAAACCTAATTTAATTTCTAGCTCTCTAATGCAAACACAGACTCCAGAGTATAATAAGTGGAGGCCCAGGGGAGGTGTAAAAAAATAAAACAACATTCATACTCACCTTCCATTACCTCTTTTGGGCCTTCTTACGGCGTCTGCTCTTCTGTGATGTCATCGATCGGTGGGTCACCACTAAGACCTGTGACTGGGCCACCAGTGGTCAATGGGCACGCTGAGCATTATGAGGTCATGACGCTTGGTGTGCCCAGGTCACCTCTGAGGCCCAATTACAGACCTCAGCACTGACCCTGGGCCGATAATGTCACAGAAGAGCGCCAAAGCCATATGGAGGCCAAAAAGATGTAACTGAAGGTGAGTATGAATGTTTTTTTTTATTTTTTTTCCCCCTCCCCTTGGCCTCCACCTATTATATAATATGGCGGCCAATTAAGTTCGACCAAGACGAATCTCCTTTTTCTTGGTTTTGTAAATTAAAAAAAAAAAAATCAAACAGTTTGGATTATTCAGGTCAAACCTGGCTTGGTATGAACTGATTCGCCCATCTCTATTTAGTAGAGATTTTAGAGGTGGTAGACTCAGTTTAAAAGTGCACATGTTCTCTATAGCTTGAAAATGCAAGTCTGACCCTGTGTAAACCTCATTAAAAAAACGTACCCCTGATGAGAAGATGGCTGGGTTTCCACTTTCCAACATGTCCTCCAGCTCTTCACTTGTTGTGGTTCTCCCAGCTGAGTACACATAAAAGAAACATGTAAGTATTGCTCATGAATTCTAATAGTCAATGCTCTGCATGTACAGTCGGTCTGTTTACAGAAACATCTACTTGATAAAATAAATGTACATGGCATAGGACACAATGGTTGGCTCTGTAAGAAACCAAGGAAACAATATAAGTAAATTGAGGGAGTCAAAGTTAATATGATTATATCCTCCACTGGTGTAAAAACTAATACTACTAGTAGTGATCTTGGAGGCTACTATATTTATCATGTTTTTTATTGATAGGTATTTTACTATATTTTGTTAGACATGTAGCAAATAAAATATACTCTGAATAAAACAAAAGTAAAACACAGAAATAAAGAATCATCAATATAGACCAAACTTTAATCATGCAAAGTGATCTGGACCACAGGCCACAGAGCACAGCCAGATGGACGGCCCAGATTGTGCCGTGTGTCATCTGTTACAAGTTAGGACATGTTCTACCTTCTAACTTCTGCCGGCTCATTGCAAATTTAATAAAATAATATTTTTAGATATATATCAATGTTCTAATTCATGAAATTGTGATTTTTGAAGATAACTTGGCCACAATAAGAAAATCATGGCTGGGTTTCTGACAAGCGCCAGATCATAGAAAGTTTCCGCATTCATGGTCGTATCCATTGGCAATTGTTCAAGACAAAAGATTGTCACCACTAAGATGGTTAGAGAAAATCTTTAAAAATGAAAAATTTTTGGAAGTTAATTATCTACAACTTTAGATATGTTATTAGAGATGAGTGAATCGAAGCTGATGAAGTGAAATTCAATCCGAATTTCAGGAAATATTAGTTTCGCATCAAACCGAATTTCCTCACACTTCGTGGTAACGAATCGCATTTTGTTCAAAATGGCTGCTGTACATGTTAGGACATGGGGCAAGGAACTCTGGGAACATGGGATCACCTACAATGCCATGCGTGCAGCCAATCAGCAGCCAGCCCTGTGATGTCACAGCCCTTTAACCCATTCACAAGCGCCCACGGCATGTTTGTCCACTGCATCCAAGGTGTTAAAACGCCCGATCGGTTATGGAGCAGGGTATTAGCTGTAACTGACAGCTAACACCCTGCTCCATAACCGATCAGGGGTTTTAACATCTTGGATGTAGCGATCAAACATGACAGCGGCATCCAAGGGGTTCCGCCATTTTGCCGCCCACCCCGGCTCTCTGCAGACAGGAAATAACTGTTTATTTGCTGCGATTTAATTCGGATTGAATATAATCGTATCAAAAAATTCGGCAAAGTTGCCGAATCAAATTTTTGAAAACTTTGCTTATTTCTAATGATTATGTTTATGGGAAAAACGCCTTTAAGTGTTTACTGGCATCACATTGGAAGTGGAAAATTAGATAATTCTCACATTTTAGGCTGTCTATCTAATGCCTTATAGTCCTTATTTAGGGACAGTATATAAGGAGGAAAGAGGAGCTGACAAATGACCATATAGCAAAGAATTCATGTGTAAACAGTAAGTCTGCCCGAACTATATGCAGGAGGAGGTATAGGTAGAAAGAGTGTGATCACAGTAAAAATGAAGCTGGCGCTGAGTGTTCTAAATATTAGGCTACTCATGACACTCTACATCTACAAGAACACTTGTTTTTGGCATTTTGTCATTTTTCATACGGTGAGCTTACACAATAAAGATTCCAAAGCTGCAGGTCCATTTAAACTTTGTTCAGTCCAGACATGTCTACTTTGACAAGAATCCTTAAATTTCCATTTAGATACCATTTATTGAAACCCAGATGACTGCCACAAGTAGGACATGTCGATTGCTCTTCCTACTTATTTTCAACACAGGATCCAAATCAGCAGCAATGACACCAAATCAGTTACAGCCCACAGGGTGATGTTCCTATTAGTCTTCTACTGCCATGGCGTTCTCATGTATTAGCAAATAGGACACTTCTCATTTCCAATATATATAATAGGCTAGTCCTGCAAAGCACAGAACAACCTCTGGAACAACCTCTGGCAGAACTCAAGGGCACATCCAACCCCAAGAGATATCCCTCTATCTCCTGTTCTTCCTGTGTCTGTCATGCACTCAGCAGGCTGTCACTATAAATATGAGTTGTGGCAGGGATGATGTCTCCTTCATGAAAATGATCAGACATCTCCTGAGCTGACATGACCTCCTGGAACCTTACAATGTACTAAATCTATCATCTATAGCTACTTAAATGGATAGAAGTTTTAGGTATATGTGCTGTCATTTATAGACAAGTAAATTAAAGGAGCTATCCCACAAAGGACATTCATTGCCTATCCTTAAGATAGGTGATAAATGCTTGATTCATTGGAACCCCGCTGAACACTAGAGCTCTCTGTTTCTCCTCACTGAGGTTTGAATAGAGTCCTGCATGCACATTATCACTCCTTTAAAGTCTATGGAGTCAATGGAAACAGGCAAGCGTTATACTTAGCTATCTCTGTCAACCCCATAACAATGAATGAAGAAGCAGGGCACATGCATGTCAACCCCACCATTCAAACTGGGGGACATAGGACTCGTGTTCTAGTGATAGGTCCCCGAATCATTTATTTATCAGTTATTCTATGCTATTTGGGTTTTCTCCTCTGCACAGTGCTATACCATACTGGTTGCAATTCATTAAAAAACTAGCCAGGACATTAGTATTGCAGCCCCTTCCTTTTAGGGATTGGTGGAGGTCTCAGAAGTCAGACCCCACCAATCAGGAATTTACAGTATATCCAGGTAATTTGTCATTAATTCCTATGTTGGGAAAACCCCATTAAATGGCCATCTTACCAAAATAGGATTTACCTGCAGAATGTACATGCAATAAGTTCTATGACAAAAACTTACTGATTTCAAGCTGTCTCTGGATACGGCCTTTGCAGCGTTCACGGTAATCTGACTGAGTGGCATTGTATTCAGACATCACTTCTACAAACTTGCGAGATAATGTTGAGTGCTAGGAAGAAATGAGAGTATAAAGAAAATCAATAAATTCTTGTTGTCATGATTTACAGTGGGGAAAAAAGTATTTAGTCAGCCACCAATTGTGCAAGTTCTCCCACGTACAAAGATGAGGCCGGCCCGTAATTGACATCATAGGTAGACCTCAATTATGAGAGACAAAATGAGAAAACAAATCCAGAAAATCACATTGTCTGATTTTTAAAGAATTTATTTGCAAATTATGGTGGAAAATAAGTATTTTGTCAATAACAAAAGTTCATCTCAATACTTTGTTATATATCCTTTGTTGGCAATGACAGAGGTCAAACGTTTTCTGTAAGTCTTCACAAGGTTGGCACACACTGTTGCTGGTATGTTGGCCCATTCCTCCATGCAGATCTCCTCTAGAGCAGTGATGTTTTGGGGCTGTCGCTGGGCAACACGGACTTTCAACTCCCTCCAAAGGATTTCTATGGGGTTGAAATCTGGAGACTGGCTAGGCCACTCCAGGACCTTGAAATGCTTCTTACAAAGCCACTCCTTCGTTTCCCTGGCGGTGTGCTTGGGATCATTGTCATGCTGAAAGACCCAGCCACGTTTCATCTTCAATGCCCTTGCTGATGGAAGGAGGTTTGCACTCAAAATCTCACGATACATGGCCCCATTCATTCTTTCATGTACACGGATCAGTCATCCTGGTCCCTTTGCAGAGAAACAGCCCAACCCCATGCTTCACAGTAGGTATGGTGTTCTTTGGATGCAACTCAGCATTCACTCTCCTCCAAACACGACGAGTTGTGTTTCTACCAAACAGTTCTACTTTGGTTTCATCTGACTATATGACATTCTCCCAATACTCTTCTGAAACATCCAAATGCTCTGGAATGATCTGAGTCCCTGGCGGCGTAGTGTGTTACTGACGGTAGCCTTTGTTACGTTAGTCCCAGCTTTCTGCAGGTCATTCACTAGGTCCCCTCATGTGGTTCTGGGATTTTTGCTCACCGTTCTTGTGATCATTTTGACCCCACGGGGTGAGATCTTGCATGGAGCACTGATTGAGGGAGATTATCAGTGGTCTTGTATGTCTTCCATTTTCTAATTATTGCTCCCACAGTTGATTTCTTCACACCAAGCTGCTTGTCTATTGCAGATTCAGTCTTCCCAACCTGGTGCAGGTCTACAATTTTGTTTCTGGTGTCCTTCCACAGCTCTTTGGTCTTCACCATAGTGGAGTTTGGAGTGTGACTGTTTGAGGTTGTGGACAGGTGTCTTTTATACTGATAACAATTTCAAACAGGTGCCATTACTACAGGTAATGAGTGGAGGACAGAGGAGCCTCTTAAAGAAGAAGTTACAGGTCTGTGAGAGCCAGAAATCTTGCTTGTTTGTAGGTGACCAAATACTTATTTTCCACCATAATTTGCAAATAAATTCTTAAAAAATCAGACAATGTGATTTTCTAGATATGTTTTCTCATTTTGTCTCTCATAATTGAGGTCTACCTATGATGACAATTACAGGCCTCTCTCATCTTTTTAAGTGGGAGAACTTGCACATTTGGTGGCTGACTAAATACTTTTTTTTCCCCACTGTAAGTGTTACCAGCTAGCTCAGTTATGCCGTAGTATCAGGGTTATGGAGGTATGGTACTATCTAAAGGATGTGCATTTTTATGTTGGGCACTTTCTGAAGGATGTGCATTTTTAGCATGCGAAAAGCTACCCATGTTCTCTGACATCATACTTTTCCTGCATTGGCCACACCCAAAAGCAGAGATTCTCCTAGACCTCCAACCTAAAATGTTGCCAAGTATCATAAGGTTCACACTAGCGTTTGGGTTTCCGTCCTTGGGGTCCGCTTGGGGACCTGAAAGACGGAAACCCTATCCACTTAAAAAGCGGTTACACGCAGAAACCTGCGGACCCCATAGACTATAATGTGGTCTGCCTAGTCTCCGCCCAGTTTCAACTGAAAACGGTGGAGAGAAAAGTCCTTCTTGCACGACTTTTCTCTCTGCCGATTTTTAAGCGGAATCTGGAACGGAAAGGCTTGAACGCTAGTATCAACCTAGAGTTAGGAGTAATAGCTGAACACTTTACATACAATGTATTTGTATTCTCAAATGTTCTGTCTGGTTATGACAATCCAAAAATATTTGATAATTCCAGTATATGGATTTAACTCAAACTCATAACAGGTTTTATTTTCTTACCTGTGTTTTTCGGATGCGCAGGTCAGCAGAAGAGCGGTTCATGGCTTCTTCCTGCTCAATGCTTTGTTCAATATCTGAAAAATGAAAAATCATGAGTTTGTCCTATCAAGTCATATACAGTACATATCTGTCAACCTACATCAGAACTATTTGTAACTAGTTTTTGGTTTTCCTTTTCACTTTTGTTTGCACAAATCAGAAGAAGATGTCAGTATATATGGTATATCTTTATAGTATATCATATTAAGGGAAAGTTGTAACTCCTTCAGTATACAGCACTCTGTAGTGCCGATTTCCATGCCTTTAGGTTCTTTGTTCAAAAAGCTTTCCAGTCAGTAAAAAGTGTTGGGAAAAAGACAAAAGAAGGAGAACTCTGTTATAATCTCTACATACATTTGTGCTGTCAGAGAGAACCAGCAAGGGGGAGCTTAAAGGCAATAGCCTTCATATTCTAGAGCCAGAGAACTGTCAGAAAGGTGATAAGAAGAGTATTAAATATCGGAGTGTGGTGCCAGTAGTAGTGTGTGAGGTCAGATCATGTCAGGTGGCAGACAAGCATGTCTTAGAGTATGTGAATTCAACATTCCTGAATATAGCCAGTTTGGCTTGCACCGGTGGGCTGTAGACAGAAAGAGTTCGACGGGAAGTCTGAGTGTAGTGGTGCAGCGTGGTCCAATGAAGTCTGTGAGACTGTCCATGGAGTGGAGACAGGGACCAGAGGATTTTGATTTGATAGGTTTGCAGTATAAGTAGGCCCAAGATTTTTTGCTGGGATAGAAGATAGTAAGCAGTGAAAGACTCTTTCAGTTTGGGAGCCAATGCTGGGTCAGCGTGGGCTGTTGGCAGTGCCAGAGACAGAACCCACTGAGCAGCAACTCAACATAGTGACTGTCTCCAATCCTACCAGAAATGCTTAGGCAGGGCATGGAGTATCCTCCAAGAAATCCACAGCAGCACAGAGGGACGAAATGTCCTCTGATGGAGCCACTGGAGTATTGTTCCCAGTCAAGGAACATTTGTGTAGCGGGAAGATGAGCACAGAAATTATACAGAGGAGCGAACATGACACAAACTATAGTGGTTATACAGTGCTGGCCAAAAGTATTGGCACCCCTGCAATTCTGTCAGATAATACTCAATTTCTTCCAGAAAATGATTGCAATCACAAATGCTTTGGTAATAAGATCTTCATTTATTTTGCTTGCAATGAAAAAACACAAAAGAGAATGAAAAAAAAGTCAAATCATTGATCATTTTACACAAAACTCCAAAAATGGGCCAGACAAAAGTATTGGCACCCTCAGCCTAATACTTGGTAGCACAACCTTTAGACAAAATAACTGCGAACAACCGCTTCCGGTAACCATCAATGAGTTTCTTACAATGCTCTGCTGGAATTTTAGACCATTCTTCTTTGGCCAATTTCTCCCGGTCCCTGAGATTTGAAGGGTGCCTTCTCCAAACTGCCATTTTGAGATCTCTCCACAGGTGTTCTATGGGATTCAGGTCTGGACTCATTGCTGGCCACTTTAGAAGTCTCCAGTGCTTTCTCTCAAACCATTTTCTAGTGCTTTTTGAAGTGTGTTTTGGGTCATTGTCCTGCTGGAAGACCCATGACCTCTGAGGGAGACCCAGCTTTCTCACACTGGGCCCTACATTATGCTGCAAAATTTGTTGGTAGTCTTCAGACTTCATAATGCCATGCACACGGTCAAGCAGTCCAGTGCCAGAGGCAGCAAAGCAACCCCAAAACATCAGGGAACCTCCGCCATGTTTGACTGTAGGGACCGTGTTCTTTTCTTTGAAGGCCTCTTTTTTTTTCCTGTAAACTCTATGTTGATGCCTTTTCCCAAAAAGCTCTACTTTTGTCTCATCTGACCAGAGAACATTCTTCCAAAAAGTTTTTGGCTTTCTCAGGTAAGTTTTGGCAAACTCCAGCCTGGCTTTTTTATGTCTCTGGGTCAGAAGTGGGGTCTTCTTGGGTATCCTACCATAGAGTCCCTTTTCATTCAGACGTCGACGGATAGTACGGGTTGACACTGTTGTACCCTCGGACTGCAGGGCAGCTAGAACTTGTTTGGATGTTAGTCGAGGTTTTTTAGCCACCATCCGCACAATCTTTCGTTGAAATCTCTCGTCAATTTTTCTTTTCCGTCCACATCTAGGGAGGTTAGCCACAGTGCCATGGGCTTTAAACTCCTTGATGACACTGCGCACGGTAGACACAGGAACATTCATGTCTTTGGAGATGGACTTGTAGCCTTGAGATTGCTCATGCTTCCTCACAATTTTGCTCCTCAAGTCCTCAGACAGTTCTTTGGTCTTCTTTTTTTTCTCCATGCTCAATGTGGTACACACAAGGACACAGGACAGAGGTTGAGTCAACTTTAATCCATTTCAACTGGCTGCAAGTGTGATTTAGTTATTGCCACCACCTGTTATGTGCCACAAGTAAGTAACAGGTGCTGTTAATTACACAAATTAGAGAAGCATCACCTGATTTTTCAAAGGGTGCCAATACTTTTGTCCACCCCCTTTTTTATGTTTGGTGTGGAATTATATCCAATTTGGCTTTTTGACAATTCTTTTTGTGGTTTTCCATTGACGACAAATTAAATGAAGATATTATTACCAAAGCATTTGTGATTGCAATCATTTTCTGGAAGAAATTGAGTATTATCTGACAGAATTGCAGGGGTGCCAATACTTTTGGCCACCACTGTATAGACCATTCTAGCTACATTACACCCAATACATTGACAGCTACTAAGGAGAGCAGTGTTTAAAACTATACTATGCATTTATATACATAGTAAAGTAGACAGAATGATGCTTTTTATTCTTCTTAATGGGAGGCTGTGTAATTCACCAGCCATAAGTTGGACTGCAGCAGATCTCTAACAACCTCTATAGACTCTTCTATAATAAATTAATGCTATTCAGCCTGCCAGCACGTAATACAGTTAAATACATTTGGACAGCTCTGTTTTATATAATTGGAAGTGTTTAAGCGCAAATTATCAATTGAAGAGCTACTGAGCGCGCACAGTAATTGATAATAAATGTATCTGAATAAGACTAGTTCTAACAGCCGCTTACTGGGAGGCATGGTCTGAATAGACTGCATCCATTTAGCAACCACTTAATCCTTTAGTTTTTTTTTTTTTTTTTAAGGTCTTGGCTACATAAAGACTTTCTGTAGCACTACCAATTGATTGGTCCATGAGATTTCATACAATTCATTCCTATGGACTGCATATGTAACTCTATAGTTAAAAGGATTTTCTGAGAGTTAAATATTGACAAACTATGCTTAGGATAGGTCATCAAGATTAGATCAGTGGGGGTCCTAAACCCAGGAGCCCCACAGATCAGCTGTTCAAAGTGGCAGTGATGGTGAGAGGAGCTAAGGGCTAAGCTACAATATCAACCAAAGCTGCTGAAGTCCTCTCAGTGCATAGCACATCTTTTGGTAACCATAGGAAAGGGAACAAGAATATGAATAATTCAAGGGAGCAAATCAGGGGCATTATTTGAGGGCCACATCAGGGTATATAATTAATCTCAGCGGAAATCAGGTGGCAAGGTGGTAACTGAGCAGTATTAAATTAAGCTTGCACTCAGGGGCATTATTAATATAAGGAGAATTCATTTAATGGGTCAAGGGGGCACAACCATCTGGGTCATTGGGACCATTGTACATCTGTATGTGGGGAAGTAAGAGACAAATAGGCAGCAACAGGCAAAGTATTGGGGGTAGCTTGTGTCAGTGAGTTATAGGTGGTGAGGGTGCTAAACAAAAGTGTGTGGCCAAAGATATGCCAAGTTGTGGCAGTAAGAATTCGTCAAAGTGGTCTGGGACAAATGGAAAAAACAAGAAATGCAGACAAATACAATCAGGGATGTCACCTTAGAATCACTAAATTACTGTGCTGTATTCACTTCAATGGTCTACGAGACCCCTATTTGGTCACTGTGTGGTGGTAATATTGGTATACCTGGAATAGGGGGCCAGTCACGTGTTTTGCCCACCCTGTTCTGAACCCCTAACTACACCTCTGTGTTACGGCTTTAGGAATTGAAGCAGGAGATTTGGAACTCTTTATCAGATAAACAGACCTTCAAGCCCTGGAGCATATGCAATATATAAAAAAATCATGACAAACGTTGTGTGGTCAAATGTGGACATTAACCTTAAAGTTACCCTCCAGACTCTAAATTACGCATGTGTATAGTACTCATTTAGAATGTTGTGACAATTTCCTGAGAATCCTCTTTTTCTCACTGGCGGTTTAGTAATCTATACAATTATTCTGCTTTTGCTCTACCAGAAGTCATCTCTCTGTGACAGACTTGGAAGCATAGCTATAGGTGGAGAAAGAGAGCAGCGGTCTGAACTAAAGATGAGAAGGGGGCACGTCTCAGGACATCTCAGACTTCCTGTAGCTAAACTGTAGTCACACATCACAGCTCTGACCCAAAGGAATTTTGCTATAAAGCAGCCAAGAAGCAAAAACTGAGAAATAGAATATATTAATATCCCTTGTTGGTATTGACCGACATATCTTTTTTTAATCTTGGCTGGAGGGTCCGTGTTCTAAGCAGGGGAGGTTGTAAGGTATCAGTGCACTCTTGCACAGGTAAAATTCACATTAATGCTATTGGTGTATGTGAATTACATTTTATATTGTTACTGTATGTATGCATTATGTCAGAGAGTTTAGCTGTATTCATGCACTGTGACTAATACTAATCCAGTATGCATAAACTATCAAATATTATTACTGCATTTCTGCCCTACTATAACTATATTTATGCAGCATGGCTGATACTATCTATGCACTAGCGCAAATATCATTATTGTATTTGTACACTACTATCTTTTATTCTAGAGCTGTTCTCATAAATCCAGAAAGAAGAAAATGGGGGGGGGGGGGGGTTACACCATTTTTCATAGCCTAGGCCCCATCACAGTAATAATCTACCCCAGTTTTGGGTATTTGCAGGACTCCATGTGGGCACTGAATAACATGCTTTTATTGTGCCAGCTCCACAGATCCTGCATAAGAGACTGATAAACCTACAGGCAGAAGCATACTGCACAAGATTGGACAATTCAGTCCTGCTGACTGTACTGCAGCCAGGACTGGAAGAGGATGGGTAGGAAGCAGAGCTATTTGGAGTCGGAGTCAGAATTGAGACCAATTTTGAGTGGAGTCAGAGTAAAAAAAAAGTTACCAACTCTGACTTAAAGAGGACCTTTCATGTCCTCATGAAAGTGCAGTTTAATATACACTTTCCTGGTATGTTCCCCATTGGTGGAGATATCATTGCCGTTAGTTTTGGCGTCATCGCTGGGCTGTGCGGAACACTTCCCCCCGACTGTACTGTAACATAGCCTGTACTGTCAGAGGGGGTGTTACTTACCGCCCAGCGATGACGCTGAGCTATGAGGAACCCCCTTCTGACAGTGGGGAGATATCGGTGCCAAAACTAGCACTAATATCTCCTCCACCAGGGCACATACCAGGAAGGTCGACAGTGCACTGAATTTAGCGCACTGTTGTCTTTCTAGCAATATATATAACCGCATTTTCATGAGGACATGAAAGGTCCTCTTTAAAAATAAAATAATAATTTTTAATTATATTATACAATGTATAATATTGTAGAATTAATTAGTTACATAGTTTATTACATATTTACTTTTCTAGGAATTCAGTCACTAGATTTTTAATGAATGAGGTTAAGGCCTCACGTAGGGGGCCACAGCAAAAAAGGGTTGCGGGATAAACCGCAGCGGTAATGCATTGTGGTTTTTCCCGCAGCGCTTTTCACACAAAGTCCACAGAGATTTCCTCTGCGGACTTTATGCTTCAATTACACCTATACGGAAACCGCCGGCGTTTCCGTAGGTATAATTGACATGCTGTGATTTCTGAGACTGCAACAGTTTTGGAAATAGCAGCATGTCCTCTTTGCGTATTTTTCTGCAATGTATGAATAAGATTCGCTAGAATTCCATCCACTTTCCAATGAAAGTGGATGGGATTGCAAAATGCTGTTGAACGAAACGCGGCGTTTATGCCATGTGGGGCTCCGGCCTTAGAGGATCTTGACTGCTTCTGACTGTGGCTGTCATCCATTTATGAGTCAGTGTCTGAGCAGGATTTGGAGTCTGAATCCTGCTGTGAAAAAATAAAGGAGTCTGAATTGGTGGTTTGGCCTACTGACTCCACAGCCCTGGTAGAAAGGGGGAGAAAGTATAGCTAGTAAAATACACCTTATTTTTTACACACCTAGATAAAAGTATAAAATACATAGAAAAGAATAAATTGTGTGCCAGTCGTAATCCCTTTGATGTGCAAAATTATTATTATTATTAATATTATTATTGCAGAATTATTAAGAAGCACTGACCTCTTAATTCAGGCACATTGTGGTAGGACCCAATGCACCAGAATTGAGACCTACGCCAGTCAGGCACTGGTGTTGGTTTTAGCTATGACTTACACCAGATTTTTGGTGTATGTTACAATAAATTTGTTGAGCCGATGTGTTCCTGTCCTGAGCTGTCTTCATCACTTTCTTGAAAATTGGTGAGTGGAGAAAAAAATGAATGAAAACAAATGGCACTTGCAACAAAAATTGTGAATTTTCCATGCCTCGTATGCCAGAAATACAAGGCATGATAAATTTGCCTCATGTCCCTGTCTCAGAGCGTGCTGCCATGTATGTCCTTACACTGTTGCTCTGAACTACAGACATGAGCATGTCATGAAGGAATGGACATCAGACACGATACACACTGGGAAATTAGCCAGTTGGTGTAAGGGATATATATATATATATGTACCTGCTTTTATTTAACATTTTTTGACTACTATAATCTAGTGCAGGGGTCAGAAACCTTTGGCACTCCAGCTGCTGTGAAACTACAACTCCCAATATGCTCCATTCACTTCCATGGGAGTTCCAAGAACAGCAGAGCAAGTATGCATGCTGGGAGTTGTAGTTTTACAACAGCTGGAGTGCTGAAGGTTGCCTACCCCTGATCTAGTGAGATACTGTAACATTTTTTGCTTAGACTTTGCAATATACATCTGCTATTTTACATGGTATAAATCAGAGTGTGCAGCGCCAAAGACAAGTTTCCATAACAATCATCAAAGCTGTTCGACAAGAGAAGACTTTTAGTAGATGAGAGGAAAGGTGGCGAGAGGTGGTGAGCACTCACTCTTCAGCTTGGAGCGGACCTTGTTGGCTGTCTTTTTGATGTCCGACATCAGCTCTTCCAACTCAGCCTTGGTTTCTGTGGAGAGAATCAGCAGGCTGAGAATAGGTGATGACAAGCAGCAGCTGTCCTATTATATACAGGAAGCAATACCAGCAAGACGCAGGGATAGAGTGCTGATGGACCGACACAGGAGGGCAACTCAAACGTGACAGGAATAAATTACTATTGCAGAATAAACTAGAAAACATTCTACTTGTAGGAGCACATATATATAGCTTTCATCAATCCACCATTCTACATTAATATCTTAGGTGGTATACTCATATTTCCAGATTTTTTTTCCAATTCAGTCCTGTTTCTGCTTCCAAAAAAACTGAAAAGGTACTCAAAACTTGTACTATATCATTTTATCCCCCTTAACCTGAGTGAAAAGACATAATGGAGACTGAAACAGGGATCTGCATGAAAGTAGAGTATGTCAACTTCATAGAAATATGTCTGTATAACAGGAAATTTGTCAGTGAAAAAAATATTTTGAAAAGTTTTGCTCATTTTTTTATTACCACACACCTTATTATACAATACCAGCCATTGCACTTCTATATTGTAGCATCTTGGTTGATCTTCTGTCCAATCCGTGGCTGAGCAGTGATGCTCCATTCAGACAGAGTATCACTGCTCAACCACTGACTGGCTGCATCACTCACATGTAGGCAGAAGAGTCCAGAAGTCCAGAGACCTGAACAGAGGCTCTCTGCTGGATCCCTGGCTGAATGGAGAGCTAAGTATGCCTATTTTGTTATTTTAAGCCTCTGTAGGGGGAAATTACTTAGAACATGTAGAATATCGAACTGTAAATTGTGGACTTTTATCTTAAAAATGCATATTGGAAGAAGGGTTATATTTTGTAAAAGATGTCCTAAGTATATATTTTACCAGGTGATAGGTTAAACATACAAACATGGAATAGATAGATGAAATTCATACAAATAACAAAAAAAAATACAAAAATTAATTAAATTTGTTAAGCTTTTAGAAGTCAAAGACACCTGCTAGCAGACTTCCTTCAATTCCACGCTGGTCCAAGATAACACAGACAAACTGGACAAGTACAATTCTTAACTATGGAATTTTTGGGATTATTCTATAGGTGCTGAGTTACGAGATGGTCACAGATCATTATAATTCCCCTTAGGCTCATAAAAAAAAAAAAGTAGGGTAACTTCCAACGCTGCAGTCAAAGCATGTCTAATATCTACTGCTGCTGATCTAGTGGGGTTAAAGTTATGTATTTTGCTTACTTGCAAAGCATATTCCAACATATTCCATGACACTTGTCAATCACTTTCCCATATAGGGATCACAATTTACATTCCTTAACGTGGAGAATAGCCGGAGAAAATGACGCAAATACAGGGAGAACATATAAAAACCTAGCAGATGATTCAAACCTAGGACTCTAGCGCTGCAAGGAGCTAGCCACTGAGCCACCATGCTGCCCAATTCCCAGTTTTAACCTAGAATAAGCACTATATAGCTCAGAGTATGCGAACACTAGAAATTAGCAAATTGGTTTGTGTAGCTCAAGGTTCATTACAAATTTGTAAAAATGTTTGGATTCAATCAAACAAACACATCTTATGGTTCAATTTATATGAACCAACTAAAATAGTGGATCACATGACCTCAGAGATTAGGCAAGTTTAACCATAATGCCTTGCAAGCAGCTCTCATGAGGAACTATAAAGTCACTGGTCATAGGCAGCAGAGAAAAAGCCCTGACTGCTAGAGAAGGTCTATTTTTTGGTGAGAGATTGGACCTAGATCTAGCCTTAGAGCAGCCTGCAGTGCATTGCAGGAAAAGACTGTGTGCACAGTAAATCACGTCTGCAGCAGCTGCTGCATCAAACTGTCAATCACAAATTAAAATTTTTTTCTCATGAAAGTTGTTCTTGTTCATTAAAAATTGTCCTGCTTTTTTTTCTCATTGATAAATGTTAGTTACATAGAAGTAAGGCTCCTTTCACACTGTTTTTTTTTCAGTCCATTGCTCTTAAAGAGGACCTTTCACGTCCTCATGTATATGCAGTTTTACATACCGCTAGAAAGCTGACATGCACTGTTGGCTTTCCCGTTATTTGCCCCGGGGCTGGAGATATCGGGGGTCTAAATTTCACCGTTCACTGTCAGAAGGGCGTTCCTGACAGTCTAGCTGCGCTGTGAGGAACGCCCTCCCTGACAGTACTCATCCATAGCACTGTACTGGGTAGGGGGGGGTTCCTCACAGCTCAGCGTCATCACTGGGCGGTACGGAACGCCCCCTCTCTCTGTCCTCATCCATAGCCGAGTACTGTCAGAGGGGGCGTTCCTTACCGTCCAGTGATGACGCTGAGCTGTGAGGAACGCCCTGCCAGTACAGGGCTATAGACGAGTACTGTCATGGAGGGCGTTCCTCACAGCGCTGCTAGACTGTCAGGAACGCCCTTCTGACAGTGAACGGTGAAATTTAGACCCCCGATATCTCCAGCCCCGGGGCACATAACGGGAAAGCCGACAGTGCGCTGAATTCAGTGTGTTGTCAGCTTTCTAGTGGTATGTAAAACGCATATACATGAGGACGTGAAGGGTCCTCTTTAATTGCTCTATAGGGTCCTACCTTCCAAAAGGTGGCACTAGAGTAAGTCCACTAAGGGGGACTTATTTACATATGCTTGTACTATAAAGCTATGCAAAATTTGTCAAAAAAATTAATGACCATTTAGGCTACAGTTAAGTATTGGCACCATATAAACCAGTGGAGTAAGTTACCAGGGGTAGCAGCCATAGTGGCTGCCACAGGGCCCGGGACCTTAGGGGCCCGGCGGGCCCCTGATGCTTTGTTTTTTTTTTTTTAATAAGCCTTCACCTGCTGGAGTCACCCCAGCAGATAACAGGCCCTATTTACTTACCGACCCCCGCTCCTGCTCGCGATCGCCTCCACTTCCCTACTGCATCCCACATCACGTCGCTGGGGCCCCCTGGAGGGCAGAAGGGGTAGCGGATGTGGCTGTAAGCTGGAGCGGGGATCGATAAGTGAGGTTGTGGGCCTGTGGCAAGAGTATTTGTTGGATGAACCCCAACAAATACTGCTATAATACTCTGGGGTCTTTTCAGACCCTGGAGTATAATGATCGGAGGCCGAATGGAGGTGAGCTAACATAAAAGCCAGTGTTACTCACTTCTCCTGTGCTCCGGCGTGACTCCCTGCAATCTTCTGGCCTCTTTAGTGACATCACAGACATGAGCCAGGCTGGTATCATTATCATTATGTGTCGCGACTTTGGCCTGGCCCACGTGGCATCTGTGCCGACATTGAAGAGGGCCGAAAGAAGCAGGGAGTGCGCCAGAGCCTAGGAGAAGTGAGTAACACTGGTTTTTATGTTTGTCACTTCCCCTGGGTCTCTGATCATCATAATCTAAGGGACATTATACTATGTGGAGGGACCACTATGGGACATTATAGTGTTTGTAAATGGGGCATTATACTGTGTGGGGGCCAGGAAAGGGGTTGCTTTGCTGTGGGGATCGGAGCCCAAATTAAACATTTGCTGTAGGGCCCAGTCTTGGCTAGTTACGCCTTTGATATGAGCCATTTGTATGCTACACCAATCTTTTTTGCCGGTCCTCAAATGCAATATGCAACAGATTTGAAGGCATGCCCACTAACAAACAGATATGAATGAATGTAATATTTTTCATTATATTTATGCCAGAAAAATGCATTGATAAATTTGCATCCATGTCTTATAAATTTACAGGTAGGGCTATTTTATTAAAATATACCTAAAAATATCCAGCTATATTAACTCTTACTGCACTTTTTCAGATTAACCACAACCAATAACCACATTTTACACTATAGCAACTGGACGCACTTACATGAAGTCAAAAGAGGAAAGCCTATTAGCTTTGCTTTATTAAACCATACATTCTCAGTAAATATCTCTCACGGGGGCTGTGCTGGTTAAGCAATGCATTTTCTGAGTTATATTTTGAAGGTAAACTGCAATAACCTTGCTTGAATGGAAAGTAATGAGCCATTTGCTAGTTGTTAAAGAATACTTCTGAAGTGGACACATAGGGCCTCATGTATAACAAGGAGAGCAAGCAGAAACTAGAATGACCCTGCAATGAAAAAAAAAAATCTAAATCTAAACCTAAATTTGATTCCTATAGAAAACTGCTCTACTTCTTTTCTACACAACAGCAAATATCAAGTAGTACAACACTGTTAGGGTAGCAGCACATGGTCAATTACAGTACAGGACAGTATGTCGCCTGGAGGCAGGGACTCCTAGCATCATAGATAACTATGCGGTGACCAGATGGAAGGTAACGCTGCAGTTGGGATTGCGGGGTGCAAACAGCGCAGACTTGTCACGGTCTCTGGGCACGAGGGCGCAGCGCTGGTGCTGTCCCACGTTACCACCACTGGTACCGGTGATGAGGGGGCTGCACAAATGTTGGTGGTGATTGTTCCCCTGGGGCGCTTCCCCTATACTGTGCCGACTGGTGGTGTTTGGGGCGCCCTGATGTTGTCGGTGCAGAGTCAGACACAGAAACGGTTGTAAAGTTGAACTTTTACTTCCATGGGTGTGGAGGCACAAATGCTTAAACAGTTTCTTCAATACAAAACAACGGGGTACGCCTGGTGACGCAGAAAAGTCCTGGGGTGCAGGGTAGACTTGATGAAAGGTGTTCCTAGCCCCTTATACTTCAGGGTTACAGCCCTAAGGTGCGTCTGGGCTCCTATTTGGCTCATAGGAGGATGCCCACCATGATACTAGTACATAATATTCCCCACTCACGTTATGTGGTCCTGATAGCTCAGAGTTTCGGGGTGCAATAGTCAGGGTGGCAGGATATTCCACAGGTCTGGCCTTGGCCCCTGGATCCTGTGATACTTGCTATGGAGCACGTGTTCCAGAATGTTCTCTCCACAGTCTCAGGCTGACAAGATAATGATGCTTGACTTCCTTCAGGGCGATGGCTAGGCAGACAGGGGACAGGATCTTCTGAATAGCTGGAGTATGTCAGCTCTCAAACCTTCCTGGGCCTGTCTAGGACTTGAGATTCCTGCACTAAACTCACTGCTTTCTTCACAGGACATCACACTTATCTCCTCACCTCCTCCTCCTAACACTCCACACTTCTAACTTCTCATACGCAGGACCTTCCTGCAGGGGTGTTACCATGGGGACCCAGTGATCAGCTGACTCCTCCCCTTTTCCCAGGCGATGTTCTCCCATTGGACATTTGGTTACTATTCAATCCTATGGGAGGTGTAATGCATGTGTGAGGCTCACTAGGTGGCGCTGTGTTGTGTGAGGCTCAGGACCCCCTGCTATGTCACACAGGCTATGAAGCAACAGGAAATAATACAATGCACAGAGATCACCCTCAGCCCAGCCATAGCCAGCTCTGGGATGCCACAACTATACTTCTAGGAGTCCCGCTCCCAGCACGAAGTTCAAGCCGGTAAATCTGGCTAACACAGATTGTGCTGCTACCCTAACTTTTGTTTTATTACAGAACACCTACGACTGAAAGCCATGGTCAGTGAGAAACAGTAAAAATCCTCTAATTCATTAAAAAGCTATTTATTAAATTCCTATGAAAGTAAATATGCACAAACTATCCATCCATTTCATTATACAATACTATTAATTGTATAATATAATTAAAAATAATTAATCATTTTATTTAGAACACGGAGTCGGAGTTGGTATTTATTTTCTGACTGACTACACCCAAAATTAGTCCCGACTCCAACTCAACAACTCTGGTTAAGGTCCCATGCAGACGACCGTGGCCGTGATCAGTGTGCTATCCATGTATTTCATGGATAGCATACTGACATATTCATTTTTATGGGCCCGTACACATGACAGTGAATTACACTCCCCTGTGCGCCACCCGTGCTTTTAATTCACGGCCAGCTGGCAGCACACGGTCGTCTGCAACCGGCCTTAGGCTAAGGCCCCACACAACAAATCGCTGCAAAAAAACGCTGCGGATAAGACTGCGGCGGAAACGCATCATGTGTTTTTCCGCAGAGTTTTTCACAGAAAGTCCGCAAAGTTTTCCTGTGCGGACTTTCTGCCTGTATTATACCTATACGTAAAATAACAGCATTTCCGTAGGTATAATTGACATGCTGCAATTTACAAAAGCGCAAGGGTTTTTGAAATTGCATCATTTCTGTTGCAGATTTTTTTCTGCAGGTAATGTAAAATGCTGCATTTTTTGCCGCAATGTGGGGCCCCGACCTAAAAGAGGTTGTTAAAGGAATACAACAGCATTTATACATAAATCTGAGTCAAGCTTCCGAAATCCTTACAAATATTATATGAGGCCATCTAGAGCAGCTCCCAGCTCTTGTTTATAGGTATATGGTCAGATTCCGCTTAAATTTTGCCATGTACCTCCATATCAGCTACATGACTGGTCTATTGTATAAATGCTCCTGACTGTCCGACTGATGTGATTCAAAGGGTATCAATATGTGCTCCATATACAGTCCAAGAGGTGCCAATAGTAATACACAGTAGGATCATGTGTGTACTAGAACTGGTAGAAACATCAAGAAACAGATTGCATACCATTTAAGAGACGCTCAACCCAGTGTTAGAAAAATGTATGCACAAATCTTTATTGGCACATTTAGTGGTTAAAAACGATTTTGTGGAAAGAATACTATGGTATCAAATATAGCTTTAACATATCCACCACATATACATGTCTATAACTTTCAAGATGAAGGTATACCAAAAGGAAACAACCATGTTAATAATTGCATGTGATTGTGAATACATGTTACTCACATAATAATAGCCATGTGAACTACTATAATAAAGTGCTTTTAGTTATCTGTCCCTATATTATATAAATAACCCCAAAGGACAACAAAAAATGTGAGACCTGCAATGAAAGCAGAACAAAATGTGATGTGAAATATATGTAGCCTTGTGAAGTTACATGGTATAAGCCATAAATAACACAGCACCTAAGTGTAACCACATATCCTTTATACACACGTGGACAAAATTGTTGGTACCCCTTGTTTAATGAAAGAAAAACCCACAAGGGTCACAGAAATAACTTTAATCTAACAACAGTAATTTTCCAAACTACATGTTGACAAGCCACAAAGCTTCTGGGAGAATGTCCTATGGACAGATGAGACAAAAATCAAAATTTTTGGCAAGGCACATCAGCTTTATGTTCACAGATGGAAAAATGAAGCATGTCTTGAAAAGAACACTTAAGAACACTGTCCCTACTGTGAAACATGGAGGAGGCTCTGTTATGTTCTGGGGCTGCTTTGCTGCATCTGGCACAGGGTGTCTTGAATCTGTGCAGGGTACAATGAAATCTCAAGACTATCAAGGGATTCTAGAGAGAAATGTGCTGCCCAGTGTCAGAAAGCTTGGTCTCAGTCTCAGGTCATGGGTCTTGCAACAGGATAATGACCCAAAACACACAGCTAAAAACACCCAAGAATGGCTAAGAGGAAAACATTGGACTATTCTGAAGTAGACTTCTATGAGCCCTGACCTAAATCCTATTTAGCATCTTTGGAAGGAACTGAAACATGCCATCTGGAAAAGGCACTCTTCAAACCCAAGACAACTGGAGGAGTTTGCTCATGAGGAGTGGCCAAAATACCTGTTGAGAGGTGCAGAAGTCTCATTGACAGTTACAGGAATCATTTGATTGCAGTGATTGCCTCAAAAGGTTGGGCAACAAAATATTAAGTTAAGGGAACCATCATTTCTGTGCAGGCCTGTTTCATGAGTTTTCTTTTTTAAAAAATTCTGTTGAAGCATGGTTGAAAAGCAATGTCTGACTTTCATTTGTTCATTTTCATAGAATTTTTATATATTACTTTTGTCAGATTCAAGTTATTTCTGTGACCATTGTGGGTTTTTCTTTCATTAAACGAAGGGTACCAACAATTTTGTCCACGTGTGTATCAAATAGTGGGAGGCAAAATTATCTTACCCAAGCCTGAACAACCTACATCCCCACGCGTATCGCCTGTACCTCGGGCTTCATCAGCGGAATGATCTTTCACTGAAATCTTGCATATGTGCTGACTATCCAGCAAGCAGCACTGCGCATTACTGAGTATAGTAATCCCCTATAGTAATATATATATATATATATATATATATATATATATATATATATATCCCAGTTCTCCCTGCACAGTATAAAGCCCACAGTATAATGCTCCGCATGTTATATAATGCTCCACAGTGGCCCCATACAGTATAAAATACTCCCCAGAGCCTCCAAAAAGTATAATGCTCCACAGTGGCCCCACACAGTTTAAAATGCTCCCAAGAGCCCTTCCTCCACAATATAATGCTCCACAATGGCCCCACACTGTATAATGCTCCACAGCGGCCATGCACGGTATAAAATGCTCCCAAGAGCCCCTCCTACAGTATAATGCTCCACAGTGTGCCCCATAAAGTATCATTTGCTCCCCAGAGACCCCCCATAGTATAATGCCCCACATGGTATAAAATGCTCCCTAGAGCCTCCTCTTCCCAGTATAATATGCTCTGGAAGCCTTGAGCTGCTTCAGGTGAACCCTACAAAATTAGTTTTGATTAATATTTGTGAGGTTCAGCACACCTTTTCGTTCAAATTTTTGGGGTCTCCTGGAGGCCCAAGGGTGGTGAGGAAAAATAGCAAACACTCATAATCACCTTGCCTCACTTCTTTTGAGCATCCGAGAGGCGTTCTGCTGTCTCCAGCATTCTCTTAAGGCTTGCGGTTGACGTCATACACCCCGGGGGCACTGCTGAGGCCTGTGATTGGGCCTCAGTGGTGTCCCCTGAATGAATGACGTCAGATGTCCAGGAGAGGTGAGTATAAGTCCCTGGAATAGAAGTCCCTGGGAAGGCTTCTGTTGGAAAGGGGCCTGGTGGAATGTACATACATCACATGACTCCAGGCTCTTGCGCTGCCGCTGCCTGGGCCACCGGAGAATCCTACAGTGGGCCAGTCTGATGCTTTTCATAAATCAAACCCATTGTATATACATTAGTATACATAACAGGTGTTTACTTGGATATTTTTAGATTCTGCTTCAACCACCTCAGTCAAAGGTGGTGAGGAGGAATAACAACTAAATAATGTGACACAGTTGACCAAAGGTATATGGCAGAAGTAAACTGGAATCTAAAAATATGAGTCACAGATGCAGTTCCAAGGAGTTAAAGGGGGTGTCTGTTTCATTTGTTTATTATTTAATACTACTGTTAAGGGGCTCATAACTATAACAAACCAGTACTCATCTCACTACGGGCGTCCATCTCCTGCAGTGGCAACTCCATTCATCTGTATATAGGTCTGGCTGTTTGTGTCCTGGTTCAGAGCTGTTTGTGCTTGGCGACTGCAGCAGCCAGTCACAGGCCTCAGTGGTGACATCTTCACAAATATCATGTAACAGCTGTCATGTGCCATTTGTGAAGAGGTCACCACTGAGGCCTGGGATTGGCTGCAGCAGTCTCCTCACACAAATGGGATCTCACTGGTGATGTCAGTCGGGGCACCTGTATATAGATGAATGGAGCTGCTGACACTGGAAATGTAGGCCCAGAAAGATGTGAGTATGGGTTTGTTATGTAGTAAGTATTAAATAATAATTCAAAAAATGAAACACAACCCTTTTAACTCTTCCATTTGCCATTCAGTGTCAAAAGTATTGGCACCCCTGCAATTAATACTACTAAATAATACTCAATTTCTTCCAGAAAATGATTGCAATCACAAATGCTTTGGTAATAATATCTTCATTTATTTTGCTTGCAATGAAAAAACACAAAAGAGAATGAAAAAAAAGTCAAATCATTGATCATTTTACACAAAACTCCAAAAATGGGCCAGACAAAAGTATTGGCACCCTCAGCCTAATACTTGGAAGCACAACCTTTAGACAAAATAACTGCGAACAACCGCTTCCGGTATCCATCAATGAGTTTCGTACAATGCTCTGCTGGAATTTTAGACCATTCTTCTTTGGCAAATTTCTCCAGGTCCCTAAGATTTGAAGGGTGCCTTCTCCAAACTGCCATTTTGAGATCTCTCCACAGGTGTTCTATGGGATTCAGGTCTGGACTCATTGCTGGCCACTTTAGAAGTCTCCAGTGCTTTCTCTCAAACCATTTTCTAGTGCTTTTTGAAGTGTGTTTTGGGTCATTGTCCTGCTGGAAGACCCATGACCTCTGAGGGAGACCCAGCTTTCTCACACTGGGCCCTACATTATGCTGCAAAATTTGTTGGTAGTCTTCAGACTTCATAATGCCATGCACACGGTCAAGCAGTCCAGTGCCAGAGGCAGCAAAGCAACCCCAAAACATCAGGGAACCTCCGCCATGTTTGACTGTAGGGACCGTGTTCTTTTCTTTGAAGGCCTCTTTTTTTTTTCCTGTAAACTCTATGTTGATGCCTTTTCCCAAAAAGCTCTACTTTTGTCTCATCTGACCAGAGAACATTCTTCCAAAAAGTTTTTGGCTTTCTCAGGTAAGTTTTGGCAAACTCCAGCCTGGCTTTTTTATGTCTCTGGGTCAGAAGTGGGGTCTTCCTGGGTATCCTACCATAGAGTCCCTTTTCATTCAGACGTCGACGGATAGTACGGGTTGACACTGTTTTACCCTCGGACTGCAGGGCAGCTAGAACTTGTTTGGATGTTAGTCGAGGTTCTTTAGCCACCATCCGCACAATCTTTCGTTGAAATCTCTCGTCAATTTTTCTTTTCCGTCCACATCTAGGGAGGTTAGCCACAGTGCCATGGGCTTTAAACTTCTTGATGACACTGCGCACGGTAGACACAGGAACATTCAGGTCTTTGGAGATGGACTTGTAGCCTTGAGATTGCTCATGCTTCCTCACAATTTTGCTTCTCAAGTCCTCAGACAGTTCTTTGGTCTTCTTTCTTTTCTCCATGCTCAATGTGGTACACACAAGGACACGGGACAGAGGTTGAGTCAACTTTAATCCATTTCAACTGGCTGCAAGTGTGATTTAGTTATTGCCACCACCTGTTATGTGCCACAGGTAAGTGACAGGTGCTGTTAATTACACAAATTAGAGAAGCATCACATGATTTTTCAAAGGGTGCCAATACTTTTGTCAACCCCCTTTTTTATGTTTGGTGTGGAATTATATCCAATTTGGCTTTTTGACAATTCTTTTTGTGGTTTTCCATTGACGACAAATTAAATGAAGATATTATTACCAAAGCATTTGTGATTGCAATCATTTTCTGAAAGAAATTGAGTATTAGCTGACAGAATTGCAGGGGTGCCAATACTTTTGGCCAGCACTGTAGTGAGACCATTCCTTGAAGTGTTTTTATCTTCTCTCTGTTCTTTGTTCTGTGACATTTCTTTCTTGATATGAAGACTTGAGCAAACCCTGACATTCAGGATGCTGAGGTGTGCACTGGTTGTTAGGAACTATATTCCTAGCAGACAGACTATTAGACACAACTCAAAACTGGACTGTCATAATATTGACAGCAGACAAGAGGTTTTTTTATGAAAAATAAATTTAGGTGGGGAAACCCTTGAAGCCGCAAATTCTGCTAAGGATTTTTTCACATCTGTGTTTGAGTCTATATTAGTGTCCTCTGTCACACACTCTGTTAAACATATGGGTACCCATTAGATAAAATCTAATGAATTCCATTATAATGGTTTGTTAGACACTGTTGGTGTCTTTAAACAATGAATCTAGCGCTCTTTTGTTCCTTTCATTGTTCTACTTCTATAATGGAGTAAAACAAGTAGCAAAAAGCTTAGCTTGTAAATTTTTTAAGCAGAATGCACCGGAATTCTAGTTTAATAACTAAAAAAAACTGACAATTTAAAAAACTGTATGCAGGCAGTAGGGTATACTTACCTGTACCCTCCTCTCCATTCCTGTGCCGGCCACCTTCTCCACTGCTCTATTTGTATACAGAGTGGCTGTAATGGTGACGTCAGGTCAACATGACCAGGGCAGCCAATCCACACAGTATACAGCTGAGAGCAGTGACTGGCTGCAGTGGTCCAGTTGATGTGACATCACTGTAGCTGCTCTGTATACATACAGAGTAGAGAAAGAGACAGCCGACCCAGCGCAGGAACAGAGTGGAGGATGCAGGTAAGTAGAAATGCTTTTTTATTTTTTACAAGTCCTCTGCTGCCTGCATATATTTTTTAAAATCCCGGACAAACCATTTAATTTTAGGTGGCATGTGGGCATTAATCATTAGAGGGCATTATTAATTTAGTTGCTCTATTAATTTAAAGGGCACAAAAGGTATTACTAATTGACGGGTCACACAGGGTCTCTCCTAATTTAAGTTGTGCACAGGAGGTATTATAAATTAAGGCGAAATATTATTAATCTAAAGATACACACAGAGGGTATTATTAATTTCCAGGGGATTTTTTTATATTATATACAGTGCCTTACGAAAGTATTCAGCCCCCTTGAACTTTTCAACCTTTTGCCACATTTCAGGATTCAAACATAAGGATATAAAATTTGAATTTTTTGGTGAAGAATCAACAATAAGTGGGACACAATGAAGTGGAACGAAATTTATTGGTTATTTTAAACTTTTGTAAAAAATAAAAAAACTGAAAAGTGGGGCGTACCAAATTATTCGGACCCCTTAAGTTAATACTTTGTAGCTCCACCTTTTGCTGCGATTACAGCTGCAAGTTGCTTGGGGTATGTCTCTATCAGTTTTGCACATCGAGAGACTGAAATTCTTGCCCATTCTTCCTTGGAAAACAGCTCGAGCTCAGTGAGGTTGGATGGAGAGCATTTGTGAACAGCAGCTTTCAGCTTTTTCCACAGATTCTCGATTGGATTCAGGTCTGGACTTTGACTTGGCCATTCTAACACCTGGATATGTTTATTTGTGAACCATTCCATTGTAGATTTTGCTTTATGTTTGGGATCATTGTCTTGTTGGAAGATAAATCTCCATCCCAGTCTCAGGTCTTTTGCAGACTCCAACAGGTTTTCTTCCAGAATGGTCCTGTATTTGGCTCCATCCATCTTCCCATCAATTTTTTTTTTTTTTAAACTCGTTTTATTGAAAATTGCGTATCAGACAAAGGAAAAGAAATCAAAACAAATACATAACATGTTGCGCACCAAAAAACGAGAATTTCAATGTAAATTCACTCAACGCACCACATCCCACCTCGCCAGGTCCTCGTCCCATCCGGACCATATAACGTAGACTCGGTACAGAAAGAGTATAATCAGGACATGCGTAATACTGTATACATCAGTTATCATGTACAAAACATGCAGTCAATAAGTCAAGGGTAACAACAAGGATACACTCCAAAATGAGAGGTCGTGGATACTCCTGGTGTCTCGCGCCCCTCACGGCATGAGTAAATTAATGGCAGAGCGCAATGAGGGAGCCGTATATTGGGTTACCGGAGAATTGCACCATGTTCCCCACACCTTATGGAATTTCTGAGGGCACCCTCTCCCTTTATACACAATCTGGTTATAAGGAAGAACAGTATTAACAAGTTTCTTCCACTGAGATACTGATGGGGGTTTCGGAGCCATCCATCGCAGTGCGATAGCTTTCCTAGCATAAAATAAAGACTCCCTCAAAAGGATTCTAACATGGTGTTGCCATATTTCTTCATCTAATACGCCGAAAAGGCATATCTCTGGGGTTAATGGTATAGGTTTAGCCAGAACTTCCGCCAGGAGATCCACGACCCCTTTCCAAAAACATTGTATGATCGGACATTCCCAAATCATATGCCAAAAGTCTGCCTGTGGACAAAGACACCTAAGGCATCCGGGGTTGGGCAGACGTCCCATTTTGTATAGACGGGAAGGTGTCAAGTAACATTGGTGTAGAATATACGTTTGAATCAGTTTGTTGTTAGCTGAAGGTGACACATGTTGAGGAGATTCAAGGATATCTTGAAACATCTCATCTGTGAGAGTTGGGATATTTATGCTCCATCGCGTCAAGGCCGGGGCGTCCAAAGTGGACACCTTGGCCTGTATCAGATGTGCATATAAAGTAGATATCAAACCCCCAGGGCCCTGTGAGCGAAGTATGCCGATAAGCGGATACTCAGATATATTGTCCAATCGATCCGGGAACTGAGAAGAAAGTGCATGTCTAATCTGTAGATATCTAAAGAACTGCGTTCTAGGGATGCCATAGGAGGAGCTTAGCGAGTCAAACGTTTTAAAAACCCCTTGTATGTACAGGTCACTAAGAGAGGACACGCCATACTGCGACCAGGCCCGGGCGCCAGGCAGGGCAAATAACGTCGGCAGACCAGGGTTGTGCCAAAGCGGGGTCTCTGCAGGTATATCAGAATAAGTGGACACCTTTTTCGCCTGACGCCAGACCTGTCCCGCCAGGGCATGGATGGGCAACAATTTCCCCCTAAACAAGGCCGGGTGTTCCAACACCGGCCACAGATTATGCAGACCCAGGTGGTGAGCCAGATGTGCCTCGGACCCCGGTAGGGAATCAGATGAGAGCCACTTCCTAATAAAACGGAGCTGTCCTGCTAGGTAGTAAAGAAACAGATCAGGGAGTGATGTGCCCCCGAGCTGCTTCGGTCGTTGTAGAGATGACAACCTAAGCTTAGATCTAGAGTTTCCCCATATAAAGGAGATAATGAGGGAGTCCATTTGTTTAAAAAATCTAAGGGGCACGGACACAGCAGAATGGCTTATAGCATATAGACATTTGGGTAGTACTATCATTTTAACTAGGTTGATTCTACCAGCCACCGACAAAGGCAGTGTAGCCCAAAGATTAAACTTAACCCTAAAGTGCGAGATGAGCGGAAAGATGTTCTGTTCCAAAAAACACCTATGGTCCCTAGATATAAAGATGCCCAGATATTTGCAGGTTGAGACTGTAGTCAATCCACATACCACATTCCCCTCAGCTACACTTGACGCACGGCCAATATGCATGTATGAGGACTTAGCCCAATTGGTCCGTAGGCCAGAATAATTACCAAATTCATCAATTATAGCCATGGCTCTGGGCAGAGACCGGGAGGGGTCGCTCATAAACAGGAGTAAGTCATCGGCATATAGTGCTGTTCTCTCCTCCCGGGTGCCTATCACTATGCCTTTATATATGGGGTCATTCCGAAGCAGTATTGCCAAGGGTTCCACCGCCAGAGCAAACAGTAGCGGTGACAATGGACATCCTTGTCTTGTACCCCTACCCAAAGGAAAGTAGGAAGACAACGCGCCATTAATGGACAGTGCCGCTCTAGGGGAACAGTATAGAAGGGAAATCCAGGTAACAAACCCCTCTCCAAATCCGTATCCTCGCAACACCTGCAATAGAAAAGGCCACTCGACAGAGTCGAACGCCTTTGTTGCATCTAAAGAAGCCATCGCCCAGTCATGTGAGGATGATGCCCCAATCTGAGTTATCACCTGAGCCCTTCTAAGATTATCCGATGTGGATTTTCCAGGCATAAAGCCTGTCTGATCCGGATGGACAAGGTCGAGAACAACAGAATTTAGCCTTTTCGCCAACATTTTAGTAAGGAGTTTATAATCTATATTAAGCAGTGATATAGGCCTATATGAGCCACAGTCCAGCGGATCCTTGTCGGGCTTAAGTAACAGGATAATGGTGGCGTCATAAAAGGACTCCGGGAGACTGCGACCCACAAAGGCAGCGTTATAACAGTCAAGCAACACCGGGAGAAGCAGGCCCCCATACTGGGCATAAACCTCCACCGGGATGCCGTCCGGACCCGGCGATTTGCCCCTTGCCATATCTGCCAGGGCACCCGATAGCTCCTCTAGCGTAAAAGGGGAATCTAAAAATTCACGTTGGTCTTCTGACAATGTAGGAAGGGGGATCAAGCCCAAATAGGTGGCAAGCTCTCCGTCAGTGACTCTAAGCTTGGAGAGGTATAACTCACTGTAATACCTATAAAATCTGTCACTAATGGCCAAGCTATTGGACAGTACCTCCCCCGTCTCTGAATGCACTCGTAGTATGGCAGGTGAGGCTGTGTTTTGATGTATTAGTTGAGCTAAAAAGCTGCTCGACTGGTTGCCGAGTTCGTAAAACTTCTGTTTGCTAAAAAACAGAGACCTACGTGCCTTGTCATGCAGTATATGCAGATATTGTCTACCCGTCTGCAACCATTGAGACCTAGCCTCATCAGTTGGATTAGCCACGTATGCGGCTTCGAGCGAGGCACACTGGGTCGCCAAGGTGGTCTCCAACAGCGAGGATTCCCTCTTTACAAAGGAAATGGAGGACTTAATACAACCCCTAAGATATGCCTTCATAGTTTCCCATAAGAGGAGCGGAGAAGTGTTTGGGGAATTAATGGTCAAAAACGTCTGAAGTTGATCAGGTATTCGATCATGTGGTACAAATAGTTTCAACCAAAATGGGTGGATTCGCCAACCCTGTCGTGGCTTAGCAGCTGTACTACTATTTAATTGGACCAACAACGGGGAATGATCAGACACTGCCCTGGGTAAATAGGATATGGTCTGCAACAAAGAATATGCTTTAGTATTTCCAAAAGCATGGTCAATCCTGGACAGAGTATGTCTGTTGGCAGAGTGACAGGAAAAGGTGCGGGCCTCCGGAAACCGGACCCGCCACAAATCCAACCACCCCAATTCACGGATCACTCCGGCCATTGTAGTAGGGCGAGGCAGAGAGGGGGAACCTGGCTCCGCGGAGAACCGATCCAATGCAATATCCATAACTTTGTTAAAGTCACCCAAACATAATGCAATAGCCCCAGGGAATCGGGTCGCAAACTGCGCAGCCTGCTGGAGCACAGCAAGATCAGACGCCGGTGGCAAGTACACACCCAGGATAACATACAGGACAGAGTCAACCCAGGCCTGGACAAAAACGTATCGTCCCTCGGGGTCCCTTACAATGAGGCCTGGCTCCCACCTGAGTCTACGATGCACCAAGATGGACACCCCCCTGGAATAGGAAGTGTGTGTAGAGTGAGCCGCCCACTGAACCCATGGCTTCTGAAGTCGCCTGGAATTATCTGGAACCAAATGAGTTTCCTGAAGGCATATGAGGTGTGGGTCAGCCCTCCTAATCTGAGAGAAAACCAACGACCTCTTTCGTGGGCTACCCAGGCCCCTCACATTCCAAGATAGTACACTAAAGGACGCCATGGTCGTCTAAGAGTGTAATGTAATCATGGCAATTCAGGACCCCAAAAGTGACCCGCCTATGAGTGTGTAGTGCGTGGCTGAGTGAGACACAAAGTGGTGTGCAGCAACCTAAGAACAATATACAAACGAAATGAACCATTACACCCCTAAAGGGTGTGAGACATACTACTGGCATAAACAAACAATATTTGTTAAATTAACCGTGGCTACAATTAACGGGGGAAGAAGTGCACCCAAAGTGGTTGGTATACGGGGCACTGTCTTAAAGGTATGGATAATCACTAGGCTAGGAGATATACTATTCAACAGAGCCAGGTTCACATGAGTAAATGAGATACACCGGCGCCCCGGGGGTCGCCAGCCCAGGTAACTATAAGACTACAGGATACTATAATAACAGAACCGCACTTTTCATAAAACTACTTATGCAATAAACAAGAGCATCCCGTAATACATAAGTCCTTATGTATGGTCCGATCGGACCTCTCACCACACGCCGTCAGGATCATCGTCTCGGAGATCGAGGAAGAAGAGATAGCCAGTCCTCCACATCCCTCGGTGAAGTAAAGAAAAGGGACCTGCCGTCATGGACGACCCGAAGACGTGCTGGGTAAATCATGGAGTATTGTATAGCCTTTTCTCTCAACCGCCTCTTAACGGCCACGAAGGATGCTCGGGTCTTCTGGAGAGCCGCCGAGAAATCTGGAAACATGGCCACTGCCGCTCCGTTGTACTTAAGCTCGCCGGCCTGGCGCGCAGCCCGCAACGCCGTATCCCGATCCGTGCTGTTAATCAGACGGGCCAACAAGGGTCGAGGAGGTGCGCCCTGAGGCGGCGGTTTAGCCGGAACCCTATGGGCCCGTTCCACTGCAAATATTGGTGAGAAGTGAGCCTCCGGCAGGACATTTTTCAGCCACCCCTCCACAAAGGCCCGAGGATCTTCACCCTCCGCCCGCTCCGGCAGGCCCAGGATACGGAGGTTGTTTCGTCGCAATCTATTCTCCAAGTCATCCGCACGCTGGGTCCACAAACTTGCAGCTCTCTCCAGCTCCTGGAGTTTGGCAGGAAGTGGGTTAACAGTGTCCTCTACCTGAGAGACCCGATCCTCCACCCCACACACCCTGCCTCGCAAGGTCTGAAAGTCCTGACGGAGCAGGCCCAGGTCGATTTTTACCTCCTCAATTTTCCCGGTCAGCGAGGAAGTGCCGGCATGGATCGCCTCCAGTAGCTGTCCAGTAACTTGCTTTAAAGTGGGCTCGGGGTCCTCCTCTGGAAGGGCAGGAGAGGCTGCCTCAAGCGATGGTGATGTAGAAGAGGATGCTGCCCTGGAGAACCCCCTCAGGCGATCAGAGACAGAGGTTGATTGCGGGCGACTCATTTTAGAGAGTCGGCGGCCGCTCTTCCTGCGTTCCGTACGGGTGGATATGTTGGCAGAGGAGGAGGTGTGATGGTAGCAAGACCGGGCCGGCCCCAGAGGATTATAGACAAGGTCTCTGGCTAATAGCAGTTGCACAGTAGGAGCCTCTATGTCAGGCCACAAGGGCCAATAAGCCAGCCGAGGACAGACAGTAACTCAACAGTCCAATAGTATCGATGGCAACAGACTCTGGATTATGAGCGATGTCTCCAAGAGAGAGCCGTCAGCAGAGTAATGAAATAAATAGATTGCCAGGAGGAACTAAGAGGGAACGGATGACAACTCAGCGATCCAATAGTGCCGATAGCAACAGTCACTGGATTATAAGTAAGGCCTCCAAGAAGGCCAGTAGCGAAGTGATGGAGTAGATAGATTGCCAGGAGGAACTAGAGGAGGACAGATGGTAACTCAACAGTCCAGTAGCACATACAGCAACCGTCACTGGATTATAAGTAAAGCCTTCCAGAGAAGCAGTCAGCAGGACGATAAATCGTACAGAGGCACACACCTTCAATGGGTCAGAGACAGTTGATGGCTGCCACAGATATTGCCTTGCACTACTGCCCAGAGGAGCCAAGGGATGGTCCTATCGTGCCCAGCAGCAAGCAGGAGAGAGGAATGCCGGCTCCCAAACTTCCAGGCAGGGATAGAAGGAACCGTCAGAGATAGGCTCAGCTCGCCAGGAACGCCAGACTCAGCGCCCCCTCATCAGCAGATGGCCAAACCGGTCAGGGTTAAAATGGCCGCCCGCCACGTGGAGAGAGGGGGAGACCGCCGTCCGGGTGCCAGCAGGACCAGCGGCCCCAGCGGTGCCTGCACAGCCCAGGCCGGCCCACGAGCGCAGCCCCAGAACGGCAGCTCCACCCCAGCTCCAGGCCACAGCAGCGCGGGACAGAGCGGCTCCGGCAGCGGCGGTGGGAGTGTATGGCCGCCGGCCACATGTAGCGATCACCGACTACCACCCAACGGAGAAGGACACCGGCAGAACGGGAGCTCTGGAACCAGGAGGAGGGCCTCAGAAGTGCGTTCCAGCGGACAGCGAACCCGGGCACCGGTAAGCAAGGATGGATTTCAGGATGGATGAGCGGCTCTAGCCGGAGCTCCGCTCACATGCGACCGTCCATGTCGCGCGCTAGCCACGCCCCCCTTCCCATCAATTTTAACCATCTTCCCTGTCCCTGCTGAAGAAAAGCAGGCCCAAACCATGATGCTGCCACCACCATGTTTGACAGTGGGGATGGTGTGTTCAGGGTGATGAGCTGTGTTGCTTTTACACCAAACATATCGGTTTTGCATTGTGGCCAAAACGTTTGATTTTGGTTTCATCTGACCAGAGCACCTTCTTCCACATGTTTGGTGTGTCTCCCAGGTGGCTTGTAGCAAACTTTAAACAATACTTTTTATGGATATCTTTGAGAAATGGCTTTCTTCTTGCCACTCTTCCATAAAGGCCAGATTTGTGCAGTGTACGACTGATTGTTGTCCTATGGACAGACTCTCCCACCTCAGCTGTAGATCTCTGCAGTTCATCCAGAGTGATCATGGGCCTCTTGGCTGCATCTCTGATCAGTCTTCTCCTTGTTTGAGATGAAAGTTTAGAGGGACGGCCAGGTCTTGGTAGATTTGCAGTGGTCTGATACTCCTTCCATTTCAATATGATCTCTTGCACAGTTCTTCTTGGGATGTTTAAAGTTTGGGAAATCTTTTTGTATCCAAATCCGGCTTTAAACTTCTCCACAACAGTATCATGGACCTGCCTGGTGTGTTCCTTGGTCTTCATGATGCTCTCTGCGCTTTAAACAGAACCCTGAGACTATCACAGAGCAGGTGCATTTATACGGAGACTTGATTACACACAGGTGGATTATATTTATCATCATCAGTCATTTAGGACAACATTGGATCATTCAGAGATCCTCACTGAACTTCTGGAGTGAGTTTGCTGCACTGAAAGTAAAGGGGCCGAATAATATTGCACTCCCCACTTTTCAGTTTTTTTATTTTTTACAAAAGTTTAAAATAGCCAATAAATTTTGTTCCACTTCACAATTGTGTCCCACTTGTTGACTCTTCACCAAAAAAATTAAAATTTTATATCCTTATGTTTGAAGCCGGAAATGTGGCAAAAGGTTGAAAAGTTCAAGGGGCCGAATACTTTCGCAAGGCACTGTATTTTATAATTTGGGTTGGTGGACCTTGTGTAGGTGAGGACAAGTCACAGCTGGTAGAAGTGGTCATGGCAGTCCAGATAGAAGACACAGGAAATGTGAACGAATACAGTCAGAGACATCACCTGTAAGCAACTAAATTTTTCCTGTGCTGTATTCATTTAAATGGTCTGCAGAGCCCTGTGTACAGCCCATATCTACCACTATATGGTCACTGTATGGTGGTAATATTGGAGGGCCCACTCGGATATGTTTGCCCCCCTGTGCTGAACCCCTAGCTATGCCTCTGTTGACATATTTTATAAATTGCAAACATCATACTCTATTAAAAAAAACAACAATAATAATAATAATAATAACTACATTAGGAATTGAAAAATAGCAATCTTCACAAAATTAATGAATCCGATTGAGGCAGATGTTAACTGGCTTAATGAACTAAACCTATTCTTCAACAGATTTGATCACACACCAGCTCCTCCCACCCCAGCATGTCCTTCAGCTCCCCTCACCACAATGACTTCACCCCATTCACCCCATGTGGCTACTTCCCAACAGACCAGTAAATCCAGAAATCTGTCTTTATCTGACCACAGTCTGACCTTCACACGGGCCCAGGTGAGGAAGGAGATGAAAAAGATCAAGGCGAGGAAAGCCGCAGGGCCAGATGACATCAGTGCAAGGCTAATTAAGACTTGTGAGGACCAGCTGTGTGGTATAATTACATATATGTATAATATGAGCCTGAGGCAGGAAATAGTCCCTGAATTATGGAAATCTTCTTGTGTGGTACCAGTTCCAAAGAAACCTCACCCTATGGACCTCAACGACTACAGACCTGTAGCACTGACATCCCACTTGATGAAGATCTTAGAGAGATTGGTTCTCACACATCTTCGCCCTCTAGTGAGCCCCGCTATGGACCCTCTCCAGTTTGCTTATCGACCGGGCATTGGGGTAGATGATGCCATCATCCACCTTCTGCACAGGGCTCTGTCTCACCTGGAAAAACTGGGCCTTGCTGGAGTGGACCACCACCTCTCCAACTGGATCCTAGACTACCTCACAAATCGACCTCAATACGTGAGAGCCCAAGACTGTGTGTCAGGTACCGTGATCTGTAATACGGGGGCACCTCAGGGTACGGTTCTCGCCCCTTTCCTCTTCATACTGTACACTGCTGATTTTAGGTGCAACTCATCCAGCTGCTACCTACAGAAGTATTCTGACGACTCTGCAATAGTAGGCCTCATCACAGACGATGATGACAGGGAGTACAGAGAACTGAACCGGTTTTTTGTGGACTGGTGCCACCAGAACCACCTGAAGATTAACGCGGGGAAGACCAAGCAGATGGTGGTGGACTTCCGTAAAGGCAGATGCCCTCCAAAACCAGCGGACATCCTGGGGACGGGCATCGAGATTGTGAACACCTATAAGTACCTGGGTTTGCTCCTTAATAATAAGCTGGACTGGGCAGATCATATGGAGGCCCTGTACAGGAAGGGCCACAGCAGGCTCTACCTGCTTAGGAAGCTGAGAGCCTTTGGAATCCGGGGGGCACTTCTTAGGACTTTCTTCAACTCGGTAGTGGCATCAGCCATCTTCTTTGGAGTGGCCTGCTGGGGGAGCAGTATATCAACCAGGGACAGAAATAAACTTGACAAGCTGATTAGAAGGGCCAGCTCTGTCCTGGGGAGCCCACTGGACCCAGTGCAGGTGGTGGGTGACAGAAGGATACTGTCCGTGGTGAGCTCCATGCGGGAGAATAACTCCCATCCCATGCATGAGACTGTGATTGCGCTAGGCAGTACTGTCAGTGACCGACTGCTCCACCCTAGGTGTGAGAAGGAGCGCTATCGGAAGTCTTTCCTCCCCACCGCGGTTAGGCTGTACAACCAACACCGACCTAAGCGGAGATCATTACATACAGAGAACTGAAATATCTCTCTGCCTGTTAAATCCCCCCCCCCCCCCTCTGCTACGTCCTATCTGTCTGTCTGCTATTAATGTAATGCCTCTCACCTTGGAACATTCCTGTACATGTTGTATTTGTATTTGTATCTGCTTATCTTATCTTTGCTGCTGTAACACACTGAATTTCCCCACTGTGGGACTATTAAAGGACTATTATTATTATTATTATTATTATTATTTTTCTACAACAAATGGCAAAATCAATACTCATTGTCCTTCAGCAGTATGTGCTGAATTCCCCAAAATGCATATTACACCATAACTGACTATACTGTTATCACTGCTACTGAAAACGTTAACCTTGACCTATTTTAGTGATGTAGTCAGTTACCAGAGTCTTTGAAGTGACATGCCTTCTGTGTTTATTCTAAGCACTTTCCTGTGGTGTACCTCATGCATAAATTATGGTGGAGTGTGAGAACGGTACAGGACATTAAGGGCTGTACATCCTATACAACGCTTTGGAACAATCTCTGGTTAGGCTCTGTTCACATCATGTTTATGGGCTTTTTTTTTTGTTTCTTTTTCCTTAAATTTAAATTTTCTAAATTTTTGTTTCTTGCGCAGAATGTATTGGGTCCATTATTAACTTTTCAGGTTATCATGAAATTAAGTAACAGTGACGCTAATCGATTATTTCATCTTTATTTAATATATCAGGACCAACGTCATCACAGAATTGGCCTTAGGCCTAAATTTCCTAGGTATCGAAATGATCAAGCAGAAGTAATCCACATGGTATGATATTAGATGGCAGTTTTAGTAGGGTTCATATATGGACTTATTTCAGCTATGAATCCACTTTAGGCTATGATGAACATCTGCCTACAAATTATTATTATTGTATCATTAAATTATGCCTAATTTATTAAGACGCATAATATAGCGGCATCGCTGGGCCTTCAAGCATCACAAACTGGTGGTGCAGTTTCAAACTGACGTAGATCTGAGCTATAATTTACACCAGTTTCTTGTATAAATTATAACAAATCTGTCTGGTAACACCCCATCCAGCTAAGCCATGCCTCAATGTGCCCACTCTATAGAAATGTGCTATGCAGGGCGTAAATCCCCCCTCCCCATTGTATTTAATTTTATGCATGTGGTCTACATATAATGATGTGCAAAAGGGTAACAATGTTTTGAACTTTTGACTTTCAGGCTCCATTTCTCACCATCCACTAGAGCTACGAACGTGAGACTACCATCATTTTATAGACAACCATTTTGGCTATCTCATTCATAAATTTGACTTACAACTATTTAGCATATGATTAGTTATGCAGATTCTTGTCATGTAACTACATCGTTATTGTTTTGCTCCTGGTGGTGGAAAAATCTTTTTCTTCTTGTATACTACAAATTACAACTTGTTCTCACATTCTCCAATAGCTCAGTGCGTTATTAGGATGATTCCCAAGCGAAAGGTCACTGGTTCAAATTGAGGATCAGCCATGAAGAAGATTTTCCAAGCAAAGAGAAACAGCATCATCCAGCTCATCGATAGTGGTCTCTCAGCCAAGAAAATTGCCAAACTGCATCATGTGAGTGTCATGACAGTTAGAAGAATACAATATTAAGCCCATCCATTCAAAAGCCAAGATGGGAAGTCCAGGCAAAATGTCGGCTCATCACAAGATCTATCAGCTCTGGCATGACAAGCATGGCAGTGGAGATGGCTCATATGCTTCATAATAGTGAAATCACAGACGTCCATACAAGCGATGTGCATTACACAAGTCTGGAATAGTGGTCCGAAAAAAGGTGAAGAAGCCTTGACTTCAATATCGTCATAAGAAGCGTTAGCTCGAGCTTGCAAAAAAGTATGAAAAGTGGGCAGTAGAAGATTAGAAACGGGTGATTTGGAGCAATGAGATGAAAGTCAATAGACTGGGCTTCGATGGGTGCTGGAGGGAAAAAGGAGCTAACAGAACAAGAAATTGAAGGAACTGTCAAGTTTCGTGGAGGAAGCCTGATATGTAGTTGTTTTACAGCCAAAGGCGTTGGATACTTGACCTGGATCTATGGTGGTCTCAATGCTGAGCTATATGTGAGCATCCTACAAGATGAGTTACTTCATACACTCGAGTACTATGAGTATGAAAAGAACAACAAAGTGTTCCAGCAGGACAACGATCTGAAGCATACGTCGAGATTAGTGAAGAAATGGTTCAATGACAATGAAGTAGATGTTCTGAATTAGCCCCTATAGTCCCCAGACCTCAACTCAATCAAACACTTGTGGGTAGAGTTGAACAAAAAGCTCTATTGGTACTCAAGTCGACCAGTATGTACCAACATTGGGAAAGTGTAGAAGAGACCTGGGATCAGGTTTCTGTCAAGACATGCTTGAATCTGATCGAGAGCATGCCCAGAAGGATTCAGGCAGTGTTGAAAGCCAAAGGAGGATTTACAAAAAAATTTAAATTATAATTTTTAGGAGCAAAACAGTAACAATGCAGTTACATGACAACAATCTGCATAACTAATCATATGCTAAGTAGTTGCAAGTCAAATTTATGTATCAGATAGCCAAGATGGTTGTCTATAAAATGATGGTAGATTCACGTTCGTAGCTCTAGTGGATGGTGAGATATGGAGCCTGAAAGTCAAAAGTTCAAAACATTGTTACCCTTTTGCTGGTCAGTGTATATGGGAACATTCTGATCCCAGGTTATTTGTAATTAAAGAGAGTCTGTCCGCAAAAGCCAGCGTATCAACCCCACCCCACAGATAGGTTAAGGTCACCTGAATCAGAGAGTGGTTTCCCCACAATGCTTCCATTTACAAGATAATCACTATGTTTGTCAATATGAAAATGAGCTCTTTGAAGCAATGAGGGTTCTGCCGCTTACCACTTTGGAGCAATAGCAATGCCCTGGTTGCTCCAAAGAAGTTGCATTTTGACAAAAACAGGGATATCTCAGCAATGGAGCCACCGATTTACAAGGGAAAACACTAATTCTGGGGACCCTAACCTATCTCCAGGACTAGATTGATATGCTGGGTTCTAGTTTCAAACTCCCTTTTAATAGGGTTGTACCCAAAAGTAAACTTGGCCATTTGGTTTTAAACACACTTTATGTAACAGGAGCCCAGCCTATCTGCAATTGGCAACAATCTGAAGGTAAACCTGAGATATTATCTCTGGGGCTCCAGCCACCGCAGCATGTGTCTATATTGGTAAATCAGTAGTTAGAGTTCTAGCTAAAGTTTCATGACTACATCACTAAATGAAACAGAAATAACTGCAATTCCAGAAATAGCTCATGGACAAGTATGGTGCAGAACCTATGCATGCAGATATAAAAGATTGGTATGTCATTGTAAAATTTTTTTTTCAGCCTCACCTCTACACTTTGTGATATTAAAGCTTGGCAGTACCAAGCATGGTCTATGGAAAATAGAGGTGCTGTTTTTGGACGAGAGAAGCCAAGTTTTTCTAATCCCCTACAACTCTATTAAATGCTGAATTGGCTATACTATTTACTGGTTGTACATGCTCAAGAGCTGTACAGGTCCCTAGTGGGGAGCTGCTTAACCACAGGTACAGTGCCTTGCAAAAGTATTCATACCCCTTTCACATTCACAACTTTTTCACATTTTTTCACCTTACAACCACAAACGTAAATGTATTTTATTGAGATTTTAGTTGATAAACCAACACAAAGTAGCAGATAATTGTGAAGTGGAACGAAAATGATACATGGTTTTCAAAATTTTTATCAAATAAAAATCTGAAAAGTGTGATGTGCAAAAGTATTCATCCCCTATATCAATACTTTGTAGAGCCAACTTTCGATGCAATTACAGCTGCAAGTCTTTTGGGGTATGTCTCTACTAGCTTTGCGCATCTAGAGACTGAGATTTTTGCCCATTATTCTATGCAAAATAGCTCAAGCTCAGCCAGATTGAATGGAGAGAGTCTGTGAACAGCAATTTTCATGTCTTGCCACAGATCCTCAATAGGATTTAGGTCTGGACTTTGTGGGACTATTCTAACACATGAATATTCTTTGATCTTAAACCATTCCACTGTAGCTCTGGCTGTATGTTTAGGGTCATTGTCTTGCTGGAAGGTGAATCTTCTTCCCAGTCTCAAGTCTTTTGCATCCTCCAACAGGTTTTCTTCCAGGATTGCCCTGTATTGAGCTCCATCCATCTTCCCATCAACTCTGACCAGCTTCCCTGTCCCTGCTGAAGAAAAGCCTCCCCCCAGAATGATGCTGCCACCACCATGTGTCACAGTGGGGATGGTGTGTTCAGGGTGATGAGCAGTGTTACTTTTCCGCCACACATAGCACTTTGCATTTAGGCCAAAAAGTTCAGCTTTCGTCTCATCTGACAGGAGCACCTTCTCCCACGTTTGCTGTGTCCAATATATGACTTGTGGCAAACTACAAATGGCACTTCTTATGTCTTTCTTTCAACAGCGATTTTCTTCTTGCCACTCTTCCATAAAGGCCAGATTTGTGGAGTGCCCAACTTATAGTTGTCCTGTGGACAGATTCTCACACCTAAGCTGTGGATTTCTGCAGCTCCTCCAGAGTGACCATGGGCCTCTTGACTGCTTCTCTGACCAGTGCTCTCCTTGCTTGATCTGTTAGTTTAGGTGGACGACCATGTCTTGGTAGGTTTGCAGTTGTAGAATACTTTTTCCATTTTTGGATGATGGATTGAATAGTGCTCCTTAGTATGCTCAAAGATTGGGATATGTTTTTATAGCCTAACCCTGCTTTAAACTTCTTCACAACTTTATCTCTGACCTGTCTGGTGAGTTCCTTGGTCTTCATGATGCTGTTTGTTCACTAGTGTTCTCTAACAAACCACTGAGGCCTTCACAGAACAGGTGTATTTATACTGAGACTAAATTACATAGAGCTGGACTCTATTAACTAATTAAGTGACTTCTGAAGGCAATTGAGTGCACTGGATTTTATTTAGGGGTATCAGAGAACAGGGGGGTGAATACTTTTACACGTCACACTTTTCAGATTTTTTATTTGATTAAAATTTTGAAAACCTTGTATCATTTTCCTTCAACTTCACACTTATCTGCTACTTTGTGTTGGTCTATCAATTAAAATCTCAATAAAATACATTATTGTGGTTGTAAGGTGACAAAATGTGAAAAAGTTCAAGGGGTATGAATACTTTTGCAAGCCACTGTATATGGCATCAGATAAAGCACATCCTTTTTATCTGTAGGATTTATACAGAGTCTAACAGGACACAAGCACCCAAAAAAGGCTCTATGCACTCAAAATTAACCAGTGAGATGGTTGTGTGCAAGAGACCTTACTGAAAGCCACATTTTACCCGGGGAAGGAGCTAGCATTGATTTTGTTTTGAGGCCTCACAACTTCATCTTATGACTGTGTTGGAAAAAAACCCAAAGCATGAGAACAAATGTCTAACGGAAATGATGGAACATTTATCAGATATATGGAAATAATGCCCTCTGCCCTGCTAAAAAATTATACTGGATCATTTATCCTTTCAACAAAGGATGTGAAGGCTCTGGCCTGCTTAGACTATTCTGATGAGTAGCAGAAATACTACCTACTTATTGGTCTCTGAGTCAGACTGCAATTTATAACTATAGAAGCGTAATTATCTGCAAACATTATAGTATCCACAATACTGCCACTGCCATGTCATTTCCAAGAACAAAGCGAGGAAGATATGAGGAGGAGGCTTTGAAACACATAATGAAACTGAGACAGGGAAAAAGATTATGTACTTTGAAAAAACTGTGGATACAAGAGGATGTTTGAACAGAAGAAGAAATGAAGAAGGGCAGACATCTACTGAGAAGGGAAACATGGAAGAGATGTGTGCTTTATTCTAGATTGTAAGTGCAGTTTCAGAATGGTAAATAATTTAGTTCTTGCCACTTCCACAAAGCTCTGCACACCCCGCTATCACCCTGCTTTCTAATAAATATTATAGTATGCAGGAATTGTTCAGGTCACAAAAATCTTCAGAGTCTCAAAGTGCAAGAAAAGACAGTCCAAGCTTCTATAGGATCTAGCTTAGAAGCAGGAAGGGGGACACCATCTAGTGAGAAGGCAAGCAAAATCCATGGTATATAAACCTCAGAGGGTGTTAACACAGAAATTTGGATCTGATTTAGAGGGGGATCCTGCCTTGAAATTAGCTTCAACTTACGGCTGGAATCTGACTCCCATTATTTTCTATGGGAGTTAGCGAGGATCGCTTCTGAAAAAAGAAACGTCCTGCTCTATCTTGCTGCGGATTATGGTGTGAGGTTGATTAACCCCATTGTGTCTGAGGCTAATCATCATACAAAGCCATGGCAGAAAGACAAATCTCTGCTATGGCTTCGGCCATAGAACAGACATAGAACAGACTGCCCTGCATATTTCAACTTTTCATGCAAAATTCAGGTACCTTTTAACAATAGAGCTTGACTTTACAGAAAATACATGAGATGCCCACCAAAAATTACAGAGAACTATTCCCATAGCAGCTGTAGTGGCTGCTATGGGGTCTGTGACTTTAGGGGCCCAGCAGTCCCCTTGTTTTTTGTTTTTTTTAATAGGCCATTACTGTAATGGCCACTATTAACTTACCAATCTCCTCTCCTGCCCATGACCTCCTTCACTTCCCTTCAGTCTCCAAGCAACCCCCTGCGCCGCACATTATGCCAGACGCTGAGCATTAGTGGACTAAAGTCACTGTATAGGGGACAATAAAAGGGCAGTATACTGCGTGTGGAGACAGTAAAGGGGCTAGCATATGGTATGGGGGCTAATAAGAAGGAAATATACTGTGTTCTGATATTAACCTCTTCACTTCTTAGACTATCAGGAATGCTGACACTAACCACTTCATTGCCCAAGACCACCAGGGATTCTGACATTATCCCTTCACTTCCATAGACTTCCAGAAATAATGATATCAACCCTTTCACTTCCCTAGGAGACCAGGGAAGACGACACTGTCTCCTTTATAATCCTAGACCAGAAAGGTTGCTAAAATTACTGATAACCTATCCCAAGTTGATCACTATCAGATCAGTGGGGGTCTGACACCAAGCACCCCCACTGATCAGCTGTTCTTTGAAATCCTGCTTCAGTTTTGCAACAGAGTCCTTGAACCTTTAGCTATGCATCTGCCAGCATCTGTCTGAGCAGGACCTTTTCAGTACCATTTCATCCAATGAATGGCAGCAAATAATGTTTTCATTCATTGCCAGCAAAAAGAGGTCCTGAAAATACAAAAGAATCAGTTGCATTTGTGTTAGGCTACAAGACACAAACATGTTCATCTACAGGTCTGTGAGAAAATGGCACGGATGGCACATGGATGATATTTGCCCCCAGGGCTCATGCCTCACTACATGGACCTTTGATATTACATGAGCATGTATACAGTCATGGCCAAAAGTTTTGAGAATGACACAAATATTATATTTTCACATGATCTGCTGCCCTCTGGTTTTTATGTGTGTTTGTCAGATGTTTTTATCACATACAGAAATATAATTGCATTCATATTATGAGTAACAGAAGCTTATATTGACAGTTAGAATGAGTTAATGCAGCAAGTCAATATTTGCAGTGTTGACCCTTCTTCTTCAGGACCTCTGCAATTCTCCCTGGCATGCTCTCAATCAACTTCTGGACCAAATCCTGACTGATAGCAGTCCATTCTTGCAGAATCAATGCTTTAATTTTGTCTGAATTTGTTGGTTTTTGTTTGTCCACCCGTGTCTTGATGATTGACCACAAGTTCTCAATGGGATTAAGATCTGAGGAGTTTCCAGGCCATGGACCCAAAATCTCTATGTTTTGTTCCCTGAGCCATTTAGTTATCACCTTTGCTTTATGGCAAGGTGCTCCATCATGCTGGAAAAGGCATTGTTGAGCGCCAAACTGCTCTTGGACGGTTGGGAGAAGTTGCTCTTGGAGGACATTCTGGTACCATTCTTTATTCATGGCTGTGTTTTTAGGCAAGACTGTGAGAGAGCCGATTCCCTTGGCTGAGAAGCAACCCCACACATGAATGGTTTCAGGATGCTTTACAGTTGGCATGAGACAAGACTGGTGGTAGCGCTCACCTCTTCTTCTCCGAATAAGCTGTTTTCCAGATGTTCCAAACAATCGAAAAGGGGATTCATCAGAGAAAATGACTTTACCCCAGTCCTCAGCAGTCCACTCCCTGTACCTTTTGCAGAATATCAGTCTGTCCCTGATGTTTTTTCTGGAGAGAAGTGGCTTCTTTGCTGCCCTCCTTGAGACCAGGCCTTGCTCCAAGAGTCTCCGCCTCACAGTGCGTGCAGATGCACTCACACCTGCCTGCTGCCATTCCTCAGCAAGCTCTGCACTGCTGGTAGCCCGATCCCGCAGCTGAAACACTTTTAAGAGACGGTCCTGCCGCTTGCTGGTCTTTCTTGGGCGCCCTGGAGCCTTTTTGGCACCAATGGAACCTCTCTCCTTGAAGTTCTTGATGATGCGATAGATTGTTGACTGAGGTGCAATCTTTCTAGCTGCAATACTCTTCCCAGTTAGGCCATTTTTGTGCAGTGCAATGATGACTGCACGTGTTTCTTTAGATATAACCATGGTTAACAGAAGAGAAACAATGATGGCAAGCACCAGCCTCCTTTTAAAGTGTCCAGTGGTGTCATTCTTACTTAATCATGACAGATTGATCTCCAGCCCTGTCCTCATCAACACCCACACCTGTGTTAATGGAGCAATCACTGAAACGATGTTAGGTGGTCCTTTTAAGGCAGGGCTGCAATGATGTTGAAATGTGTTTTGGGGGATAAAGTTCATTTTCTAGGCAAATATTGACTTTGCAAGTAATTGCTGTTAAGCTGATCACTCTTTATAACATTCTGGAGTATATGCAAATTGCCATTAGAAAAACTGAAGCAGTAGACTTTGTAAAAATTAATATTTGTATCATTCTCAAAACTTTTGGCCATGACTGTACAGGGCCATTAGAAAGGAATGGTCAGTATGCTAGCTGTGATTTTAACTGACAAATCAAAACGTGTGTGTGCATGGAGTCCAACACTGAGCACTCCTTAAAACAATGTATTTCATTTGCATCTGAATACAACCTAATGCCTTGTGTACTCAGTACAGTGTTTTTACATTGTGGTGTTCTTCATAGTGATAGAAAGTCTAAAACATTTTGATATGCATGTATGACTAATATTGATTTTACAGCTCCTTTCTTAAGCTGCACTTAAAGATTTAGCAGCCCTTTCAGAATAAAAGCTGCAGAGCTTCTGCTTGTCACCTTTCAGCCAGGCAGACATGTCTTGGCTCAGCAACATTTCAAGGCCTGCAGATCATCCCTCAGAGAGATGACGCTGCGTGGCCCAGCGGCAGTGCGTGGGTAGTATTGTAGCAGCTGGGTGCCTATTCAGTAATGTCGGGCCTCCCGCAGTGAGTCACAACCTCCCTGTGACATGCTCAGCAGCTGCCACCTGTACAAAGTCATGATTCACAGACACACAAAGCCCTCGCCACCAACTAGCATAGGGAACACTCACCCCCAGCCTTGACACCACACGCACACCCTCCCATGTTGAATGTACACTCATCCCTTTGCCTGGCTTGTGGAATCCTCTTCTGGCATTTCCATGCTTGCATTTAGGATAAAACAAAAATATGTTCTGATGTCTCATAACAGAAATAAACAGCAACTGTTCTGTCAGAGATAATCCTGAAGCAAGCGAAGAAGGAGGGTGACGGCAATGTGTGCTTTATAGTCACGCAGCAGCAGACGGGAGGAGATTCATCTATAGCCTTTTATAGTGTTGTAAGATACATGCATTGAGGAGACAGAAAAATGGTGAAAATTGTGCCAAATTTCTCTAAATGTCACGTCAGGCTTGCTGGCTCACATGAAAACAACAATCATTTGGGCCAAAAGATGTTGCGAAAAATGAAGCCACACCCCTTTCTACAAGTGTCTAATAGTTAAAGGGAATCTACCACCAACCCAAGCATATTCAGCTGTTACCACCGTGTTACAGAACACATTACAGTGATAACATTCCTCTGTCATGTATGTCACTTTTGTAGATTTGGAGAAAAATAATTTTGAAGTTATATGTAAATGAGGAAGTTGGTGCACTGGGGGCGGGCCTTCAGCCCTGGAGCACTGCTCTTGCCACTCAGACCCCTACCATCTCTTGCCTGCAGTTGATCCTCCCACTGCATCCTACTCACTCATTTTTGAAAAAGTAGCTTTTCCGCAGATCTTTTATTCCCAAAAATTCACTTTTCTGGTACTGTAAAATCAGTTAAACAAGCGGTTTTCTGGGACTTAAATATTGATGTCCTTTCATTGTTTGACATCAATTACACCAGATTTGAGGAAGTTTGGCAACCAGAATAAATCCCTGGATCAAATTCTTGAAAAAAAAAAAATCTAGTTCCCATAATTGTAATATAGGTAGATATTTTTTTAATAGATAACTATCTAGTCCTTGTTTAAATACTGATACTATCTACCACTACTACTACCTCCTGGAATGAAACAGTCCTTAATTTGACTCTAACTGTAAAGTACCCCGTCCTAGATAGATGTCTAAACCGGCTTTCCACTATTCGTAAAGAATATCCAAGCAGAACACGCCCAATTTTTGCAGCCTCTCATTATAACACAGACCTTCTTTTCCATTAATAATATAATTACCTTCCTTTAATCCCTCTCTAGTTCCCCGATATCCGTTTTAGAATGTAAAGTCCAAAACTGAAGGAATTTATAAAGAGGTAATATTACATTAGGATTCCTGTTTTTTATCTCTAATTTTGCAGCTACTGCTTGACATTGAGTACTTACTTTTAACCAGCATACCCAAGGACTTGTCTTGTTCTGTTCCCCCCAGTGTTATTCCATTTAGTGTATATGCAGTAATACTATTACTTGAGCCTAGGGCCTTTACTTTACATAAGTGGACATTATATTTCGTGTTGCCATGTCCATGCCCATACTTCCAGGTTAATGAAGATCTTTCTATAATATTTTATTATCTAGCTTAGTTTTAAAAAAAAATCTACACAGTTTTGTATTATCAGCAGAACCTGACACTTTATTTTCTATCCCATCCACAAGGTCATTAATAAAGATGTTAAATTGGACCTAATACAGATCCTTGTGGTTCCGCCATCAGTTGTAATACAATGTATGGCATTGTGCTTGGTAAGTCGTGAAGAGGCCACAGCACTACATTATTAAAGCAAACGTCACAATATGGTTAAAGGACTATTATTATTATTATTATGGTCTTCAAGATTATTGCAGTTGTAACATGGGGAGGATGAGTAGCAATACATATTTTCACACTGCTTTATAGAACTCTGCTTGATTATTGTTATATGTTGCTAGTTTCTTAATATAGCACCTTACATGTTATCCAAAGGTTAGGTGTGCTTTAAATTACATTAACACCAATATGTGTAGATATGGCGCAGTTTTTGATGCATTTAATTTCAGCCATACATCCCAAAAATGTATTTATAATGCTTGCAACATTTTTATAAGCATGTAATATTGAGGTAGAAAAAAATAGACTTAAAACTCAGTCTGCTCTTTATACAACATTAATACATTTCCCCAAAAGAGCTTTTACCCCTTCAAAGCTTAAAAAGGCACATCCTAGCAACCAAGATTTGCATATGTTAAAACAGTGGAATGTGTCCCATGGTATCCCGTCTGCAGATGGTACCCAAGTGCAAAAGGATTTTAAATAATTCAAGTAGAAAATCATTGCATGAGCGCTAATGAGAGCAAAAATGACAGAATATGGAAAGGAAACAATACATATTTGATAGTGCCAGAAATGAAAAATATATGTCTGGACATCTTAGTCTATTATTATGTGGCAGACATATAAATGCTGATCAATTTCAGGATATCTTTTATATCTCTTCTCATTTTCTTAAATTTAAAAGTAAAAATATTTCTATAGAATAATCTTAAGCAACTCACAGAAGCAGATGTAAATGATATATGAGTACCTGACATATTTCCTACCAAATACGACAAGGCTGTATGTGTAAAATGGTAGCATACATCAGGGCCTGAGGCAAGACAGCATCTCACTAGGGAACATAGGGCTAGAAGAGACTCAAAATCCAATTATACCTTTCAAACAGAGAAGTAGGAACAAGCCCTTGTTCATCCTCAGCCTCTACATATAGAAAATGGAGCAACAAGTATCCTGGCTTAATTGGTAATAGTGACAGCCACTGACACAGCCCCAAAAAACATGTGATCCTTCATTCATGGACTTTTATGACGAGATTCAAGAACCAAGAGACACAATGGACAGGCAAGTGTGACGGATTGATAAGAATACACACCCTGGGAATAAACGAATAAACACTATGGTTAAACAGCCATGCTCAGATGCAGCAATGAATGCCTCAGCGGCTTCGCATTTGAGATGAAGTGTAGGCCATTATCTATTTTCCTGAAGCTTTCCAGTCAGTAAAATACATTGTAAAGCATTAAAAGGGAGATTTCTTATCACCTCTGCAAAAACAATATACTTAGCAATTTTTATTATGAACTCACTATATCTGCACAGGAGGATAGCATTCTTTTAGCAGTAACTGCTTTTGGATGTCCTATATAGAAGGATCACTATACTTATATTGCAGGACTCCACTCAAATTCGCACTTTTAAGCTACGACTCATCATACTATGACACTATTATACTCATACTCAGATCACCCAGATAAACATAATTTGAAGGCACCAGTTTGATACTCTAGTGAAGTAGAAGTCAAGAAGGAAATAGAAAGCCAAGAACTTTGGTCTGTTGCAATGTGAAACAAATCCCACACACTGTTAATAGAAGGATGTAAGTGTATACCTTTTCAGTTGATCAGTAAGAAAACACTACTTTATTCCTCAAATTGGTTTTTGCAGTGCAAGAAAAGCAATCAAACTAGCAAACCTGCTCCTTTTGTGTTCTAGTGAGACAAACAAATTATATACGGTTGCCCACACAGAAAATGTCAGCGCGCAAGACTTGCTTAAATACTTTCCATTGGCACTTAAAGGTAACTTAACTAAACAAAAGCCCCAGAAAGTTCTTGTTACTTTGTTCAATGGCAAGTTATTTTCTTGTCAATTGTGCAGAAATGGGTATTTCTTTTTCCACTACCTTTGTTGACCGAATTGACCTGGAGTAATCTGTATCCAAATGTGATTCACTACTCAATGGCTCTACATACACCACATCTATTTATCCACCATATTCTGAAATTTTTGGATATAAACAATTCCTAGCTAACACTAATATTCAGCTGACACTTCAAAATCATTAGTTACTATGTTAGAGGAGGAAAAATACTGCTGCTTGCAATATGTACAATAAAGCAGGCCATAAAACTATTCCTCCCAGCTTTCTTCCATACTCATTAATGCTTGGCGTAGGGAAAGAGGAGTAAGCTGGTAAAAACAGCATACCTGTTAAGGGCCTAGTTTTGGTCTTTTCGACAGGACTTGTTTTTTATGTGATAAGCTTAGTTTTCAATGGAGAGCCTATAATTTATCAACTCCTTCTAGGAGGGATGAAAAAAACAATTTAGCATTGCTCTTTTAAATGATCAGTTTTGTGCCCATTGTACAGCAGAATATTAACCTAATTCTATAGGTCAATATGAATACACTGTTAAAAAGTGTTTTTGTGTTTTTCTAATTTTGCAAAATACTTTAAAAAATAATAATGTTTTTGTGCTTTTTTATTTTCCCTCTTGAAGGGAATGTTTGAAGGAATGTTGTTTGTGGGATGAGCTGAACTTTTTTATCCTTTATACTTTTATACCTTTTTTAGATATAGAGACCAAAAAATCAGAATTTCTGGCATGTTTGATAGCTTTTATTTGGGGGTTCACCATGTTGGACAAACAATGCATTTGGTTTGTTAAACACACAGAAATACCAATAGTTTTTGATTTTTTTTTAATGTTTAAAACAATTAAAGAATAAACATTTACATTTTTTTCTCCTTTCTTAAGTCTCACTAGGGGACTTGAGGAAGCAATCTTTTGATTGTTGATATAAAAAACTACAATAATAGTAATGTATTACAGTGTATGAGGGCTACATGATGCTGACAGACAACCTATTAAATCCTCAAATATCATGCTCTGACAACACATCGCCTGGTTGTAGTTCAAGTTGGCCAATGAGGGGGCCAACAACTGTGAACAACCCCTTAGATGCTGTGGTCAACATTAGCAATAACAGTTAAGGGGTTAACATGGGCTGATGTTCTCCCTAGCTGGCGCCATAACTGTGCAGCACTTGTACGTTGAAGAGTGTTAAGGAGTTAATCTAATGTGTATTGGTTTCCTAAAGGAGTTGTCCACATTCTGAGAAAAATAAGTAATGCCTTTCCCATTTTGAATTGATGCTTCTGTTGCAGAGAAATCATCATTTTGGCTAACGTGTAAATGCGCTCTTTATAGCAATGAGGGTGTTGTCACTTGTCTCTTTGGAGCAATGATAACGTACTCATTGCTCCAGAGAGATCATTTGCATAATGACAAAAACAGCAATATCTCAGCAATGGAGGCACTGATTCACACGGGGAAAACAATGTTTTATTCAGGTGACTAACCTATCTATCTGCAGAGCGGGTTCATATGCTGGTTCCTGGTCTCAGACTCCCTTTAAAGTGTGGTTCTTGCCATTTCCAGTCCTTGTCAGATAGGAAGCCATGATGGTTGTGATGCTTTGTATTCAGGTAACTGCTAAGAAATGGCCTCAGTACTGACCTACTGTACACACAAACAGCATGGAACTGCTCTGGCCACTGAATTGGCAGGTACTAAAAATGGCAGGGACCAGACTGTCAGTGCTGGAACGAGGGACCTGTAAAAGTGAGATCGCTTTATTTTTTGCTCATTAACACAGTTTAAAGAGGTTCTTCAATATAATCTAACACAGGGCTTGCTATATACCATAACAAAGCTGTTGGTGTGCTGAATTCAGTGCTGGTATCTTCCCCCGTTCCAGATATATGTGTGACGTTAGTTTTGGCTTCCTATATCACTGTACTGTCAGGAAGGCTGGCCTTGCCACTCAGTGTTATTGGTGGGTGTTGGGAAACGCACTCTGACGGAACTCTGCTAAAGCCTTGCAGTGTAAAGGGGGCGCTACCCACCACTCATCATTGAAACTGAGCTGTGAGACCAGACAGTACAGTGATATTGGTAACCAAAACTAACAGCACCAATATCTCTGCAACCAGGGAATATACCAACAATCTGAAACTGCGCTGAATTCAGCACACCAACAGCTTTGTAATGGTATATAACATGCCCTGTCTTAGAGGACATGAAAGGTCCTCTTTAAATGCATTATTTTTCAATGAGTAGGATAACCTTTTTAAGGCTGGGGCCCCACGTGGCGCAAACGCCACGGTCTGGCCTTGGTGGAAACGCCGCTGTAAAGCCCGCGAATCCCATCCACCCATTGCAGAAAAATACACGTAGCGGAAATGCTGCTATTTCAAATACCATTGCATTTTTGGAAATTGCAGCAGGTAAATTATACCTACAGAAACACCGATGCTTTCTCTATAGATAATTGAAGCAGAAAGTCCACTGAGGAAAACTCTCCAGCGCTGCTGGAAAAAACGCAATTTGTTTCCGCCGTATTTTTTCCCCGCAACGTTTTTTCACTGTGGACCGCTACGTGGGACCTTAGCACACACACACACACACATTAAGCATACTAGCATTTCATTCCCTATGACTATTGTCTGATATCATTTGTATTTCATATTTGCTAGATGCTGGTAATGTGCAGAAGTCGAAAGGTGGAATAAATAAATGATGTTTGATAAACCTCGGGGTTATTTGACAGAGCTGCATATACTGTAATAAAACTAGTCACAATAGTTATGTACTACTGTAGTTATGTACAGTACCTGACTTTTTGTTAACTGGATCAGATGGGCCAATATTAAAGCTTATGTAAAAGTTATTGCCACAAGATTTCAAGTGAAAATATGACACAAACAACACTGCATTTTATCCCTTTTGAGAAACATGTTAAATCATATTGTACCATGAGGACTCCAACACTTTTGGGAATATGTCTTTGCCTTTAGATCTACTTCTATTTGTCAGAAATGTAATATGGATGAAATACCTCAACTATAGGGATCATGAAGCCTAGTAGCATACACAGTTGGAAAATACAAATGTGACTGTTGGTTTAACAAGATATTCAAGCCTCCAAAGCTAAGGAGCAATTTCTGTCACACAAAGTCTTACTTATCTAGTGTCCCATAATGAGGTGATTTCCAGTGAAACCTTTTTGAGAAGATCACCCATTGAAAAGTGGTCCTCTAAGGGAGTGGTCTTCCTAAAGATGATAGCCAAGTATCTAATATATATTGTAACTGAAAATCTGTCACAGGCAATCCAGCCTGAATAAGGAGGTGGTCTTCTCCAAGACATGGTCTTTTGAAAAGATTTCACTGTATATAATCTGGCGTGTGTGTTCTAGAGCAGTGGCTCTCAACCTGGGGGTGTGCTATGCAGTCTCAGGGGGTACGTGCTGTGGCTGAGAACCACTGTTCTGGAAGTGACAGATTTAGCGAGCGCTATGGTTCTGAGGCTCCTGGGAAACTAGTGCCACCCATACACCCACTGCTTTCAAGTACTGATTCAAAGTGGCTGCCAAGCAGAGTCAAATTTCATAACAAATTGGGTCAGGGTTAAGAGGGCAGGTCTCCTATACAACAGAGGATAGACTGTGCTGAATAGATAGATAGCTTCTAAGCTATGATCTAATGAGAGAAAATTAGACGTAGGTTATGATCTAATGCGAGAACTTCTAATGTGTGCCTACCATAGGTGCCCCTACTGTATAATCAAAAGAATTTGCTTAGTGCTATGCATGACAGATTTCTTCCCCACTTGAGATCGAGAGCAGGATCTGTCACATTATGGACACCATGGTGTCCGTTGGGGGAACTCGGTTAGAACTTTTCTCACAAGGGTCTGTAACATCTGTTCGGGTCTCTGTGCCACCCTCCGCTCGCACGTTGCGGCACAGGAGGCATGTTCAGTTTGATTCCTTGCTTAGGTTTCTTTTTGCTCTGTTTGAACACTGCTCTATTACCTCTTCTCTGTAATTGAATTTCCGCCACACCCATCTCCTGCACCTTTGTTTCCCTCCGCTCCTAAAATAGTTACTCTTAGCCTTGCCTGTGTGATTGCAGCCTATCTACCAACCAAGTGGACCCCAGTATGCAAATCTCTTTATGGCAGAACTGGAAGGAACATATTTATCAACATGCGCCACCAAACCAATGATTTACCTTCGTTATAGCGATGATATCCTTGTCATCTGGACTGCAGGTGAGGAGGCCCTACTTCAATTCCATAATGACTTCTATGACTTTCACCCTACCATCAACCTTAAACTTAGCTATTCAGTGAGTGAAATTCACTTTCTGGATACCACAATATACCAAATATACCAAATATATACAATATATCAAAAATACATGTAAAAATATAATAATAGCTGTACTTACTCTCATCTGGGTTGGGAGAAGCAAGGATAGCACTGTGCTTTCTTTTCACTTCCTCTACATTCTCGGATATCTTATCAATGAAACCTCTGATCTCCTCCACCTGAAAACATACAGATGGATTATCCTCTATAAATATACTAGCAGCAATGTAAATGAAGAAATTACAGGATCAAGAAGGTTAAGCTTCTGCTTACAGGGTGTCTACACTGCCTGGATAAAAGTGGAATGTTTAATAAATCTTTTCAATAAATTAATGTTTAATCGCTCAGAAATGAAGAGAAGCAATTCTTTAACTAAATTATTCTTAGAGAATTTTGAGAACTTTCCTCTCATAAATAGCCCAATAACTATGCCCATAGGACGTCATTTTTTAAACCCATAGCACATGGAATATAATGCTTTTCTGACAGACAGATTGGATACACACACACATCATACCTGCTCAAAGAATTCATCCATGAAGCGGTCTCGATCCAAGCTGACAGCCACTTCATCATCTTCATCACTGTCTTTAGCCTACAAAACAAGCGTTTTTTTGTTTACTTCTCTAAGTTCCTGCATAAAATATGCAACACATTCATTCTAAACCATACAGTGGGGAAAAAAAAGTATTTAGTCAGCCACCAATTGTGCAAGTTCTCCCACTTAAAAAGATGAGAGAGGCCTGTAATTGTCATCATAGGTAGACCTCAACTATGAGAGACAAAATGAGAAAACATATCTAGAAAATCACATTGTCTGATTTTTTAAGAATTTATTTGCAAATTATGGTGGAAAATAAGTATTTGGTCACCTGCAAACAAGAAAGATTTCTGGCTCTCACAGACCTGTAACTTCTTCTTTAAGAGGCTCCTCTGTCCTCCACTCATTACCTGTAGTAATGGCACCTGTTTGACATTGTTATCAGTATAAAAGACACCTGTCCACAACCTCAAACAGCCACACTCCAAACTCCACTATGGTGAAGACCAAAGAGCTGTGGAATGACACCAGAAACAAAATTGTAGACCTGCACCAGGCTGGGAAGACTGAATCTGCAATAGGCAAGCAGCTTGGTGTGAAGAAATCAACTGTGGGAGCAATAATTAGAAAATGGAAGACATAATCCCACTGATAATTCTCCTTGATCAGGGGCTCCATGCAAGATCTCACCCCGTGTGGTCAAAATGATCCCAAGAACGATGAGCAAAAATCCCAGAACCACACAGGGGGACCTGTAGAAAGCTGAGACTAACGTAACAAAGGCTACCGTCAGTAACACACTACGCCGCCAGGGACTCAGATCCTGCAGTGCCAGGAGTGTCCCCCTGCTTAAGCCAGTACATCTGAAGTTTGCTAGAGAGCATTTGGATGTTCCAGAAGAGTATTGGGAGAATGTCATATGGTCAGATGAAAACAAAGTAGAACTGTTTGGTAGAAACACAACTCGTCGTGCTTGGAGGAGAGTGAATGCTGAGTTGCATCCAAAGAACACCATACCTACTGTGAATAATGGGGGTGGCAACATCAAGCTTTGGGGCTGTTTCTCTGCAAAGGGACCAGGACAACTGATCCGTGTACATGAAAGAATGAATGGGGCCATGTATCGTGAGATTTTGAGTGCAAACCTCCTTCCATCAGCAAGGGCATTGAAGATGAAACATGGCTGGGTCTTTCAGCATGACAATGATCCCAAGCACACCGCCAGGGCAATGAAGGAGTGGCTTCGTAAGAAGCATTTCAAGGTCCTGGAGTGGCCTAGCCAGTCTCCAGATCTCAACCTCATAGATAACCTTTGGAGGGAGTTGAAAGTCCGTGTTGCCCAGTGACAGCCCCAAAACATCACTGCTCTAGAGGAGATCTGCATGGAGGAATGGGCCAACATACCAGCAACAGTGTGTACCAACCTTGTGAAGACTTACAGAAAACGTTTGACCTCTGTCATTGCCAACAAAGGATATATAACAAAGTATTGAGATGAACTTTTGTTATTGACCAAATACTTATTTTCCACCATAATTTGCAAATAAATTCTTTAAAAATCAGACAATGTGATTTTCTGGATTGGTTTTCTCATTTTGTCTCTCATAGTTGAGGTCTACCTATGATGACAATTACAGGCCTCTCTCATTTTTTTAAGTGGGAGAACTTGCACAATTGGTGGCTGACTAAATACTTTTTTTCCCCACTGTATATACAGTAAGTAGCCATATAGACAGCCATAGCACATGAACCAAGAATAATTACAATAGTAGGCAGGTACCAAATACTAGTAAATTGCACAAGACATTGGTACTGAGGGTAAAAAGGAATTGCAATTCATGAATCACAGTCCACCAAGTTTATTTGGTGGTCAATGAACATTAACTTGAGGTCCTTTTTTTCTTTTGTTTTACATTTGTTTATGTTGCTTATATAGAGCCGCCATATTTTGCAGGGCTGTACAGATACCATGATCACTCACATCAGCCTGCCTCCAATGGTGCTCACATTCTAGTTTTCTTTACCCAGACACATACTGTAAATACTATGGCTAACTTCATAGGAAGCCAAACAGCCTACCCGTATGCTTTTAGAGTGTGGGAAAAAAACTGAGTACCTACCAATAGGTACCCACAGGAAACTTTACACAGATGTTGTCCTTGGTTGAGTATGAATCCCTAGCTATGCAAGGCAACAGGACTAACCGCTTCGGCCTGAGGTCTCTCAGCTTCAACTGACATAGGTATGGCCTTTTCAACAAACTTTGTGTAAGAGAACAGATGCAACTTTTCATAAATGAATAGTACGGCTATCTTATCAGTAAGAAATGCCTTTAACTTCTCTTATCAAGCTATTTCCATTTCCCCTTCTTCTACTAAAATGACTTTCACTGTGAAAATCACTGCTCTACGCGTCTAGACACAAACTACAGGTCACATATCTTTGATGATTAATTTCTATAGAAGTCTATGGGGAGGGGAGGGTGAGGAGTGAACAGGAAGTACAGGATAAAGAGGATGGGATTATGCTAGAGCTGAATATGAAGCTTTCTATTACAACTAAGGCTAGGTTCATACTGGTGTTTGAACTATGTTCGGGGTTTCCATCCCCGAAACTACTTGAAAAATGCAGAGAGAACTTTTCTCTCTGCATTTTTCAGGCGGAAACTGGGCGGACCCCATTATAGTCAATATAGTCTTTTTTAGTGGATTAGGTTTCCGTTCTTCAGGTCATCAAGCGGGCCCAAGGAATGGAAAGCCGAATGCTAGTGTGAACCTAGCGTAAAACACTTTACTTACATCTGTACATATCAGTACTTCTCTATATATGCCCTGTATGTGCCTGGGACTCTGAGTGAGAATGAAGTGCATGAAGATTGGAAACTTAAAACTGCAGAAAAGTCATATAATGACCAGAAATAGTGTAACTCTCCTTATGTACACACAACAGCTTATCCTGAAAAGTCAAATGAAATGACAGGTACACTTTAAGGTCTGTCAAGTTTAGCTGGAGGTCGATCAAGTTCAACCTGTGCTACTTATTGCTTATTCATAGTGATCTAATGGGCTGATTATTCTTTCAGCACACTAAATGACTTCCTGTGATGTGTGTAGGCGACAGATACTGTACATCTTAAAGAAAAATACTCAAGAAAAACCTATCAAAGAAACCTTTTAAATATTTTTCCCTTTAAGTCAATAGAAATATGTGGTTTAATATGTTACTAGATACATGTTTAACTGAAATTTTATCTTTTGTGAAAAACAGGTTTTTAATCCCTGAATAAATAAATAGGCATGACTAATAATCCTTGTATATGTGTGTTGAGAATTTGAATAATTTATGACGCACATATGTCTATTATGGTGACCTTGACATTGAATTAATTCAGTTTTTGCTAATAAACCATGTTCCTAGGTTCATGGGTCTAAACTAAAGCTCCAGGCTTGGCTTGGCCACTCAAATTAAAAGAGGATGCTCCATTGGGCCCCAAGCCTGAGTGGGCATCATTGCAGTGCTTGAAGCAAAAGAGACTTAGCATATTAAAGCACAATGTAAGGTCACTGTATAGTATGCTATCTAAACATTTGTCATCTTGGTTATTTAAAATAATAACAATATACAGCTTAAATTGAGACATTTGTATTTCATATGTAATACTTAAATTTAGAAAAAAGTTCTGGAAATATTGTATGTCAATACACAGAAGTGACCATGCTACGTAATGTGATGAGATATATATAACAGGCAAAATATAACAAGAACACAAGCTACATCTTCAATAGCTGTCGATCGACCCACCTACCCATGCATGCTCAGTTTGTATATGTTCTTAACAGAGATCACAGAGTTAGCTGCTGTCAGACTCCTCTAGTGGTGGCTTACAGTATCTTCTGGAGGAAGAAGGCATTGAGTACAATAACATTCAACATGAATGATCCCCCCTGTCCTGATATCATCTGTCATGTGAGAGTAGTAAGGAGGCCTATGTTTAGATCAGCTTAGGCCCCAATTACTTAAAAGATCTTTTGAAGCTACATATTTCTTGCTGAATCCACTCTCTCCTTACTGTAGAAACAGTCAAAAATTCTCTTGTTGCTCTGATTCACTCCCATCTTGGTTACTGTAACTCTTGATTTCTGTCCATCTGCTACCCTGATGCTGTCAGTCTGCACCAGTTACTGCACTGGTAGTCTGCGAACTACAGTATATAATTTATACATCCATTCTCATCCACAAAGCCCTCTACAGTATTTTCTGCCCTATATTTCCACCCTCATCTCTGCCTACCACCCTACCCTTGCTATCTGATCTGCCAGTGATTGAAGACTAAAATCCTCTATAAACCAAACGTTATATTTCTTTCTCCAATATTTTCTCAAGTTGCCCAGTCCTCTGGAATGTGATACTCCAGACAATCGGATCCATTCCCAAATATCCACAATTTTAAACATGCCATAAAAAACACCTTTTTGTCAAATTCATCACATGTCCTAATCTCCACCTTTACCTATTTCTCAGAACCTGATCCCATCATCCAATACTAATCCCCCTTTACTTCATGCACTGATATGTACTTACTATTAGCACATACACAGATATTGTCTGGTGACTGGCTCATACAACCTTTTGCATATTACCTTGTTTTATAAAAGATAGCTGGATCGCTGTACAAAACAATCACTTATACCTCTTGTGCCACCCCTATTTTCCTCTTAGATTTTATGTTCTTGTGAGCAGGACCTTCAATCTTATTGTTTGAATTGCGGATGAGTTTGTTTTTTGTATAGGTAGCCTCTGCATTGTTTCATAGAACAGGTGGGGCTATATAAATAAAGATTATTATTATTGCTGCTAAAGTGACCTTGACCATAAGTTAAAGGGATTCTATCATTGGGAAAACATGTTTTTAACTGATCCCACGTTGGAATAGCCTTTATAAAGGCTATTCTAATCCTACCTTTACTTTTCTTCTCCTTGCCGCAGTTTGTCAAAAAAAAACAGGGGGCATTCCCCTTGTTCTCCAAGCACACCATCGTCCTCCCAGCAACCCGCCTCCAACGCAGCTTTTTCATGCCCCCTGCATCTTCTGTTTATCCGCGAAAGAAAAATGGCCGATGGAGCATGCACAGTCGGCCCTGCCACTTCGGGTTCAGGCAGAGCCGACTGCGCATGCTCCGTTGGCCATTTTTCTTTAGTTTCTTACACCAGCATACTGGAGAAAAATGGCCAATGGAGCATGCGCAGTTGGCTCTGCCTGAACAAGAAGTGGCAGGGCTGACTGTGCATGCTCCATCGGCCATTTTTCTGTCGCAGGTGAAGAGAAGAAGATGTAGTGGGTGTGAAAGAGCAGCACTGGAGGCGGGTTGCGGGGATGGTGATGGAGTGCTCGGAGCACAGGGGGAACTGCCCCCTATGCATCATTTGCATATGAAAATAAAACTTTTTTTTGGAAAAACGGTGGCTAGGAGAAGAAAAGTAAAGGTAGGAGTAGAATAACCTTTATAAAGGCTACTCCAACGTGGCTTCAGTTAAAAACATGTTTACCCAATGATAGAATTTAATATTTTTTTCTAGCTTTAGATTTCAATTTCCTTTACATAATTATAGTCAGTCTTTGTAAAGAAATAAAGAAAAAAAATCCCTTTTCTAAATTTAATTCTATATTCCCATAATAGGAAACTATGTACATGAGCGTATTTATAATTGTCTGAGACTCTCTGAATGGGAAATTCTCTTGCATCCCAGAAGGCCAATTTTGTAGTAAGGAAAGTGACAATATACGTAGATACATTACCTAAGATACCACATGATGTATTTATAGGTTTACATCGGAGATCTTTTACAGTAGGAGCTACATGGTTTATTTACCCATGGGAACTGACAGTTCCCAACTTGCCAGACTACGAATAGGAAACCACTAGAAATGAAGTTACTGCTTCTTATTGATATACGGCAGATGGTTAGGATCTTACAACTCCAGCCATTGTGATTTCCCAGAAGACAACAAGACCTATAGTATCAAGGGATATAAACAACTACACCTGGAACTTCACAAGATGATGCCACGAAAAAGATGTGTTGTAACTGTATGTTCCATGTCTTCATACAAACTAGGAGCTTTCTGTCCATATAGTCTCCTGACTAGGTCCCCTATGGATGTAGCTGATCACATATATTTTTAGCTATGTAATGCACTTGTAATTCATGTAATTCAATTCAATGACTATTACTAATGGAAGGACCACATAGTGCTAGCGGTACAATACACAGTAACCTCTAAGAAACATCTTCACAATAGAGGTATAAAATGATGAACGTTTCTAACATGACTGATGAGATCACTCCTCAACAATTAAATCTGTCCTGGCATCACCAGTCAATAATATAAGCCATAACTTTTAATGGGAATTGGACAAATTCCTGTAGAGGCCAGGGAAGTGTGACATAAAATAAAAAAGCATACTCACCTTTCCCTAGCTCTGTTGTCTGCTGCGGATCCTGGATACTAGAACAGACACAGGTGGCGGACAATGCAGTGCTGGGATAACGCGAGTATGATTTTTTTTTTTATGTCACATCCTTCCAATCTCCACATGGATTTGTCCATTTCCTTGGCAACCCCTGTAATTTTCTATTCACAAAGCTGTATGAGGGCTTGTTTCATGTGGGACAGGTTGTACTTTGTAATGACACCCTTTAATATTCTATACAATATCCTGGAAAGTTGGACTTAAATTATTATATAAATTCAGGCATTATGATTTTTTTTTTATTGTGGTATGCTTTTATATTTTAATATAATCCGATGGATATCTGTTGTGTGAAACAATTGATACCTGTGGGCTATTAAGCTGGTGCAGCTACTAATCAGGTTTTAGATATAGTGTCTGCTATCACCTATACATATTTGAAAAATGTTGTGAAGGGGTTAAAGAAAGTTATCACATTAAGGCTAAAAAATGCTGTATTTTACATTACATGCCAAGTGGATGGGATTCTGGCTAATCATTGCAGAATAAAATCCGCAAGGGAAATGGTGCAATTTCAAAAACACTTGCGTTTTTGTAAATTGCAGCATGTCAATTATACCTATGGAAATGCTGGCATTTTCCATATAGGTATAATAGGCAGAAAGCTCGAAGAGAAAAAATCTGCAGGCTTTCTGTGAAAAATGCTGTGGAAATAAAGTGATGCGTTTCCCCTGTGGTCTTTTCCGCAGCTTTTTTGCAGTGATTCGCTGCGTGGGGCCTTAACCTAAAGGGGTTTTGCAGGACTAAAGTATTCATGACCTATACTTAGGCTGATGCAGTGGTGTAAATACCAGGGTAGCAGCGGGAGCGGCTGCCACAGGGCCCGGGACATTAGGGGGCCCGGCAGGTCCCTGATGTTTTTTTTTTTTTTTTTTTAATAGGCCGTTACCTGCTGGTGGGGGGCCCCCATGTAAAATGTTCGCCTTGGGGCCCAGCCATTCCTAGTTACGCCACTGGGCTGATGTATCCATATTCAACATCTTGCACCCCTGCTGATCAGCTGTTTTAAGTGGCTGTGTTGCTTGGGTGAAAAGGCCTGTAATGTCACATAATTGGCATTCTGCCGTGGCTCTTCACCATTGATCATGCCCAGATGAATTGTAGCCCAGAACCTCCCATCCTCCATTAATTTCAATAAAAAGATCTGAACCAAAATTTGTACCATTTTCTGGCTTACCTCCTCATACATTTTTTAGAAAACTGGAGAATGTGCCCACCACTCATGTTTTAATCAGGCAAATGCACACAATTTTTTTTTTGCAAATATGGGCTTGCATGTTCCAGTTGCACTCCCTCAAAATCTGCGTTTTATGTGACTGAAAAATCCATCCTGACCTGTACTTCTTACTTATGAGGATTTGCTTCAATGTACAGTGGGGAGAAAAGTATTTAGTCAGCCACCAATTGTGCAAGTTCTCCCACTTAAAAAGATGAGGGCGGCCTGTAATTGTCATCATAGGTAGACCTCAACTATGAGAGACAAAATGAGAAAACATATCTAGAAAATCACATTGTCTGATTTTTTAAGAATTTATTTGCAAATTATGGTGGAAAATAAGTATTTGGTCACCTGCAAACAAGAAAGATTTCTGGCTCTCACAGACCTGTAACTTCTTCTTTAAGAGGCTCCTCTGTCCTCCACTCATTACCTGTAGTAATGGCTCCTGTTTGACATTGTTATCAGTATATAAGACCCCTGTCCACAACCTCAAACAGTCACACTCCAAACTCCACTATGGTGAAGACCAAAGAGCTGTGGAAGGACACCAGAAACAAAATTGTAGACCTGCACCAGGCTGGGAAGACTGAATCTGCAATAGGCAAGCAGCTTGGTGTGAACAAATCAACTGTGGGATCAATAATTAGAAAATGGAAGACATAAAAGACCACTGATAATCTCCCTCGATCAGGGGCTCCACGCAAGATCTCACCCCGTGGGGTCAAAATGATCACAAGAACGGTGAGCAAAAATCCCAGAACCACACGGGGGACCTAGTGAATGACCTGCAGAAAGCTGGGACTAACGTAACAAAGGCTACCGTCAGTAACACACTACGCCACCAGGGACTCAGATCCTGCAGTGCCAGACATGCCCCCCTGCTTAAGCCAGTACATATCTGGGCCCATCTGAAGTTTGCTAGAGAGCATTTGGATGTTCCAGAAGAGTAATGGGAGAATGTCATATGGTCAGATGAAACCAAAGTAGAACTGTTTGGTAGAAACACAGCTCGTCGTGTTTGGAGGAGAGTGAATGCTGAGTTGCATCCAAAGAACACCATACCTACTGTGAAGCATGGGGGTGGAAACATCATGCTTTGGGGCTGTTTCTCTGCAAAGGGACCAGGATGACTGATCCATGTACATGAAAGAATGAATGGGGCCATGTATGGTGAGATTTTGAGTGCAAACCTCCTTCCATCAGCAAGGGCATTGAAGATGAAACGTGGCTGGGTTTTTCAGCATGACAATGATCACAAGCACACCACCAGGGCAATGAAGGAGTGGCTTCGTAAGAAGCATTTCAAGGTCTTGGAGTGGCCTAGCCAGTCTCCAGATCCCAACCCCATAGAAAACCTTTGGAGGGAGTTGAAAGTCCGTGTTGCCCAGCAACAGCCCCAAAACATCACTGCTCTAGAGGAGATCTGCATGGAGGAATGGGCCAACATACCAGCAACAGTGTGTGCCAACCTTGTGAAGACTTACAGAAAACGTTTGACCTCTGTCATTGCCAACAAAGGATATATAACAAAGTATTGAGATGAACTTTTGTAATTGACCAAATACTTATTTTCCACCATAATTTGCAAATAAATTATTTAAAAATCAGACAATGTGATTTTCTAGATATGTTTTCTCATTTTGTCTCTCATAGTTGAGGTCTACCTATGATGTCAATTACAGGCCGGTCTCATCTTTTTAAGTGGGAGAACTTACACAATTAGTGGCTGACTAAATACTTTTTTTTCCCCACTGTATCTGGTCCAGACAATCTTATCTCAGTAGTTCAGTTCTTCCTGTACACTTAGGCTCTACAATGTATGAGCCTAGGTAGGATGGACTATATTTGTTAGATGGTGGCCAACTTACAAATATAAGACTTTGTAAGAGGTATTTAAAGAGGACCTTTCACCATCTCCACCAACTGATTGTCACAGGTGGAATTTTTTCCTCTAGCCCCCGCCGTTCCTGAGCAATCATTCCTGTAAGTTTCAGCACAATTAGGCTCCCTACTGTCAGGTATATGGTTCTGGGCTGGAGTAGAGTGTCAGGACAACCGTACATCTAACGGCAGAGGGCATAATTGTGCTGAATATAACAGCAATGATTGCCTGGGAATGGTGGGGGCTAGAGAACAAATGACAACTGCACCAGAATAAGTAAAATGCTACTTATTTAATGGATGCATACAGTTGGAGTTGGTGGTGGTGAAAGATCCACACTAAAGCATCATTTATCATGGAGTAGTAGCCAACATACAAAGAAATGGCGCTTATAGTAGGGATACAGGGCTTTTATGTCTCTGAAAGAATACACAAGTCTCCTATCAGGAAAAGTCATCCTGCTTACATACTCAAGAGAGCTGATAACAGCTGGAAAGAGAATAAGCAGCCGCCTCCAAGTCATTGACACACTGCCCTGTTTATTTCTCAGCTTAGCACATTTACTGCAATATCCACAGTCCAGGCCTTGTACCCTGACAGCTTCTTCAACCATTACCAATCTGCCAGTCTGCAACTTCATGTGTGCCTCCTGACTTTTCCCCACACTATGCTACTGTCACTTTATCATATCAGGGCATTTTACTAGGCTGCTTGCTAGGTTTCTGGTACAGTATCTGACGTTGAATGGGTTCACAGAGAAGTCTACAGCTTTATCATAAGAATGTCAACTGGTTATAATTTAATAAATGCAAATTATAACAAAATTATAAATACAGAAGCTGAAGCAAAAATGATATAATCCAAAGTACAATTATGGTATGCGCAGTGGAAAAAAAAAAATAAGCTGTAGAATCCATGGCAGAAATCCAAGCCTGAGCCTCAGATATCTGCCACGGGTTAGCGGTTTGAACTACCATAGGTTTACATGCAAATATCTAGCACCATCTCATTTGACGAATCTGCATGTGGCTACCTGCTGTGGCTTCAGCACAATTCCTGCACTGAAACTGCACCAAGAATTGACATCCTGCTTCTGTTTTCCTGCAACATAAAATTCAATTCCCTGTGCCAGAAAATTTGCACTATGAGAACTATGGTACATATTCCAATTGAAAACAACTGGAGACAATAAGAAGTACATTGAACGCTCTGAAATTCACCTGAAAAAATGCACTGTAAATATACCCTAACAAGTAAAGAATAGAATACAATTAGATGAAGTAATATAGTACAGTAAAGCAACAAAATACAGCCCTCACAATAAGAACTTGAAATCTAAAGAATGGGATTTTCTCTGCAAACAGCATACATACAGATGTAGCATTTGTCAATGGGAACTGAGATGCAGTAATGCCGCTGGACCACTATATACACTGTACAGTACCAGGATCCGATGTAGCCCTGAACAGCTCATCCGTGTAGAGGCTGGATGTCGCCCCCATCAAATCAGATATTTATGGCCTATCTTAAGGACAGGCTATAAAAAAAAAAAATCTCAGCCAACCCCTTTAACAAAATGCTTTGTACAATTATCCCTACTACAAATGTGTGCAGGTCCTGCAGAAACACCTACTCAAGGTCACTTGACTATATGTGTGCAGTATGTACTACGGTTGGACTTGCACAGTTGAACTTACGTGACCATGTCTTGAAGTCAGAGGGCAGAGCAGCATGGTTCCACTGAGGAGCTATTGATAGAGTCTGAATTATCATTTGGAACTCTGGTCTGTATCAGTCTAGAAGGTCTGGCATCGGGGTATGTATTAAGTAAGGGGGTCTGGCAGAGCTGTAGCTAGGCTTTCCTCCACCTGGGGCAAAACCTCAGTTCACTACCCTTACTTACCTAAATAAATGGCTTGTTGGCCTCCCTCTCTGGCAACTAGCACATGGGACACATGCTCCCTTCCTTAGTTTTACCCCTGGATCTGGCCTCGGTTCTTTATTTCAAGAGGAACTTTTATGTCCTCATCAATATGCGGTATTATATACTGCTAGAAAACCTTTCCCGGTATGTTCCCCGATGCTGGAGACATTAATGCCATTCATTTTGGCACTGAGTTCTCCCCACTGTTAGAAGAACGTTCCTCATAGCTCAGCATCATCACTGGGGGGGGGGGGCGGATAATGACTGCGCTCTTCCATAGTCTTGTACTGCCAGAGGGGGCGTTCCTCACAGCTCAACATCATCACTGGGTGGTAAGGAACACATATACAAGGTCACATGACTATATGTAGCACAAGGCTCTGAAAGAGTACAGTTGGGGGGGCTTTGCTCACAACCCAGCGATGACGCTAGTCCATAAGGCCCACCTTTCTGACAGTGGGGAGATAGCTGTGCCAAAATTAATAGCACCGATATCTCCAGCACTGAGGCACATTCAGCGCAATGTCGGCTTTCTAGCGGTATATAATACTGCACTTTGATGAGGACATGAAAGATTCTCTTTAAAGGGTCACAGGTTTGTATTACTTCATTGACTCTTGTCTTATTTATTTAGGTGGTGTAGTCTGTACTAGGATAGGTAACCTGGTCTGGGATCTATATCAAGAGCTCCGACCTGGCTTTTATATTAGTTTATGTGACTTATTTGCACTGCAAAACCAGACCCCCACTAGTAGCAAAAATATGTCATACTACATTATTTTTTATCATGGACTCCACATAAAACCTCCACACAGTATGCACCCCTAGCAGTTTATTTATGCTGTTTTACAAAACCGTATGACACTGATCCATAATATAACCAAGTGCATGAGCCCTTATACACAGAACAAGCCAATAGATGAACTGTAATCACTACAATTACTAGGATTGCTGAGTGAATGCTGAGTTGCATCCAAAGAACACCATACCTACTGTGAAGCATGGGGGTGGAAACATCATGCTTTGGGGCTGTTTCTCTGCAAAGGGACCAGGACGACTGATCCGTGTACATGAAAGAATGAATGGGGCCATGTATTGTGAGATTTTGAGTGCAAACCTCCTTCCATCAGCAAGGGCATTGAAGATGAAACGTGGCTGGGTTTTTCAGCATGACAATGATCACAAGCACACCGCCAGGGCAACGAAGGAGTGGCTTCGTAAGAAGCATTTCAAGGTCTTGGAGTGGCCTAGCCAGTCTCCAGATCCCAACCCCATAGAAAACCTTTGGAGGGAGTTGAAAGTCCTTGTTGCCCAGCAACAGCCCCAAAACATTACTGCTCTAGAGGAGATCTGCATGGAGGAATGGGCCAACATACCAGCAACAGTGTGTGCCAACCTTGTGAAGACTTACAGAAAACGTTTGACCTCTGTCATTGCCAACAAAGGATATATAACAAAGTATTGAGATGAACTTTTGTAATTGACCAAATACTTATTTTCCACCATAATTTGCAAATAAATTATTTAAAAATCAGACAATGTGATTTTCTAGATTTGTTTTCTCATTTTGTCTCTCATAGTTGAGGTCTACCTATGATGTCAATTACAGGCCGGTCTCATCTTTTTAAGTGGGAGAACTTGCACAATTAGTGGCTGACTAAATACTTTTTTTTCCCCACTGTATCTGGTCCAGACAATCTTATCTCAGTAGTTCAGTTCTTCCTTTACACTCAGGCTCTACAATGTATGAGCCTAGGTAGGATGGACTATATTTGTTAGATGGTGGCCAACAAAATACAGCCCTCACAATAAGAACTTGAAATCTAAAGAATGGGATTTTCTCTGCAAACAGCATACATACAGATGTAGCATTTGTCAATGGGAACTGAGATGCAGTAATGCCGCTGGACCACTATATACACTGTACAGTACCAGGATCCGATGTAGCCCTGAACAGCTCATCCGTGTAGAGGCTGGATGTCGGCCCCCATCAAATCAGATATTTATGGCCTATCTTAAGGACAGGCTATAAAAAAAAAAATCTCAGCCAACCCCTTTAACAAAATGCTTTGTACAATTATCCCTACTACAAATGTGTGCAGGTCCTGCAGAAACACCTACTCAAGGTCACATGACTATATGTGTGCAGTATGTACTACGGTTGGACTTGCACAGTTGAACTTACGTGACCATGTCTTGAAGTCAGAGGGCAGAGCAGCATGGTTCCACTGAGGAGCTATTGTATATTGATAGAGTCTGAATTATCATTTGGAACTCTGGTCTGTATCAGTCTAGAAGGTCTGGCATCGGGGTATGTATTAAGTAAGGGGGTCTGGCAGAGCTGTAGCTAGGCTTTCCTCCACCTGGGGCAAAACCTCAGTTCACTACCCTTACTTACCTAAATAAATTGCTTGTTGGCCTCCCTCTCTGGCAACTAGCACATGGGGCACATGCTCCCTTCCTTAGTTTTACCCCTGGATCGGCCTCGGTTCTTTATTTCAAGAGGAACTTTTATGTCCTCATCAATATGCGGTATTATATTCTGCTAGAAAACCTTTCCCGGTATGTTCCCCGATGCTGGAGACATTAATGCCATTCATTTTGGCACTGAGTTCTCCCCACTGTTAGAAGAACGTTCCTCATAGCTCAGCATCATCACTGGGGAGGGGGGGGGGCTTGGGGGGCGGATAATGACTGCGCTCTTCCATAGTCTTGTACTGCCAGAGGGGGCGTTCCTCACAGCTCAACATCATCACTGGGTGGTAAGGAACACATATACAAGGTCACATGACTATATGTAGCACAAGGCTCTGAAAGAGTACAGTTGGGGGGGCTTTGCTCACAACCCAGCGATGACGCTAGTCCGTAAGGCCCACCTTTCTGACAGTGGGGAGATAGCTGTGCCAAAATTAATAGCACCGATATCTCCAGCACTGAGGCACATTCAGCGCAATGTCGGCTTTCTAGCTTATATAATACTGCACTTTGATGAGGACATGAAAGATTCTCTTTAAAGGGTCACAGGTTTGTATTACTTCATTGACTCTTGTCTTATTTATTTAGGTGGTGTAGTCTGTATTAGGATAGGTAACCTGGTCTGGGATCTATATCAAGGGCTCCGACCTGGCTTTTATATTAGTTTATGTGACTTATTTGCACTGCCAAACCAGACCCCCACTAGTAGCAAAAATATGTCATACTACATTATTTTTTATCATGGACTCCACATAAAACCTCCACACAGTATGCACCCCTAGCAGTTTATTTATGCTGTTTTACAAAACCGTATGACACTGATCCATAATATAACCAAGTGCATGAGCCCTTATACACAGAACAAGCCAATAGATGAACTGTGATCACTACAATTACTAGGATTGCTTCTTAACCAGTGCTGTTGGTAAAATTAGACTTGGTGCCAATATCTTGGCACATAACATATCATTGCTACAGTACACATGAAAGCAGATATGGGTGAAAAATACATTTTCATTCGGGTTCCGATTTCAGAAATGAAAAACAAGTGTTTGATCCACAAACAATTGGGATGTATTCCCTGAAGAATCATTAGCCTTAAATCAATCACTGACTGTGGGGGCTCGGTGACCCACTTCCAGAGGTGAATGAATCAGAGACTGCTATAGATGTGGGCACAGACATACATGAATGCTGCAGTATTCCCTGTGAAGAACTACAATGCAGCTCTTGCTGGATTACCAGAGAGGAGCTGTCACTGGGTACTTGATGTTATGTGGGAAGGCAGTGTCGCTCCCACCTCCCTCACAATACAACAAGAGAATTACTGGCCGTGAGAGAGCAGAGCTGACACTGTCATATATCATCCTCTCTACAAGAGCTGAACTGCACATGAATCTTTCCTCCCACTTATGTATTACTGTGGATGCTGAACAAGAGGATGGCATGCCAGGGCAGCCAGCTATACACAGCATAAGACATGCTAAAAACAATACAACAGAATACACATTCACTGGCTACCCTGGAATGCAATGGCAATTTTTTTCAGTGCAGCAAGACACTGTAAATGACATTTTAGGGCGTTATTTTATTCCACATTTTTCTTAAACAAGGTTTAAATGTTCTTGAGTGTCTACTAATAAACAAACATACTCTAGGGAAAGTAGGTTACAAAAGCAAAAATTGAAATGGGACCATACAACCCTGTAATCCCAGTACAAGTCCCAGTGCATTGCACCATGCCTACCAAAATGAGAATGAGCTGCAACCATTCCATTAGTTTTCACCTCCCTCATAGGGACATAAGCTAGAGCCCTATTTCTTAACAGCCAGACTGTCAGTAATGTATATTCTTGTATAGTGACTTCAAGTGGCAAGTCTAATAACAGCTTGATGACATTAAGACAAGTGATGTTTCAATCTATTTTAGTCTATATTATTACCAAATTTAAGGGACTGTCCTCGTTTAATTAGCAGTTCCTATTGTGCGTGATTATGGTAGATCTGAGTACCTGCTATCAGCTGTTATTGCCAGAGGAGCTGCAGGATATTTCTACAGTACATCTCACCATTTCCATTGAAATCAATGGATGTGCTTGTAATTCATGGATATCAGTTGTCTTCATGAGTGGGGGGCTAATAAAAGGGGGTCCTAATCCAAATCCAGTGCTACAGAGAAGATGTCTAGGATTTCTATTTCTTAGATAGGGATAGTTAGATCAAATTGACTTGTCGCCATATTGGAGGTTTACTTTACCATGAAAAGCAGATTCAATAGGTTTTACAATAATGAGATGGACAAACTATTGCTATCAAACAAATGGTGGTACTGAAGGAGTTAATGTATTGAAACATTCAGTGTTGGTTAAGGCAGCCTGCAAAATGAAACACCATCTGTCTAAGGGAACATCTGGTGTGGCCCCCCTCCTGGCCCTCACGTCACTGGGCTCCTGCTGCAGGTGCTCTCAGAGACACCAGTCCATACAGACAGTAATTACACCCAGGTAACCAAGAACAAAAGAGCTCTACTATCTACCAAGTAAACTTTGGGCGAGGTCATAATTCCACCTGCAGTACAGGCAAACTGCCCCAAATCTGTCCTGCGCTACCATTTTAATACATAATACATGTAAAATAAAATAAAAAAAGCCAATTTTGGTTGTGCATATTTTATGCTTTTTACTGTACTGTGGGAAACATATTGGTGGCACAAAAAGAAAATTGACAGTGCAATGATGTGCAAAATTATGTCAATGAAGTATCTATATTATTCCCATTTAGCCTTGATGGAGATGACACCTTGCACTCATAGGAATGTATTATTCATGCAACTCTGCAACTGAGAGTCACAACAATGGTAACAATGACTGCTGGTGTAACCTGCTATTATCACCCGATGGTCACAATACTGATCTGTGCCTAAAGGGACTATATCAAGTAAGTAGGTATAGCAAGTAAAATCTGCAGTCATTGGCCAGTGTAAACATTTGCAGCGTCTGCGCATCAGCAATAATTTGCTTGTTTGTCATTGATCAAAAGTTATTGTTTGCCAGTGATATGTCTCCTTATATAAACAAGTATCTGCAAGTTATTAGTAGAGAAGACTAAAAGAGAAAGAGTAGAAAAGGAGGAAAAAAAAATCGCACAATTGATCAAAACTATGAAAAACATAAATATATGTACTTTAACATAAGCAAATGGTGGAAAATTGACCACTCAGACAGGAATTTGGCACTGTGCTGTAGTGCATGGTATTGTATGGGCAATATTTGTATGGAATGCAAAACGGCTAGTAATGTAGTATTTCATTTAAATGTCTTTTAGCTTGAGCTCCATAAAAAGTGAAGTGAGTCTTGGCACTGGGACAGGGTAGTTGAAACCACCATGGGCTAGCCAATGTGAATGAGATTTAATCAAATCCCATCGAGATGCTGCGCTAAAAATCAACAGAGCAAAGTGGCTTGTGCTGCAGATTTTAAACCCACAGCATGTCAATTACTGCAGCAGGTTCGACCCGTGGATTTAAGCCTTTGCATTCAGCACAGTCTAATGTTATGTGTGAGAGACTTTGCATGCCGATTTAGATTAGCACCTGCCAGACATTTATGACACCATTCATTTTATTAGAGATAGAGGTGTAACTTGAAGCTCCTGGGCCCCAATGCAAAATATGTAATGGGGTCTCGACTTCTCACATGTTTTCTTTAACACTGGTGTCTTTGGTTGAGAGGCATTTGAGCCCCCCGAAGCTCCTGGGCCTGGTAGTGATTTTTACCTCTGCACCACCTACAGCTATGCCATGGGTAGAGATAGAGATAAAGCACTGGGAAGGTAAAATCCATCCTGTAAGATCCCAGTTTAAAATGTAAGGCCACTTTCAGACAGCAATAATATGAACATATTTTATTGTCTGTATTGTATTGTCTGTATTCCCCTCTGTTCCTAAGAGTCCCTGCCTCCCAGATACATATTGCCCCATACTGTAATCACTATGGGACAGTATGTAGCAGAGATGTAAGGGCTCCTAGCTTCACAGATAACTATAATGCTAGGAGCCCATCTCCTGGCATACTGTACAGGCTGGTAAATCTGGTGCACACACAGACTCTTGTCTCATACTGCCCATAGATGTACTGTATACAGTAGATATAATGCAAATATATCAGCAAGGACATTACAAAATGACCTTATTTCACACGCCTACTGTCTTGCAACCTTACAGTACTCTCTGAGACAGTCTTATAAAGGAGTAATGGGATAAGAATCTTTCAAGTTATTAGTGAATAAAGAAGCTTACAGAGCCTTGAGTAATTAATGCAATTAGGAAAATGAGGTATATGCAGGCAGACAACAATAGACTCCTCTAAGTAGTGGAAAGCAAGAATAGAGTGCGCAGCTGACCATTCATGATGATTCCTATATGGAGAATTTACTATAGATTATTTCATTTCTGCAGACAGATTCACTGAACCGGCTCATAAAGGGCAGAATTCGGGTTTCTGCTAATTAAACCCACCACACATCATGAACATATTATATGTCAGGTATCCCAAAGAAATTACAAAGATTAGAGCAATGTCATAAATTATTGGACTGATTACAAAATACCTATAGACGGTCATACAAAGAATGGTCATCTAATGTATGGATTATAGGGATTTATAATTATACTATGCCCGGCAGTCTGTTTCACCTGACAAATTAGATGTGCTCCCTTGCAAATGAACAATCGGTCAGATTCACTAACAATCTACACCACTATTTTGGTGAAAACACTTGAGACTATAATAATCACAAGTGGCGTTTTTAAAAAGAATTTCTGCCTCTCTGTTGCTATGAAAGAATGACATACCACGGCATCCTAATCCTGGAAGATGCCTGTCCAATTGTGATGGAAAATCCTGCTTATGTCACCTTAATGATAGTTACTACTGAAAACTGTGTAAGTTCATCAGTAAAGTACAACTAGCAAACAATATTAAAGACTCAGCTCTCCTGACTTTAGTAAATTGTTGTATTCCATATATGATGGAGGTGCTCACTGCAGTTATAGGTACCCCGAGAAGCCAATGGTAAGCTGTGTTCGGTACCAACCACTCCGCTCCCCACAGTGCTCTAGGCTCCCAGTGCTGATGTCACAGCAGGCTCAGAAGCAAAGAGGAAGCATGGAGCAGAGCGGTAAGTAATGAATGCCACTCGCTCCTTAAACATCAGTGTGGGGGCACTATAGGGGCCATTATATTATATATAGGGCTCTGTAGGGACCACTATATTATATGTGGGCATATGTGCAGGCAGTGTGTGGCTTTTATATTACATGTGAAGGTACCACATGGTCCATTATATTACATGTGAGGTAAGGTGTGGGCCATTACATTACATGGGGGGCACTGAAGGAGCCCTTCTACTCAGTGTGAGGGCCATTATACTACATGTGGGGCACTGACAGGGCCATTATACTACATGTAGGGCACTGAAGGGACCACTATATTACATTCGGGGGCATTGGGGTGACCGTGACGGCGGTTCCAAGCAAAGTTTAATTTTGTTAACATTTATAAGGAATCGCTACTTTGGGGATACTCGGTTGGGGCTTTTTCTTATCTTGAAAATGTTAACACTGATCTATAGGGAATTATCTTCCAAAAGTTGGCACTAGAGAAAGTTCTCTTTTTTTACACCCAAGGAGCTCTTATTTGCATATTATCTCCAAAGTTCTTAGCAAGGCAAGCACGGCCTCTTACGTCCCTGTACACCTCCCAGTGGCCTCCTTAATGAGACATAGTATTCCGTCTTCTCTATTGTAGGCAGTGGGCAACTAAAGTGCAAGCAATCACAAAAACCCCCAAAAAGGTATTAAGAAAATATATAATTTAACGGTGAGGCCACTTGCAGTGGCTGTGATGCTGATGAGCTGCAAACAACCACAACATAATGCAGACAATGCAAATTGCTAATTTTTTTGTTCTGGGCAAAACAAAAGGAACACCAATAAAAGACGCACACTGAAAAAAATTACTGTACTTTACTGTGCTTGTACCACAACTTCACATTGATGCCTTATCCTCCACCTACAAAGTATAATCTTGCTGGTCATAGATTTTAGATGCTTTTGATGGCTTTCAAAAGATGAAAATTGATTTTTCTGTCTGACTGTTTTTCATGAGATAAGAGGAATCAACATTGCCTGGCAGCCATTCATCTCCCATTGGAGATCAGAATTTTTTTGAGACGAATGTTTATGTTAATGAGAAAAGTGGACATCTTAATAGTAAGCAGTCATGGCCAGCATAACAAGCTGTGGCAAGCAATCTGGTAAAGAAATATTGTGTAAAAGGTAACAAGGGAGTTAATGAGACAAGCGGAGGGTATGTATCTTACAAATTCCTTTTGTCATCCCCTGTGTACCACTAAAGCGTTCTCCTTTGTACACTTCCTTCCATTCTGCACTGTAATGGTTCCTTTATTATTGCTCTTGGTGTAAGCCCATCTGTTCTCGGATTCTGGCCTTGATGGTGCCTCCCCCAGAGTGCAATGGGATTGCCGGCATCCTCTGTGCAAGCCTGCGGGATCTGCTCTAACCAACCAGGCCTCTCTTGGCTTTCAGAAAGAAAGCAGCCTGTGACCTACTTCTGGATTACAGTGTAGCTGAAATCCAGCATGACAGGATCTTTCTCTGGAATCAGCTCCATTAGTGTGTATATGGAAAATGGCAATATGTGCGCAGCAAACACGGCGCACAGAAGAGCAATATATTAACATCCTAGCTTCAGTCAATATATACAGTGGTAAAACAACTGTAACATGGACACAAATAGGACATCAATGCAAACAATAAAAAGCTGTTCTACATATACACATATAGTAAATGAGAATTTACCACGACAGGCTGGGTTATTTCATATGTTCTACCTAAAATGCAAGCACTTCTTTTTGACACTGGATTCACAACAAAATCCAAGATACCATTTTTTGCAGGTTCATGAAAAAGGAGTCGATTTTGTGATCAGCTATTCCGGATATTCAATATCAAAAGAGCTCTGCTATGCTTCTCCTGTTTCTAGGCACAAATGTGTACCCCTTATTTGTAGGGGTTTGTCATGGTATAGAAGTGTGGCTCTAAAGACTGAAAGGTGGAGTCTGGAAAAGTCATTTTAGGTTATGGCCCCACATTGCTTAAACGCAGCATTCTTTGTTACAGATTTTGCTGCATTTTTTGAGCCAAAGCCAAGAGTGCATTTAATAGAAAGGAAACGTCTAAGTGTTTCCTTTACATTTTCCATTCCTTTTCAAGCCACTCCTTACTTTGGATCAAAAAAACGCACAAAAAAAGCTGCGTCTCTGCAACATTTTTCCTGCTGTGGAAACGCAGCTGAATAAAACTCTGCATTTTACAATACCAGCAAAGTGAATGAGACAAATTACAGGAAAAAAAAAAAAAAAACGTTGCTGAAAAGCTGCGTTTTGAAAAACGCAAGATGTCACTTTTACCTGCGGAAATGCTTGCATTTTTCCTATAGATTTAATAAGTGAAGAAAAACTGCAGAGAAAAATGCAGCAAAAACGCAATGAAAAATGCTGCAAAAAAAATGCGATGTGTTTCCCAGCATATCAACCCAGCCTATAGATTAGGGTCACCTGATTCAAACAGTGTTTTTACCCTTGTGAACTGGTATCTCCATTACTGAGATGTCAATGGCACTGCTGGTGCTCTGAAGAGTTAAGCTGCAACACTCAGATTGCTCCAAAGAGCTCATTTGCTACTTACATTTGCAAAGACATTGTAGAAAGACTTTTGAAATATCAGCACTTGTGCTAAATCCACATCCGTCTGTGACATTCACTAGGACATAGGCACTACATATATTTTGTTACAAATTGTGTTGCATTTGCAAACCTATCAGGATAATTCCATTTTATAAACATGCTGCTATGTCCAGATAAATATGCGGTAATACCAAATTGTTAATAAATGGTTTTGTAGTGCGAACTGTGCGATGGTTAACAAGCAAAATTACCATAAAATCCATAGACATTTCCTTTATCCTTCTACTTATTTTAAGGTCTGAAAATCAATTTCCGCACGTGAATGACTTCATTATACCCACAAATGGTTTGTACAAATGCTTCTTTATGCGTATAGATTAATGTGTGATGGCAGGTGCTGACATAACGGACAGAATGGGAACTTTCTACATCCTAAAGCTCCATGCACTCAAACGTGTGTGTTGTCAGTGTGCTAACTGTGTTTTTCATGGTTAGCACACTGACTCATTATATTGTAATGGCCCCATACACACGACCGTGTATTATCATGGGCTCATGTATGGGGTGTGTGCCAGGGCAAAACTCAGGACAGGTCCTATACATATCCGTTTTGTAGCATGGGCTTACTAAAGAATATTTATGGGAACGTGGAGGCAGGGGTGGCACATGGACTTTATGGTAGCCTAAAGGACACAGAAAATGAAAATAGTGACTTGACTTGCTGCAAGTAACCTGGAAATAACATTGACATCATTTTTGGTTGTGGAATAAAATTAAAAAAAATCTAATTTTGTATATTCTAAAGCTGGTCATAAAGTTAAGGCTTTGCCGTAAGTGATATTTGCAGAATTATAACACATACGGCATGACTTCATTGCAGCGAACATGTAAGAATCAGGAAAAAGTCCAATATGGCCAAATTTATTTTTGACAATTTATGTAGTCATGTAGTTTTTTTGCACATGTACACATTGTTGGGGCATGGATTATGGACAATGTTGTGACACTGTGGAGCCTAACTTTTAGAGATAAAAGACGTCTTATTTTTAAACGTATTAGTAATATAATTTCACACCGTTCTGCAGAAACATGTTAGGCTATGTTTACACTGACATCATTGCAGTAGTGTTGCTAGCATACTAGCTTGCTAGGCATGTGTCCCAGGATCTTGTATTTGCTTCCTCCCACTCCTCCACTGCTCTGTGGTGTTCCAGACATCTTCATGGTCTACCAACACCCTTGCATCATGCCAGATATGACATATCCTCATGGATCCTTATGAATTGTAATAAATGTATTGGAAACGGCACAATTAAAAAAATGTGCATTGAAACTCTAAGATATATTTAAAATGCTGTGAAATATGCTGGCGCTTTATAAGTAAGAGAAATAAATATATAATACATATAACAACAATATGACCAATACATTAATTCGGTGCCTGTAATTTATATTGAGCTGGCACAATCTGCTGTACAGATGATTTATTCCTTCAGTCACTTGGCCATCATTTCTTACAATATAAAATCTCTATACCAAGAAGTACACATAGTAAGGCCAATATTCACAGAAGACTAGTTCTTTTAGCAATATCTTCAGTATGCTAGAGGAAACCTATCCAAACATGGGAAGAACATACAAACCTTATCATAGTTCATTTTCTGCCTGGGTTTGAAGACTTCACCAATACCATCTTTTGATGTGTGACTGTGACATGTGAGCTCTTCTTTGAAGGGGTTGTCTCATCACAGACAATGCTTTTCAGATTGGACCTACCACAGAAATCATATGATTTTTCTTGCCAAAGCCAAGGTAAGCCAGACATTCATCTTGAGGCTCTTATACAATGACTTTCCATTTTGGGGGTTCCTAAGTAGAGGGCCTCACTCTTTAATATCCATAAGCCCTAAAAATGGCACTTGTCTTTAAGAGACAACCCCTTTCAATGGTTTTCATCTAAGTTGATATACTGATCACCTTTACATAGTTCTTGACCAGTTATTCCAGAATTAATACAGTGCTGGCCAAAAGTATTGGCACCCCTGCAATTCTGTCAGATAATACTCAATTTCTTCCAGAAAATGATTGCAATCACAAATGCTTTGGTAATAATATCTTCATTTATTTTGCTTGCAATGAAAAAACACAAAAGAGAATGAAAAAAAAGTCAAATCATTGATCATTTTACACAAAACTCCAAAAATGGGCCAGACAAAAGTATTGGCACCCTCAGCCTAATACTTGGTAGCACAACCTTTAGACAAAATAACTGCGAACAACCGCTTCCGGTAACCATCAATGAGTTTCTTACAATGCTCTGCTGGAATTTTAGACCATTCTTCTTTGGCAAATTTCTCCAGGTCCCTGAGATTTGAAGGGTGCCTTCTCCAAACTGCCATTTTGAGACCTCTCCACAGGTGTTCTATGGGATTCAGGTCTGGACTCATTGCTGGCCACTTTAGAAGTCTCCAGTGCTTTCTCTCAAACCATTTTCTAGTGCTTTTTGAAGTGTGTTTTGGGTCAGTGTCCTGCTGGAAGACCCATGACCTCTGAGGGAGACCCCGCTTTCTCACACTGGGCCCTAAATTATGCTGCAAAATTTGTTGGTAGTCTTCAGACTTCATAATGCCTTGCACACGATCAAGCAGTCCAGTGCCAGAGGCAGCAAAGCAACCCCAAAACATCAGGGAACCTCCGCCATGTTTGACTGTAGGGACCGTGTTCTTTTCTTTCAAGGCCTCTTTTTTTTTCCTGTAAACTCTATGTTGATGCCTTTTCCCAAAAAGCTCTACTTTTGTCTCATCTGACCAGAGAACATTCTTCCAAAAAGTTTTTGGCTTTCTCAGGTAAGTTTTGGCAAACTCCAGCCTGGCTTTTTTATGTCTCTGGGTCAGAAGTGGGGTCTTCCTGTTTATCCTACCATAGAGTCCCTTTTCATTCAGACGCCGACGGATAGTACGGGTTGACACTGTTGTACCCTCGGACTGCAGGGCAGCTAGAACTTGTTTGGATGTTAGTCGAGGTTCTTTAGCCACCATCCGCACAATCTTTCGTTGAAATCTCTCGTCAATTTTTCTTTTCCGTCCACATCTAGGGAGGTTAGCCACAGTGCTATGGGCTTTAAACTTCTTGAAGACACTGCGCACGGTAGACACAGGAACATTCAGGTCTTTGGAGATGGACTTGTAGCCTTGAGATTGTTCATGCTTCCTCACAATTTTGCTTCTCAAGTCCTCAGACAGTTCTTTGGTCTTCTTTCTTTTCTCCATGCTCAATGTGGTACACACAAGGACACAGGACAGAGGTTGAGTCAACTTTAATCCATTTCAACTGGCTGCAAGTGTGATTTAGTTATTGCCACCACCTGTTATGTGCCATAGGTAAGTAACAGGTGCTGTTAATTACACAAATTAGAGAAGCATCACATGATTTTTCAAAGGGTGCCAATACTTTTGTCCACCCCCTTTTTTATGTTTGGTGTGGAATTATATCCAATTTGGCTTTTTGACAATTCTTTTTGTGGTTTTCCATTGACGACAAATTAAATGAAGATATTATTACCAAAGCATTTGTTATTGCAATCATTTTCTGGAAGAAATTGAGTATTATCTGACAGAATTGCAGGGGTGCCAATACTTTTGGCCAGCACTGTATGTGAATAATGTGTTCATATTCAATGTATTTTAACAATCTGTATTTGCTTTATTACTATAATTTCATCTGATTTACTTGCTAGGAGAAGATCAGTCTCATGCTGAAGTGCTTCCCACGCCTGCTGTGCTGTTCCCTTGGGTGATATTAGGAAGGTAAGGTCTTGCTTTACTCCATTTTGTTAAAGGAACTTACTTTAGACCATCTGCTACAATGGGAGAGAGCATCAATAGTCATGAAATTACATCATGTAATCCTAGATCTCCTCTGCAGCAGAAGTTTATGTTAGGACTGTTTCACCAGGCTGTACTTGGGCCAGCAAAAAGAGCTTCGCTGAATTGAAATGCTGAGTTCAGTTCATCCAAATCGAATGCAGGCCAATACATCTGGCTGGTACACAGACTGTTTTTGCCAGTCCAAACATAGCCATATGCAACCAGCCTTAGATGTTTTTAGAGAAGGGGTTGATCTCATGAGATAACCCCTGATTGTCTCACGACACTTGACTGCTGCAGAGTTTTTCAGTTTTTTCCTTCCTTTTGGCACCCATCTGTCTAGTGCAGGTTTATTACAAACAGTCAAATTTTGGTTTTGATACATATTTAGCATTCTATATTTACTGATGATGAAAAAACATGATATTACATATTGATCAGCTATTCCTTTCCATGATTGTTGGGAACTCTTGTGATATATGCAAATGTCTGGCATCTCACATAGGTTTTGCAAGGCAGTTGTCCACTTTATTAGCAACACACCTAGTATCATGTTGGACCTCCTTTGGCCATCAAAATTGTAGCATTTAGTTATGGCATAGATTCCACTAGGTGTTGCAATTGTTGTGCAGGAATCTTGGCTATGCAGACAGGATTGTCTCACAGTTGCAGCAAATTAGATGGCAGTACTGACTTGCTCTGAACAGCCTGTTCTACCTTGTCCAGAGATGCTCTATAGGATTTAAGTCTGAGGACTGTAAAAGGCCAGGGAGGCAAAGACAACTTGCTGTTATGTTCCTGGAACTAATCCATGCCTATATAACCATTGTGGCATGGTGTATGGCATGCTGAATGTGTCCTTCTGCCATAAAAGAGTTACCATGAAGGAATGAACTTGGACAATGCTGTCCAAAATTCCATTTACAAGTATGAGAGGACCCAGTGTGTGCCAAGAGAACATTCTCCACTCTATTACTTCACCTCCATCTTCATCTCAATGAACCCTGAAAGGAAGGGTTCATTGATTCACGCCGTTTGCAGAAAAATCTGATCCTTCCATCAACATGGTATAATAGAAAAATTGATTAATCTGACTTGGCAATGTTTTTTCACTCTTCTGTTATCCAATTTTTGTGTTTTTTTTGGCCAGGGGTGTCTTGCCTTTCTGTTATGACATGTTAGAGCACCAGCATTGTATTCAGCTGCAGCTTGCAAGACTATGCACCACCTGTTTGTCAGAATGACTCTTGACAAGATCACTCCATTCTCTGAATACTCCCAAAATTGTTTCAGGAGAAAACCCCACAAAGTTGTAAATTTTTGAAACCCTGTCCCAGCTAGTCTAGCACCAATGACCATGCCTTATTGTGGGGTCACACTGAAACTGATCAATGGAAAACTTGGTCACTTCCTTTGATGCTGCACTCTGGAGTCATGTGTCTAATATTCTTACCGGGAGCTTCAATGGTAAAAGGGCAGGGTCTCTAATAAAGTGACCATTTAGTGAGTGTATTAGGCCAGGGCCCCATGTTGCGAAAACGTAGCATTTTGGCCACAGGCTGAGTTTTACATTACTTGCAAAGTGGATGAGATTCTGGCTAATCCCATCCACACATTGCAGAAAAAATCTGCAGTGGAAATGCTGCGATTTCAAAAACTTGAGTGTTTTTGCAAATTGCAGCATGTCAATTATACCTACTGAAACGCTGGTGTTTTCCATATAGGCACAATAGAAGCAGTCTTCCTCTGTGGACACACTGTGAAAAAATCGTGATGCATTTCTGCCGTGGTCTTTTCCACAGCCTTTTTTGGCAGTGAGGGGCCTCAGTAAAATACATTTTTATAATTTTTTTTTTTTTTTTATAAGAGAAAAAAACAACACATACATGCCTCTTTATTATATATAGATCTGTCCTATATAATTCATGTTTGTACCTACTTCTGCTTTCAGACTCCTAGTATATCCAGGTTGGATTATTCCAAACTCTTATATACTTATGACATCCAGCTGGAACATGAAGGCTGGGAAAATAGGCCAAGCTATAAATATATTGATTAAAATGCCAGGTTATTTGTGCTCCATTTAAAGGCAGGAGATGAAACGAAAAGAAATGCAGGCTTTAGGAGAAAAACCCTTGTAAGGTGAGCGATTAGATAGGGATTGTGCATGTACCTCCCCCAGCTGATCTGGTACAAGCTTTACAGAGAGCATCCCTGTGCTAATGTGCCATGTGTCATGTGCTGAGGAGGAACACACAAAGGCCTGATTTGTGAAAGTCTTTTATCGGGATATAATGTAAGTATAAGAAGACAAAGCAATGCAACAAATGAACAGAATTACTTTGGTTCTAATCCAGGTCAAGTACAGAACTACAGTTTCAGCACCTTGGACAAATCCATGGAGGCAACAAGAGAATGAGCTAATTTATTACATTATTTATTAAATTATTTATTTATTTATTAAAGGGGTTGTGCCTTGTTCGCAACGTATCCCCTATTCACAGGTTGCTCCATTCAACTCTATAGGACTGCTGGAGACAGTCAAGCACTGTCAACTTCACCACAACAGTCCGTTCCATAGAGATAAATGGAATGGCAGTGTGCCTGTGTGATTGCTGCTCCATTCATGCAGGGGTACAATGAATTCTGGTTCTTCCCATTGGTGGGGGTCTCAGCATTCAGGCGCCCATTGTTTTACAAGCTGTGGATAATCTATTCCTTTAAAACCTATCTACATGTTTATCATTTTCTGACAAGTGGTGAGGAACTTGATACTACTAACCAGGGCTGTGGAGTCAGTAGGCCAAACTGTTCTTTCCTATTCCACTATTTTTTGACATCCTGACTCAGACCCCTACTTTGACTCTGACTGCTTCATAAATGGCTGACAGCCATGGTCAGTCAGAAGTAGTAAATTCATTAAAAAGCTAGTGATTTAATTCCCATGAAAGTAAATATGCAACAAACTATGTATCTAATTATACAATATTAATAATAGTATGATATAATTAAAAATAATTATTTTATTTTGAAGTTGGAGATGGTAACATATTTCTAACACCCACAATTGGTCCTGACTTTGACTCTGACTCCACAGATCTGTTCCTAACATATACTCAGAATGAATAGGCCAATAAATGGCTGGACTCCTTCCAAATTAGACCACTTTAGCTTTGTCCTATCACTTTAGTAATTTATGGCCCAATCCCTGGTCGCAGTGGAGACCACTGAGGTCATGGCTGCAACCAGTCATTCACTGCAGTGGTCACATGTCTATGTCAAAATGGCATCACTGGAGACCAGGAGCGGCAAAACCATTGGTAAGTTTAGTAGTACTCAGTTTTGTAATTTTACACCATTGCAAATTTTGGTAAAACATTTCACAGGGCTAGAAAACCCATTTAAGTAATGAAAGCAGTTGGTTGTTATCCACATACAGTATATAGGAGTTGCCATAATTATAGGGGATTTTTCCAGCTAGTTCGTGTATCCAAAGATCATTTCTTTTCTGTTGAATCTTAACAGCCTAGAACAATATGTGGAAGTGTCTCCATGGACCAGTTAGCAGCATTCCAGTCATACGAGCCTAAGAAGAGGCGTAGGTGCTGTCTGTGTTACAGTCTCCATGCTCAGTAGAATAATTTAGATATCTAGGACCTCATATATCAATTCTGTCTAAGAGAAAAAGGTGTCTAATTTCCCATAGCAACCTATCTGAAACACTATAATTTTACAAACCATTTCACTGTATAAAGTACACTTTGCTCTTTGAACATTGTGTACAAAGATAATAAAAAAGTAGTAATTTGGGTAAATACATTCTGTCTTACCTCTCTGGTTTCACACTGTCACTAAAAAAAAAAAAAAAGTATTATGTGTATTAAAGGGGTTGTCTGAGTCTTTTTTAAGGGAGTTCTATGTGAAGCAAATGGGGGGCAATAAAAGAAAAAAATGTACTAACATCCCCCAGGTTGCCAGTTTCCGATGGCGACTTCTGTTTGTGCGTTACAGCTGACATCTGCAGATCATGTTCCTTTTGTGTCTAGTGACTGCTGCAACCAATCACAGGGCTCATTGTTGACCTCTTCACAAACGCCATGTCACTGCTGAGGCCAGTCAGCCATGTTCCATTTGTGAGGTTAATATATTAATATTAGGTTTACTACTTTTACCTTTCACACCACATCTTTATATTTGTTACAAAATGAATAACTAATTTTATGTCACAAGCATTGATATTCTTGTTGGTACCATTAAAAGCCATGGGCTAAAAAGGGTTAACCCAGATGTGGATTAAGTGTCTTCATCTGCTCCTAAGATAAAGAAAGGCTCTTAGTGTGAGATGAGCTATCTTATCTAATATCATCCCACATCTTTGAATCCACTTTCAGACCTCTACATGGGACTTACATTAAATTTTAGTATTGATGGTACATAATAAAGGACAGCTCTCTGCAAGACTAGGTGTAACCCTATAAATGCTGAGTAACCAGGATCTGAATATTTTCAGGACACCACATAGTAAAATACTGTAGTACATTGTATTATGTACAGTGGATAGGGGGTCTTAAGCATCAGGATAAAAGGTGCTGACATTGTGGTTGGAGGTATACATTATATACATTATAAGTGAACAACAAATAAAGGTCCTTTCAAGCCACATCCACAAGCGGTGGCCACTGGCATAGCATCAGTTTTACCTCCAAAATTGTGTGACAGGCTATCCCATGTGGCATGGGTTTGGTAGTGTGTGACTGCTGCAGTGTGTAAACCCAGTCTTACCTGGGCAGATAAATGGAGTGTAATGAATACCAACTGAGGATACAGTACAGAAAATCAATTGGTGCTTGTTTACTTTCATAAACTATACTATATATTACAGCTATTGTCATATGAGGGAATTATTTTATTCTTAGATGGGTGATAATGTGACGCATCCACCGTACAGCACCTTGCTAGCCACTTTTTGCATAAGTAGCCGGGGAGGAGTGGAGAGTCGAGCATCTGGGCCTAACATATTTCTTATTATCATGCCAGAAAACAGGTGTGCGTTATACAAGAAATCTACACCAGTTTCTAACTAGCATAGATTTCCATTCTGGTGCATGGGCATGCATCTGATTTATTAAGAGGCCAGAGCTTTTAATAATGTAGGGCCAGATAGTGTTAAACAGGTAGGGCCACATCTGCCATGAGGCGAGATGAGGATCTCATCTCAGGCGGCAGATTGCCGAGTCCCTGAGGAGGCGGGACTTGGGCAAACTCACCCAGAAGTTTCGTTCGGATCGCACATATCTGAAACAAAATTGATATTATTATAACCCCAGAGTATAATAATAAGAAGCCCGGGGAGGTGATCAAACACAACAAGCAATGTTACTCATTTCCATGGATTCTGGCGCGGTTCCCTGTTCTCTCCGGTGCTTCTGCCTGATGTCAGAGACCACTGATAGGGCCTCAGTTGTCACATGGGTTATGTTGGTGTCATGCTGCCGACATGACTTCTGAGGCCCACGCAGCGCCGAAGAGAGAAGGGAGTTCTGTAGGAGTCCAGGGAAGGTGAGTAACATTGTTTGTTGCTTTTGATCACCTCCCCAGGCCTCTGCTTATTATACTCTGGGGTCTGTAGAGAGGCCACTATAGTGGAGGAGTAAATATGGGACATTATACTGTATGGAGTCTACTATAGGACATAATACCATGTGGAGGGGTCACTATGGGGCATTATACTATGTTAATGGGCCACCGTGGATCATTATACTGTGCGGAGGGGCCACTGTGGGACATTATACTGTATTAAGGGGCCACTATGGAACATTATACTGAATGGAGGCTACTATAGGACATTATATTGTGTGCCCTATGGGACATTATTTTTAAAGGGGTTTTCCAGGAATTGGGTGAACATACTGTAAACAAAAAACATAACATGCTCACCTGTCACTGGAACCATGATGTCTGCCACTACAGCCCATTCGGTCGTGCACCTAGCCTCATTCCACAGAAGCCTTGTACCTCACTTGACTGCTGGGGCCAATGAGTGGTCTCAGTGATTGCTGGAGACAGACCGGTAATGTCACTCACAAGTGTCACTGGTCCCTCTTCAGTGATCGCTGAGGCCACTGATTGGTCACATGGGTGGTCAAATGGGTCGCAGCGCTTCCGTGGACTGAGGCATGGTGCGCAACTGAATGGTTTTAGTGGCAGACACTGGAGTGCTAGGAACAGATGAGTATGTTTTTTTTTATGTTAAACCTGACCAGGCCCCCCCTTCCCCCAAAGTTTCTAATTTTTTTTTTTTAGGGGGGGGGGGTGCACCACTTCAATTTCCTCCTCAGTCAGCACAAAAGCCAGAATCAGTCCTACAGAAAGGGCCTTTATTAAGACTGGTGTACGACATACCAGTCTTAATAAATTACCCCTAATCTTTTAAAAAAGTCCTTGTTTTGGAACACTAGCCTCCAGCCGTGCCTGGACGGTCAAGGTCGAATGGGACCTGAGTAGTAGCACGAAGGACTTAGTAGAATCCGCGCGAAGAAGTGCGTGCAGTGATTTGGGAGTGTTTTGGTAAGGGGACACAGGCAGAAAGTTGAGCCTGTGGAAGCCATTAGGCATTGCCCTGAGCACTACTCCTGAACTTGCACAAGTAGTTCATAGAAGACAGAAGAGTCTGTCTGGGAGTTCTCACTAAGTAGTCATAAGTGACCCTCTATTGTCTCAAAGGTTGCCCTAGAGGAGTGAGAGACTCATCGGCTGATTAGCTACCAGCCAAGATGGGGAAGGGACCATCTAAGATATGATACACCCCATGTGAACTAATAGAAATAGGGGAAGGGAAAGAAGTAGCCGCACAGGTAAAGAAAATTCTGAAAAAGAGCAGGAATACACAAAACTGGGTTAGTAGACAGTAAGTTTTGGGATCAGTGGAGATTAGATCATGCGGGATTGATTCAGGACAAAAAGTTGCAAAGAGGCATTTATGCCCTAATAGAAGGAAGCAATAGAATAGAAAAAGGCAGTGCAGAGCTCCAAGAAGGAAGGTCAAAGGGGTGATAGTTCAGGAAATAATTAATCACCCCCACCTCACTCCGAGAATCAGGCTTGAAGGGAGACATCACCCTTCTCAGTATTATTGTTTAATATAACCCATCTTATCTCCCAGTTCTGTATGAAATATTACTTACTTTAACAAAATACTCAGAGAATCTGATATAGTGCAAAGAGAAAAACTGTACACCATCGGTATGATGTTTATTGGATTATGTATTTTTTATATATATATATATATATATATATATGTATATATATATATATATATGTCAACCTGTATTTGTAATATTCATTCTGTTTATATCAATGCCAGGATTCAACTTTTATGCTTTTTGTAAAATTAAATCCGCTTTCAGGAAATGTCCCCTAAAAAGAAGAAACTAGGATAGTGTGATGTTCCACAGGGGTTCAACTTTTGGTTGGAATCCAGTGAAGAAAAATTTAAAGTTTGGCAATTTTCCCTTATGGTAACCTGAAGTACAATTCAGGGGTTTTGAACACCTGTGGTAATGACAAAAGGTGGGGTTTGGGAAATATTTGAAAATTGTACAAAAATAGTAATATGTAAGTTTGGTGTCAGTATTAACTGCTATCTGCTTGAATTGTATTCCTGTATTTTGTTGTAGCGCTCTGCAGATGTTCTGCAGGGAATAACCAAAACATTAATTGACTGCCAAGTAGCTCCAAGGACGTTGTATCTGATGTGATGCGCACGCAGAAAATCACAAGCTGAACATGATGCTGTTACCCAGTAATGTTACATGTCAATTATTACAAAGTGAAACTTGGCTTTGGGCCTCTGGGATCCGCAGCCTGTGTATGATGACTATTTATACCCAAAGGGAAAATATTTTGATAAAAGTGTTAGCCTAAGGTTAAATGGAAAAGTAAGGTACAATGACAATATATACATAATATTATGTAATATATATGTGTAAAATATTCAAGAATAGAGAAGTTCCAGTTACAGAGATTGGTTTAAAGTAAAAGAAGAAAGTGAGATAAGATAGTGAGACAACATAGAGGTTAAGAGACCACGGGTTAATAGATGGAGAATGCATGTGGCAGAAGGTGTCAGAGGAAGTGCAGGAAGGAGGGTGTAGAGAGACAGAAGGAGGTAATAAGTACTATTATCAGTGCTTTGATAGTGAGAATAATAGGGAAAAAGAGGAAAGTGATTCTAAGGAGAAGGAGTTGAAGAAAGTGATTCAGAAAAAGTGATTCAGAAAGAGCAACGAAAAGTAGTAAAATCTCCTAAGTACCCAGAGAAAACACCAGCAAACAGCAGTCTAGAAGGACCTGCAGAGATTGCGGTCAACAAAACCCTGATTGGAGAAAATTCTGTGCAGCTTGTGGAGTTCCCCAACCACACCCGCATCCTCCAAGAGCTGGTCTTTATCCTGTGGTAACATGGATGACCCGTCCGTGGTCTCTCAAGTGGACAAGGGTTGATTTAAGTCAATTGAGAACACATAAAATGTTTGTTTTGTATGCAGGAAGAAGCGCTTCAGCAACATCTTTGGTTTAAATAGACGGTTAACCAGCCGGCTGTTATCAGCTGTCCCTACTGGAACCACTTATTACAGCGCTATAGATCTTTGCTTTGTTTTTTTTTTTTTTTTTTTTCCTGTACCTTTGCACCCCGTTTGCCAGTATTTGTTTGCATTCACATTTAGGGGAAAACAGTACACCTGGACAGTACTACCACAAGGGGCGCAAAACAGTCCTAACCAATTCACAAGGTGTCTCACACTTATCATGAGTACTTGGTATTTTCCACATGATGATGTCATTTTGTTACAATATGTTGACGATCTTCTTCTTTATGCTCCAGACAAACCAACCTGTGAAGCAGCGACCATCAGCCTGTTGTGTTTCCTCTACCAGAACGGCTGCAAGGCCAGCAAGGATAAGTTGCAATTTTGCAAACAAAAAGTGGTATTTCTGGGACACTGTCTCGGCCAAGGTACCAAGCACCTGTCAGATGAGAGGACCAAGGTGGTGAGAGACATGCAGGTGCCGACCTCTCATGCTCAGCTACGTACCTTCTTGGGATTGGTATCCTACTGTAGGCCATGGATCAGATCTGCATCTCTGACCATGCAACCTCTGTATGACTGCCTTTCCTCAAAACCATTCAGCCTCACATCTGAGGCCTTGAATGCGTTTTACCAGCTGAAGTTGCAGATAGTCAGTGCTCCGGCCTTAGGCCTACCTGATTATCAGAAACCTTTTCAGCTCTACGTGACTGAGATGATGGGGCACGCAACTGCAGTTCTCACACAACAACACATTACAGCTCAAGGTTAGATGCTGTAGCCAGGGGGACCCCCTCCTGTGTGCGTGTTGTCCTCTCGGTACAAGCGTTGCTTGAGAAAAGCTCAGACATTGTCCTAGATCATTTATTGGTTGAGTATACAGTACACCATGACACACGCATGACATCCATGCTATACTCACACAGGTAGACAGACGTCACCTTTCTTTGGCACGGCAGAGCAAAATGGAATTTGCCCTGCAGTCCTCCTCAAATATCTCTTTTCAACGCTGTTTAACTTTGAATCCTGCAACTCTTCTTCCTGTAGGAGTTCATGATTCAAAAGGGGGAGTGGAAGATGAGTTATTTTTAAATTCCCTCTCTGAAGAAGAACTGTTTGACAGCCAGCATGAACATGATTGCGTGGCTCTTATGTCACAGGAAACAGTGGGATTTGACCATGTCACGGATGTGCCATTACAAAATCCTGATTATGAGATGTTTGTGGATGGCTCAAGGTATCTGACAGATGAAGGCAAATTTGTTACAGGGTATGCTGTAGTCACTGAACATGACATCATAGTCCAAGAGGCTCTTCCACCACACATGTCAGCCCAAGAAGCTGAGCTTAAAGCCCTTATGGAGGCTTGTAAGATAGCCAAAGGTAGAACAGCTAACATATACACTGACTCCAGGTATGCTTTTGGCATTGCGCATGATTATGGTCCGATATGGAGGTCAAGGAACTTCCTAACGGCCCAGGGCAAGCCAATTAAGAATGGAGATGTGGTAAGTCGACTGATGGAGGCCATACTGCTCCCAAAGCAGCTGGCAATTGTGAAAGTCAGAGCTCACGCAAAAGGAAGGGACCCTGAAAGCTGTGGAAATGAGAGAGCTGACATAGCAGCCAAGGCTGCAGCACTATTGGTAAGAAAGGGTCCCACCCAGGTGAGCATAATGGACCTAGCAGACCCAAAAGGGCTGTACTTAAAGGTTACCAGAGTGGAAACTGAAAGATGGAAGAAAGCAGGTGCTACAGAAGGTGATGGTAGGCGGAGATGCCGGGGATCGATTATGCCTGCCCGCAGCAGTCTACCCCCAGATGGCTGGCTTGGCCCACGGTAAGGTGCATGCCTCTCGAAATGCCATGGAGTCATTAGTGGGTAAATTATGGTTTGCCCCAGGTTTTGGAAGAGTTGCTAGTAACCACGTAAAAGCATGTCACATATGTGCTCTACACAACCCAGGACAGGTAGTTAAAACACTCACCAAGTGTACACCAAAATCCCTGTACCCATTTCAGAGGATACAGATAGATTACATACAGTTGCCTAAGTCTGGAATATACGAGTATGTATTGGTCTGTGTGGATCTGTTTTCAGGATGGCCTGAGGCCTACCCTGTGAGCAAAGCAACCGCACAAACAACTGCCAAGAAACTGATGTCCGAACTTGTGTGTAGGTTTGGAGTGCCCGAGGTGATTGAGTCTGACAGAGGTACACATTTCACAGGTGAGATAATGAAAGAAATAATGTCTGCACTAGGGATTGAGCAAGCTTTCCACACACCCTACCATCCTCAGAGTTCAGGCAAGGTGGAGAGGCTGAATGGTACACTTAAGTTGAAGATTCAGAAAGCCATGGCAGAGACAGGAAAGCCTTGGCCTGAATGCCTATCTCTAGCCTTATATTCAGTAAGAACTACTCCTAACAGGAGGACAGGGTTGTCACCATTTGAAATATTGTTTGGAAGTGCACCCAAAACAGGATTGTACTTCCCTCAGACATTACAACTTAACTATGACAGTATTTCTAGCTATGTGCAGAGTTTGTGTCAGAGATTGAGAGAAACACATAAACAAGTGTTCTCTTCTATTCCAGACCCTTCTGATTTTTCAGGAACACATAGCTTGCAGCCTGGTGATTGGGTGGTCGTGAAAAGACACACTAGGAAGTCTCTTGAACCCAGGTATGACGGTCCCTTCCAAGTACTGCTGACAACTGCCACTTCAGTAAAATTGGAGGGAAAACCCACCTGGATACACGCTTCACATTGCAAGAAAGTTGAAGCACCATCAAAATGAAAACACGACACTTGCTGATGTTTGCTGGATGCCTTTTAATAATATGGACTTGGTTTGAACTTTACAGGAGAAAAGACAGCCCAAATCGGGGAGTAAGGGAGCTGGAGGAACACATATGGAGAACAAAAGAGAATATGTGGTTATATTTGGCCCGAGTATTAAACATGACAGAATTTTGTTTGAGAAATGCATATTCCAGTAATGTGTTAGAAACTTGTTTGATTGCAGTGCCGACTTCTGTTGCAGTATGGAAGCTGATCTCCATGTGCATGCAGACTGGATAAGTCCTTATTATGTTGTATTAGATTTGCAATCACATAAAAAAGCAATATTGCAGAATAGAGCGGCTATAGATAATTTACTGCTTAAACATGGTTATGGGTGCAACACTTTTGCGGGAATGTGCTGTTTTAATTTGTCTGACCATTCAGAAGATGTGCATGATAAGTTGAAACAGTTGCAGGAAATGGTAACACATATTAAACAAGATGTCAACCAAGGATGGTGGGACTGGCTGTTAGCTTTCCTACCTGACTTGGGATACCTTCGACAAATCGTAGGTATAATCCTTTTTATGATATTAGGATGTTGTTGTATCCAATGTATTCCTTCGCTATGCAATCTCATGAGGGACAATACTCAGTATGTAAGGTAGGATCATTATTTTTAACATTTTCAATGGAGAATCCATCACAGATGGCACACAGATAGTGTGAATGTATTCACTGAATATTGATTAAAAATAAAGTCCTAAAATGAGGGAATTGTAAGGGCTAAAACATAACTTGCACTATATTCTATGTCACAGTATACAGAAAGCACAAGAGGGTGGAATGTTCTGCAAACAAGACTGCATAGTTGATAAGGACAGACTTGGAGTCTGGGGGAGATATCAACAGTTCTGCTGATCTCAGCAGAACTGGTATTCTCGGGAAGATAAGGAGGACATTAAGATAAGGTGAAAAGGAAAACATCTGGGGTGATGGGTAACTGAACAAATTTGTCTGGTAACGGAACTGGAAAGACCATATATGTATATTGATCACATGAATGTTATGTAACTGAGCTTGCTTTTAAAACTGTATTGAACTACGCAATAAAGTAGAAACTGTTCATACACGATACCTGTGTACGTCTTGTTTCCTGAGCGCTCGAAACTGGTTATCTATTTAATTAGGCTTACGGTGACATCCATCCCGGGGGAGATTAACCCCCGACACCCCCCCATACAGTTTCCATTATTGTTAGGAACACATAGGACATTTACAACATACATGAGCAAGTCTATCTGCCAGTGTACTTAACCTATAAACCAACAAACAGATTTCATTTAAAGAGAACCTTTTATCACCTTCAACAAGTCCAGCTCTTTATAGCAATTAGTAGGTGCTGCTCAAGTGATTCCGGGACAGTTGGAATTTTTTTTTCTGGTCCCCACAAAACCTGAGCAATCGATGCTATTAGTTTTAGTACATCATATACTATTTAAGTGCTGTACTGTCAGGAGGGCAGTGTCAGGCAGGAACAGACAAGGGGTGTGATTCTGAGCTCTGACACTGGCTGCCTCTGATTAAAGCTCTGAATCACACCCCCTGCCTGACACCGCCCACCTGACATTACAGAGCTGAAATAGCACATCAGGCACCAAAACTAACCATGTCTGTTGCTGGAGAATGTTGGGAGCTAGAGAGAAAAATCCAACTGTGCTGGAATCAGTGGAGCAGCAGATTTACCAAGACCAATGTTTTCAATGCTGGTCTTGGTAACCCCTGTGCTGGTGGAGGATGCGCTTAATTTATGATTAGATGCTCTCCTTATCATGTTGTCCATCCACCTAGACTGAAATCTGGCTCACATTGAATTGAGTTATCATTTATGTCAGAAAAAGTAGGGTAAATGCTGATAAATCTACTATACGCAATCACCACTAACCCTTTTTGGAAAGTGGTGAGGGTTGTTTGAAAACGCCATTAAATGCAAAATTTTTCCACCAATGACATTTAAAAAAAACAGCAAATGATTGCTTTTGAACCATAGGTGCTATAGAAAAAATTCTGTGCTAGAATCAGTGAAACAGCATCTACTGAAGTAAACAAAAAGTTGGAGTTGAATAGGCCAAAAAAGGAAAAAAAAAACAAAACAAAAAACAGTCAGGGTACTTGACTACTTAGCAAAATGCAGGAACTTGTCTTTTAACAATCATACCCCTAAATGTAAAAACAAGGTCCTGCATCTTACTAAGGCTAGGTTTACACTAACTCTCAGTCTCCGTTCGGGGATTCCGTTCCCCATTCCACTTGAAAAACCGCATTTTTCGGGTGGATTTTGGGGTCCACCGGTTTCCACAGGTAACCGCTTTTTAAGTGGATTGGGTTTCCATTCTCCGGGTCCCCAAGCGGACCCGAAGAATGGAAACCCATATGCTAGTGTGAACCTAACGTAAGACGATGCAGGTTTGTATCAGGGCAGGTACCCTTATATGTTTTTTTTAACTTTTTTTTTAGTTTTGTAAAGAGGTTCACAGTGAACCTCTTTACAACATGGACACTCCCAGAAAATATACTGTATATATACAATACACACAGTAATGTGACGGCCATTGTAGCATCCCTAGGAATGTATTCACTATACAGCTGAATGTACAGTTCTGTGTTCTTCATAGAGCTAACTTTCCAAGGTCATGGTTCTTCTCCTTTGTCACGCCTCTGTATTCTGTTATCTGAGCCAATGAGTCATTACTTCATTAACACAACATATGCATCTCATAGGCATACCTTAAAAAAATAGCATCACTTAAGCAAAACATAAACCACACATAGCTGCTTTCCTGTAGAAATATCTCAGATTATAGTCCCTTATTTCTCTCGGATTAAGAACATGCTCTTAGTACCTGGAGCTGCTTGTTGTCAGTAACATAATCACAAGAGCAGCCATGTCACTGCCTCCCACACAATCATTGCATTCATCCACAGGATGATTAAACCTTTAGCTGACACGCTGTACGTTCTGATAAACCCCAAGGACGTACATGTATTATATAGGCAACGACATTCTATGTAGTACTGTCATTATACAAAAACTATATCTACTGTATATACTAAACTTTAAAGAGTCCAGGCTGATTGCATTGCTTTTCCCCTGGGATACAGGGCATATTACAATGTCTGACAGCTACTTATCCACCCCATCCTCTATGGGCAGCTATATACACATTCATCGGGGTCAGACACACACACACACACACACACACACACACACACACACCGATAATGGGAGATTGGTAGTGTTAACTGGCAGAAGAAAGATCTTCCAGTCAGCAATTATTCAATGACTATGGTCAGTTCCAGTCTTCACATTGCATGGAGGATATTGTTTCATATTGTCAAGAGCAGTGATATGTTTTATGAAAAAAAACACTAGTCGTATAGAATAACAGTGATTGTATATATGATGGTATATTGTGTATGCACTTACACCTTGCTGTTGTTGCAGTGGTTGATACAGTATGGTTTCTACACAACACCAGGCTACAGCACTCATTTTTCCCACACCCTTTGTATGTTACTTTCCATTTCAGATATAAGTATCAGTTGCCAGGTGCACACAGTCAGGCTTGAGGTAAACTCTGCCCAGGATAGAAAAGATAAAAAAAGAACAGCAGATGGAAAAGATGTATTGTGTAACCTAACTGTAGTGTCAAAAGTCTGAATAGTATACACCTTTGTTCTCTGTTTCCATAGATTTCCTATTCTTTACCCCAGAAGCCTCAAGCGGTGGGCCATTACCTAAGCCACCCATATTATAGGTCACTCAGTATTAGTCTTCAATAGAGATTGTGCATGTCCAACTATTAACACCTTGTGGTTTCTGGGTATAACATTTCATGCCGATTTCTTAATTAGATTTCTTAATTAGAATTTTTTAGTAGTTTACCCCATACCTGGGGGAATCTGTTATATGCGTCACTTTTTGTCCTTTTTTATCTGTGATCCCTTTTTCTGAGGTGTATTTTGATGGGTCCAATTAACTTAAAAGGAGTGTGCATAATGCATCTTACCAAAATACACCTCAAGTAAACTGATTCCACTGCTTTCAGATATTTTGGGTTTTTCTACTCTGCCCGGAGTATAGTTGTCCAATTTTTCCAGAAATGTATTGTAAAATGTTACTACAGATAAACTATGCCTATTTTCCTTGACAAATAAGCAAAGTGATGAGCGCTGTGTAAACGCCTTCAAAATAGGCACAAACACAGGATAAATCTTGAGCACACAGTATAAAACTTAAAGGGTTATTCCCTTCTCGGCCAATCACTGCTGATATGGGCATAACTTCTCATGAGTTCTGGCCCCTAGGGTGGGACTTAAAGTGATTTTCCCATCTCCATCTCTCAGCGTTTTGCCTGCTGTCTCTTTTTCTCACTTCCTGTATTCTTCAACAAGCTGGGGGATGGCTTTGAATGTTTGATGGACAGGACACTATGTAGTACCTCAGTAGTGATAGACATTGCCTTTACAATGAGAGATTATTTACTATGATTACTAAAAATCTATAATAATGCATATCAAATATTCACAGTAAATGTATATTACATTACACACGTTTGGAGAGAAAAAAAAAACTTCCTCCCCATATGCTAGCAGGTGCAATGGTTGGGAACAAATGTTGATATGAACGATCACTTGTCAATCATTGCCCCATGTAAAAGCACCTAAACAATGGGACCACTTATTTTCTACGACTGAATTAATGAACCACTCCAACAGATCAAAAAGTCTCTTTGTACCCTTAAGGTCCCTTTATGTGCGAAGGTACGATGAGCGACTTGTTAATGTTTGAATGACATTTACTGTATATATGAAGGGCCTTTTGTTATAGAGAAAGATTTTTTGGGGCTAAAAGCTGACCTAAAAAGAGTTGTTCACTGATGCGAAGGTACGATGAGCGACTTGTTAATGTTTGAATGACATTTACTGTATATATGAAGGGCCTTTCGTTAAAGAGAAAGATTTTTTGGGGCTGAAAGCTGACCTAAAAAGAGTTGTCCAGAAGGATAAAGTTAAATTCATGCAGCAGGGGAGGGTTAGGAAAAGGCACTGATACTTACCTGCATCCTCCACTCACCACTACAGTCACTCTTTATACATCCAAACGGTGACGTGAACGCTGGCTAGCACGGGAAAGGAGGGAGAATGCAGGTAAGCAGTGGCATCACTAAACTCTTGTGGGCACCGGGCCTCCTCTCTACGGCGTACTCTTGGTAGCGTTGGTTATGAGTGCTGCAATGGTATCTCATACTTAAAAGGGATACCACTATAGTACCCACAACTGCAGTTATCAAGAATATGGTGAGTGAGCAGCACAGCGCTCAGCATGGAAATACTGGGAGCTGTGTGTTCTGGTAAACAGCTGATCTGCCCTAGCAGTCAAAGAAATCAGTGGGTGTCTAGCATCCAGGGCCCCTTCTGATCATCGGTTTGAAGAAAACGTGGTGCTTTTGCGAGTGTCGTAACCCCTTCATTATTTACATCAAACAGAATCTGTTTTGTAGTGATCTGTAGTTATAGTGCAATGTAATTACAGTCTGTAATAATATCATGTCTGCTATAAAACAGATTGGGTGTGATGTGAATAGTGAAGGGGCCCCACACAGTATAATATCTTCCCCAGAGCCCCCCCACAGTATAATACCTGACAATGGCCCCACACAGTATAAAATGCTTCACAGTGGCCCACACACAGTATAATATGCTCCACAGTGACCTCCACACAGTATAATATGTTCCACAGTGGCCCCACACAGTATAATATGCTCTAAACAGTAGCCCTAAACAGTATAAAATTATCCCAATACCCCCTTGAGCGACGAATATTCGTGAGGTTCGGCACTCCAGTTAGTTTCAGTGCTATTATTATAATATAGTATAATATATTTAATAATAATATATTATAATAATATAGTATAATATATTTAGTCTAATAAGTGGAAGCCCAGGGGAGGTGAGAAAAAATAACAAACACTTATACTCAGCTTGCCTTACCTCTCCTCTCCTGGGCATCCTCGCTCCATCCGGTTCTCTACAGCATCCTCCTCAGTTCTCTTCTGCCTGCGACTGTGGTCTCGCGCCCCAGAGGTCACCACTGGGGCCTGTGATTGGGTCTCATCGTTCACGTGGGGCGTGCTGACGTCATTACGCTGGTGCACCCAATGTTACCCCTGGGGCGCGTGACCTCAGTTACAGGCTGGAAGAGCCCTAAAGAGGATGCTGGGAACCATCAGAGTCCCAAGAGAGGTGAGTATAAGTATTTGTTATTTTTAATCACCTCAATTGGGCAGGCTTCTATTGGAAAAGGGCCTGGATTTCCCCGATCACCATCATGGTGCTGCGGGGCTCTAGCCATCTCCAAAAAAAAAAAAAAACATCACAAAGTCAATAACTCAATATGTTAGTGCTGGCAGCAAATGTGCCAGAATTATTAAGAGGCTCTGTTGCCATGTACCAGAAATTAAATGTAGAAGTATAAGAACTTCCTATATATTTCCCATTCCTTTTGTAGTCACTTTTGTCTTTGGCTCCATAAACCGCAGCAAAATCAGCAACAAAAAAAGCTGCGTTTCTACAACATGCGGCCTCAGCCTAACACCGGGACCCCACGTAGTGTAAACGCTGCAATTTGGCCACAGCGGAAACACAGCAACAAAAATCGCGGCATTTTACATTAACTGCAAAGTGGATGGGATTCTGGCTAATCCCATCCACACATTGCAGATAATAATTCGCAGCGGAAATGCTATGAATTGAAAAACACTTGAGTTTTTGCAAATCACAGCATGTCAAAGGAAAACTCTGTGGACTTTCTGTGAAAAGCGCTGCTGGAAAAAATGCAATGCGTTTCCGCCATGGTTTTTTCCTCTGCGCTTTTTTTTTTTCCAACTGACCTTGATAGTCATTCATATTGCTGTATTCATTTTTTAACCTGTACTGAAAAATAAAATTATGAACGTGGCTGGTCAGTATGACTAACACCTATTGTCTACCCTCATTTTTATAGATGAGATCCAATGATTCCAGTAAACCCATAATGCAGCAAATCATCACGTACAAGCCTCTGTCTATGTCAGAAGAGACCGGTTATTTTCAGAACTAAAAAGATGCCTGATCGGAGGTTTTTCAGTCAAACAATTCAGTTGTAATTAACATCAGCAGTGAAACAAAATCCTTGTGAAGTCTGCAGGGCCTGACACTGACTGAACAAATACATCTGACAGGAATGTTAAGAACTAGCCATTACATAGCTTTGTGAAATAGCCCCCATACTTATCAGTTAATATGTGTGCTCTGATCTCTTCTGATGGACAGGCGACTGATATGCCCTTATAATTGAAAAAACTATGAAATTCAACGTCAAATGCAGCTGAAAGCAAAACAACCCAAAATAGGTTATTCTTGTAGCCAATTCCATTCAAAAGAGTATTTATCGATAAAAAAATAGCACAATACTATCTAATGCACGGGAGACACATAGAGAAGCTTAAATATATGCAAATATCATTAGAATTTTATTTGTGGGTTCTCTTACAGATAGGTGTGTATTAAAAGCAGATCCCAATGAAGAAACTGGAGAGTTAGAGAACCAGAGGGTCTAAGGGCCCTTGCACACGACCAAGTCTTGTCCATGAGAAATGGTCCATGTATGGGCGGTATGACCTGGACTGAACTCAGCCATGTGCATAGGAGCCAGTGCATCATAGTCGAGAGCTCAATGTGTCATAACTGACTATGATGCACTGGCTCCTAGGCAAGCGGTCAGAGCTCAGTCCGGGTTCTACCGCCCACACATGGACTGTTTCCCACAGAAAGGCTACATTCACATGACTGAGATGCGAAACGGTCATGAACAGTGTTCATTTTTCATGCCTATCTTGCACCCGAGGGGCACTTGTTTTCACAGATCTCCCATACACGTGAGTCTATGGAGGGATTCATGAAAAAGCATAAAAATAGATCATGACCTATATTTTGATGGTCATTACAACGGACCATGAAAATGACGGTCATATGAATAGCCCCCATTCACTTGCATTGAATGTAATGCTGCCATGATGTCTGTTAAAAAAATTGACATCACACAGTCGTGTGAATATAGCTTAACTGTTAGAAAATGAGAAACATAGAGAGTATGACCAATATATTACTCAAAGTATTGGTTATCATACATACAGGTGCATCTCAATAAATTAGAATATCTTTGAAACGTTCATTCATTTCAGTAATTCAGTAATACAATTCATAATCAGCGTCTTCCATGATTGTGTGTCCTACTGAACCAGACTGAGGGACCATTTAAAGGCTTAGGAAACCTTGGCAGGTGACACACTGAATTTACAATACTGAACTTTTTTACAATATTCTAATTTTCTTAGATTTGGGTTTTCATTGGCTGTAATCCATAATCAACATTTATAGAAATCAAACACTTGAAATAGAACACTCTGTGTGTAAAGAATCTAGAAAATATAGGAGGTCACTTTTTTAATTTAATTACTGAAAGAAATAAACGTTTCAAAGATATTACTATTTATTGAGATGCACCTGTAGTTCGGTTTGAAAAAGACATATGTCCATCAAGTTCAACAAGGGGATAGAAAGAGTATGACATTCTATACTTTTCCATAAGCATCAATGCTATTATATTGTGACTGCTGTGACAGCTCCTGTGGTAGGCTATTCCACAGATTCACAGTCCTTACAGTGAAGAAGTCATGTTGGCTCTTAAGATTAAACCTTTTTTTCTCCAGGAGGAGAGAGTGCCCCCTAGTATTTTGAGGGAACAGCTTTTCCCCATATTTCTTGAATGGGCCATTTATATATTTATACAGGTTTATCATATTTCCCCTTAAACGCCTCTTCTACAGACTAAACAGATTTATTATAAATCTGAACGTATGTTATAAAATCTAACTAGTCCCGAACCTGATGAATTTGCCAGATTACTTTTTCTTTAACTGATTCCAGACCTTAAAGGAACTCTAAACCTATAAATGAAAGCTTAGATATAGTTGTCCTCACAGTTTATTACTTGACAGCATATTCTGTAGGAGCCTGACATGAACAGTCTTGTAGAAATCCTGCAGAAAACAGGTTAAGCTACTTATCCGCTCCATCTCTGGCTGGAGACCAACAGAGGGGGTGATGCTTAGACAAGTGACATGGCTTAACAATATTTTTATGTTACTGCAGTCAGGGCACAGCAGGGAGACTTGTGCTGCAGCCAGTTGCCTTACAGCCTATCACACGACTATGTGGAGGAGGAGGAGGAGGGCATGGTTGAGTTCCTGAAACACATATTATAGAGTTCTCAGTTTTTTGTGCATTTTTTGTGTTTAGTGAACAGTATTCTTCAGGTCTACCTAAAAAAAAAAAAAAGTGTGTAGCACATCTTTTTGGGCACCCTTTAATACCCTGTCCATAACAGTCAGGTAAAATAGGAGACCTGAGGCAGGATCATAAACCCTTTATGCAAAATCTGCTTGATTGAACTTAAAGGGGTTGTCCAAATGAAAGAAAATGAGGCTGCATGCTGGAAATAGTGTATATTGGGGAATAAAGTTATCTCACCTATTACATGTAATCTAGTTGATTATGTCTTGTAATGACATTGTGTTTGTGTCCAGGTCACCACTGAGGCCAGTGATTGACTGCAACTCTCATATGACAGATGGAATATTATGATGTGAGTATTCTTACCCTATTTTTTATTGAGTTGGACAACCATGTATTCTCGGTGCTATAAATGAAAGGAAAAAGACCTGAGGGATTGCTAAGAGCTTTTACCAGTTCTGGGTGAATAGATGTTGAGTTCTTAATGACTAAACATTAAAAAAAGTAAAAAGTGTTATATTCTTCAAGCGGACACTAAAATGGAACAAATTCATAAGTTTAACATGAAGGTGAAAGTCATTCAGCTTTGTGAGGTTATTGCTCAAAGGAAGGACTTTTTAAGAGTTACACAATGTCAGAATAAGTATAACCTAGAAGCTAGCTATTTTAGAAATTTTCTTTAATTCTCCTTTTTAATTACAAGTTTTTGGGAACTGTTATCACTGTGATAGAAACCAGGATTAGGTTAGATACAACAAACATATATATGTACCAATTATCTATAGATACAGTATGCATAAAAACAAACATTTTATATATAAATAACATAAAAACCAGTAACAGTTTGTACATCAAGAGACACAGAGACAGTACACTCAGCAGGATCCTGGTAAATGACTAGCGGAAGCTTAAAACATAAAAAGTAAGTATTCTACCGTACATCAAAGACCAAATTCAATGCACTATAAAGAATCCAGTCAAATAGCAGTTTCATGGATAAATGGCACATTTTGCCTCAAATGGGATTCAAAGCATTGTCGTATCCAAGGAGGGATGGCATAAGCGCCACCAAATCCAGAATGCTACAAAGCCTCCAGAGTCCACCACGATGGGTAAATCTTTATAGCAACATGATATTTATCTTACCCTACAATGTGACCAGCAGGGACGGGACAATGAAACGGCCATACACAGGAACTGCTTAGTCAAAAGAATGGCAGTCATTGGTTCAAAAGCTCTTCCACAGCTCAAGAACTATAGCCATATTGTCCAGAAGTTAGGACAATTAAAGAACGTCATAAATTTCAGCAGTTGGCTCCTAAGGAATAGGCATTTTCTAAGGCGCTGTTCTAAACTGGTCATCTCACTCCACTAATCTTGGACTATCTTCAGCCAAGAAGGAGAAAAGCCTAGTGCCTATACTGGTCTGGATATTTCTTTAATTTGTCATCTGACATCCAGGATGTTTCCTGAGATTTACTCCTCTGATATCTTGACTAACCTAAGTCTGATGGTGTTATTTTCAGGGGTTTTAATTAACTATATATCAAGCCAAAATAAGAGTTTTATCAGATCATAGAGCTTAAATTAGAAGACTAGTAAATGTTCCTCTATGACAGCATTCAAGAAGACAAAAAACCATCCCAGCTGTGTAGCCTAATTTCTGCTGGTCATAAAAGCTATTTTATCATCTTATCTTTCTAATGAATGCCTAGGCCAAATCACAGGGGAGAGAAAGCAGACATGTAAGGAAGGTGTATGAGGGATGAGCTACTTATTCTTATTTAACAGATGAGAAAGTAGGCTATTTAATTTGACCTGCATACTACTGAGATATATACACTGTATAATGTGCATAGGTCCTTCATAGAGCCATGTGTGCCAGTTTTGGGTTAATCATTACTGATAATATCGCTTACACATACATCATAATTGTATTAAAAGGGTTCTATGGTTTTCAAAACCTATTTAGTGTTAAGAGAAGAGGTTCCCCTGATCAGGAAAGGATCCTCATCTGCTGGCTAGATTGGAGATCAGTTTAAGAGCATTTTTCCTTGTTGTGTCCTGCATTACACAGACAACTCATTGATTTGAATGGCCATTGTGTAATACTTAATTTCCCCCATGGTGGTGCTGCAGGGAATTTAAACTTTTACTGCCGCACTCCTAGTACTTGGCCAGTGCCGCAGACTATTTCTATTACACATACCTTGAAGCACTTGGACTGACACCATTACATTTGGCTTTCAATTCACTTTGTGACCCCTGAAGAGTCCACAAATATGTTAGGAGGATTACATTAATAAATAAGGGTATACTATGGCATACAGGGGAGGGAGACTTTCTTGTCACTTCATAGGATGATGGCCCTGAGGTTAGGCACTAGGGACAGACAAGCCATCCCATGTCCCCTCTATAACAGCTTCACAAAATTCCTCTTCTTTTTCCTTACAATATAACTATAGGGTTGTCAGGCTGCAAAACTGGTCACCAATATAGCAATTGTGGATTTTACCTGGAACTCTTCCACAGTCATCTCAGCCAAATTTTGTCCTGAATCTGCCTCCTATTGAATTGAATGGGAGGCAGAGATACACACTGGAAAAATAAGCATCCTACTCGTTCTTATAGTGGATTGTGGGGTTGATTTGGCTGCAGAACCTGTGGCGTGAGCCATTCCGCTGACTAGGCCAATTCATCTAAACCGAATCAGAGAATAAAAACTGCAGCGGAAGTGAAATGTGGAAATGGAAGAGGAATTTGAGGTGGATTTCCATGTAAACATACCCTTACCGTGTGGGAATGAGCAGGATCATCAATATGTGATATATGTGTTTGACTTGACTGTAGTAAGACACTTTTCAATAGCATTACATTCAAGATATGTTTTAATAATTCTATCACCGTGTTGGTATTATACTGCCAGATCTACCCACAGATCACTGCTGATTCTTGGAAGTCCTAGAAGGGTGATCTGCCTATTGTCAAAAGCCCTTTAAACACAGTTTTGTAGGATATTTTATGACAGTTAGGGCTTTTTTGTATATGTTTTGCCTACATTGACTTTGTGTTGGAAATATACTGTACAATAAGCTCCAGTTAACTAATACCTTCCAAATGATGGTTATTATTACAAATTCATCATTTAGAACCTTTGTATAACTGTGTTTCACATGTGCAACAGAAGTTTCCTTCATTTTCAGGGGGAAAATATTTGCAGAATAAAAGTACCAGTCCTTATAACTCATCCAGTCCTCCACTAGTCCAATACATAAGATTGCAGGGATCTTCCGTCGACCAGCAGGTATGGTGCAATACAAAATTTTAGTAAGTCTGCACTAAAGTCCACATGGTCAGAAATACAAAAATGGAGAGAAATTGCACATAGCACTCTGTAATGGCGATGTGTTTCCAACTCTTTGTAAAGTCTATCAATGCAACAGCTGATGGACAATTTAAAATCCTCTGAGGCTCCCTCCCAGTATACAGTTCATCTCCCTGAAACAAGGGATATGTATCCAACAAAACCTAAAACTCTGGATCAAACATAATCAACTATATATACAGACATATGAATAAATATATTTACCAATCTTCACATAAATATAAGAAATGTTAAGAAATACATATGTATATTAAACTTCTGTGTCCCAAGCAGTTCATGTGATGGCTATATGTTGTATCTCATATTGTACTATATACAATTAAGTTATACACTTGTATCATAATCTCCTCTCAATCCGGATACGGAATGTAACTAATAATGTTAAAAAGACCTAAAATATAATCATCACTTAATAAATCAAGTTGGCTAAAGAGCCAGAGAACCCTGTTACTAAAAGTCAGAATTCAAGTTTCCTATAGTCTGGGGGCTCATTGCTGTGCACACACATTGAAGTATGTGAACTACAACCTCTCTGGAAAACATTGCCTCATGTGCACATTAAGCTTCATGTGCTTCAATGCACCATAATCACTGACCAGTAATCGGCCATATTTGCCGACCATTAGTGAGTCAGGGGGCAGCTCCAAGACTTTTAGACCATTGCCAGTACATAAATGTCAAAAAAATGCTTTGGCTCATAAAATTGAAGAGCACATATAGGGGCTAAAAATCATTTATTCATTTATAAGAATAAAGACACCATGCACACGACTAAGTGTGCATCCGATGTAAGGTAGAGTTTGCAGCAGAATGCAGTCGGATGACACTTTGAGTGACAGTGACATCCAAGTGAATTTCCGTGGTGCATTCATGTCTATCGAGGCTTCAGATCCATTCTATTCCAATGAGACGGAGCAGGATAGGGCAAATTCTATCCTGTTCCATGTCATCGGAACAAATTGAGTAACATCCGAGTGTCATCCAAGTGCATTCTGCTGCAAACTCAGCCTCACATCAGATGCACACTCGGTGTGAATGGGGTCTAAAGAATGAGAGTAGAGTCATGCGCTCATTCTAAGATATCCAAACATATAAATGACCCTTGGTCCCTATATTTGCACCTCAATTTCATGAGCCAAAGTAATTTTTTGAGATTCATGTACTGGTGGTGGTCAAAAAGTCTAGGAGCAGGATCTATGTGCCCTCGTACTATGGGGCACTTTAACCCTGGCTTTTATTAACAGGTTTCTCTGGCTCTTTGGCCAACCTGATTATGTAAGTGATGATTATATTTTTGGTCTCATTAATAACATTTTGTACTTGGCTTGAGAGGAAATTTTGATAGAAGTGAATATCTTTTTTGTATATCACATGAGATAGTAACATTTAGTGGTCATTTTAGTTTAGAATCGGAAGCTTTAATAGACATGAATTTGTATAAAATTAAATGTATGAGAAGATTGGTATATATATTATATATTTATCAATTATGTTTGATCCATCTTTTTATGTGCAATCTATATTGAACTGGGTGATCCAGTGGAGGATGGGATGAATTATAAGGAACTTTTCTTTCATTCTGTTAAATATTTTTCTACTGCAAATGAAGAAAGTTTATGTTCCACAATTACACAGTCTTTACTATTCTACAATTGTACAGAGCTTCTAAATGATGACTTAGTAATAATATCTGACCATCATTTAGAAGATATTAGTTAACTGGGTCATTTAGATAAAATTTATGCAAAACAAAAGTATAAAAAGTCCTACAAAACTGGTGTGTCCACCATTTAATGTACAGTGGATGCCTACATGGAATACATAAAAAATTGTAACCTGTACAATTTCTACTTGTTTAAAGGGTTTTTTTGACAATAAGCAGATCACAAAGGACCCTTAGGAAAGGATCCCTTAGGACCTTCAGGAATCATCTCTAATCTGTGACCTTACAGTAAATGTTCACCAAGGGGGAAATTAAAATATTTGATTAAAAAATTAAAATAATAATATTTTGAGACAGGACAAGCTAGTGTTTATAACAAGCTGAATGCCAAGGTACGCCATGAAAGTAATTGGTCCATTTGTCATATTGCATCATGGAACAGATCAGTTTCCAAGTTTCTCAAAAAATGGTTTTACGAAAAGGATGTTTGTACCAGGGATTTTCAAGCTTATTATAATGTGGAAACCACTAAAAAATATTTCAATGCTTGGGAAAGTGTGAAAACATTCTATAATTCTTGCCTGTTTAAGGCTAAGGACTCACGTAGCGAACCGCAGCCGAAAAGCGCTGCGGAAAAGCATTGCTTTTTTTTCTGCAGCATTTTTCACAGAATGTCTGCAGAGTTTTTTGAAATGTCAGCATTTCCGCTGCAGATTTCTTTCTGCAATGTGTGGATGGGATTAGCCAGAATTCCATCCACTTTGCAGGTACTGTAAAATGCGTGTTTTTTTTGCAGTGACGTTTCAGCCGCAGACAAAGCGCTGCGTTTTCGTAACATGGGGCCCCGACCTAGGAGACATGTTTTTAGGTATTTAAATGATTTCCACAAATTCACATGGATAAAGCTTTAAGCATATCTGTGTCTGAAGCTATGTAAAGGGGACTCTGCTGCAGATCCCACCATGAACCACTATTTTATCCAGTACAATTACAGATACCATGAAACCAGACAACCCAGTGATTTTCATTGCTCTAATATGTCAAAGCAGAACAATGTACACGAGCAACGCTAATGTGACAAAGCCTCAATATATATAGCAAGAACATCTCTACTGGCATCCTCTACAATATAAGGAAATATTAGTAATGCAGTTAGGGCACGTTTTCTGTTCTTTAATATCCCACCCTACTATACACAAGACAGATCATAACCCCCTGGAGCCTGCACTGGAATTTGCTGTGTGGGTACTGTGTGAGATTCTCCTGTTCTCATCTCTTTCTGCAAAAGTAATTCCAGGACCAGATCTACACCAATAATACTTTAATAACAGCTTTTAATCTTCGGCTGCCGGTGTGACTTTATTCCATGTAATGACATTGAAACTGATGCAATCCAGGCCTACAGGGTGTAAGAAATGAAACACCAGTGACCAGAAACTGCATTGTGTCTACACCCTACACTTAATCCAGCTCTGCCGTGACATACTTCCGTGACATACTTCTGTTATTATATAGGTTTATTATACCAAAAGAATCCAACTGAGATAAGAGGAGGTAAAACGGCTTCTTTTGTTGTGAAAATATAACTGAACCACTTAACTAGATGAGAAAATTATTGGGATTTTAACTGATTATTTGCTATATTTGCTATAATAACATACAGTTACACAGACAATAATGATATATTGAGCATTAAGTGGACGTTTTTCTTTTTAATCACCAGTGGAAACTTAGTGTGACATTAATAGAGAAATACACTCCACATAGATTACAACAGAGAAGCAAGGCGTTTGTCACACCAGAGAAAATATTCCACCACAAAAGAAGCCATCGACAACTTAGTTTATTAATAATATATGGTCTGCCATGACCTTGGGGCATCTACTGTGAGTCAAGTAATGAGATTCAGACCTGTGGACCATTTTCTTGGAGATATGCAAATGGTCTTGCTCCATGCTTTACCTGGACCATACTATGTGAAGACACAATAAACTCGTATCTAAATACAGTCATATGAAAAAGTTTGGGCACCCCTATTAATCTTAATCATTTTTAGTTCTAAATATTTGGGTGTTTGCAACAGCCAGTTTTGAGGAGCCCATGATGCCACTCTTCAGAGGAGATTCAAATAGGAGAACAACTTGCAATTGGCCACCTTAAATACCTTTTCTCATGATTGGATACACCTGGCTATGAAGTTCAAAGCTCAGTGAGGTTACAAAACCAATTTTGTGCTTCAGTAAGTCAGTAAAAAGTAGTTAGGAGTATTCAAATCAATAAAATGATAAGGGTACCCAAATTTTTGCACCGGTCAAATTTTGGTTTAATGCATATTGCACATTTTCTGTTAGTACAATAAACCTCATTTCAATCCTGAAATATTACTGTGTCCATCAGTTATTAGATATATCAAATTGAAATGGCTGTTGCAAACACCCAAATATTTAGAACTAAAAAAGATTAAGATTAATAGGGGTGCCCAAACTTTTTCATATGACTGTATATATCAGGACCTTACTATTACCTGTTGCATGCTACACACCATCTTTTTGGAAAGTAAAATGTTGCCAGTGACATATATCCAATATGCAGAATTTTTTATAGGTGCTACAAAGATCCATAGGATCAATTGCAAATACATGCACAGTAGATCTCTTTGTATATATCTCACATCTTAAAATATAATATAAGACAATAGGATCAAAAGGGAAGATAATTTCATTTTTTTGTGAATATTATATGTTTAGCTATAAAAGTGGGATCTAGAGAAGAACCGCATTGTGATTAAGTCCCCAGAGTTATGGGTGTCAAATACACTTACTAAAAAAGTACTTTGTCAAGTACCAATACATGTCAGTAACAGATCAATGAAGCTATGTTTGAAGAAAAAAGAATCCAAAGACAATTTGGAGATTTCTAGAATTTACTAAAAAGGCAAAAGGCATGCAGTACTAGGCAAACGTTTTAGGCAGGGGTGGAAAAAAATGCTGCAATGTAAGAATGCTTTAAAAAATAGAAGTGTTAATAATTTATTTATGCCAATTAACAAAATGCAGAGTAAATGAACAAAAGAGAAATTTAAATCACATCAATATTTGGTGCGACCAACCTTTGGAGGAGCAGTCCTGGAAGTGAAGCCCTGATCTCAACGTCATTCTGTCTGTCTGGGATGCCATGAAAAGATAGAAGGAATTTGAGCAAGTCTACACAGAGGATTTGTGCTTAGGTCTCCAAGATGTTTAGAACAACCTCCCTGCCGAGTTCCTTCAAAAACTGTCTGCAAGTGTACCCAGAAGAAAATGATGTTGTTTTGAAGGCAAACGGTGGTCACACCAAATATTGATGTGATTCAGAGTTCTCTCTTATTCATTCACTTCATTTGGTTAATTGACAAAAATAAAATATTAACTATTTTTTTTAAAGCACTTTTTCTACACCTATCTAAAACCTTTGCACAGTACTGTACATGTAACCATTAAGAAAGAAAACAGCTGCAATGGTCCTTTATGTCCAAATAGTCCATATTCTCAACAGCATCATACATGTTTTATGGTAAGATGAGTTCAGGCTTACAATTATCTGGAAATACTATCACCTCCCTATGCTGCCACTGCATTAGCAAGCAAATCCCTGGGAACATACAATACTATGACTACAGAATGAAACTGGGAGCCCAAGAAGGAACCTGTCACATTGAAAATTCATTCTGATTTGCAGGTAGCAGGAGATGAGCAAATTGATGTATATTTTTGTAGGTAGAGATTTTGTATAACATGTGCTTCATTGATCTATATTCCTGCTCATTCTGGGTTTAGGAGTCCAATGGGTGGTCTCACAGTGACTGACAGCTGTCTCCGTATGCACACTAATACAGGAAAGGCTGACAATCTCAGAAAAGGGAGAAATTGCAGAGGTTTAGATCAACAAATGACAAGTTATAGTGGAACTTTTACTACAAAACTGCTGTATATAACAATCTGCTCAGCACCTACTGCTTTATAAAAAGCCCAACAGATTGGATTGCTCTTGCATTTTTTTACTGATGACATGAAAAAATCAGACATCTGGTTGACATGACGATTCTGAGTTTGGTCCCTACAAGTCAACAGTTACTGCACATTTTTTGCCCAGTTAATGGATACAAAATAATTGGCCTACACGTGTAATTCAGTCACCAGGTCCAGGTTGAGATGGTAATATGGCCCTCACGTGTCTGACACCATTTCTCCTTCTTACTACAGCCAATGTGCCACTCCTCCATACGGTCTCTCATGGAGCTGCCACTCTGACACACCACTAACTGCAGGTCAGCTGGAGTTCCACTGGCAAAAAAAGGACACATACACACATACGATGCTTGGCTTCATACTGCGGATCCTTCCTTAGGCTTTCAGGCTGTGGCAACAAGTGATGTGCTTTCAGTGTTTCAGGAAATGTATTGTCTGTAACAGGTCATTCGCTCCTGCTCATCAGATGTCAACTTAGGTGCACCTTTTCACTTAGTTCTTCACTAAACTTGATGACACCTTAGGCATAGGTGCAAGCAGATCACCCTCTCTGCCCACTCGCCTGGAATCACTACATGTTGGCTCCTCCCAGCAGCCCTCCAGAAACCAGTGCTCCTACAAACTGTCTATTTTTCCCTGAGCCATCTCCTTCCCAATGAGGAATGAGAATGAGCGCTTAAAGTGTAACTCAGTTTTTTTTTTTTTTTTTTTTGTTTATTGTGTCAGGGGGTGTTTGGTAAACATTTTTTTAAAATACTTAATTAACCTATCTAACTTCCTTTTAATAGAAAACACGCTCTAAAATTCTAACTGATCAGTTACCAGGGAAAATCTGTACAAGTTTGTATTGCCAGTATGTAAAGCTGTAGCATTTGCCAAAGGGGGAATGGTCACTTCAAATGGTTGTATCTCTGGTTTTATACCACCTAGAAAATTGGTTCTGGTATCACAAGAAAGCTGAGATGCGCTGCTAAGATCAGTTCATGCTGCATATATAAATCACATTCCTGACTGTGTTTTTAACTAGTGAAATCTCTGCTATCATGTGATTCCAGAACCAGTTTTATAGGTGGTATAAAACCAGAAATACAGCCATTTGAAGTGACCATCCCCCATTTGGTAAATGCTACAGCTCTACATACTGCAATATGCAGGTGTACGGGACAGAATCTCCCTGACAGTGCTTCCTTAGAGCACAACTTAGTTCTGCTAGTAAGGCTTCTAAAAAGTACTGACCATGCAATGACCTGCACCAAGTAAAGAGACATAAGCATGCATATAAAGCATGACAGAACATGGTGCAAGTACTTCCTAACTATCCTTCCTGCCTGTTGGCAATTTTAGACACCCTTACCCTTGGACATAGAATACTTTTTTCATTTACAATGAAGCAGGAGACTATTGGTTTGAAATCTAGAAGATCCTTTACTACATAAGAGAACTGCACACCCAGACAACCACAGTCTCTTGGACCATGCTGGGAATTGTAATTTCTCAAAAGCTAAACAGATGCAGGTTAGAGACCAAAGATATATGCTGAGTTTACTGTAATGTATGGCGATGTTGTATATTGCAAAATATTGTGATTGATGGTTATATGGGGCGTATCCAGCACGTCAGAAAGGATAAAAACATCAAAAAACTTTCATACGTAAGAGATCTATTCATAAATATAACTTGTAATGTTCTCTATTTGATGGGGCACCCTGTGATGTTTCTTCAAAGGGAGGTGAATGATCACAGAAAATGCTCTGCTATATGTAAATACATTCATCAAAACCAAAAAAAAAAAACATGCTCTGCCGATATCCAATTTCTTTATTGATTGATTGCGGCAGAACGCAGAGATGTTCTGGGCATACTGATATTAAAGGGAACCATCACATCGAGCATCTGCAGGCAGAATGTTATAGACCTGGAGGAGATCAGTTTATTGATTTAGTTTTTTGGGGAATATAATTTGTAATTTATTGATTTCAATGGCTTCTCACTGTGGGTTGTTGAGTCCAGTGGTCGGTCCTATACACACCCGCTGGACTCACAAGCCCAGATCAAAAAGTCATTTTGATGAATAATTGCCAATCTCCAAAACCAACATATCAATCAACTCAGCTCCTTCCATTCTATAACATATTACCCATAAATTAGACTTATCCTCTTAACAAAAAACTGCAAAGTAGTTCAAGTAATTTTTTTTTTTAGAACATGTACACATATATATTTTTGGATTAAATGTAACAGTCTAAAAAGAATAGTTTTTAATTCTTTTTTTCGCTTTTTCCCTCTCTTGTTACCTGAATGAATAGAATATCTCCACAATCTTAGAATCAATGGATCTCTGGTGATGAGTCATAGTAAATTACATGTAAAATGTGCAATTTGTTTCCCTCTAGTAATTAGGCCTCTTACTAAGAAAGAAGCTTTAATGGTTTCAAAAGTGTGCCCTGGCTTTATTGACATAATGGAAAATACCGGAAACTGGGGCCATTACCATATCACTCTGCCATGTCTACTGTACAGCAACTTACGTCAGGAAGGAAGCTTTCCAGGCACTATGCAATGAAGTGTTCTTCCTGTGAAGATATTCTCTGGATCTCAATCAACAGGTACAAAATCATTCTCATACTGTGCTACCACACAGCATGTAACTCCATACAGCAACAAGACGGCGAATGGTCATAAGAGTCATTATGGACCCATTGACAGGAAAGTATTTATGTTTCATAGTTGCATGAGTGAGAAACTATGGATAGAAATTGTTGTCTTCAGGAATACATTGAAAAGCGCAAGGCTCAAGCAATTCACTAAATTGCTGGTTGAAGTGTGATTTGTTTCCCTCTATAGATTGGAATGGGAAATGAAGATCCCTTAAAAATTACATTACGTGTTATAACTATATGGAAAGAATTGACTTGAGCCTCATAAATGTGGCTGTACTGTATTACATTGTGTTATGGTGGGTGCAAAAAATAGCGAGACACAAGGATGCAATACACCAATAATTCTGTGAAAACAGTTTGCTAAATATTATGCAAAAACAGAAAAAAAGTATTAGTAATCGAATGAACCAATGTGCAAGTGAAGATGTATTAGCATACAGTATAATAAACCAGCATACAGAACACAAGCAGTCACTTAGCTTCGGGTCAGGTCATTCTCGGGGAACTCATATGTTGTGCGCACCAACGCCAAGTTATCAATGCAATTCAAGGATAGCAGCAAAGATGTCAGATGAGCTACCTGTTATGACACAAGCAGAGCTTATATACCCCCCAGCTCCCCCTGATGCATTTTTAAGTACTAGATGGGCAGATAACTAGGATGGACATACTGCATTTCTTTGAAATGTAGCTTGGTACACATCTGGCACTGTCCAGCGGCACCTCCATACAAGGCTAAAGCAAATACTGAAGTGCAAGAATCAAACTGAACCATGAACTTAACTTTCTAATACATGTAGCTACACACAAGTTCTGAGATGTAGGAGCCATAATACTTTTTAATGTCATATAGTGGACCACAGAGGTGGCATATTCTATTGCATATTATATGATGGAGGTACTATGTCCTAAACCATTCTTTCTAGAAAGAAATAACTCCCTAATATGGTGGTGTACACAGACACCATAGCACGGTTCATGTGATCTGTGTCTATAAAAGTTATTGTCTTCTAAGCATACCTGGCAAGTCACATGGGATACCTAAGCGTTTTCTCTCTGTCTATTGAACTCCTCATATACATGTACATTTGGTTCTACCAAATGTGCAATATATTCTTCATATGGATAAGCAACTCTGGAGACAGCTTATCTACTTGAGAACAAAGCATCAGCCATGTTGAAATCCAAAGACATCTACGAGTTTTGAGACCCCATACACAAGGTGATTGGCAGTTTCCCAAAATTGTCAGATTCGGCTGACATACATTTAATTTGAGACGTTGCTATGAATATATTCCTGTATATTCTATTCCTTATAGCTACATGTCTGAAAGCACTACTACCATAAGTACATATAACTTTGTTGGATATCCAATGTATGTGCATGAAAAGATTTGATACTGTATGTATCTGCTATCTCCGCACCTTATAATAATAACATGCACCATAACATTAAAGAGAATGTGTCAGCTCTTCTGACATGTCTAGTTTAGCAAATACTTGTATTCTCCAAAAAAACAATTCTGGAGCATGCTTTCTTAGAGATGTGTGTTGCATTGATACTCTGTTATATTTCCTAAAGTTTTAGCAATAAATCGAGCACCATACAGGAAGTAGTGCTGGAGCATATACAGGAGCCCTGTCCCATGCATAAAAGTAACGGTAGAGTTGATATATCTGCACTTGTATGTGTAGCCAGATAAATGTCAGCCTCCTCCTAACCCCATGTACAGGTGCATCTCAATAAATTAGAATATCTTTTGAAACGTTCATTCATTTCAGTAATTCAACTCATAATCAGCGTCTTCCATGATTGTGTGTCCTACTGAACCAGACTGTGGGACCATTTAAAGGCTTAGGAAACCTTGGCAGGGGACACACTGAATTTACAATACTGAACTTTTTTTCAATATTCTAATTTTCTTAGATTTGGGTTTTCATTACCTGTAATCCATAATCAACATTTACAGAAATAAAACACTTGAAATAGAAAACTCTGTTTGTAAAGAATCTAGAAAATACAATGGGGAAAAAGTATTTAGTCAACCACCAATTGTGCAAGTTCTCCCACTTAAAAGATGAGAGAGCCCTGTAATTGACATCATAGGTAGACCTCAACTATGAGAGACAAAATGAGAAAACATATCTAAAAAAATCACATTGTCTGATTTTTTAATAATTTATTTGCAAATTACGGTGGAAAATAAGTATTTGGTCACCTACAAACAAGCAAGATTTCTGGCTCTCACAGACCTGTAACTTCTTCTTTAAGAGGCTCCTCTGTCCTCCACTCATTACCTGTAGTAATGGCTCCTGTTTGAAATTGTTATCAGTATAAAAGACCCCTGTCCACAACCTCAAACAGTCACACTCCAAACTCCACTATGGTGAAGACCAAAGTGCTGTGGAAGGACACCAGAAACAAAATTGTAGACCTGCACCAGGCTGGGAAGACTGAATCTGCAATAGGCAAGCAGCTTGGAGTGAAGAAATCAACTGTGGGAGCAATAATTAGAAAATGGAAGACATACAAGACCACTGATAATCTCCCTCGATCAGGGGCTCCACGCAAGATCTAACCCCGTGGGGTCAAAATGATCACAAGAACGGTGAGCAAAAATCCCACAACCACACGGGGGGACCTAGTGAATGACCTGCAGAAAGCTGGGACTAACGTAACAAAGGCTACCCTAAGTAACACACTAAACTGCCAGAGACTCAGATCCTGCAGTGCCAGACGTGTCCCCCTGCTTAAGCCAATACATATCCGGGCCCGTCTGAAGTTTGCTACAGATCATTTCGATGATCCAGAAGAATATTGGGAGAATGTCATATGGTCAGATGAAACCAAAGTAGAACTGTTTGGTAGTAACACAACTCGTCGTGTTTGGAGGAGAGTGAATGCTGAGTTGCATCCAAAGAACACCATACCTACTGTGAAGCATGGGGGTGGCAACATCATGCTTTGGGGCTGTTTCTCTGCAAAAGGACCAGGACAACTGATCCGTGTACATGAAAGAATGAATGGGGCCATGTATCGTGAGATTTTGAGTGCAAACCTCCTTCCATCAGCAAGGGCATTGAAGATGAAACATGGCTGGGTCTTTCAAGCATGACAATTATCCCAAGCACACCGCCAGGGCAACAAAGGAGTGGCCTAGCCAGTCTCCAGATCTCAACCCCATAGAAAACCTTTGGAGGGAGTTGAAAGTCTGTGTTGCCCAGCGACAGCCCCAAAACATCACTGCTCTAGAGGAGATCTGCATGGAGGAATGGGCCAACATACCAGCAACAGTGTGTGCCAACCTTGTGAAGACTTACAGAAAACATTTGATCTCTGTCATTGCCAACAAAGGATATATAACAAAGTATTGAGATGAACTTTTGTTATTGACCAAATACTTATTTTCCACCATAATTTGCAAATAAATTCTTTAAAAATCAGACAATGTGATTTTCTGGATTGGTTTTCTCATTTTGTCTCTCATAGTTGAGGTCTACCTATGATGACAATTACAGGCCTCTCATCTTTTTAAGTGGGAAACCTTGCACAATTTGTGGCTGACTAAATACTTTTTTCCCCACTGTATAGGAGGTCACTTTTTAAATCTAATTACTGAAATAAACAAACGTTTCAAAGATATTCTAATTTATTGAGATGCACCTGTATCTCTCCAAGGCTTGGATCCTATTTACTGTCAATTATAAGCCTAGTGATAGGAGTATAATAGTGGAAGACGTATTTCTATGCGATACGTTAAGTATCCTGTGGGAAGGGTAAACATTTTCTGTCAGTGTTCTTTTTCAGCAAGATAATACTCCATGGCACAAAGCTAAAAAAAGTCCTGGAATGGTTTCAAAAATATAGCAGTGTATTCAGCATAGTGCAATGGCCTCCCCAGCCGCCATGGCTCAATCCAATGCAGCATCTTCTGGAACAAGCTATCTGATGTAGATGTTTAACACTAACTAATATGTTACCCCTATAGTATAATAGAAGTAAAAATTAACCCTGTTAAAACCTAAGGTTAGCTAAAATCTTGTTTTAAAGTCATTACTAGTTGAATATTCTTGGCATCATCTTAGAGTTTCCTCTCTGAGAATAACAAGTATTAGTATTCTTGAGGGCATCAATTAAGTAGATAAGACGTATTTGAGTCAGTGTATTTTCCCAGCTGTATGAAAGACAGATGGACTGGATCTCACTGATACACTGAAAAGGTCTTACAAAGCGGTTATCTGAGATTTTAAGAAAGTTGTCTAAGAGCAGGAAATGGTATAAAATTAAAGTGCATATGGTATGTAACGCTCTCAGTGTTCCTAGGAACTTATCTATCCAATTTCTAGATCTCTAAGGCAAACACAGCCGAAGTTATGTCCAAGTGAAAGTAACATTATAATACTGGTCTCTTTTCTTTTGGTCCTCCTCGTGGTGTCCGGTGCTCTTTCTGCTCTTCCTTGGTGAGGTTATGTACCTGGGGTCACTGCTAAGGCCTGTGATTGGACCTCAACAATGACATAGGCAAGGTGAGCGTCATGACATCATGATGCTTGCACGACCATGTGACTGCTGGTGGCCCAATCAAAGGCTTCAGTGGTAACCTCGGTGCATGATGTCACCAGGAGAGCACTGGTTGCCATGAGGAGGCCCAAAAGAGGTAAGGAAAGGTAAGTATGAATGTTGTTTGTTCTTCACCTCCTCTGGGCCTGCACCATCTCTTTAGATTCCAGAGTATAATGCAGCGGCTATTTTAGTGCGCCCAGACAAATTTCCAATAGTTTCGTTTCATAAAACTAACTTACAATTTGGAATATTTTGGTCAAACTCTCCTCAGTACAACTCAGTTCTCCCATATCTAGTCATCAGTAAGACAAATCCATTTGGGGCCGGAGAACCCCTTTAAATCCCCTTCTGCTCCAGCACTGCACAGTAGTCACTAGTGTTCCTGCTGCAATGACGTCATGTACATCATGGACCACCAAAGCCTGTCATGTGCGGTACAGGCAGGCATCACCAATGAGGCCACAGAGTAGCTGCATCAGTAATGTGAATGATGTGATATTGCTGCAGGAGGGGGAGACCATCAGAGTAAAAAGTTTAACAGGCAAGTATTTTTAATTTTTTTTTTTTAATACCATTTCCTGATCTTGAGCAACTTTCTTAAAATCCCAGACAACCTCTTTAAAGTGCTTCTGTTGAGACTGGTTAACAAGGTGCACTTTTTATGGCTAAATCATGACCACTCAATGCTACTATCAATACAGGTCCTATTATCCTTGAGTGAGTAAGAAGGAACATAGATTGGTCTGTCACTGATATCAGCACAGTAAAACAGAACATGAACACTTCTGATATATGAAAGAAACAGATGGGGCGTGGATCAATACAAGGAACATGGTCCTGCACAGAATAGCATAGTCTTACCATGCATTTGTGCTCGGCAATATTTCCTTTTTTAAAAACATTTATGTAGCTTTGAAGTCTATGTAAAATTGATGCATATAGATGGCCTTCCATTGACATCTGTTTGCATAGTTTTTAGTGTATCCATTAAACTGATTTGCCATGCATTGTTAGAAACATGAAGTGGACATAGTCTAACGCTTACTTTTTTTTTTTACTTTTTTTCCGTATTCACAGTTAATACATCCTGTACTTTATCTTTTCATCATCTATTTTATCCCACGCCAACTTGTCAAACAAGGCTTTTATCTTAACAGCTGTGTGGAACATGAGTAATTTACACCTGTCCTGAGTTAAGTCTAGCTAGTCAGACCCGGTTAGACCAGTTCATGCATCCTCAGACTCATTCATTAATCAATAAAATAAGTAGACTAATTTCTATTCATATTATGCTCAGAGCAGCAGGTGACAACTAGGAGCTATGACATATAGCAGAATAAAACTGTCAAAAGAAATTATCAAATCATAAGGTAGCAAACAATCACCCAAATTGTGGCATCAGAACAGTTTTAAGGGGCAATAATGATGGTCATAACAGCACAATAAGAGCCCATGAAAAGGCTTGAACACACTGGCCCAAATTTACTAATAGTTAGACAGTGCAAACATAGGCATCTTAAAATACACCATATTTATCACAGTGCCTGATGCTGGATTATAAATCTGGTATATATTTAGACGGCCTAGTCTAAGTCTATACCACCTTTTTGTTGGCTTACTTTGAACCAGAATTTTTTTTACACAATTTTAACCTATTTCTGGTGCATCGTGGTGCATTTAAGCCACACCCCCTTTTTCTGGGAATCCACATGGAAATATCCAGCTAGTCGAAAATGCATCAAAGATGCATCACATTGACATCCGTGTCTAGTTGTAACCACGATAGTAAATCTGGGCCACAATTTGTCATATTTTACATAATATTCTTGATAACAAAATAATAGGATACTTAACAATACAAGGTCAACTGTATTGCCATCCCCTTTAAGTTGTAATGTGATGTGGAATATGTTGGTGCTATATAAATAAAGATTGTTAATGGTCATAAAATCAGAAATTCCGATCAAACAAATCAACTTTTCCCAGTTACAGAAAAATCGTTTTGCAAACTTTTATGTGTAATCTTTTTCTCTCTGGACTAAACATTTTTTTCAGGCAACTATAGTTAGACAGAAGCTGGTTCGGGAATCAAATGGATCGTCATACGTGGATAGGTCAGAAGAAGACCCGTTTTTTGTTAAAGGGTTGTCTGACTGATATTTTTTGCAATCATCCACAAAATGTTGGAGAAACATTAGAAAAAAAATGTATACTCATTTCACGGATTCCCTGCTGCCCCTGTTTTGCCACTATTCAGGTCCCCTGCTGGTCTCTACTTTCTGCTCTTGTCTCAACTGAAGGAAATACCAATCACTAGGAGAGGCATGCTACTATCATGGACAGTCATTGGCTGAGCATCTTGTGTGCTGAGAGGATCAGAAATTAGATACTGATGAGGAACTAGGCAATGGTGGAACAAGAGCTGCAAGGGATCGCTGAAATAAGGACTTTCTTATTTACATTTTTTTTTTTCAGCATTTTGAATTTGTTTGCAGTAAACATATCTGTAAGACAATGCTTTTTACTCTGAAAATGCAATGAAAAACGATGTGGAAAAAACCACAATGCATTTTTTCTGCAGAGTTTTTTTTTGTGCTGCATTTCGCTACGTGGGGACTTAGCCTTAAGGATCACTACCTTAGAACACCTATATTGTAAACCAACATTATTAATGAAAATGGTATGTCAGATTTTAATGAAAAAAAAAAAAGGATAAAACTGAAGCATACACATTTTGCTACCTAAAAGAAATTTTTTTATATGGCAAGTATACCATAGAAGCAATCCTTTCTTCATTGCAAAGACAACACCCTCCTTCACCAAGGGTAGTATGAGAATAGACGCCCGCTTTCCACGGGCATTACAATGTTACTAAACATTAGAGCAGGGATAAGACTTTATGTCACACCTTCCTTTGCTGCGCCATCTTTTACTGGCAATGGAAGGGGGTGTGGTGGCTTAAAACTGAATAAGGAGGAAGTTCTATTTTATTTTTGCTATGGCTGTGGTGCCTTTAGCTTAGTACACTATGGACTATTTTGTACACTGATTTCTCATAAGGGGTAGCGGTTAAAATATTACATTTTTGGGCTTTTATATGTTCTCTCTATTGCAAAAATGACCACCAAACAGAATTTAATTCAATTAACACTGACCCACATTTTGTACCATGTACAGGCCAAATACCCAAGAAGACTTCTATCCCTTCCCAAGTGCACACTTGAATGTTAATTACAATATCCTACAATGGCTATTACATGACACCACATTAACAGAACCCCATGGCATAATAAGAGATAGCAAATAAGCCTGCATAAATCTCAGTACAGTCACTTAAACAGAGTCAGCTATATTACATGTCTTTAGATGGTGCAGCATCTATGAAGAATCTGCTGGGCACGCAATATTCCTGCTTTAATTAGTGCATAGAGAGAGTGGGAGTGCGGATATTAACTATTGCAGAAGATACTGGATGTTGTCTCATTAGGCAGGTAGACCTATTTATAGCTATAATATACTTAGGCACTAAATTATACAGTTGTTGCAGGGTTGGGTTTGTCAGATGTAGCAGTGCTGTGCAAAAAGTGATTGTGAGTTATCAAGGAGGAAACAACAAAGTAGACTTTTTCTTATTTAGCAGACAGTTATCTTGCCAGACTTTCCCTTAAACACGCATGCTTGGGTTGGCCAACTTCTAAAAATTGAGAAAAGAGCACACCCTTGAAACACACCAAGCAGCGGCTTCTCTCCCCAAGAACGAAAGGAGTGGGCATCTGAATTCTAACTACCCAATCCTTATCTCCATGAATATCAGCCATCGAGGAAATTCGGGTGGTTCCCATACACATTAGGTGGTTGGCTGGTCCTGGTAAAATTGTCAGGTTTAGATGATATACATCTAATGTGTATGGTCAGCTTTAGATGTCATGTCTGTAGCTTTCTACTGTCTATTAGATGACATGCAAAGGAGTTTTACTGCTGTCAGTAACTAGTTGCTGGTACTCTGTGACCTACTGGAAAACAAGGGGCCCTCCTATAGTTCTCTGCTGTCTGTGTCCACCCATTCCCCTAAAGAGTTATATATCAGACCCGACTGTGAAAAAGCCTAAAAGTGTCTCAGTCATGTAAAAAGAGTGATGCAACAGCTTCTTCCTTTTTATATTAAACAGCAAGTTCAATGTCGCAAAGGCATTCAAAGCCGTTTCACTGTATGTGGCAAAGACTCTGCATTAATGTGCTGGGTAAGCTTTCACAAGCAATGCAAATGCAGAGCTCCTGTGACATAGAAATGGATAAGCTTAGGGAACAATGTATGCACTGTTCACAGAGCATATCCGCTCTAATGTGACAGGAATCCACCATTTACACTGTCTGCAGTACACAGGCGTGACTAGCATGTAAGAGCCAGGTCTCTGCACTGCTAATAGCATGTCAAACGCCCATATGACATAGCCCTGACTCTGGTCCAGTCTGGAAAAATAACAGTAATTAATCCAGGGAAAACTTTTACGTCTGTGACACAAGTGGTTTGCATGAAAGTACATGTACAGACGGCAATGTATAGCGCCCAGTATTTACTGTAACATAGACTCTGCTGTATAATCATAGATACATGCATGCAAACACTGAGCTGGCATTTCAGCGGGAGGGGGATGTGTATGCTCGGCGCAGATGGTATTGCTGGGGGATTTTAAATCTATAGAAGTGATGTGTGCAGAAGGCTGCATTAAAGAATTACCAGTGCACTTGGCATTCAGTTGCACTCTGGGATCTCGTTTTTTTCAGGAGCACCAGTTATGATGAAAACCCCATCTAAACATTTCATTGGGGAGTAAACTGCATTTAATGGTCATAAGACCAGCTGGGCACTGGTCTACTTCCACTATTGAAAAAAATCCATAAGCAGACCAACAGAAAAAACAAACTGTGACTGAAAAAAAAAGATCTTTCAGACTAATGGGTCAAATTATGGACATAAAGGATTGTTCAGGGAGGATAATGAAAAGTAGATTTGATATGTTGGATATTTCCAGCAGTGATTTGGAGGATATTATTTGCACTAGGACTTTCCAATGGCATGATGAAACCCATTTATGAAGAACAGTGTGCACACCTAGGGCGGAGAATGAGGCATCTCATGTGAAAGTATATGTGCAGACTTATGTGTCTGATGTCAAGGACCTTCAGCAGCATAAAATGTAGTCTTATATTCTGATATCTAGTTGGACAATCAAATGAACAGCTGTTTATTAGACATAAAGGAGTTTTCGCCAACCTGTAGCTCACCGACTGTTGCTGAACTACAACTCCCAGTAGTCTAAGGCTGTTAGGGCATGCTAGGGATTGTAGTTCTGCAGCAGATGGAGAGCAACAGGTTGGAGGATACTGTTTTCTGATGTATGGCTACTAAGAGATATATAACATAGACTTCATAACACTAATTGAAAGCTAGTTTTAAGCAACAGGCATCTGTTACACTATAATTATATGTTATGCTGTGCTGCAAGCAGGAGTGAATGTGACAAGGGAGGGAACTGCACTGACAGCAATGTACACAATGTATCAGAGCCGTACTTCTTCCCATCAGGCAGCAAGAGCTGAATTTAGAATGTATATTTAAAGGTGATACTTCATATGAAGCTGATGATCTGGAATGCATTCTGTTAATGAGCCAGCAGCGTGTGATGTGCGCTGCTTAACCATTTCATAGCCATATGCCCCCCAGCACTGCAACCACATCAGATGGCACCATTTGACACAGCAAATCAAGGCTGGAGATGTAATGCCATTTATAGATGAGAGATAAAAATGTAAGCAACATTATACAAATATTGTATGACTGTTAGAATAGAGATTAAGTTAGACTGGCACACTGAAGAACTTTAGTTAGACTAGCACATTAGATGCAGTGTCTACTGAAGACGTCCAATAGACATGTTGTTGCATGGGTGTGTGTGAATACTTACAGGTGAGATTTTTCACCAGTTTTTTGCCTGCTCATTTCGATGAATGGTCATCTGTTATTAGCACACCCAAGCACAGGCCATAGCCTTCCAGTAATGTCCAAAAATAACCAACACGTCTAAGCCATTTCTCATCTTATTCTGATGGCTGTCACAATTATGAAAGAGCCCAAATTTTTGGACTGAGCTTTGTCACATCTAGTCTGAACTGTCCCTCTTACATGGCAGTATCATCTAGTGTGCATGAGCAGTTCTAGAGAAGACTCAGTACATAAGACACAGCCTAGAAATGAAATATTTATCATCAACCATAAAAAATACAATAACAACTTGTAGTCTAGAGATTATCCAATGTTCTCCGGGCATTCACCCATGCCAACAACATGTCTGGGCACCTCTCATATGCAACAAGTACAGAATAGGAGCAGAGATACTCACAGCACGCAGCTCCCGGGTGCGATCCTTCATCCTCACCCCTCAAAGGGCCACTGGGCAATGTGATCGGAGACGATGAGTGACAGATCTCTGTTCAGTCTTTCACTAGGACTGGATGGCTCTCAAGTTCTATCGGTCACACTGTATGTGCATCCTATAGATAAATATAGGTCAGTGCAACCTCAGCTATCACTATGCACTCTAGTAGGGTATCCTTAGGAGTGATCTGATCTGCTATACATTCTAGTGGTGTGTTAGAGTAGATTGCTACAGATGGTAGGTAGACATGCTGTCCCTCTCTGCTCCTGTAGCACAAAGCCGACTCCTTGCAGCAATCACATCCCGTCTGCTGAGCACAGTGCTCTCCTGCGATCACATCCTCCCCTATCTTCCTCTCTCAGTCAGGGGATTGTGGGTAGAGGTGGGGCCTCTGCTGTGTGTGTGTGCAACAGTGTGATAGCTCTCATCATGTGTGCACAGGGCTGATTTATAGGCAATGCTGGGAGCTGGCCCTGGTGCTGAACACATCATGTGCTGGCCCTGGTGCTGAACACCATCATGTCTGCATGCAAGTCACTCATCTGGAATACATGACTGCATGTCTAATAAGGTTGTGCCATCATATAAAAGGCTCATTAATACAGAGTTATACTTCATAGGGTAATACTTCCACCATCTGCAGGTATTGTATCCATCAGGGCAACTCCATCTGCTGTCAAGCTTCTGTCATGAATCACATGTTCACAATCATGATACAGAAGTTTCTCATTCCTTACAGAAACAGTTGTCAGTGATGTCTAGGTTGCATTAATAACCACATCCAGGCAAACCAAAAGTGCACACATGCTTGCGAGATATCACATGACACATTCTTTCAATACATCACTTGGTATTTGGACTGACAACTTTATCAGTATCCCCATCAGACTTAACTAAGAGACTGGAAGGTCTTTAGGCTCAGCATTACAGCAATGACATTATGTTTTATGTAATATCCAGCAATATTCAGCTATTGTTCCTGACTCCCCCTTACACATGCATGCTTGGTTCAGCCAAGCTTCCATGTATTTTCCTTGGGGAGAGGTCATTGCCATCCAGCTCTGTTGGTGGCCTATCTTCCCTGAGAAAAAAAATATTGGGCTTTGATGTCAATTCTTCTTTCCCCTGACATCATCAGTTTAAGAAGAGTCAGGATGAAAACATATAGTTCAGTGTTATGTGTATGACCTCTTTAAAAAGGACCTGTCACCATGTATTAATTTTATCAAATCAGTTCAGCCATTTCAAAGCTATAAGCCACTAAAAGGACTTATATCTTTGGAATAGCAGAACAAAACACCAAAGTGCTCAGGGTGACACATGACGTATGTCGCTGGGCTTTTATGACCTCCAACTCCCCTCCTTCATATTGTAATGATCAGCTAGAACAACTCTCCCCTTTTTCACATGTTGTGGTTTGTTAAAGGGGTTGTCCAGGCAATAAGGGACAACCTTTTTAAAGTTTAAATAAGCTGGGGGCAGTGAAAAAAATAAAAAAAATGTATACTCACCTATTCCTGTTGCTCCAGTGTCCTCCCACACCTCCCAGTTTATCTGCTCTGGCGGTCTTCACGTGACCGCTAAGACCAATCAGCGAAGGGCCTGAATGTCAGTACCTGTGAGATCACGGGTCCTTTTCCTGAGGCCTGCTGAGACTGCTGATTCGCCTTAGCGGTCACGTGTCTGCTGAGGAGAATCAGTGGCTTCAGCACAACGCCGGAAGAGACCCGGAAGAGAAGAAGAACCAGGATGCGCAACGGGGACAGGTAAGTATAATTTTTTTTTATTTTTTTCACTGTCCCCAGCAGATTTAAACTTTAAAAGTTTTGCCTGGACAACCCCTTTAAATTAGAAAACTTAAAAAAAACATTATTAAAAATGTTTCTAATAAAGTTACTGACAAACTGAAAAAGAACAACCCACAAAATGAGTTCACAGAGTTAATGGTTTGGGCTAATTTAATTCAACTTGGTCTAAAATAGTTCTTGCAGTGAAGCTTGGCAACAAACCGAATTATTTATAAAACTGCACAGAAGTAGATGGTGTTTTTGAAGGGTTAAATAACCCTGGGATGCCAATTTCTCAACTAAGCACAAATAGGAGAACCTTTCATTTAGTTTAGTTTTATTCAGCTTGATGTGCATGTGCACTGAAAAAAAAAGTCAGTGGCATGTGGTTAATAAAGCCTTTGGAATGACTAATAAAAGCCCTTGGAAGGATCTGAAGCTATTTTCCCTATTCATACCATGTCATTTTCACACCACTTTAGGCCAGCCTATATTCAGCTGAATTTTATACAGGGTCAGACTATCTTTGCTAAATATAATTAAAACTTTACTAAAAAAAAGGCCTTTTAAAAACCTTGAGAAAATGTGTGGCATGGACAGTGTTATATATATATTTAGATAAACAGGTTGCCTTTACACTTACCAAATATGTAGTGGTGGAAGGAATTTTTATGAATGTGATGGAAACACTTTCTGCAGCTGTCACTTTTACGTGGCACTGTTGCTGGATAGCACTTTTAGGCTGAGGCCTCCTAATAAAAACCTCTTTAAGGCTTAAGTACCACTTTGTGAAAATGCAGTGTTTTTGCCACAGTGGAAACGCTGCGGCATAAAACTCTGCAAAGGGAATGGGATTCTGGTTTACAGTGTCCATATTAGGACATCCTCAGATATCAGAGTCAAAAATCTGATTAATAGCAGTTTACAACAGTGATACCTGACTTTGATACCTTACTCTGATACCTGACTTTGATACCTGACTTTGATACCTGACTCTGACACCTGACTCTGACACCTGACTTTGATACCTGACTTTGATTCTGACTTTGATACCTGACTTTGATTCTGACAACTGACTTTGATACCTGACTCTGACATCTGACTTATTATACCTGACACCTGACTATATGCAGTTTCTGGGCTGGTTGTAAAACTTAGGGTGGGTTCACACCTGCGCTTGGTGTCCGTCCGTCACCAATCCAGTGAAAATCTTGGCGAACCGGTCAGCGGCGCATTGGTTAAAAACCCATTCATTTGAATGGGTTTTTAAAGCAGTGCTTGGGTGTGTCGCTTACACCCTCTGTGCTGCCAATTCTTTTTTTTTCGTCGGACACGAAGTCCTGCATGTCCAACTTTGTTTCCGACGAAAAAAAAAGGATTGGCAGCGCAGAGGGTGTAAACGCACACCCGCGCACTGCTTTAAAAACCCATTCAAATGAATGGGTTTTTAACCAATGCGCCGCTGACCTGTCTGTATCCGACACCAATCCAGTTCGCCGAGATTTTCACTGGATTGGCGACGGACGGACACCAAGCGCAGGTGTGAACCCACCCTGAGATGACTTCTGACTTTCATATCTGATTGAGTCACAAGTCAGTAGTCAGCTATGAAGCACATACAATGTTACACTGTGTGCCTCCTAATGATTGGCCAGGATGACTGACCTCTGAGTGACCTCACACTCAGAAAAATACACACAGTTAAAATGCTGCAATTTCCAGTTTTGGAGATCATAGCAAGTCAATTATATTTACGGAAATGCCGGCGGATTCACTATAGGTATAATGGAAGCAGAAAGTCCGCAGAGGAAACCTCGTCAGACTTTCTGTGAAAATCTCTGAGGGAAAAACTGTGATGCATTTCTGCCAAGGTTTTTCCCACAGCACTTTTTTGCTGCAGCCTGCTATGTGGGGGCTCAGCCTAAAACCCTTGATAAATGTGGAGCACAACATGTTAGAGAAGTTATTTGGATGTATTTTTGCAGTACAGTCACGCCCCTTTACTGAGTCCACACCCCCTTTTTGTACAAGTAATAAAAGTATTTAAAATAATTGATGAATGTGGCGCACAACATGTTAGAGAGTTTATTTGGTGAAATTGATACCAGAATTATGGAGTATTTATGGCTTGTATGTATATGAAAAACTCAGATGATGTGTGAGTCTGACCTCTGACTGAGTCAGGTATCAGACAACTTTGTGTCAGACAACTTTTTATCAGAGCTCATGAAGCTTCTCAGCCTGCAGCCTTATACAAATATCTTCTGCTCCTGAATGTGAGCAATGAGGTCACTCAGAGGTCAGTCAGACTGGCCAATCATTAGGAGGCACACAGTGTAACATTGTATGTGCTTCATAGCTGACTGCTGACTTGTGACTCAATCAGATATGTAAGTCAGAAGTCATCTAAGTTTTACAACCAGCCCAGAAACTGCATATAGTAAGGTGTCAGGTATAATAAGTCAGATGTCAGAGTCAGAATCAAAGTCAGGTATCAAAGTCAGGTGTCAGAATCAAAGTCAGGTATCAAAGTCAGGTGTCAGAGTCAAAGTCAGGTATCAAAGTCAGATGTCAGAATCAAAGTCAGGTATCAAAGTCAGGTGTCAGAGTCAAAGTCAGGTATCAAAGTCAGGTGTCAGAGTCAAAGCCAGGTATCAAAGTCAGGTGTCAGAGTCAAAGTCAGGTATCAAAGTCAGGTGTCAGAATCAAAGTCAGGAATCAAAGTCAGGTGTCAGAGTGAGGTGTCACAGTCAGCTATCAAAGTCAGGTATCAGAGTAAGGTATCAAAGTCAGGTATCACTGTTGTAAACTGCTATTAATCTAATATTTGACTCTGATATCTGAGGATGTCCTAATATGGACAATGTACTGGCTAATCCCATCCACACATTGCAGAAAAACATCAGCAGCGGAAAAGCTGCTTTTTCCATATAGGCATAATAAGGGCAGAAAGTCTGCAAGGAAAATTCAATAAAAAATTCTGCCGAAAAAAGCGCTATGCGTTTCCACCACAGTTTTTTTCTGCTGCGTTTCGCTATGTGGGGCTTTAGCCTTAGTGTCTAGTGACTATAAGGAATTTTCACTGCCTTGTACTTGTCAATTAGTGTCAAAAACACCAAATTCATTATGATTTAATGTTGACAGGAGAAGAAGAGATGATTCTTTTAGCTATTAGCTGTGGTTTAATGGTACAATTGTAGGAGTATACATTAGTAGTATTTTAGCTTACTCTCAGAAAAAGAATGGACAGATGGGGAGTTGTTGAGATAAGTAGATCATTATATGTATGTAAGAAGTCACAGAGATCAGTTGTAGTCATGCTTTGTCTTCCTTGTGTCACTCAATCTGGTGTTTACACCTCAGTGATGGACATTATTAGTTACAATGTTCCAAGCAATTTAGTCGGTAAATATTTTATGAGCTGTTCTGTTGTGGAAATTTAGCCAGTGTAATCTGCTGGAATAACATGCATTGCTGTTTATATATAGAGGTTAACCAGTTCTGTATACAGGTGGATATATTAAAGCTGAACTCATGAACAAAGAAAAATGGCTAGACAATCCAAGGATCAGTTTTCAATTTATGGAGACATTGGGTTTTATGGTGTAAAACTTTAAATCTATGTTGCTGGTTTTATATTGATATAAAGTATAACTGCAAAGATTTCTTCAAGTAATAGTTTATCCTTGGATAGTTCAGTTCTCCCCGCAGTTGGGTCACCACTAGCTGGGGAGTTCAGTCTTTCATCATTCGTTCTTTATAGCATACATTTATTAAAGAAAAGTTCCAGAATCGCCAAGATAAAGGAAATGTTTTCACAGAAAATTAGACATAATTTAAATCAGTTTTCTGTTATAAACATTTTTTCATGTACTTTTTCAGTTAAATATTTCAGTTTACATTATGGGTCATATGACAGCTTTGCTGTATAGACTGAGGCAGAGTCAGCAGAAGGTGGGATTTTAAGACAAAAAAAGAAAACAACTTGCAATGCTAAACAATACAATACAAAAGTAACACTAACTTTAGCTGTCCCCCACTTCTTCCATTCTAACAAAGATAAGTCAGTGTATGCATTTCTCCCTGTTAATCTAGATTCACACTTGCGCTGGAGTTTCCGTTCTTCGTGCCCGCTTGGAGACCTGAAAAATGGAAACCAAATCAGTTTATAAAGCGGTTTCCCGTGGAAACCCGCGGACCCCATAGACTATAAAGGGGTCCACTGAGTTTCCAGCCGAAAAATGCAGAGAGACAAGTCCTGCATGCAGGACCTTTCTCTCCACATTTTTTAATCGGATTCGGGGACCAAACCCTCGAACAGAATCCAAGCCTTGGTATGAAGCTAGCGTTATCTATGGTATCCTGCGGAAGGGTCTGGAGTCTGTCACTTCCTGCTTGGATCTGGAATGCATTTTAACTGAACACAATAAACAGAGTTGTTAGTTATGATCAAGCATCTTAGCAACTGTGGCGTTTCTCTTTTTTGGTGGACAACGATGTCGACTGAGGGATTTTCTTCTTATACTGCAAGTATCTGCGCACACCTGACTGGTCAGAGGATTGAGACAGACAGAATTCACCCTCTGGGCAGCTGTCAATATATCTACAGTGGGGAAAAAAAAGTATTTAGTTATCCACCAATTGTGCAAGTTCTCCCACTTAAAAAGATGAGAGAGGCCTGTAATTGTCATCATAGGTAGACCTCAACTATGAGAGACAAAATGAGAAAACATATCTAGAAAATCACATTGTCTGATTTTTTAAGAATTTATTTGCAAATTATGGTGGAAAATAAGTATTTGGTCACCAACAAACAAGCAAGATTTCTTGCTCTCACAGACCTGTAACTTCGTCTTTAAGAGGCTCCTCTGTCCTCCATTCATTACCTGTAGTAATGGCTCCTGTTTGACATTGTTATCAGTATTAAAGACACCTGTCCTCAACCTCAAACAGTCACACTCCAAACTCCACTATGGTGAAGACCAAAGAGCTGTGGAAGGACACCAGAAACAAAATTGTAGACCTGCACCAGGTTGGGAAGACTGAATCTGCAATAGGCAAGCAGCTTGGTGTGAAGAAATCAACTGTGGGAGCAATAATTAGAAAATGGAAGACATACAAGACCATTGATAATCTCCCTCGATCAGGGGCTCCACGCAAGATCTCACCCTGTGGGGTCAAAATGATCACAAGAACGGTGAGCAAGAATCCCAGAACCACACGGGGGGACCTAGTGAATGACCTGCAGAAAGCTGGGACTAACATAACAAAGGCTACCGTCAGTAACACACTACGCCGCCAGGGAATCAGATCCTGCAGTGCCAGACGTGTCCCCCTGCTTAAGCCAGTACATATCCGGGCCTGTCTGAAGTTTGCTGGAGAGCATTTGGATGTTGCAGAAGAGTATTGGGAGAATGTCATATGGTCAGATGAAACCAAAGTAGAACTGTTTGGTAGAAACACAACTCGTCGTGTTTGGAGGAGAGTGAATGCTGAGTTGCATCCAAAGAACACCATACCTACTGTGAAGTATGGGGATGGCAATATCATGCTTTGGGGCTGTTTCTCTGCAAAGGAACCAGGACAACTGATACGTGTACATGAAAGAATGAATGGGGCCATGTATGGTGAAATTTTGAGTGCAAACCTCCTTCCATCAGCAAGGGCATTGAAGATGAAATGTGGCTGGGTCTTTCAGCATGACAATGATCCCAAGCACACAACCAGGGCTACGAAGGAGTGGCTTCATAAGAAGCATTTCATGGTCCTGGAGTGGCCTAGCCAGTCTCCAGATCTCAACCCCATAGAAAACATTTGGAGGGAGCTGAAAGTCTGTGTTGCCCAGCGACCGCCCCAAAACATCACTGCTCTAGAGGAGATCTGCATGGAGGAATGGGCCAACATACCAGCAACAGTGTGTGCCAACCTTGTGAAGACTTACAGAAAACGTTTGACCTCTGTCATTGCCAACAAAGGATATATAACAAAGTATTGAGATGAACTTTTGCTATTGACTTATTTTCCACCATAATTTGCAAATAAATTCTTTAAAAATCAGACAATGTGATTTACTGGATTTGTTTTCTCATTTTGTCTCTCATAGTTGAGGTCTACCTATGATGTCAATTACGGGCCGGCCTCATCTTTGTACGTGGGAGAACTTGCACAATTGGTGGCTGACTAAATACTTTTTTTCCCCACTGTATATGCGCTAAATGAGTTGTGCCATAGCACAAGTTGAAAAAGATGAGCGAACACCCACATAGAATACCTGTAAATGTGAATTGCTTAAGTGATTCCACACTGGAAACGCTCCTGTGTTTTTTCTCTTTTCTCTCCCTATCCGTGCTACAACTTCCTGTACACTGTAATAGTCAACGACATTTATCTGCCAAATAAATCCCTTTCTTTGCAACAGCCATAAAGCAAAAATCCCTGTCTGCAATTACCATCCAGACAGTGCAGGTAGGAGGTGTTTGTCTCTTATATGACTGCTCAAAAAAAACCCTATAAAAATAAAATTACATTTACAGCATTTTTCAAGAGTATACACATTGAGGGAATGGATTAAGTCTGGCATTTTTGCTCTTAATGTGCCCTGCGCCAGCGGAGTGTGCTCTTAATGACTAGGCTGCACTTCATCCTGAATCAAGCGCCACCTCCAAGTACCTCTACCCCTAGTCTCAGATCTAGATTCTGGGGTCATTTATATCCTGGTATTTCCCTTCTCTGCTGCTGGCCTAGCCCAATTTCAGAATCTTTCTCCACTTGCAACTATTTTAGTCACAAATGGTGTTAAGTAGCCACAAATCACTAATTTGCAACTGTTTTATACATAGGCAATTTGATGAATCCCTGCACACCTTTTAAAGCAATTATACCTTTTTCTTAGTACTGTAGGAGATGTAGTTCTAATTCCTTTAAAGCACTAAATTTGGTTTGGTCTGATTTTTCATTTTGTTCAAGGAGTTTTCTGAGCTGGGGGGCATTTGTGACTCTGATGACTTATACACAAGATAGGTTATCAGCAACAAACCAATGAGAGTCCCACATCTGGACCCCACACAGATTAGCTATACGAGGCAGCCTCTGGTGCTAATACCTATTTATTTCATGTATTTGCTATTTTTACTTTATTTAGGCATAATGCTTTGGGTTTGTACCAATTCCTCCAGCTAAATACTGTATGCCAACATACTTAAAGGGTTTTTCCAGACTGGGGCATTTTTGATACTGACAACCTATCCTCCATTTGATTCAAGTGAATAGGAGTAGGGCTGCAGTACTCCCACACTACCACTATACAATGGATGGGACCTTCTTCTTCTGGATCTGTCCCCTGTATGTGTTCTGAGGCTGTCTGGAACAGTTCACAGTGCTGGACCTACATTAACCTGACACTGATAACCTCTCATGAGGATAGGTGTTAGGTAGTTGTCCAGATGGGCAGGGGTTAATTAGTGTCTGCCGGTACTTTCTGCCTTAGGGAGGGGTTTTCCCTGTGCCTCTGCCCTACCCTTTGTGCTATATATACTTGGGCTTCACTCTTGCACTCTGCTGGTTATACTTGTGTGTCCAGCCATACCTGTGCTGTGAGGCCTGGTTCTCAGGTTGTGTATGCAATTCACTGTGTATGTGGATTCTTGGATTTAGCTGTTGGGTGGTCAGTGCAGGGGACTGCTGGTTTATGGTGTGTTTAATTTCAGGGTCAGCTCACAGGGATTCTAGTAAGGTTCCTGTGAGGTGTCCTCTTTTAAGAGGAAAACTCTGGCATCAGGCAGGATCAGTCAGGGCAGATTGCAGGGCGATTTCTATTGTTATTTTCTCCTGCCTACTCTGTTTACTTTCTCAGTTATTTTGTCTGCCCTTTATTTGTTTTGTGTTTCCTCAATAAACCAGTTTATTATGCATTCTTGTTTATGTTTCATTTGGTTCGGGGTCAAACATAACAGAATAACCAGCCGACCATTTATTAATTCTCTACCCCTTTTTTTTTCCTTTGCTTTTTTTCTTTTTTTTCCTCAGATGGATCCTATGGAGCAATTAACCGCTCACCTTCAGGCATTGACCATGAAAGTCGATTCTCTTCAGACTCAGGTCCAGCAGCAAAACATACAGCAAGTGAGCGGGGTGTTTAGGGAGGGGGTGTCGGGATTTGAACCCCGAGTGGATCTTCCGGATCGCTTTTTCGGGGATGCGCTCTGAGTTTTTCTCATTTAGAGAGGCCTGCAAGTTGTATTTTAGACTAAGGCCAATCTCTCCTGGTAATGAGAGTCTGCGGGTGGGAATTATTATATCCCGTCTACAGGGAGATCCTCAGGTTTGGGCTTTTTCTTTACCCCCTGATTCCCCCACACTGCAGTCTGTAGATGTTTTTTTTTTCTGCACTCGAGTTACTGTTCGATGACCCAGACCGTTTGCATTTAGCTGAGAGTAAGCTGCGTCACCTCTCTCAAGGGAGGAGTTCTGCAGAGGATTACTGTGCAGCTTTTCGTAAGTGGTCCATTGATACTAAGTGGAACGATCCGGCTCTTCGGAGTCAATTTTGTGCCGGGTTGTCCGACCGAGTAAAAGATCTTATGCTACAGTTTTCTCCCCCGGCCTCTTTGGAGGAAGCCATGAGTTTAGCTATTCGGGTAGACAGACGTTTGCGTCTGAGAGCAGTAGAAATGGGAGTGCGTGACTCTCCTCACTCGCCAGGGGAGGGGGCGGAGCCTTCTGTAGAGCCCATGCAGCTGAGTTCTTTACAGTCTGAGGACAGAAAGAAGAGACGTTTGGCTGCTGGCCAATGTTTCTATTGTGGGCGTCCGGGTCATTTTGTAAGAGATTGTCCGGAGCTATCCTGTCCTAAGAAGGCTTTAAACTAAAGAACCTAACGAGCTATGGGGATCTCCCGTTAGGTAGATGTATTGCTTGGACCAGTGGCTCCAAGATGATCCTCCCTGCTGAAATTATCCTTGAGAATAAGGAGCATCCTGTACGTGTGATTTTTGATTGTGGTGCCGGGGTCAATTTAATTGATTCTAAGTGCGCGACAGATCTTGACTTAAAAATAACCCTCCTGGATACACCCATTCCTATTGCTGGTATTGATGCTGGACCTTTGGGCTGGATTAAAGCTATCTTTGTAGGGGTTAAGCTGAAGATTGGTTTGTTCCACCTAGAATGTGTGGATTTGTATGTTCTTGACTCGTTGCCAGCGGCCATCGTACTTGGTTATCCTTGGTTTAAAAAACACAATCCTGTGGTTGATTGGCATACGGGAGAAATTGTCAAATGGTCTCTTGAGTGTAAGAAAGAGTGTATGCCTAGTCAGCTTGTAGCAATAGTGTTACCTAATGTCCCTTCATTTCTGTCTGACTTTTCACAGGTATTCTCTCCCACCTCTAGTGACCAGCTTCCTCCTCATAGACCGTATGACTGCAGGATTGATCTGGTGCCGGGCTGTAAATACCCCAAAAGCAGGTTATATAACATTTCTGTCCCTGAAAGAGAGGCTTTAAAAGATTTTATCTCAGAAAGTTTGAAGAAGGGTCACATAAGACCCTCTGACTCTCCGTTAGCAGCAGGTTTTTTTTCGTTAAAAAGAAAGATGGCGGACTACGTCCTTGTCTTGATTTTCGGGAGTTGAACCAAATTACTGTGCGTAATCCTTACCCGCTTCCTCTTATTCCCGATTTATTTAATCAACTGGTGGGGTCCCAGTGGTTTTCTAAATTAGATCTCCGTGGGGCATACAATTTGATAAGAGTACGGGAGGGAGACGAGTGGAAGACAGCGTTTAACACGCCCCTGGGTTATTTGGGCTTACTAATGCCCCTGCAATTTTCCAGGAGTTTATGAATGACATAGTACGTCCTTTTATTGGCCAATTCCTGGTTGTGTACTTAGATGATATCCTCATCTTTTCTCCTAATTACGAGTCTCACTGTGAACACCTTCGGTCCGTCTTGTCTGTTCTAAAAGAGAATTCACTTAGTGTTAAAGTGGAAAAGTGTGTTTTTTGTGTCCAGGAGATTTCTTTTTTGGGGTTTGTCATTTCAAAGGACGGGTTTAAGATGGATTTAAGCAAGGTCAAGGCTATTTTAGACTGGGTTCAACCTGAGAACCTCAAAGCGTTACAGAGGTTTCTAGGGTTTGCTAACTTTTACCGTAGATTTATTAAGAATTTTTCGTTGATTGTTAAGCCTTTGACAGATTTGACCAAAAAGGGAGCTAAGATTTCGGAGTGGCCGCCGGAGGCCGAGAGAGCGTTCCGATCGCTTAAGCAACACTTTGCTTCGGCACCTGTTTTGGCCCAACCCGTCAGCTCCTTACCATTTTTTGTTGAGGTGGACACCTCTAGTGTGGGGGTTGGAGCGGTTTTGTCTCAAGGAGATGCTGAGCGCCGTAACCTGCGGGTTTGTGCTTTCTTCTCAAAGAAATTTTCGAAAACAGAATGTAATTACGATGTAGGTGACAGAGAGTTGCTGGCGATTAAGTTAGCCTTTGAGGAATGGAGACATTTTTTAGAAGGTGCTGTGCATAAAGTGACGGTTTTCATGGACCATAAGAATTTGATAAATCTACAGTCAGCTAAGACGTTAAATTCTCGTCAGGCTCGTTGGTCTTTGTTCTTTTCCAGGTTCAACTTTCTAGTCACCTACCGACCAGGTTCGAAGAATGTGGTGGCGGACGCCCTGTCCCGGTCATTTGAGGCTGCACCCTGTGATGAGGTTCCTTCACAGATATTGGCCAAAGGAGTGGTGGTGGCCGTGATTTCTACTGACCTTCACAAGGAGATTTTGTAAGCACAAAGCTTGGCTCCTGCCAACACCCCTAATGATAAGCTTTTTGTTCCTCTGAACCTTCGATTGTCATTATTACAGGAGGCTCATGATTCAGTCCTCTCGGGTCACCCTGGTATTTCTAATACATTGAAATTAATCTCCAGGTCGTTTTGGTGGCCATCTGTCAGAAGGGACACTACGAGGTATGTGGAGTCCTGTGAGGTATGTGCCAGGTCGAAGTCCCTTAGAGGATTTCCTGCGGGGAAATTGTGCCCATTGCCTATTCCTGAGAAGCCTTGGACGCACATCTCTATGGATTTCATCACTGATCTACCGGTTTCTGGAGGATGTACGGTAATTTGGGTAATCACGGATCGGTTTAGTAAGATGTGCCATTTGGTGGCTTTACCCAAATTGCCGTCTGCTCCTCTTTTGGCTAGATCATTTGTGGAAAATTTTGTACGGCTGCATGGGGTACCGTCTGATATTGTGTCAGATATGGGAGTGCAGTTCGTTTCCCGGTTCTGGAGGGCGTTTTGTAAACGCCTTAACATCTCTTTATCTTTTTCTTCATCTTATCGCCCACAATCCAACGGCCAGACTGAAAGGTTAAATCAAAGTTTGGAACAATATTTAAGGTGCTTTGTGAGCTCAGATCAGTCTGAGTGGAAAGAATTTTTACCATTAGCTGAGTTTGCTTTAAATAATCGTTCTTTGGAATCTACTGGGACCTCTCCTTTTTTCTGTAATTATACGTTTCATCCGTCCTTTGGTCCGTTGTCATTAGCTAGTTTGGATGTCCCAGGGGAGGTTCAGTCCTCTGCTAAACTAACTTCAGTCTGGTCTGAGGTCAAGAAAAATCTTATTAGAGCCAGGGGTAAAGCTAAATTTTTTGCTGACAGTAAACGATCAGAATCCCATAAGTTCTCTGTGGGAGATAGGGTTTGGCTCTCTACACGGAACATTAGACTAAAAATACCATGCTTTAAACTTGGTCCCAAATATATTGGTCCATTTGAAATTGTAGAAATAATTAACCCTGTCTCAGTTCGTTTGCGCCTACCTGATTCTATGGGGATAACCAATACTTTTCATGTGTCCTTACTAAAGAGGTATTTTTCATCCTTAGGCAGTGATTCAGTTTCACCATCCCCACTTGTCTTGGTCAATGGAGAGCTGCAGTTCATGGTTCCCTCTATTGAGAATTCCCGGCTCTGTCGCGGACGCATTCCGTATCTGGTCCATTGGAAAGGTTATGGGCCTGAGGAGAGATCATGGGTTTCGTTATCAGACATTTTTGCTAAGTGGTGCATCAGAGCCTTTCATCGCAGGTTTCCATTAAAGCCCGGGCCGGAGGTTCCGGAGGCACCTCCTTTAAGGGGGGGGTACTGTTAGGTAGTTGTCCAGACGGGCAGGGGTTAATTACTATCTGCCAGTACTTTCTGGGGAGGGGTTTTCCCTGTGCCTCTGCCCTACCCTTTGTGCTATATATACTTGGGCTTCACTCTTGCACTCTGCTGGTTATACTTGTGTGTCCAGCCATACCTGTGCTGTGAGGCCTGGTTCTCAGGTTGTGTATGCAATTCACTGTGTATGTGGATTCTTGGATTTAGCTGTTGGGTGCTCAGTGCAGGGGACTGCTGGTTTATGGTGTGCTTAATTTCAGGGTCAGCTCACAGGGATTCTAGTAAGGTTCCTGTGAGGTGTCCTCTTTTAAGAGGAAAACTCTGGCGTCAGGCAGGATCAGTCAGGGCGGATCGCAGGGCGATTTCTATTGTTATTTTCTCCTGCCTACTCTGTTTACTTTCTCAGTTATTTTGTCTGCCCTTTATTTGTTTTGTGTTTCCTCAATAAACCAGTTTATTATGCATGCTTGTTTATGTTTCATTTGGTTCGGGGTCAAACATAACAATAGGTCTTCCGTATTTATAATGCTTCCAGACTGGAAAACCCCTTTAAGAATGTTAGTGTACAGTACTTACCTGTTGAAGGTATTGCTACAAACCAAAAGCCCATTGTTGTATTGTTCCTAAATAAAGCAAATATAAAAAAAATGATCTTCTTTTACGACTACTAAGAATTTCCTTCCTTCTTTTATACATAAACATAAGCTTTTATGGCCTGATAGAGTGGGCCACATGCCAAGTTTTCCTCTGAGGCCCTATGGTGACTAGCTACACCTCCATTTCAATGTAAGCGCCTTAAATCTGTTATATTAAAAACGGCTGCCAAGATAGTTTGGCTTTATAATAGATATAAAAAGCTAGGGTATATTTAGCATAGGTCTCAAAGGAGACCTCAAAATTTACAGCACTACACATAAGAAAAGTAACAATAAAAATTATTTTTTAGAGAAAGGAGTTTTTTCTGCAGCATTTACTATGCAGGTAGAGGTCAGACACAAGTTTTCAGGGGGTTTTATCCCATTCCATGGGCAATGAGAATCATGAGTGACAGAAGAAAGAAGGAAGACTCAGTTTTTGCTAACAGAAGTAACGTGCAACTTTTCAGGTGTGCCCTCTGGGTCCAAAAGGGCACACAAACATGATGTTAGATATTATGTACATTACTGGCACAAAGGCTGGTTACATCTCTTTACAAAAAGTCTTAGTTGGCTTATCTTGTGAGGAATGGAGGTCACTGATTCTCCTGGAACATGCTCTGTGGCAATAAAAGCCCGAGGAAAATGCTGTGTGCCCATTGTGGTGCTCTCTCTCCTAATAAATGCAATCACTGGCTTGCCTCCAGTTCACACCATGTGGTTTCTGACACTCCCTACAAAGGTGTGTTCCCTTCTGTGTAGCGCCTGGTCCAGCTCATAAGGCATAATGAGTACACCTTTGAGTGCTTACAGTCAGTGTCCACCTATATAAGTCTGTTCAGCCCTCTGACTTATGTCCAAGCAATATTGAATCTGCAGCTTCTGATTCTGTTTGGGTTCTGTTCTACACTGTGTTTGGATCATTTATTGACCTCTGCTTGTTTATTGACCATGCATCTGACCCTAATTCTGTTCTGCTGTCTATTTGTGTTTGACCTCGGTCTGTCCTGAACTGCTGAACCTGAGCTGCCCACCCTGACCCATCGCTTATTTAGGAACTTGCTTTTCTGCTGCTGCCTCTGAACTTTGTCCTGTTCCTGACCATGCCTCTGCCTGTACCCTCTGGTGCCTTATACTACAGTCATGGCCAAAAGTTTTGAGAATGACACAAATATTATATTTTCACATGATCTGCTGCCCTCTGGTTTTTATGTGTGTTTGTCAGATGTTTTTATCACATACAGAAATATAATTGCATTCATATTATGAGTAACAGAAGCTTATATTGACAGTTAGAATGAGTTAATGCAGCAAGTCAATATTTGCAGTGTTGACCCTTCTTCTTCAGGACCTCTGCAATTCTCCCTGGCATGCTCTCAATCAACTTCTGGACCAAATCCTGACTGATAGCAATCCATTCTTGCAGAATCAATGCTTTAATTTTGTCTGAATTTGTTGGTTTTTGTTTGTCCACCCGTCTCTTGATGATTGACCACAAGTTCTCAATGGGATTAAGATCTGGGGAGTTTCCAGGCCATGGACCCAAAATCTCTATGTTTTGTTCCCTGAGCCATTTAGTTATCACCTTTGCTTTATGGTAAGGTGCTCCATCATGCTGGAAAAGGCATTGTTGAGCGCCAAACTGCTCTTGGACGGTTGGGAGAAGTTGCTCTTGGAGGACATTCTGGTACCATTCTTTATTCATGGCTGTGTTTTTAGGCAAGACTGTGAGAGAGCCGATTCCCTTGGCTGAGAAGCAACCCCACACATGAATGGTTTCAGGATGCTTTACAGTTGGCATGAGACAAGACTGGTGGTAGCGCTCACCTCTTCTTCTCCGAATAAGCTGTTTTCCAGATGTTCCAAACAATCGAAAAGGGGATTCATCAGAGAAAATGACTTCACCCCAGTCCTCAGCAGTCCACTCCCTGTACCTTTTGCAGAATATCAGTCTGTCCCTGATGTTTTTTCTGGAGAGAAGTGGCTTCTTTGCTGCCCTCCTTGAGACCAGGCCTTGCTCCAAGAGTCTCCGCCTCACAGTGCGTGCAGATGCACTCACACCTGCCTGCTGCCTTTCCTCAGCAAGCTCTGCACTGCTGGTAGCCCAATCCCGCAGCTGAAACACTTTTAAGAGACGGTCCTGCCGCTTGCTGGTCTTTCTTGGGCGCCCTGGAGCCTTTTTGGCACCAATGGAACCTCTCTCCTTGAAGTTCTTGATGATGCGATAGATTGTTGACTGAGGTGCAATCTTTCTAGCTGCAATACTCTTCCCAGTGAGGCCATTTTTGTGCAGTGCAATGATGACTGCACGTGTTTCTTTAGAGATAACCATGGTTAACAGAAGAGAAACAATGATGGCAAGCACCAGCCTCCTTTTAAAGTGTCCAGTGGTGTCATTCTTACTTAATCATGACAGATTGATCTCCAGCCCTGTCCTCATCAACACCCACACCTGTGTTAATGGAGCAATCACTGAAACGATGTTAGGTGGTCCTTTTAAGGCAGGGCTGCAATGATGTTGAAATGTGTTTTGGGGGATAAAGTTCATTTTCTAGGCAAATATTGACTTTGCAAGTAATTGCTGTTAAGCTGATCACTCTTTATAACATTCTGGAGTATATGCAAATTGCCATTAGAAAAACTGAAGCAGTAGACTTTGTAAAAATTAATATTTGTATCATTCTCAAAACTTTTGGCCATGACTGTAGACTCTGTCTGGTCTCTGGTCAGTAGACACCTATACCAGGATCCCTCCAGTGGGTCCACACATCTGCTTCCTGTTACACTGAGGATGCAACTACACATGTATCCACATCACAGCCACTGGCTGGACTCACATAGACACATAGTGTATTGCATAGATAGCATATAACCTTGTTGTAGCATATTCGGAAAAGCTGCTAATTTCATGACATACATCTGGAATTGTCCGGCCAAGAAGAAAGGTAAAGGAGTACACATCAGTTTACACCTCAAATTTAACAGGTGCTTATCCCAATGTTCTACTCAGGCCTTCTCGTCCTGGCTGTATTTCATCTCTGTTCTATACTCAAGTAACCAAAGATCCCATGTGTCAGGAACCACACCATCTAAGTTGCCTCAGAGTAACCACGCCAAGTAATATGACATAACAATGACATGTCTGAATATTGCTCCTCATATAGGCCGACATAACCCTTATAGCTTGCCATCTGATGATTATTGTTCTATAGTATAATCTTGGCAGAGCTATATACAGGCATATTACAGAAGTCACTGACCTCAATGTAGATTTCAGACAATAAAGCACAACATATTTATAAAACAGTTTTCCTCCACTGCTGGCAAATACCCCAGCTTACAAACTTGGAAGATAAAGTATTTCTTTCTAGCCAGTACTGGATTTAGATGTAAGGAGCCTGGAGGCACAACATTCTCTTCAAACTCTAAGCTTTTTGCAGAGATAACTCTCAGTATACTTCTATCAGTGTGAATAGCACAGAGCTACAGAGCTTGTATACAAGTTTTTCATGGAGACTACTACATCAACTAACACTTGGAACCCTTGCTGATCAGCTGTTTGAAGGGGCCATGGCGCTTATGTGAGTGCTATCACCTCTTCACTATTTACAATGCATGCCATGTTTTGTAGGGGCTTGATGTAATTACAACCTTGTCCCATTCACTTCTATGGGAAATACTGTCTTTGTATTGCACAGCTGATATGAAACAAACAGTGTGCAACGTGACAGTGAAGAGAACATGGCACTCTCATGATCACTGCAGCCCCTTCTGGCAACTGATCAGCATGGGTCCTGAGGATAGCTCATCAATAAAAATGAAGTAGACAACTACCTTAACCGTGATGCCCAGGTTTCCTTCCTTACAGGGCCATCCACAGACATGAGACTCTTGTGCTGAATGGAAAATCTGACCCTATTTCTAGTTATTGCTGGGACGTTTAATATAGCTTCAATTTCTTCTGTTTGTACAATAGTAATAAATAATAAAAATAATAAACATTTGATCTAGATTAGACATATTACATAAGAAACAAACAGTTGCCACCTATGGAAAATGGTGAGTATTCATTCAATGAAAAAAAAAGTTACCATTTCAAAGTATAGTACACTGAATGAGCTGATGGATAGGCAGAATGACTAGGAAAGGAAGTACCAGAATTAGTCTGGATCACTACCTAGATTGCCTGTCCAATAGGGTCAGTAGAGACCCTGTCTGAATCTCCATGCCTTAGTGGAGACTTGACTGGTCAGTGTCCATGGTACTGAAATACTGACAGCATTAATTACTGATGCACCATCCGCGTCCTCCCTCACTCCTCCCAACATTTTTACAAAAGGATGGGAACTGACATAGGGGTGGGAAATTGTATTTGGATTAAAATCAATATTTGTGTAAGGTGGTAGAAGCCACCATCTTTCACAAGTATAGCTTTAGGTAGACCTCTTTATCACTTATATGCATTTGTTTTTTTTTGTCCATTTTCTCTTGTATTTGTTCTTTTTCCAACTGCGGTATATTTTACTGTGTATACTGTGTATTTGTATGCCTTGCTTTAACACTATCCTTCTGCAGCCACAATGGGGTGGAATTAGAGAAAAACTGTGTTAGCGACTCTTTCCTATGGGTATTGTTTCTACAGCGTTCATTGTGTGGTTAACATAACATGTTACCTGTATTCTGTGATTACGGCGATAGCTAATTTATACCTCACACCCATATTATGACTCACGTAACTTTTTATATTTCTGAATACAGATCTGCATAAATCATCTTTTTTGTGGGGCCAGATGTACTTTTTATTTATACCATTTTGGGGAATGTCTGATGTTTTAATTACTTTTTATTCAAAAAAATATTTTTAGATGTTTGTAGTTTGGGCATATTATGTATATGTTTTACTTTATTTATTTTTACATCTGATCTAGGGAAAGAGGGGGATGAGATTTTTATTATTTTGGTAGCATTCATTTGAAACCCAGGAGTCTGATCAATAATACAATACACTACACTATGATAATGCATTGCAGTGTAATGTAAAATCCATAGAGTTCTATTACAAGCTGTGCTAGAACAACACTGATAACAAGACTGGGAGCCTTCAATAGGTTCCCAGCTCTCATAGTAATGGATCACTGCCCCTGAATCTCGTTTTGGGAAATACTGTTGGTAAAAAGATGCCACATTTGACTGAGATATCGGTAGGGTGCAGGCTCTGATCATGGGCATTGCCATGATGTTTAAAGTCCCAACATCCACTGTAATAGTATGGCAGATGTTGGGAAAGGGTTCATTGTGATGACTCTTTCCTGCACTGGGTATTTTTGCCATTGTCACTTTAAAGTATTTTGTTGCTGAGTCATTGTGCCTTCTTCAATCCTAGTTTTTTTCCTGGAAAGATGGCAGCATAATGATTTTTCCAAAAAGACAAATCCCCACTTGGCCTATTGGCTGGGCATTGTAGTTCCTTGATGTAGAGTCTATAACTCGATGCGGGTGGTTTTCCAGTGAGTCTTGTGTCTTTCACCTGGTATTTGTGTTCCAGAGTGTTTGTGTTAATCCAGGTCTGGAGCCCAGGCTTTACCCACAAGATAGCGTTGCGAACCATGACACGCATATAGAGAAGTGGAACCTGAGCTGAGCACGACACCTATATGAAAAGGGTGAATGATGTGTGTTGCCACAGGGCTGCTTCTCTCACTCTGTTAGAAGGTTGCTGAGTGTACCATTAAACTGTGAGAAACTTGTAACTCTGGCTGTAGTTTATTAGTAATTCTTGCTGTTAACCACTGTTGTGCTGAAAATCTACCTCAATAAAGTAATGATGTAAGGCCTGCAAGTGCATGTGCTTCCATTGGGCAGCTTTAGGAAGCACCAGAGTAAGTGGGGACCCAGCTACCCTGTCCTTGGGAATGGAGGAAGCTGTATTCATGCTTCCATGTGGCCCATACTTACAGCTTTTTGGCATACTCAGGAGGATAGATGTGTACTGGCACAACTGCCCAGAGCACAGCAGAATCAATGTGTATCGACACAATTGGATGTCCAGTGATCAGAATGATAGAGGAAAGCCTGGAAGGGGCCCAGGGTTAGAGCACCAATTAAGCAGGCTTGGACCCATCCATAGGTGGCAGATGCTTCAGGGCCAGGTCTAGTTCTTAAGGCTAGAGACTGCGTTGCCCACCAGAGGATTAAGAAACTGTTGTTTGAGGGTTGACCACCTAAAGCTCCCCTAAAGGGTTTCTATATAGCCAGACACTGGATAAAGTCAGAGGTCCCTGAGACACCTGCCCCCAAAGGTACCCAGATGTGGCATGGCTGTGTACAGCCTTCCTCTATATCGCAAGAAATATGGTATGCACAGATGAATTGGATAACCATGCAAAAGCCTGGGAAACAGGGATATGGAGACCTGGTTGCCCAGTTCTTTGGAAGGCCTGAGGGAGGGTGTAATGAGGGAGCCACATTCATGTGCCTGTGTGGTCTATGACAAAAACAGGCAAGTTCTTACACTGTTACACATAGATACGACTATGTTCAATTCTGTGTTGCAAGTTTCTATTGACAGCAAAATGATACTGTCAAAATGATACAAACCTATGATGGAACTTGATGGAGTTCATTATAAATTGTAGGATCCATCTTTCAGATCCAACCCAACATGAAAGCTTTATATAATAAAAGAATGCCATCTTACCAGTGTGAACAAAGTCTAAGACAGAAAACATCTGTGAGAAAACATCTTTTACTTCATAATATTGTTAGAGATCCTAGAATGCATAAATAGTAAAACCTAAAACAGGTTTCTGGTCAGAAAACTCAACTGTGTCTCCAGCGCCTTCTGGTAAACAAAAATCACTATCTTTGTGCCCACATACTTGGGATAGGGCAATCTCCTTCTATTTTTCTAACAATCATGCGTGTATGCAATGAGAGGGAACACTTAGAAATGCAGATGAAATAGAGAAGAGTCTCAGCTAATTTCAACATAAGAGCGGCAATCACTTTACAGAGAACAGAACATGTAAAGCCTTTTGTGTCTGGAGAATTTATAGTAGAAGCTGTTTAAGCATGAGTCATTTGATTGTGCCATTGTCTTGTCTTTATCTTATATTTTATATTTTTTGTGCATAAAACATAGCATTGTGGTTAGTCATGGGCCTCTGGCAAAGGACCGTCTAAATCAAAGTTCTGCCTATATTAACCAATCACATTGCAGCTTTTATTTTCCCAGTGCATATTTTACAATGAAAGGGGTGATCTGATTTGTTGCTATTGGCAACACTGACTATTTTTTTTTTTTTAGATTATATTTGATGCATAAAGCCTGAATATTTCTGCCCAAAAGTACATTTCAGTATTTTATTTATTATTGTGTGATGAAATATTATAAATTGTAGTTTTGGTTTAGAAGTACACAATGTTCACACAGCATATTTTTCATCTGGTATACTCAGGCATGGAATCTGCAGCAGAAATTAGGTTTTCTGCCATTGTACTGATCCACCACAGTTTCCACTGTCAGATGTGTGCAGAAAAAAAACTGTGCCATATAAACTACAGTGCAAATCTCCATTGAAATGTATTGAAGGCAACTAGGCATAGAATACACCCTGAAATCCTTCCAAATTTTGTTGTGTGGACATAGGCATACCTAAAGAGATCCTGACCGATCAAGGGACCCCCTTTATGTCCAAAGTAATGAAAGAGATGTGTAAGGTCCTGAGTATTAAACATCTGAGAACCTCTGTATATCACCCCCAGACAGACGGCCTGGTTGAGCGATTTAATAAAACTCTTAAAGGAATGTTAAAAAGGGTGGTAAGCAAAGATGGCAAGGATTGGGATTGTTTGCTGCCATATCTCATGTTTGCAATTTGAGAGGTACCTCAGTCCTCCACCGGTTTCTCTCCATTTGAATTAGTGTATGGTAGACACCCACGGGGAATCCTTGCTATTGCTAAGGAAACGTGGGAACAGGAACAAACTCCTTACCAGAGTGTTATTGAGCATATTTCCCAGATGCAATACCGAATTTCGGCAGTCATGCCAATTTTAAAAGAGCACATGAAGCAAGCCCAGTTGGCTCAAGGCCGCATTTATAACAGGAAGGCTAAGCTCCGAACCTTCAACCCCGGTGATTGAGTGTTAGTGCTTGTAACCACAGTAGAAAGTAAATTTCTAGCCAAGTGGCAAGGCCCTTATGAAATAATTGAAAACGTGGGTGATGTAAACTACAAGGTTTTTCAGCCAGGCAGGAGAAAACCTGAACAGATATATCATGTGAATCTGCTAAAACCCTGGAAAGACAGAGAGTCCTTGTCTGCCATAAGTACCCCTAGAGAGGTTACTGCTAAAACAGGGGGTGCACAGGGTAAGGATTTTTCTGAGGTACAAATAGCTGAGACTCTATCCAGGGTACAGGTACAAGAGGCAAAATGATTTGTACATAGAAATAATAATGTATTTTCTGACTTACCTGGGCGTACTGATCTGGTAAAGCATGACATTGTCACTAAGCCGCAGTTACGAGTCAATCTAAAGCCGTACCGAATACCTGAAGCTTGTAGACAGGCCATATCCAAGGAGGCGCCTTCAACCACAGGTGGAAGCTGGGCCTCATTAAAGGCCTATAAAAGGTTGGCCAGTTCTCACTACTGAGCAGTTCCTGGGGGAGAAGGAGGAGCCGGGTTCTGTCTTAACACTGTGAAAGTTGGTGAGACGCTGGTGCGAACTATTGCTACTGTTTTGTCCTGTTTTGTTTTTGTTTTTGCTCCAGCCACACGTACAGATAGGGTATTCTTTGTTTAGTTAGTTGCTCAGACGAGCAGGTTTTTTGTTACCGTTTTGCCTGACTGTTAAGGCTAATTTTGTTTTGCCGTTTTTTGTAAACCTGTAAACCGTGTTTTGTAAAACCTGTTTACACCAGAATTTTTGTGTCCATCTCTGACTGTCTGGGTCCGCCGTTGCTACCACTGAGCCAATCCTCCCACAGTATGTAAAAAAAAATCTATTTTTTGTGAGGGGTTTAGAGTAGTTGCATGGTTCTGCAGAATACTGCAGCTCTGTCCTATTCACATAGTTGGAACAGAACTATGTATAATACTAGGTAAAACCACTACAGAATATATGGCATTGTTCCTGGATGTCTGGTGATTTAGAAGCTACAGTGCAGACACCACAGCCCCTTCAAAACAGTTGATCAGTGGGGCTGCTGGGAGTCGAATCTCCATTGATTTGATATGAATGACTAATCCTAAGGATCAGTCATCAATATAAAAGTCCCCAAAAACCCCAATAAGCAGTTAAGGAGCTCCAAAGCCTAAATAATCTCCAGTTATTGTGTCCTCAAGAAAAGATCTCATAGATCACAGCTAGATATCCATTTGAACTATGTACTGTATGCAGGGAACCATATGTATGCTCTGCCTGTCCTGGATAAACTGGAGATGAACAAACATATCGATAAATTCAATAATAGTCTTGGTCTACAGAATATTACAGACTTGGTAGACTTTTTTACATTCCAACCAGAGAACCACTTCATAACTGTATAATATAATAATTGCCCCCATGTCCTAAGGTAACATGTGAGGGGTAGACTTTTGAGCCAACAAATAGATTATAGTACTTCACTGCTCTCTCTATATTCACTTTTTAAAAAGTCATTTTTGCTGTGTATCCTTTTTTTCTTTAGACTGCTTTGAAATACCAATTCATGTCCTTCTTAAAAGCAAAGATCTCACCCTGAGAAGACCAACCTTGCCTGCATGGAACTAATGTAACAGTCCAGTGAGAATGAATAGATTCATCTTAGTTCTTTGACAAGGAAAAAACATAAGATCTTTCTGTAGTCATTATACAATTCTACCGTGAACAGCAGAATCAATGGGGAAGCAAAAGACTGGTACCCAGTGATCCCACAGATAAATGGATACCAAGTGAGATATAAGGTAGGAAGGCAGCTGAGCTGATGAATAGCAAACACTTGGAAAACGTCTAGATGATTATCACAATGGGTAAAATGTTGTTGACGGCAGTAAATTATTGGACGTGTGTAATTGTCACGTCATTCACTAGACAGTGGCTAATGCTACAGAGAGTCTGTCACAGAGATTCAATCCGCTGTAATATTGCAGCTTGTATCTCTAAGATTGCTACCAATACATGTCCGTATCTGGTCACCTTTCGAAGTGGCCTTTTTTTTCTTAAACATACAGGCGCATATTTTCTAGCATGTATATCCAACTTTAAACACCATTTTACAGTTTATATATAGAATTCAGTCCTAAAAACAAAGTCCTAAAACAGAGTAACTTTCTAAATATATAGTGTTGCTCATCTTGTATTATAACTTGTATTATAACTGTGAGAAGATGACTCGCAGAGTGCTGGAGTTGCGATATATCAGCCCCCGGGTTTTGTCATATGGCCAGTCCTGAGCGGGTTTTGAGTAGGCCCCAGCCCAGGTGTGAGTCCTGGGCTCAATACTGGCCCATATAGGCCTACAGAGCCTGCACTTCAGGGCAGATCCAGGAAATGAGAGCAGCCACTCTGGGTCTGTCCTGAGTTACTGTCCTGTCTGGTTCGTGTGGCTGGAGTAAGTCACAGGTATAGTGAGGGTTACTACTGTTTAGCTAGAAGCTCAGACGAGCAGGAGTTTGTTTATTTTTGTGCTTGAAGTAAGGCTGTATTTTATTTATGCCTGAAGTGAAGGTTTATTTATTTTGCTATTTTTTTATAAACCTGTTACACCTGAACGTTGTGTCCCTGTCTCTGACTGTTTGGGTCCGTACCTGTGCTGCTACCAAGCTACTTCCCCCACATAACAGAACTGCATTCACAGTTGCAGTCTTCAGAGATGTCCAGCATTCATTGGTAACTCATTGTTTGCACAGAGCTGTGTATTCTCGGAAGCATAGCCATTACAGCAGACTCTATACACTAAATACAGCAATGTGATATAGGAAATGCTAAGGCTGGCCATAAACATTTAATAGCTGTCCGCCAAATGATTGTTCAGCTGACAGCTATCTCTTCTGACCCCACATACGCATATATGATTGACTGAGATACCTCTGGTGGTGGCTTATCTTATCCATAAACAAAAGCATCAGGCATCATGAAATCTACAACAGCGTTCCTCCCTGTTGGGTTTTCTTTGCTGGTGCTATTGTTCGTATGCCATCATGACTACTGGTATGTAAATTTATAGTGGTATACTTTATTGGTCCCATGTTATGTGGATTCACTTCAGCTATAGTTGGGATTAGGTCTGTGGTTTTGCCTTTTATTTAACTAATTGAGCTATTTATATTTATGCTCATTATTTTTGATTCATGTTATTATACCTTAGCTACTGTATAATTCTGACCTTTAGATATATGGGATCTGATAATATAATACAACATAGCAGTGTTTATCACATGTTGATTATTGGAATATTGGCTATAACTTTGACCTTTAGATATATGGGATCTGATTATATAATATTACATAGCAGTGTTTATCACATGTTGATTATTGGAACAATTGTGTATCTGATATATAGTTATTATTATTAACTGTTCAATTATATCTCATTTTTGACTATAATTGATCATCAGCTTTCCCTGGGGAGGAAGGTTCATTGGTGCCATATACGCTTTTACCATCTGCGTACTTGTTTGCATATTCTCTTTGTTGATATATTTATGAGTATTTATTGTATTTCTTATGAATAAACATTGTTATTTTTCTATATGTGTGGTCTCTTTAAACCTTATTTTTTGGTGATCTGATTATTATGTGGTTTATGAGGCATTAATTTTTAAGACTATACTTTTTGGTGCTTATCATGAAATCTACACCCTAATCCTTATCTACCTTGACATCTACAAATTGCTAGTGCCTCCATATACTGTAGATAGTCAGCTGATCCGGGTCAAAATTGGTAGGTTCAACTAGCAATAATTTAATGTGAATGGCCAGTTTGTAAGAGGTTGGGTACGAGGATAGGAATCTGTCTATATCAACCCATCTCAATAGACACAGAATTTTTATACATGGCCGTTTGGAATGGCCGTCAAATGGCCTTTTTAATAACCATGAATGTCTATGGGTATATTTACATGTCTTGTTTTTTTGATGGGACATTTTTCATGGCTGTAAAAAAAAACTGACATGCTCTCTCTTTTTCCATCTTGACAGACATAAAGATAACCATGTATTTAGACCCATAGACATTTATGGGTTTTTATAATGACCATGTGAAAAAGTCCATCACACAGGCATTATTTACTAAGAACCTTCAATGGGCTTCAGTGGACTGACACAGATGGTTTTCATGGATGTTAGCTCTATGAAAAATGTCGTGTGAAGAAGGCCTTTTTCTCACAGTTTTAACTGCAATATGAGACAAGATAGGATCAGAGAAAATAAAGATATAAATCCAGAGATTTTTTCAATATATATATAGAAAAACATGCGTAATGTTCTATTAATACCAAAACTGTATAGAAGTGTGGACAGTATTTTCTTTTGACTTTCTTGAGTGTGGAAGCCTGTTAGATAGATTTATTACAATTGTGGTTGTCTTACTAGTATGTTTTGCCGCTTCAGAACACAGAATTCCATACAGGTATTAATAATGTGTTTTTTATTTGATATTTCTGAGGTGACTGAAATGATGTACAGAGGTACAATTGATGTAGAGAGAACTAGAGCACATCACCTTATATAAGCCAGCTCCTAATAACATGAGTGTCACTCAAATGATTGTTCGACCTAAATCAAGCTCTTAACTCCGAGGACAGATTAGTGTCTTCCCTATAGCTGATACCATCTTGCTGTCTATAATTACACTCTGTTCCTTCACATAGTGTTGCAACATGCACAAAGCACTTGAATGGCAAATGCATATGTTAGCATTATGCTGACTGTTGATTCTGTAACAGCCATAACAATTTCTAGATGGTGATAGGCTTCATTAGACAAAATAATTATGAATAATGATAGGATGAATAATGAATTTCAAATATTTCAGTATGATATGCAAAAATCGAGTTAATACCCAAATAATGAATCTCTGAATCTGATCATGTTCATTGACAGTCATATGAATAAGCACCGCCATTAGTAAAGATGTGATACATCAGCATTGGCAGCAGTGTGCTTGAGACACAAGCATATTTCAACTGTTTTGTTTCAGAGAGTGTTCTTTCATATTTTTCTTTTATTGAAAATTGTATTAGTATAAAACAAAGTTAGCAGTCATCTAATAGTATCTAAAAATGCATCGGGCAGGAATATAGAAGAATATCACAATTAAATCTCTAAGTTATTTACCTAACCAGTGTTTAAAAAGCTGTATTAGAAGATGTACATGTTTTTAATTCCATTAACATGGATTGGGTGTTGGACCACTTCCACCTCCTCCCCCATCACCTCCACCCCCATCTCCTCCACCACCACCCCCATCTCCTCCTCCTCCACCATCACCTCCACCCCCATCTCCACCTCCATCACCACCATCACCTCCTCCACCTCCTCCCCCATCACCACCTCCTCCTCCCCCATCACCACCTCCTCCTCCCCCATCACCACCTTCTCCACCCCCATCACCACCTCCTCCTCCATCACCACCACCCCCATCACCACCACCTCCACTGTCACCACCTCCTCCATCTCCATTACCACCGCCACCCCCACCACTACAATTTACAACAGGCTGTATAAGGATATCACTTGACTGACAATCTCCCCTGCATAGCTGATGCCAGTAAATGCCAGCACCAGTATTTAGATTAGCGAACCTGCAGTTGTCATACCACCATCCACCTCCACCAATGTAGGCACAGTTTGACCCTGATAAGTCATTGTCTCGATCTCGTGTGGAGAATTTCATATTGTCATGTCCTGCACTGGGCTCTGCAGATGTCATGGCATCACCAGCATTACCTGAGTACTGTCCCAGTCTAATCCGATAGCAATGATTTTCACCTTCAAGCGAGAATGAGTTATAATTGGCCAGGTGCTGTATTCCAGCTGCAGAGCGCACCCGAAAACGTACATGATGTAAATCTTGTTTGCTCAATAAATGGATATGCTCATTACCCAGCCAATGGTCACTTTTTAGATCACCAAAACCTTTTTTGTAGCAATCCCAAGTAGTATCCCAGATCCTTGGACTTCTATGACAGTTCTTTTGAATAACAGTCCAGCCTCCATCTTCCCCACCAAGCTCACACCATACCAACAGAAGCTTGCTTGGTTCTGGCTCCACCACATACAGGCCACTTTTTCCTTTTGTTATTGCCGTACAGCTCTGAGGATAAGTTTTACCTGTCAATTAAACATTATACATCATTTAGAAGTATAACATTTTACAGAAGCAACATATGGCGACATCTCTGTTGTGCATAGATGGAGCATGTAGTGTGCCTGTCTGACCACCACTCCATTCATAATGGGAAAAGGTGTGATCAGCCCAAAAATGAGAGTTTACTTGTTTGTGGGCTGATCACTGGTATGTCTACACTGGGCAATGACAAGGAACAAATGTTCTTAAGAATGTTTGTTTGATTGACTGGTTGGCCTCTGTAAATGACTCTTAACTCTAGGTTGGATTTTCATACTAGAGTATAATTGTTTTAAGGGTACTAGTTTTGCACTAGCATAGTACAGTATATTTCAACCCTCAGTCACATATACAAGTGTACAGCCCTATTCTACATATTAATTATCCCTCCACCTGAATATGCCAAAAATGTTTAATCAGTATGGTCCCCACCTGTTGGGAGAACACGGGTCCACTGAGACATGACTCTGACAATCATTATTGGAGTCTAAGGATTAGACACAAGAAGTACTGGAGTTGCCTTTTTTAGGGAGGCTGCTCTGCCATAATACCAAAATAACTAGGTACGGTACCCAGAGACACAGCTTATCCTCAATTACCTCTATTTGAATATATCCACTGATGTATGTGCATAACTGGACAGTATCAATGCCTTAAGGCTGAAGCCTCATGTTGCGAAAAGGCAGTGTTTTTGCCACTGTGGAAACCCCATGGCAAAAAACGTTGCATTTTACAGTACCTGCAAAATGAATGGAATTCTGGGTAATCCCATCCACACATTGCAGAAAAAACTCTGCAGCAGAAAAGCTGCGTTTTCAAAAACGCTTGCGTTTTTGAAAATCGCAGCATGTCAATTATAACTGCGGAAACGCTGGCATTTTCCGTATAGGTATAATAAGGGCAGAAAGCCCGCAGAGGAAAACTCTGTGCAAATGCTATAAAAAAAGCTGCCGAAAAACACAATGCGTAACCTAAGACTAAGGCTCCATGTTGTGGAACACAGCTAAAAAATGCTGCAGAAAAAAACTGTAGAAACGCATTGTGATTTTTCCACAGCGTTTTTCATTGTGATTTTGCTTAGTTTTTCTCTGCGGTATTTCTTCTCTTATTAAAAGCGTTTCCACAGGTAAAATTGACATGCTGCATTTTTAAGAAAACACATCTTTTCCGCAGTGTTTTTCTTTCAACAATGTGCGCATGGGACTAACCAGAATCTTATTCACTTTGCTGGTACTGTAAAACACAGCGTTTTTTTTTCCTCTGCATTTCTGCAATGTGGGGCCAGGCCCCATGTTGTGGAAACAAAATGTTTTTCAGTACCAGCAAAGTGAATGAGATTCTGGCTAATCCCATCCACACATCACAGAAAAAAAATCACTATTGCTGTGCAGCATGGAGCCCTGAATTCAAATGAAGGCAATATTTGCATGGAATGTGTAAGGTGTCCATCTCCTTGTGCCAGCTTCTTCTGGGTATTTCCTTCATCAGTCCAAAGACTTGTAGCAAACAGTGTAGTAAACGTGTAGTAAACGGGTGAAATTAGATTGTGAGCCCACTGGGGACAGGCACTGAAATGAGTGGTTACAGGACTGCAGAATACTTTATGTTGGTGCTATTTATGAAGCAGGAAATAACAAAGTTAAAGCCCTCACAAATTTAAAGCCGCCCTTTGCTTCACAATAAAGAATTTAGACTGAATACATAATGCATAATTAAAATACCTGGCGTCTTTGTTATTTAATTTTTTTTAGTTCAGTTCCTCCAATTCCCAGTCCCCTCTTCATTTCTGTAAAGCACTCACCCCTGCTCTTGGAAGGATGAGCTAAGAGCAGGTTTTAGCACAAGGATAAGTTCACACTTTTGGAGAGAATTTTGCTATGGTTTCCATGGCAGAATCACCTATAAATCCACAGCACATGGTCTCAAACTGATTGCCCCCATTGTATGAGGCTAATCATGTGTGCAAAGCATGGCTCAACTTCAGTTTTCTGTTACAGATTCCACAGGCAGGGGTGTACCTAACCTCTCTGCTGCCAGAGGTAAACTATACAAAAGCCCCAGCCCCCCCAAAAAAATACCATATTAGTAATCTTTGGTTGCATGATGGGGCCCCCCTAATTAAAATTGTTGGTTACTGGCAACCAAACATTATAGCACCCTCTTTACTAACCCCCAACACATAATATGGCCCTCTTTTTTGCACCTACAAATAATATGCCCCCCTTTTTTTGTCCCTATGCAGTATTTGACCCCACACAGTGATAGGTTAGGATTATTCCAGTAGGTAGAGGCTGATAAGTTGCTCACCTATCCACGCTCCTGTCCAGACCAGTCTCGTGACCTAACGTGCAGGGCTGCCTAGAGGCAGCAGTGGAGGTCAGACTGGATTGAAGTGTGGGTAGGTGAATAAATTATCAGACACTACCTATTGCAATAATCCATTAGGTAGCAGCTGATTAAGCAAAGAATGCTGCCCCCCCCCCCAGTTTATGCCATTTGGATATCAACTCAGGTCGCCTTATGGCAGATGCGCACATGTCCATGGTACATTTTTTAGAGTAGGGTCTTGAGGTGGAAGATGCCTCAAAATCATCTCCAAAAGCCTCTGTGTGAAAACACTACCAATGTTAGTATTGGACTGGGCTTCTTTGGCTTCACCAGAGGAAGTGATTCTAATAGCCCACCCTCCACCTATACAGATCATGTCATGCTCTTTTAATGGCACACAGGTGTCATATCTATAGTGCCAAGTGATTGGCTTCAAAAACAAGTCTAAATAGAGTTGCCACCTGTAGATATGGGCTCACCAGTGGATCCTCTGCTACTCTGGTTGGGCCAGTACTACCCCAATGTTTATTATTCATTGGCCTCATCTGCCACTTGCTGTTGAATGTCACTGACACCTTCCTTCTCTGCAAGGGACTTCCCTCTGTTCTAGTAGTGTCTTAGGTTGCTTGTTGATGATCTTCAAGCACTGTGCACTGGAATAATCCATGGATAAGGCCTAGGTAACCTTTCAACCCTCAGTGAGATTGGCCTGGTCCATGTCTGTGCAGGTACGCTGCAATTACATGTGCAGCGGGGTGTTACAGGCTTCTTTTCTAGACCAGAGCCTGCATTTTATGCTACTAACAGCACTTCTGCACATGTGGAGATGGGGATGTGGTGCAACCATTATACACTACTCCTCAGATAATGAACCCTACTGGATTAATTCAATGGCACCAAAGACGGGATAAAAATTTGTCAGGACTATCTTTCAAAAATATAGACAGTCCTGGCAAATTTAGAAATGCTGGCAAGTATGCAAAAGAGTGTGATGAGTCTGAGAAGCTGGAGGCCATTTTACAGAAATGAAAAGGGGCTGCTGAAGGAACTGCACCCCAAAAATTAAAAAACGAAGTCACCAAGTATTTTAACCATGCATTATGAATTTATTGTACATTTTGTATTGTGAACCACAGAGATAGTGTAAAGGTGTAACACAGAACTTTAATGTTAATGACCTATCCTTAGCATAGGTCATTAATATCGGTCTGGTAGGGTTCAGACTGATCATCCATGATGCATCAGACATAGCAAATTGAGTAGTGCCTTGCAAAGGTACTGCAAATTCAGCCCCATTCCAGTGAAAGGCACTGCACATTTAGTCCCACTGAAGTAATGTATGGAACCATACTGGTTCTTATGCACCGTGGCCCTGAAATCAGCTGAAGATATGTCACCTATATTAAAGTCCTGGGATATCCTTGGGATAATCCTGCAGAGTTCAGTCTTTCAGCTATGTTGTTTCTTAAAGGGGTTGTACAGTTTCAGACAGTTATTGTTTTTATAATGAGAAGCTATACAATTTTCTTTAATTTTCAATTCCTCTTGGTTTTCTAGATGGTCCATGGATATCTGGTGAATACCATTACAGTAACAGCGATCAGACATCAGTCTAAGCCGTGCACTTGTGGGCCCATTACATGACCATGGGCTGTATATCACATGATCATGGACAGCAAGCATAGCTCTAAATTGAGGAATTAATACAGAAAGTATATTGGAAATATGTGTAACTTTTCATTATGCAAACAATAACATTTGTCTCTCAACTTTTGTCTGAAACTTTAATTCTTTACATTATACACACTAGAATGTAATTCTGAACAGTGGGGAAAGTGAAACAATATAATGATAGCTAATGAACTGATTTACAACAGGAAAAGCTATGTGCCAAGTGCGCTGATGTCACATGAAAGATCAGATGTTAATGGCAGTAAATAGCAATTATGAGACAAATCACTGGAGAGAAGATATATGCATTGTTGACTAATAGTCACTCACCAACATTTGGGTAGTTTATGATATCTTCTTCAGTGATTCCATTCAGCATATGGCCATTTTGAAGGTGTAATAATGCAGACAGTTCCAGTTTGTACCCATAAACAGCACAAACCACTCCTCCAATGAGGAGGAATAGTGTCAGAGACCCATGCATCCCTTGGACCTCTGGGTAAGAAACAAACATTCACACAATCATTGTTAGTAAATGCAGTGATATAACTTTAGTGATTTATTACATTACTCCACATGGTCAGCATGGCCTACTCCATTGACAGATGCCAATTCTATCTACAATATCTCTTATCTATCTATCTATCTATCTATCTATCTATCACAAAGTATGGTATAGTTATTTGATTATTGCACATTCATAAATTAATATTTTGTGGTTCGTTTGTGGCTTAGATGACTATGATATCAGTATCCTAGGGGCAATTCTACCACTAACCATGAACCAGTGACAAAAGTCAGCTGTAGGAAGACCTCCACAAGACTAATTGAAGGATTAGGACCATTCAAGTAATCGCAAGTATTCATGCAGTGTTAGTGAGAATTTAAGTGCATGTCACAGAGACACTGGTTGGAAATGAAATCCACATCAGTCACTGAAAGGGAAGAGCCACAATCATGTACCAACTCAGCTGTCTGGGTCTATGCTCCATTGACACCATATTTCAGCCATATGAGGAAATGTATTGAAACTGACATTTTCTATACCAGTCTTCATCCATTCCCCCACTGGTGTGAGATGTGCCTGAATTAATAAGAGGCTCTGTCGTTTGTAATAATTCTGTTGTATCTTGGGAGGTCTTATGCGGCAGAATTCATATCTACACCAGAAAATTGTCGTGAGTTACAGTAAATCTGTAAGTCCCTGCCCCAGCCTTCCTTGATCCATGCCCTCTCTGCCTGCCTTCTTACAAAATGGTGAGTGGGGCACTGAAGCACAAAGTGGCACAAATATGTGCCATATACCAAAGATGAGCCACATGTATAGCAGTTTTCTAGGGTAGATGAAACATTGACTCCATAGAGTTGGAAAGTTATGCCCCTTCTTATGCTGGACTTTAATAGGAATAATGCTGAGTATTGTACTTTTTATGATCCAGCAGCCAACAGGGGTCCTTATGCATATTCTACAATATTTGTTATTATCTAAGTTGTCTAAATACATTCTTATCAACACTTTCCTCTGCTAGAATTTGGTTAAGAGCACTAGCTTGTACTGAAACCAATTCCATACAATATTGCAACTTGCTATCAAAACCCTGGTGGAGCACACATAGGCACATATAGTATAGACACTTTGTGACATGTATCATGAAATCATGTTTTTTCAAGCTGGTCATCTGGTGATGCACATATCTGGCCATATCCAGCCAAGAAAAAAGGTGGAAAGAAAACATCTGCAGCATGTAAGAAGATCGAAAACTGCATATAAAACATACACACTCTTTAATTTTAGCATACACTTTTCAGTTTACCAATAAAGAATACTACACTTTAGACTAACTGGGATTTTATTGCTGTACTTCAATAAAAATGACAGATAGTATCTACTATATGTATAATGGTGAAATCATTACATTTATTGGATTAAAACATGATCAGATCATTAGATACATTAAAGAACAAGGCAAACAATAAGTTGTCTTACCCATTTTTGTCCAAGTAGAGTTGGGCTCCGAAAATTGGTAGCAAAACAGTCCTATTTATACAATATAGATCATTGGGAGGGGATGTAACCACTTTATCAGAACAGCTGGGAACCAGAGGTAAATGATGTTTAATAAGTAGGCGTGATGGTGACTTCTGTCTGTTTGAGGAACTGAAGGATCTATCTAGATTACATGAATATACAACATAGTGGTGATAGGACTGCTGCAATGAATGCTGAAGACTGGCGAAGACGATGATTCAGCTGATATATAACACACAAGGAGAAGCAGCAGCGTGTTATACTGAGGATGGAACAGAGCGAGAAGTGATCATGCATCCTACTGCGACAGAGAGATGAAGGAGAATGGCTGACTAGAGCAGCACAGTAACAGATGGTTTGAGAGCAACATATATCTGTGAATTGTATTCTATGAAAAAAGAGCAAAGTAAAGACATGGTTCCTAGTGTAATATGGTTACGGAAGTGGAGCAGACTGGTGCAAAGTGCAACCCTTGCAAACAATACCTTGTCTTTACAATCCACAGAGCACAGGGCAGCAGTAGAACAATGGATGGGCAACACTTATAAACAAGCAACCAGGAGACACATTTTGACTGTGCTAGGTTTTGTGATTTCTATATAGTGAGCATGCTGGGAAACTCCTTATGACCTTTGGCTGGCTATGTTATTCCATATTATGTAATAAATAGTATATTTTAAATGTACACAAAATTGTGATGTGTAGAGAAAAATAGTGTAGTACCGTGTTAGCCAGAAAAAATCATGCAGTATTTGATACTTTGTGTCAAAAAGACAAAAGTATTGCTGGTATGATACCTTTATTATCTAACCAGAAAAATTACATATGCAAACTTTGAAAGCACAGAGGCTTCTTCTTCAGGTCTTTACAAATGAATGACTGAGAACACAGGATAACACTGGAAAGATGTGTGATGTGACAATATTATTTTGTCTGAACAATTCTCCATCAATAAGGTCATAGGTAACGCTCAATGATGAACTTCTGTGGCGGGAACCTGGCAGCGAGTGTTAAATTTTCCTATAGAGAGAAGGACAAAGTAGGCCTTATTTACACGACCATTCTGTTTTTGATGGGACAAACGTCCATGAAAACTGGAAATACATGTTCACTTTTAACAGCTGTTTTGTAACCATTCTATGTCCATTTGTCTGTTTTTAATGGCAAAGAATCATCCATTTTGAACCAGTTTTAATGGAGTGTTAAAAATGGAAGGCAGGTCAGGTTCACCAGAACAGGATACACTCCTGTTTCCACTGCGTTTTTTTTTTTTTACCTGCAGTTCGCTATGTGGGGCCTTAGCCTTGTGGTCCATCATAGATGCAGTCATCCAGTGCCAAAAATAGTTTCCTCAATACTGTAACTTTTAAAACATGGGAAGAAACCTTGAGCATAAATCTTAGCTTGGTAGATACCCAACACCATTTGAAGGCCTAGAAAGTAATGAGAGAAAATTAAATCAGAATAAAAGCACTATCCAAATTGTCCAATTTTGCAAAGGTTTCAGCAATTTCACAAAAGTACCTTGAAGAAATTTTGACAGGTGTGACTTAGATACTTTAAATTTAGATTTTCCTTTAATACCAACAGATGTGAAGAGTGCAATGTGATTAATTTTATAGTGTGATGAGAAGGCATAAAATGGCTTTAAAAATGCTTTTGTAGTAACACATGCTAAATACTTTTCACAATCTAAGATTCAGTTTTTATCACAGAGAGGAAAAACCAGTCTGAGCTGATCTGAAGACATTCTCATTATACATTTTCTCATTAGAAAGTACATTCTCATACTCTTTCAGCAGGGATTGTTTTAATCTTTTCTCATCCTCTGAGGTCAATAAATATCTGTGTGTTTTTGTTCTTGCGTGCTGTTTTCTTAGATGAGTAGTTGTAATAAAGGGAACATTGTATTAGAGAGTTTGTCAAGTGAAGAGCCCTGTTATTAAGGCATTGTAGAACCCTTCAGAACAGTTTGTGTTGGACCCAATGCTCTAATATAGATGGGGTTGAAGAACATCATTTTGGACATGGATACAACATACAGTTCAACTGCTTTACTTTATTTGCTCCTTTTTATTTGCAATGACGAACAAAAGGGTAATAAGGTTTTCAACTTTTGACTTTCAGGTTCCATATCTCACCGTCTACTACAGCTTCCAATGTGAGACTACCATCATTTTATAGACAATCATCTTGGCTATCTCATACATACAATTTGACTTGCAACCAAGGGTGTAACTAGCAAAGATTGGGCCCCTCAGCAAACTTCTGGGGCCACACAGTATAACGCCCCATTTACATACACTATAATGTCCCAAAGTGTCCTCCAGATAGTATAACGTCCCATAGCAGCCCCTCTACACAGTATAATGTCCCATAGTGGCCCCCTCCACACAGTATAATGTCCCATAGTGGCCCCCCTCCACACAGTATAATGTCCCATAGCAGCCCCTCAACACAGTATAATGTCCCATAGCAGCCCCTCAACACAATATTATGTCCTACAGTGGCCCCTGCACACAGTATAACGTCCCACAGTGGCCCCTGCACACAGTATAATGTTCCATAGTGGCCCCTCCACACAGTATAATGTCCCACAGTGGCCCCTCCACACAGTATTATGTCCCATAGTGGCTCCTCAGCACAGTATTATGCCCCATAGTGGCCCCTACACACAGTATTATGTCCCATAGTGGCCCCTCCACACAGTATTATGCTCCATAGTGGACCACCCACAAACTATTAATATACTCTGGGGTCTTTTCAGAACACAGAGTATAATGATCGGAGGTCCAGGGGAGGTGACAAACATAAAAACCAGTGTTACTCACCTCTCCTGGCTCTGGCGCACTCCCTGTTGCTTTCGGTCCTCTTCAATGTTGACAAAGAGGTTACGTGGGCTAGGCAGTTTTCGCGAAGCATAATTGCTCTGGCCTGGGCCACGTGATTAATGAGGCCTGAAGATTGCAGGGAGTCACTCTGGAGTGCAAGAGAGGTGAGTAACAGTGATTTTTATATTTGCTCCCCTCCCTTGGGCCTCTGATCATTATATTCCAGGGTCTGAAAAGACCCCAGAGTATAATAATAGCAGTATTATTATAATACAGTATAATAGCAGTATAATAGGTTCGTCCAATTTTCCCTTTATGACAGATGTCAGGGGAGACAAAGGTTGGGCAGATAGATTATAATATGCCTGATCCTTTTGTGTCAAGGAAGATAAACGACATCTTACTCCCCTCTTCCCAATGAGACCCACAGCTGAGCTTACATGTGTAATGGGTCTTATGAAGAATAGATGTCGGCCAATGGCTCATTATGACTGTTTTTTTCCCTCTCATTTCTATTATCACTATCCTGGGAATAAGCAAGCTATACTATGATTCACACAGTACCCTTGAATTTTATAAGATCTTTAGTAATTTGCCTAAAGGAACAATATCATATATCATATATCAATAATTGAACAACTGTACACAATGCAGAGGAAATTGAATATGTATTACTAATGTTTATTGCTATATATTTATATGTGTACCAGTGCATGAGAGATATGCCAAGAGAAACATTGATTTGTATAAAAAATGGCACAAAGTAGGGATTGTGGCACAGGTTACACCTAACAGCCATATACATACAATGTTCTGCATAAATTCCATCATGATTCTGTTAATATACTGTAAAGAAAATCGTAAAAGAATTACATAACCAATGAGATTATACAATTTACATCTCTAATATGCCATGACTGAATATGAATAAAAACTTACTTGTTCCCAATGGAAAACGCATTTTGTATATGGCAACAATGTAAAGCTAAAGTGAAATACAGAAATGATATCTGGCTGCCCTGAAAGAAAATGCCATCTACTTTTTATAGATATTTTTCTGTGGTAAAGCACATTTCTATTCAAAGGACATGGTTCCAAGAGCAAATCCTGAACACTAAAGCACAGTTCACATGACACTAAACTAGATTTGTATGGTTACTTATTTTCTGTAACCTTACTATTATTTCTGAGAATATTTCTGCAGTCAAGGCTAGGAAAGGAAAAAAGAAAAGGTGCAGTAAGTGATCAATATAGTAAGTAATGGCAACCCAAGTGCCACATGGCAAAGATTAAAATGAGCCCCATTATGGTGAACATTTTGACCCTCAAGGCAGAAGTGTCTCTGGATTGTAGTCCCTTAAATATTCCTTACAGTTTCTCATTTGTTTGTTTGTTGAATATATTTGGTTCTCGCCACCTTATAGCAAAATAAATGATACAACCAGTTCTTGGTTATACTATCTCCAAGGGCCATATAGCAACTGTTATCTTTATAGTATACTAGCAGAAGGACCCGGATTCGCACGGGTATATTTCATTTTTTGTTTGTGTAGTGGCCCCATAAGAATTGGCCAGTTTTGCACTTGACATCCAGTATGGCAGTCCAGTATAGGTATAGTCTATTTATGACTGTGTTGTTATGGAAACCTGGTAAATTAAATGTGAACTTATATTGGCTGATACACGTGATATGACTGAATATTTAAGGACCAGCGAACTGCTACTGACTAATACAGGTCATAAATAGCTTGGTTGCTATGGAAACCTGGTGTAAAGCTGTGTTCATGTGGAGACTAAGCGCCTGCGAGCTTCTATTGGCTGATAAGGGACATGTGACCATGTGTATAGCAGTTGAAATCTGAGTGAAAGACTTGCAGAATTGTATTGACTAATGCAGGTCATTTTTTGGGAATACTGTATCTCAGGAACGGTACATCCTAGAGAGCTGAGTCTAAAATCTTCCTGGACACCTGATGTACCTGTGTGACAAATTTGGTGAGGATCGGTCCAGTCATTTTGTTGCGCATAAAGAACAAACAGACAGAAACTCATTTTTATATATATAAGAGATATGTTCTTGTCAGGAGGGAGAAGGATACCACGAAGAGGTAAAGAAAAGCAAGATCGGTTGCAGTCTAGCACAAAAGGCAAACGCATACAAGCCTATTTTGGCCTTCAAGAGACCATGTTTTTTATGTTTTTCAACCCTACCTTCAAAAGTTATGACTTTTTTTATTCTCATTGTTCATTGTTTTAGTTTTATCAGTGAAACCTTACCAGGGCTTTTTTTTTTTTGCAGGATGGTCTGCATTTTCTAATGGCATCATTTTCGGGGAACATATAATGTATTGTAAAAAATGTATTATTTTTTAGGTTTTTTTGGGTTTTGTCTTTTAAATTTTGTTTTTTATGGTGTTTACTGTGTATTTTAGATGACGTGAACTTTATTCTGCATGTCATTTATTTATTTATTATTTTTTGCTGGATGAATTGATTTAATTGGTGCCATTTTGAGCTACATCCAACTTTTCGATTGCATTTTTATTCACTTGTTTTCTATTTAGTATACTATACCGCATTGCGGAAAAGTAGCTTTTTTTTTTGCAGCTTTTGCTGTGGTTTTTTAAGCTAAAGTCAGAAGTGGATTAAGCAGAAGGTAGAAGTATAAGATCTTTCTATATATTCCTCATTCCTTTTGTAGCCACTCTTGACTTTGGTTCAAAAAAATGGCAGCAAAATCTGCAACAAAAAAGCTGCTTTGCAGTAAGGAAAAAAACATTTAACAGAAAGCTGTGAGGGGGGCTATATTTGGTGTTAACCCAGCCTTATAGGCAAAATTTTGGCAAAAGATCAATAATGAAAAGAGCAGACCATCCTATTAGAAATCAATACAGATAGGGAAATCCCCTCAAAAAGAAATTCAATAATTGATGTGAAACATCTCTCTATGAAATAAACTCAGAAATAACCATTGTAATTCAGTGAGTGATATTTTCTTCATATAATTGTCTTTTTGTACAGTACTAATAAATTCTACATTCAGTATTATGTAAACCATTATTGTTTATGAATGATGGAAATTATACTTAGGCTTGTATTGCCACACCTTTTATAACATGTACACCTATCAGCTCACTGTAGCTATAAACCTTGCACCTGTTGAATTTATGTATCTTCTTTATCTTATCTACTCATGCCTCCTACTCAACAAACATGAAATATCGATCATGTTATATTAGCGACATTTTCAGCATATGCACTTTAGTTTATGCTTCTTAAGACGATAGTAGCAACTTACACTATATGGCCAAAAGTGGACACCTACGTATATGAGCATGTTAGAAATTCCATTCCTAAACAATGGGAGTAATATGGAGCAAGGTCCTTTTTTACAGCTATACAGTAAAGACTCTGGTCTGTAGAGACCCTAGAGTATAATAGTAGTTTGTGGTTTGGCTGAACCTGTAATTCTTGGAAATTTTTTAACGAGAACCAGCTTCGTTATCCCTTTGTATGTGGGTTTTTTTTTTCTTAATTTTATTAGCAAATGACCACTCTGAGACATGCTACTGTGGGACACTATTCTATGTGGAGGGTCGCTAGGGGACATTATATAGTGTAGGAGCTACTATGGGACATTATACTGCATGAGGGCCATTATGAGATATTATACTGTGAGGAGGGTTGCTATGGGACATTATTCTATTACAGAGATCTTTGCCATGAATTTTGGTGGGCATGCTTTCTGAACAACCCGGGGCTCATGGTATCTTTAATTCACCCCTGCAGTAGAGCATGCACGTTTATAGTGAAATTGGGAGAAATAGCTAATGTCTAGTGTATGTCTAGTATTAATTTATCAAAGAACCAGATTCTTCATAGCTGGTAACTTTTATTTAAATCAGAGCAACCGTTGAGCAATTCTAGAGAATATGATATGATGATAACACAATTGCAGTCAGTAATGATGTTTTAATTATTTTAATCAAAATACTATTAGATTTTATAATGAAGTGCGCTTACAAGAACCGTACATGTTCCTATAATTAGCGCTATTACTATTTGACAGTTACTGTTACAGCACACTCCTCATTTTGGCTGATATCTCAGCTATTCCGCCTTCTATATGACAGACACTGTTGCAGCACACTCACCATTTTATCTGATATCTCAGCTATACTGTCTTCTATATGACAGTCACTCTTGCAGCACACTCCCCATTTTAGCTGATATCTCAGCTATACTGTCTTCTATATGACAGTCACTCTTGCAGCACACTCCCCATTTTAGCTGATATCTCAGCTATACTGTCTTCTATATGACAGTCACTGTTGCAGTACATGACATAAACCATTGCAAGAGACTCCACATTTTGGTTGATATCTCAGCTCTATTGCCTTATGTATGACAGTCACCTTTGCAGCACACGCCTCATTTAGTCTCCATGCACACAAACCTGTGCTTTCTCAGTTTGCTAGCCGTGTCTTTAATGGCTAGCACACTGACTGACCTATTATTTTCTATGGCCTCATATACATGGCCGTATCACCAGTCCATATAGGTTGCTGTGGAGGGCATAGACAGCACACGATATAATCCATGTGTTATCCTTACCATTTCCCCATGGACCCGTTGTTGCATATGTAAATGTGCATTTACTAATAGATTGATATCTCAGCTCTATATATATTGCTCTACGCCACTGACTATTTCAATTACATTCTATTGTGAAAACTTTACTAAATATTCTTTTTTGATAATTTGATATGTTATATGGCCTGTTACTGACACATTTATAAAGTAAAGGTGTTTCATAGGGCATATCCTACGAGAAGATCAAGTTCAAAGGGAAACCAGGAAAAGATGGAGTTTTCCTCATGTGGCAACACAGGTCACAGCCTGCATGTGACACATAGAGAACTGCTTACTACAGATGTCGTCACCATTACTACCATAGCTTGAATTTGGATAAAGATTCCATTTCCTCATGAAACCAATTTAATACAATATTGTAGCATGCTAGTAAAAGCCTTTGACAGGTTGCAGTTCACAACACAATCAAGGGGTGGCCACATATACAAACATGCAAGATAGGCATCTTGTGACTAGAGGTGGGCAAACTTCATTAGATTCGTTTCAATGAGTATTCATGGGTTCACCTGCCCAACTTGTTTGGCACAAGCTGGAAATGATACTATTATACTCTGAACATAATAAGTGGGGGTCCAGATGAGCTGCATCAACATAATAAAACCCTATACTCACCTTGCCTCACCTCTCCTGGGCTACCTCCAGCATGAAGCCGTCCCTCAGTGTCATGTTTCAGCCTCCTAGCTGATGTCAGGTACCCTGGGGGACCATTGAGGCCTGTGATTGGGTCTCATCGGCCATGTAGGGTGCGCCGCCATTATTATGCTTAAATGCAAGCTTGATGATGTCAATCATTGGCCTCAGCAGTCCATGAGGGCATGTCCATAAACTAATGGCCACCAGGGATTGTGGAGGAGTGAGCGCTCCTAATATTAGAGATTACAATTTAGCCTGTTTGTCTCAAAATATCATAGATTGGGTCACAAGGACTAGTTTCTACTTGGACTATGCAGAAAAAGTGCAATTTATCCCCACAGGATTTAGGCGCCTTTTTGCAATGGGTGTCCAAATATTTACCACTTTGTTTGCATCTGGAATTTAAGCCTGGCAGAGAAAATAAATTGTTATTGGAATGGCGGAGTTGGGGAATAATGGTGATACGACTCCTACTTCACCCTGCTGAGGCAAGGGTGCTGACTATGGAGGAGCTGGGGTCCCAGCATGATCTGCACCTTTTCCGGCACATCCAGTATATACAAATTGCAAGTTTCTTTCATAAGTTGTTGCAAGATGTAGGGAAGGAAATACAGGAAAATAAGTTTGACAAGGCTTTTTTTTTCAGGTGTGACGGCAATGTATATCTCTCACCTCTATGGGGCTCTTAGAGACAGTCCACTGCTGTTCTCTCCACAAACATCCTTGGGATCTTGGGAGAGGCAGTTAGAGGACAGGGAGGGTGATAGTAGGATCTTGGCAGGATGGGCTGTGGTATGTAAACATGTGATTAATGAGATTTGGCTAGAAACACACTTCTGACTTGCATTATGCATAGGGGTCATATGCTTTTAATGTTCATAGGGGTCAGGAGCTGTCCCATAGGCTCACGTCCTGCCCAAAGTGTGCTATTGACAAGACTAATCTAGATCCTGGCCTTTGAAGATGTGCTGAGTCCCAGAACTTCTGGGGTCAGGTTAGGGACAGATGCCTTCCTCAGCTTTTTCATACAGTATATGTTTGTTGACAAAGTGATTGTTGTTGTGACATTGGCACCAGCCCACACTTCCAACTACCCAGATGATTATTTCGGAGTTAAAATGCTGTCTTCATCTGGAGCGTTTGGAGTCTACTGCTACAAAAACATTTATGGTGATGTGGAGATCTTTTATCTTGACATATTTAGTTGATCATGAGATCAGAAAACTGATGAACCCATTCACTCTCACTGATTGGTGTCTGGTGGAGTCATTGAAGGGCACTTTTCATAGGTTGAGGGTGACCTAGGGCCGACGGGATCAGGGGTTTGCAGGTTTCGGTGCTTATGTGGGGTGGGGGCCTGGGATTATTTTCAATTTCAAATTAAATAAATATGTAATATTTATGTAACTTTTTGTTTGACGATTGTGAGGGTCTGCATACCCGTTTATATTGTTAATATCTTGTTGAAAATTGCAATAAATAAATATAAAAAAAAAAAAAATAAAAAAAACACCATCCTATCTTTGTTAGAACAGCCTTTACTTTACTTTAATTTACTGAGTTAACAAGGAACAGAAATGGTAGAATTGCTGCTCATAAGGAGTGAGCGATACACCAAATTTACATAACATTGTTTCATTTATAAAAGGAAAGACAATAATTGAAGTAACTATTACATATTATTACATATTACAGCAATGTTGATAATGCAATTTCCTAGTTTTATTAGTCTGGGATGTATTGTAACTGTAAAGGATGACAGCGGATAGTTAAAGGCTAGGGACATATTTGCACTCATGTTTATTATAGTTCATTTAATTCTTAAGTGCAAAATTAAGCAACTTTATCAATAGTCTTAAAAAATGGCTACTATTTTGCTCTTGCCATGCAGTAGATCTGACTGTTCCTGACTGTGTCAGCTCTCTTAGTTCACCTCCTTCCATTTTTCATTGTTAGAGACAGAGGCAGTGACACAGAGAGATGATGTACATAGCAGACTAGAGAATGGAAGACAGATCACACAGGCTGTACTAAATCAGAGTATAGATGCAAGGAAGAGCAGGAAGGGGTGAATCACAGAAGTTGTATATCTGTGTAAAGAGAAAAGCAGGCGCAGCAGACTATATAGGGGCAGGGGAATGCAAAAACATGCGTCCCCGGATGCAAACTTGCCTTGAAACATGTCCCCCTTTCATGGCCGTTTTACATCATGGTGCTTAAAGTGTAACTCCCATTTTATTTTTTTGCTATCGTGTCAGGGGGTGTTTGGTAAACATTTTTGTAGTATGCTTAACTTATCTAACGTCCTTTTTAATAGAAAACAGGCTCTAGCACTCTCCCTAGCAATCCTCTGACAGAGTTGTTATTAGAGAAAGTCTGTACACATTTGTATTGTCAGTATGTAGAGCTGAAGCATTTACCAAAGCGGGATGGACACTTCAAATGGCTGTATCTCCGGTTTTATACCACCTAGTAAAATGGGTCTGGTATCACAAGAAAGCTGAGACTATAAAAGAACCTGAGATATCACTAGTTAAAAACAAATTGAGAATTTGAACTTTAGATGCAGCAGTTCATGCTACATAAAAAATTCACATGACAACTCATCATCAGTTTCCATAGCCATTCATTAAAAACTTAGTTTTTGACAATTGCTATCATTTCATCCTAGTCCACATTCCCTTTCTTTGTCAGTTAGGATCATTACTATAGGTCAAGTATGTGAAATGTTAGTATAATAATAATAATAATAATAATAATAATAATAATAATAATTGTTTCAGCTTTTATTTCTATCATCACATTTCCAGTGGCTCAAAAATTTACATACATGTGGTTAGTGTTAGAGTGAGATTCCTGGGGGTCTTCCAAATAAAATATTTCTGGGGGTCCACCTGCCAACAACCCCTATAAAAAAGACAGTAGTACCCATCAAATTTGATAATAATAATAATAATAATAATAATACATTTTATTTATATAGCGCCAACATATATAGCGCCAACATATGATACATTGGTGGGCCAGTCTGACACTGCACGCGGTTATTATTTGGTAGCTCTACCTTTAAATATTTGACTTGACTTGAGTCAAAAATTTTGGGTAGTCTTCCACAAGTTTTTCACAATAAGTTGCTGGTTTTAGCTCATTCCTCCTGACAGAATTGGCATAACTGAGTCAGGTTTGTGGCCCCATTGGTCACTCAGGCTTTTTCAATGCTGCCCAAACTTTTCTATGGGGTTGAGGTCACTGCTTTGCTGTCCTTAGGCCATTGTGTGCCCGAAATATTAACTTCCTTATTGAGTTGTTTCAATATCTCCACATAATTTTTCTTCCTTCAGATGCCATCTACTTTCTGTAATGTAGCAGTGCCACATATAGCAAAGCAGCCCAACAACATGATGGTGCCACTCCTGTGCTTCACAACTGGGATGTGTATCGTTGTAAGGGAATTGTCAGTTGAGCAATTCCCCAGTGCTGCTGCTGCAACCTGGGAGGAAGGGAATGACAGAGACAGTGAGTCCTAAATTCGACCGACCCAGTCCCTGTCTACTTGCCTCACTGTCCTAGGTGACAGCAGACAACTGGATGCCAGTCCCTTCTTATGATAAGTGTGACACAGAACAGGACAAGACAAAACAACACAGAAGAGGAGTCAGCAAGCTGAGCTAAAACCAGAGAGACAAACAGTACCAAATCACAATCCAAAAGAGTAGTAACAAGAAAAGCCAAAGGTCAGAACTCAGTAAGTACAATACAATAAAGAACAAGTAGAATGCTTAGCTATAGCCAGCAACCAAGTATGGGCTGATGGGCTGTAAATAGGAAGTCAGAACCTGCCCCAGGATTGATTGGCAGATAGGCTGTCAATCACAAGATAAGGCTGAGATTAACTATTAGAGGAGCAGAGGGAAACAAATGTGTAAGAGATGGATGTGGTTGAAAATCAATTACAGAGGTGAGAGAATAGGACAGTGTTCAGACAGGGTACACAAGAACCTAAAGCAAGGAATCATAGCCAGACACTCCTCCTGCGCCGTAGCATGCGGCCAGAGGATGGCGTTGAAATCCGAATGGGCGCATACGTTACAGTAAGCTTTTTCCTTTTTCTTCCATATAATGGTCATTGTGGCCAAACAGTTGTATTTTTGTTTCATCAAGCAAGAGGACTTTTCTTCAAAAAATAAGATCTTTGTCCTCATGAGCAGTTGGACACTTGGCTTTTGTTATGGAGCAGTCACTTCTTCCTTACTTTGTGGCCTTTCAGGATGTGTTGACATAGGACACGTTTTACTGTTGATAGATACTTTTGTAGCAGTTTCCTCCGACATCTTCACAAGATCATTTCTTGTTGTTCTTGGACTGATTTTTATTTTTCACACCAAAGCACATTCATCTCTAAGAGGCAAGACACGCCTTCTCCTGAACAGTATGATGGCTGCTTGGTCCCATGGTGTTTAAACTTGCATTTTATTGTTTAACCCATAGATGTCACTAACCGGGCTATTTACGTCGCTTTATCTAATGCCCACTGCTGCAGTCACGTTAATTAAAGTCAAACACCTGTGATTTACAACTTCTCTTGTAGGAGTGATAAGTGCCGGCATCTCCAGGCCGGTTGCAGACCGTGGTGTGGGTCAGTGTGCTATCCGTGTATTTCATGGATAACACACTGACCCATTCATTTCTATGAGCCCATACACATGACCGTGAATTACACGGTCACGTGTGCGGGTGTCGACAGTCTGGGCTGCAAAATATAGAATAGGTCCTATTCCTGTCCTCTTTTGCAGCCCTTGCTTCCATGGCTCCTATTCATTTAATGAAAGGGGCCACAGAAGCACGGCTCGTGCACGGTACACGGGTGACATCCGCGTGTCCCCTGTGCGCCACCTGTGCCTTTGATTCACAGCCGGCTGGCAGCACATGGTTTTCTGCAATTAGCCTTACACTGTGATAAGGGAAGCTTTTAGGACTTTTATCATCACTTTTATCAACAAAATTTAACTCTTTATAGTGCTCATAGTAAAGTTAAAGTGCCTTCCCATTCACATTGTGCTAGCAGAACTTGCTCCCCTGCCAGCCCCTCCCTTCAGTTTTTTCCTGGATGTTTGCTCTGTCTCAGCAGGGAGGCTACGTAGAGATAACACACGTAGTTTACATCCCTCTACTATACTAAACTACTAGTTAATTTACACATGGACTAGAGGTCCAAAAAATAAGCCATGCTGGATATAAAACCATATAAAACCTAAATTTTTGTTGAAAAACTATATAAATGTGTAGCCCCTGTAATCATAAGAGCTAGGAACGCAAATTTAAATATGTTTATGTGCAATAGTATATATAAAAAACAATTTTGTTTTAGGTAAAAGAAGCAAAATTTCCCTTTTTTTTCAAATTTTAGAACATTCTTTTACTTCTAGCGAAAAAAATATTCAACTTATTTAACAAATAAGGCTAGTTATTTCATGCCTTATGTGTCCTGAAAAAAACATGGTAAAAATAGTAGAGATATGCAAAGCCATTAAAAAGATATCATTGTGTAAAGCAATGTGTACAAAAGTGCTAAATTTGGCCTGAGCATTGGGGCATCACTGGCATTTGGTCCTGAAAGGGTTAAACAGATGAATATGGTTCCTTCTGGCACTTGGAATTTGCTCTCAAGGATGTACCAGACTCGTGGATTCTTTTTCTGATGTTTTCTCAAAGAGGCAAGTGGGCCTTGAAGGTAGACCTTAAAATATTGCCACAAGTACACCTCCAATTGATGCAACTTAGCCTGATAAAAGCATTAAAAAGCCATGGATCCTTTCTTGGAATAAATCTTTACTTCTAATATTATTTGTACATTAAACATTCTCAAAATATAATATCCTAAGGTCGCATTCATGCCTGGAGAGGGACTCCTAGCAGCATAGCTAACTATACTGTGGCTCCCAGTGACATACTGTCCCGTACTGGAATCGGTACAGGAGAGTAGATAACTATACTGCTAAGAGTACCTCTGCTGACATAAATTGCAGGCCAGTAAATCCTGCCAACACATGGACTGAGATTCACAGCTGAAATTGGGTAGTGTGAATGTGCCCTAATTGATACAAGAGAGGGAATGTGGATTAGGAATACATTTCAGGAAAACTGAGTTTTAACGAATATGATTAAGATGTGTGTAAACTTAAGACTTCAACTGTATTAATTTCTAGGTAAAGGTGTGAAAAAAAATAAACTAAAATGTTTGAAAATATGTAACAAAATAAATAAAAGTATCCCACAAATACCCATTTTCCTTTAAAAAAAGCATTATAATGTAAAAACAAACATTATTTATTATTTTCAATTGTGCCCCAGAATTGTAGCAATAAAAATATATCTCTTCCAACAAAAAAGTCCCCCCAACCCCCAACTATCTTTCAAGACAGAAATAAAAAAGTCAGGGATTTTAGAATATGGCTATACAAAACAAATAATGTTGTCCAAATTGTATTCTCCTTACGTCCGACAGCAGCACAATATGGGGTATCTCTGCCCCTATGTGTTGTTTAGGACAGGTGGAACCTTTAATTAGCACCAAAAAGGTGCCTCCTACTAGCCCTATAAGAGGGCACAAGAGACCTCCCTCCACTGTGTTTTTTTCTGTCCTGTGTGGAACAGGTGGACGGAGGTCTCTTGTGACCTCCCGTTGCTAGGGGTTTTATTTACTCTTGGCTTACCTTTTTGGGGTACCTCGGTCCCAAAGAAAAAACCTCCGGTCCTTCGGGCCTTCGCACCGCAGCGCAGCGTTATCCGGCATCCATCTACAGGCAGAGCGATCCCGGAAGTAAGCGGGGAACCTCCTCGGCCGGAACTTTTCTCCGGTCCCGTGTTCCCAGGGGAAGGAAGCCTTTGCGCACCACCGCGCCCTACTTCCGGTTTTCTCGGAAAAAGTGCGGTAAGTTTGGAAATGTAAAATTTAAAGGCAAAATATAGAATTGATTTTTTCTGCTTGTATTTTGAGCCTCTGGCTTAGGCTTATGCTCCTCTATGTTCCATTATGGCGTTGACTTGTTTTGGTGCTGTATAAATGTTTCTTTGTTGGCTTCCTCCCCTCGCTGCTGGATTACATTTAAAAGGTCTGAATGCAGTCCTTTATTTGTTGAGTGAGTGGTTTCTAGCTCCTCTGCTGCGGGTTGCGGTGGCTGGTTTTTTTCTGACGGTTTTTTTCTCTCTTCAAGTGACCGATTCAAAAAAAAAAAAAAAAAAAAAAAAGGTACCCCTTGGGTTTTTATGCGATGCTTGGCGATCTTCCCTGTTTCAGTGTCACGTGGCTGTTTGATGTTTCAGATGTCATCTTCTGCATCACGTAATGGCGATGCGCTTAGGAGGAAAAATTCCTCTAAACTTGAAACACCTAACGTGTTTGGATTGCAATACCCCTTTACCTGACGGCTATGATTTTACCCGCTGTCACCAGTGTCGCGGACCTCCGCCGGAAGTACCTTCTATAAGAGGTTGTTACTTGGGTAAAGGACTATATGAGGAGTCTCTTAAAGGAGATTCGTTCTTCCATCGCCCAGATTGCCAAGAGACCGCAGATTGAGACACAATCTTCCTTACGGATCTCTGATGAAGATTATCAGATAGTGGACGAGACACTCTCATCTGACGATTCCACTGAAGATCCCAGCAGGCCGTGCTTCCACTCGAAAAATTAAGCCGGCTGCTGAAGTCCATCCGGTCTAAGTATCGTGATGTTGACGGGGAAGCCTCCGTGTCCACCTATAGAGGGCCTAGGGTCTTCCAAGTGGACCAGACATTACAAAAATTAATGTCCTCAGAGTGGAGAAGTCCTGAAAAACCTCTTGTGGTTCCTAGGAGGTTCAGCGCTTTATTCCCAGTTGCTCAATGGGGTCCTCCTCCCAAGGTGGATATGGCGGTGGCTAAACTGTCCTGCTGCACTAAGGTACCATCAGATGATGGAGCAAATCTGCACGACGCCATGGCAGGCGCTTCGACAATATCTTCAAGAAGGCTTATTCAGCTGCCTCGCCCAAGACCGCTGTGGCGGTTGCGTCCTGTGAAGTGTCAGCCAAATTATGTACTGACCTGGTCCACCTCGAAAGTGACCGACTCTGGAGTCTCCAGAGACGAGCTGCTAGGGTTTCTAGGCTCAGTTTCCCTAGCAGCTGAATGTTTAACGGAAGCCTCCCACCATCAATTAAGGCTGGCGGCCAAATCCCTGGCACTTACCAAGAACACTGCAGCAGGAAGACCTCTATGGTTAAAACCTTGGAGAGCTGTGTTCCCCTCAAAGTATAATTTGTGCGCATTACCCTTTGAGCCGGGTAGAGTCTTTGGCTGTGCCCTAGACGAGATCCTAGAGGGCTTGGCCGACAAGAAGGGTAAAACTTTACCCCAGGCCTTCAGAGGTAGGTCTGGCTCTGGCCGTGGTAGAGGCTATCCGCCTCGTCGTGGAAGGCAGTCCAGAGAGGCTCTAGTTATTCCTCTAGTCTGATGATAAAAAAGTCAAGCCTAGCTTTTGACATCAGAAGCAGTTTTCCTGTGGCCGAGATTCCTGTCGGAGGTTGTGTCTCCCACTTTCTCAACTGCGGGCAGGAAAAAATTCGAGACCCATGGGTCCGGTAGGTAATCCAAAGAGGTTATGCAATCAAGTTCCTCCGTCCTCCTCAGGATCGGTTTGTGTTAACTCGCAGCCTCCCTACAATGCAGCAGACTACATTGGAATGCTCCATCCGAGAGTACATTCACAAGGGAGCCCTGGTGGAAGTCCCTTCTCTAGAAGAACTATCCGGTGTCTATTCTCCCGTCTTCCTGATGCCAAAACCGGCAGACAAGTGGAGAATGATCATAGACTTAAGGTACCTCAACCGCTTCATCAAAAACAAACGCTTCCATAGGAAAACCATAAAGTCTCTCACCACCTTTCTCCTCTAAGGCGATGTTTTTTGTGACTTTGGATATAAAAGACGCCTATTTGCATATTTCTATTTACCTCCACACAGAAGGTTTTTTTTCTAAGGATTGCCGTAGTAGTTTCCGGCCACAGGAAGCACTTTCAATTCACAGCACTACCCTTCGGGATCTCCTCTGCTTCCCACACCTTTACAAAGGTAGTGGCCCCCATCACGGCCGCCCTCAGGCTTCAGGGGATATTCTTGGTGCCTTATCTAGACGACTGGTTGATAAAGGCCCAGTCAGAGTCTGTTCTGCTCCAGTACCTACAGACAGCCTTCAGAGTCTGTGATGGCTTATAAATTGGGAGAAGTCAAAAACGATCCCTTCAACTCGAAGGAAGTTCCTCTGAGAAAACTACTTCCTAGATTCAGTCCGCCTGCAAATCTCCTTGACACCAGCAAGGAAGGAGAAGCTGGTTGCGGCAGTCCGGCACCTCTTCAAAAAGCCGATAGCCTCCATCAGAACATTGATGAAGATCCTGGGCTTGATGTCTTCCTCAGTGGAGACAGTCCCATGGGCCTTGTGGCACTTACGTCCCCTCCAGAAGGAGTTACTAGAGGCTTGGGATCGCTCCCTTCTTACATTCAGCAAGAAGATTCGACTCTCCCCCAGGACCCGTCTTTTTCCCTCAAGTGGTGGTTGCACCTGAAAGACGGAAGGTCCACGGTCCAACCTTCTTGGACCCTGTTGACTACAGATGCATCCCTCTCGGGATGGGGGAGCCCATTGGACGAAAACTCCATAAAGGGAGTCTGGAGCGCTCCTGAAAAAAGGACCTCGTCCAACTGGAAGGAGCTCAGAGCCGTATATCGTGCCTTACTCTATTGCTTGCCTCTTCCCAGGGAAGAGCAGTCAAAATCCGGTCAGACAACATGACCACAGTGCTGTACGTGAACAGACAGGGAGGCACCAGATCACCAACCCTCCTTAGGGAGGCAGATCTGATATTTACATGGGCAGAGAAAAATCTAACCCATTTATCCGCAGTTCACATCAAGGGCTCCCTGAACATAGTAGCGGATCGGTTGAGTCGGGGTTATGCCATATCAGGAGAATGGTCACTCAATCCAGAAGCCTTTCATCAGATTACCCTGAACAGGGGTCTTCCAGAAATAGACCTCATGGCAACCCGACTCAACGCCAAGGTGGAGAAGTTCTGTTCCCTTTACCAGGAGGACAATCCCTTGGCAGTGGATGCCCTGTCCATCCCTTGGAGGTCCAGGCTGGCATACATCTTCCCTCCAATTCCAATAATACCAAAGGTATTAATGAAAATCAGACAGGACCAAGTCTCTGTGATAGCCATCATTCCATTCTGGCCAAAAAGAGCTTGGTTTTTCCCAACTAATGGAGATGAGTCGAGGGATATATTGGAGGCTTCCCCCCATCCAGAACCTGGTTTCCCAAGGATCTCTGAAGTGCCAGGATCTCTGGAGATTCAACCTGACAGCCTGGAGGTTGAGCAGTCCCCACAGCAGGTTAGAGGACTGTCAGAGGCCGTCCTGAAGACCCTTTATTCTGCAAGAGCAGAATCTACCAATAAGAACTACCAGAGGACAGCCAAGATTTTCATGGAGTGGTGCTCCAAGAAGGGTATTAATAATCTAGAACCTTCAACGGCTGTTATTTTCTTCAGGACGGTTTGGATAAGGGCCTTGCCCCTGCCACTTTGAAAGTGCAGATTGCGGCCCTCTCCGCTCATTTGAACAGACATCTGTCTCAGGATCCTCTGGTTGCAAGGTTCATTAAAGGGGCAATGAGGCTAAAGCCCTCAGTATCATCCCCAGTGGGACCTTGCGGTAGTCATTACAGGCCTGTGCGGTCCTCCATTTGGACCCTTGGATACTACAGAGATAAAATATTTAGCCTACAAAACCACTTTTTTGTTGGCTATTATATCTGCCGAAGAGTAGGGGTACTCCAGGCCCTCTATTCTAGAGAACCGTACATTTTGTTTTTGCAGATAGGGTGCACCTTAGGTTTACCTGGGTTTATCCCTAAGGTCCCCTCATACTATAATAGCAATCAGCTAATTTCGTTACCTGTGTTTTTCCCCTCTCCAACCTCTGAGGAGGAAGAAAAGCTCAACACCTTAGATGTGGTAAGGTGTCTGTGGATTTACCTATTCCACACTCAACCGCTTAAGAAGGCCGAAAGCCTACTAATTGATATGCAGGGTAAAACAGAGGCCTCAAGGCTTCCAAGCCTACTCTATCCAAATGGATCAAGGAGACAATTAAGTCTTCCTTTCTTATTCAGGAGTTATTCCCTCCAGTCTTTCTACGCCCACTCGACCTGGGTTGTCGACTTCTTTGGCTGAGTATCGGTCCTTACCATTGGACCAGATTTGTGCGGCTGCATCATAGTCATCTCAGTTGACCTTTTATTAAACATTATCATTGGACATCCGCAGTTTACAGACAACTGCCTTTGGTCAGTCAGTCCTTGACGTTGTAAGGCGAGGAAACCCTCCCTAGGGGAATTACTTGCTATCTCCCCATATTGTGCTGCTGTCGGACGTAAGGGGAATCGTTGATTGTAATGTCAATCTGTATTCCCTTAGTCCAGACAGCAGCACAAGGCTTCCCTCCCTAGAAGCTTGTTTCCTGTTACTTTATAATTTACACAGTGGAGGGAGGCCTCTTGTGCCCTCTTATAGGACTAGTAGGAGGCACCTTTTTGGTGCTAATTAAAGGTTCCACCCGTCCTAAACAACACACAGGGGCAGAGATACCCCATATTGTGCTGCTGTCTGGACTAAGGGAATACAGATTGACATTACAATCAACGATTGTGCACTGATAACCAAATATTAAAACCCATCCTAGGACAACTATTGATGGGTTTTACTACCTGGTTATTGAGGTGTACTGTGTGCGAGAGTCCCACAATAACCACACTAGGAATTCCCCCCTGCCCCCGCCAGAACTGATGTATTTTAAAATTTTTTGTACATTATATTTGTTTTTATTTGATTTTTTTAAATGTGTTTTATTGATTTATTTGTGGGTTTACAAATGATCACTAGATGGTCCATATATTGAATGGTCTATTGCGACATTTTTACTGTATACACATTAGTTTGTTTTTATTATCTATGGATAGTATATAATTTTTTTTAGCAGATTACTATATGACAGTAATAGTTACACAATCACTATTAGTAAAAATAATGCACCAAGAAGGAGTTATTGGAATCACATGAAAATTTATATGTGTGAAAGTAATTGTAATATATGTAAGTGATAACATTATTAGAGGGAAAGACTAAGTTTATTGAAGAATTTTTTGGCTCTATCAGTCAAACAGGGGCCTATGGATATGTTTAACATATACATCGTGAGCTTTCTTGGCATAAACATTAGGCTCTGTGTACACAGTATTTAAGGTTATGATGTACTGTATAGTTATACATATAGGCATAAAAAGTATGCCCGCAATAAAAGCTGTATACTGCACAGTACATATGCATCTCAATAAATTAGAATATCTTTGAAACGTTTATTTCTTTCAGTAATTACATTAAAAAGTGACCTCCTATATTTTCTAGATTCTTTACACACAGAGTCTTCTATTTCAAGTGTTTTATTTCTGTAAATGTTGATTATAGAATACAGCTAATGAAAACCAAAATCTAAGAAAATTAGAATATCGTAAAATAGTTCAGTATTGTAAATTCAGTGTGTCACCTGCCAAGGTTTCCTAAGCCTGTAAATGGTCCCCCAGTCTGGTTCAGTAGGACACACAATCATGGAAGACGCTGATTATGAATTGTATTACTGAATTACTGAAATGAATGAACGTTTCAAAGATATTCTAATTTATTGATTTGCACCTGTATGTTTTTCTGGGGTTGTCTTTTGTATAGGAAAGAGCAGACTGCTGTTAAAAAAAAGGTATACTGACATATGCTGACCCAACAAAGGCCGAAACGACGCTCTTTTGGCCTCTCTCAGTTAAATGAAACCCTATAGATACGTTTATCATATATGCCAAGAGCTTATTTCAGGGTTTTTGTTAAATGTTCACCTTAAGTGTACGCTTTAAACTGCAGTGTGAATACACCCTACTATGTATGACTGGTCAGAATGACGACTGCTCTTCTTATGTGCTCCCTCCTCTCATAGAGCATTTTATCTCTCACTGCTCAGCTGACTTTATGATCCCAGTTTAGCTGCTCCCTCCCTCTGCCTATTCTCTGCCCAGCCAGTCACCCTGAGCACAATGCACTATTAGCCGAGATAATAATATCCTGTGCAGACTGCAGTCATCCCCATAGTGCTTTACAGAAATGAAAGCATTCATAAATACATTCTTTACAGGCATCCATTCCTTAGTTCTGAGTGGCTGATAATTTATTTCTAATGTAAAGCATTTTAAATTATATTATAGTGTCTGTAAAGAGGCTCGGATGTGCTTTTATGTTACAACCTTACCCAGCCTCAATATCTCTGTGCCTCCTAGACCAACTGATGCCTGTGCCTTCTGTTTGCTTACTATGGTTTTGAAGTGATGGCAATAAGTTAGCATATACAGTGGGGAAAAAAAGTATTTAGTCAGCCACCAATTGTGCAAGTTCTCACACTTAAAAAGATGAGGCCGGCCTGTAATTGACATCATAGGTAGACCTCAACTATGAGAGACAAAATGAGAAAAGAAATCCAGAAAATCACATTGTCTGATTTTTGAAGAATTTTTTTGCAAATTATGGTGGAAAATAAGTATTTGGTCAATAACAAAAGTTCATCTCAATACTTTGTTATATATCCTTTGTTGGCAAAGACAGAGGTCAACCGTTTTCTGTAAGTCTTCACAAGGTTGGCACACACTGTTGCTGGTATGTTGGCCCATTCCTCCATGCAGATCTCCTCTAGAGCAGTGATGTTTTGTGGCTATCGCTGGGCAACACGGACTTTCAACTCCCTCCAAAGGTTTTCTATGGGGTTGAGATCTGGAGACTGGCTAGGCCACTCCAGGACCTTGAAATGCTTCTTACGAAGCCACTACTTCGTTGCCCTGGCGATGTGCTTGGGAAAGACCCAGCCACGTTTCATCTTCAATGCCCTTGCTGATGGAAGGAGGTTTGCACTCAAAATTTCACGATACATGGCCCCATTATTCTTTCATGTACACGGATCAGTCGTCCTGGTCCCTTTGCAGAGAAACAGCCCCAAAGCATGATGTTGCCACCCCCATGCTTCACAGTAGGTATGGTGTTCTTTGGATGCAACTCAGCATTCACTCTCCTCCAAACAAAACGATTTGTGTTTCTACCAAACAGTTCTACTTTGGTTTCATCTGACCATATGACATTCTCCCAATACTCTTCTGGAACATCCAAATGCTCTCTAGCAAACTTCAGACGGGCCCAGATATGTACTGGCTTAAGCAGGGGGACACGTCTGGCACTGCTGGATCTGAGTCCCTGGTGACGTAGTGTGTTACTGACGCTAGCCTTTGTTACGTTAGTCCCAGCTTTCTGCAGGTCATTCACTAGGTCCCCCCATGTGGTTCTGAAATTTTTGCTCACCATTCTTGTTATCATTTTGACCCCACAGGGTGAGATCTTGCGTGGAGCCCCTGATCGAGGGAGATTATCAGTGGTCTTGTATGTCTTCCATTTTCTAATTATTGCTCCCACAGTTGATTTCTTCACACCAAGCTGCTTGCCTATTGCCAGCGCTTTCCGTATAGGTATAATTGTATCAGAAAGTCCGCAGAAGCAACCTCTGCAAACTTTCTGTGAAAAGCACTGCGGGAAAAACTGCCATGCGTTGCCTCTGCAGTTTTTCCTTCAGCGCTTTTTTGCTGCAGGACACTACGTGGGGCCTTAGTCTAATAGAGAGCATCTACATGGAAAAGTGGCACGTTCTACCAGTTTTACCATGTACATAAGCAACTTTCATTGAGGACTCACAGGGTACTGCATAACAAATAATACAAAAAATTAGAAGGTCTTGTTTCTAAAAAAAAAAACTTAATATCCAAACATGATTTCATGAATCTATTAGTCCTGAAGTAAAAGCAGGATTCCTGCAGGTGTGCCGCAGCAAAAACCATTCAATTTCAGGTCGCTATTGCCATGGAGACCTTCAAGGGACACTCTGCTGGATTTCTCATATGATCTGCATACGACTTTTTTAAGGTGTGTTCTTGTAAGTATTTTAAATAGACAATGCTGCACAGAGTCCAACTTCTTGTTATGCTCATTTGCCTAGAGAATGAAAGTTTTATATTTGAAAATGAACACAGCAAAGGTATGGATAAAAATCTACACAATGCTGTTGACAGCTTCATAAGCTAAAAACTGCTGGTAGACTCCTTATAACCATATATAAATATGGATGGATGATATTAAAACTTGAGTTGTCAAACTAATGCCAATAGACACCAAATGAGGCAGGATGCCATAAGGACTCTAGCAAATGTACATGAATAGATAATTGTACAGATGTATCTTTTGTTAGCATGCCAACATGGCAACCTACACTATTTGCGTAACATGGTTTTTCTCATACAAAGTAAATAGTGCAAGCGCTCTACATTAATGGCGGAGCATGCCACAGCTGTCATGTTAACAGATAATATATCTGTATGACAGCAAGTACCTTGAACATGACCACTAAATGCTCAAGGAGCTTGACCATGAACACTGAATACTTGAGAAGCTTGAACATGAACACTGAATACTCAAGGAGCTTGACCATGAACACTGAATACTCGAGAAGCTTGAACATGAACACCGAATACTCAAGGAGCTTGACCATGAACACTGAATACTTGAGAAGCCTGAACATGAACACTGAATACTGAAGGAGCTTGAAGATAAAGACTAATTTAGGAGCTTGGACTTGGATCAGGCAAGAAATAAAAAGTAGAAACTTTTCATGGGTCTAAAGTTGGCTAGTAATGGGAGACAATTGATATAGTTATAATATTTTTAATATATCTGTATGACAGCAAGTACCTTGAACATAACCACTAAACACTCAAGGACCTTGACCATGAACTCTGAATACTCAAGGAGCTTGATCATGAACACTGAATACTCAAGGAGCTTTACCATGAATGTTAAATATTTAAAGAGCTTGAATATGAACACTGAATACCCAAGGAGCTTTAATATGAACAGTAAATACGCAAGGAACTTAAACATGAACACTGAATACGTAAGACCTTAAACATGAACACCAAATACTCAAGGAGCTTGAAGATGAAGACTAAATACTTTTGGAGCTTGGACTTGGATCAGGCAAGAAATAAAATGAAGTAGAAACTTTTATTTAGACTTGGTCTAAAGTTTGCTGGTAATGGGAGACAAATAAGGGAAAGCGCAGTGCCTGCACCAAATTACCTAGATACTATTGAAAATGCGCTAAAACAGCAAGAGGCTGCGTGCAGGAAGCCCTGCGGCTGTGTGATATGGAGCCATGGGGACTCTATGCCGTTGTATTTTTGCATCTATAATTTTCAGTAACCTTCTATGTTTCTAGGCCACAATGATTTATATTCTGAATATCACCTGTTCCAGATTACTGATATCACATGGAGAGAACATTGGTATAGCAAGGGGAATGCTTTCCCTGTAATTTCAGATTCATTGAAGACATGCAGTGCATCTCTGTAAGCTTCCAGCAGAGATGTGTGCGACTGAATTGTGCATTTTTGGAATCTGTCTTTCTGTTTAAAGGGATCCTGCCATTTTAGGATTACATTATACATTTTTTAAATTTTCAAGAATAAGTTAGAAAATGTCTAGTTGTAAAAATCTATTTTTTCTCATACATGACACATTGGGTGTTTTTATTTGCCTCTATACAAGGAATGTTTGGTTAGTTTCACTCACAGCATAATAAATACGCTTTGTAACCAACCAAAATCTGCAATGAAATCCGTATCTGTGATGTATGAAATGTGCTGCACGCTTAGAATCCACTGCAAGTTTCTTTTACATTGTGAGTAAATCGCTTTTAGTACCATTGTTCTGTAGTTTGTTGTAGAACTTTGGAATTGACATCCAAAATTCTGCCACAAATCCACAATGTGTGAATCCAGTCTTTGGTTATATTATATTAGGCTACATGAACACGTCTGTGTGAATGTAGCTGGGCTACAATTGAATGGCACAGACAACCTATAGATGTCACCCGTGTACCGCCCGTGTCTCCACGGCCCCATTTATTGCTGCCAGCCAGCTCAGGCCACAAAATGGACAGGTATAGAACCTGTCCTGAGTTTTTTCCCCAGACTCACAGCAAACATGGGCCCATGATAATACACAGGCATGTATATGTGGCCATAGAAATGAATGGGTCAGTGTGCTAGCTGTGAAAAACATTGCTAGCATACTGACAAAGCAGGTAGGGGAAGTAGGAGATTTTTTTTCTGGCGATTTCAATTGTGATCTCCAAGCCAGTTTTCCGAACACAACTCAACACAACTTACCAAAAGGGAAAGCTTTGGACATGTGAGAACAGGAATACGCTGGCACGGCAGCGGAGTCCTCACCCAGCAGTTTCGATCGGACCAAACACGACCGAAACGAAACTGCTATTATTATACTGTGGGGTCTCTTCAGACCCCCGAGAATAATAAGCGGAGACTTAGGAGAAGTGATGAAACATAAACAATGATACTCACCTTGTTCCCTGTGCTACGCGGCGGCTCTGTACTCTGCAGGCACTGACAGCTGACAGGGCCTCAGGAGTCATGTCCGGCGTCATTACGCATAATGACGCGACGTGACATCAGAGGCCCAATCAGCGGTCGTTGACTACTGGCAGAAGCGCCGAAGACAACAGAGAGGCTGCGGAGCGCAGAAAAAGGTGAGTAGTATTTTTTTTTATGTTTGTCACCTCTCTTGGTCCTGCACTTATTATACTCGGGGGTCTGAAGAGAGCTATGGGACATAATAACATGAGCAGGGACCGCTATGGGACAGAATACCGTGTGCAGGGACCGCTATGGGACATAATACTGTGTGCAGGGACCGCTATGGGACCTAATACCGTGTGCAGGGACCACTATGGGACAAAATACCGTGTGCAAGGACCTCTATGGGACATAATACCATGTGCAGGGGCCACTATGGGACCTAATACCGTGTGCAGGGACCACTATGGGACATAATACCGTGTGCAGGGACCGCTATGTGACATAATACCGTGTGCTGTGGTCACTATGTGACATAATACAGTGTGCAGGGGTCACTATGTGACATAATACAGTGTGCAGGGGCCACTATGTGACATAATACGGTGTGCAGGGGTCACTATGTGACATAATATGCTGTGCAGGGGCCACTATGTGACATAATATGCTGTGCAGAGGTTGTTATGGGATATAATACCTTGTGCAGGGGCCGCTATGGGACATAATACTGTGTGCAGGGGCCGCTTTGGGACATTATTCTGTATAATGGTGTGTTTTCTGTATTAAGGATGTGTTTTTGCACAGAAAACACAGGCATTTTTTTTATGCAAAAATGCACCATGTGAACGCAGTTTTACATTGAAGTAAAAGTTCCAGTGGCCTAAGACTATATCTACATCCAGATACATAGTGTGATATCACCATAAGGCTACTGCCATACGGTGCTCCTGGACACATTCACTACTAATTGGGGCTGCACATGGACTTTCATTGCTTCTAATCGGAAAGTACAGGAGCGTCCCAGGAAATAGCAGTAAACGCATGCGTCCTAAAGCATGTGGTGGCAGCATTTCTGTGTTATGGTTTGTGGTATATGACTTTAGTTTAGGGGTTGTCAGACTTACAATAATGGCTCGGCACTCCGAACAAAAAAGGTTGCCTACCCCTGTTATAGGGTTTGCCAAGGTTATAGTTGCCTCATGGGTCCCAAAATGTTACCTTTCTGTGAAAACAATAGATAGCATCACACTGAGATATACAGTCATATAAACAATGCTACACAATGTCACATCACTACTGACCATATATCTCTGACCAGTTTCTCTACTATTTCATCATCAAAACAAAGCAAATAAAAAACAGATTCAGTCAAAGCTTACTAGTGGTTGCAGTAGCTTTGAGAGATACAATACACCTACAAAACACTCAGATGAATAGCAAAATAAATGGTTTACTATATACAAGCTGTTGCTTAATGTTGCAGAACACCTCCAGTTATAGAACAGCATTTCATAAATAAATAGTACAGGTGAATATAACAAACTTTGTAATAGATCTTATTAAATGAATAGGTTTCCTTCTCAACTGATTAGACTGAGTTACCTTTTACACAGAAGTCTATAGAGGGGAGCAGATATCTGATGGAAAAGACAAATAACTGCAGCTACTACATTCTACTACACTGTAAGAGCTCTTCTGACACTGCAGCATCTTCAGGATAAGACTAAACCAATGCATGGAAGGAGGCAATGTATCAAATTATTAGCCTTATCCTTTGGGACCCCCTTTGGGTCCTGGGCCCAGTAGTGACTGCTACCTCTGCACATTATATAGCTACCCTCCTGCATGTGAACACCCCTCCTGGCCAAGGCCCTAATCTTCAGAGCCCTGTTCTCAACACAGGTCCAACTTGTACTCAGTTTTAAACACCTCAGAACTGAACTCACTAGGTACTGTAACTAGGCCTCCATTACAACACTTCACTAGCCCTGCACAGCTCACTTATATCACAGCTCTAACCAAACCCAACTATAGGCTCCCTCAGCACCATTCTCTTCTCCCTGATATTCTCCATACTAACACAGACCCACAATAAGATATATCCCCATCCAGGCTGACAGTGCACTCAACCTCTACCACTTCAGATGTTGCTCAGTGTAAGCAGCCAAAACAATTTCCTCCAGAGACTTGCTGAGTACACCAACTGAATCTCCACATAGCTCTGCTTAGGCTGCCCCTCATGTCTCCCAGATTCCATTCCTCCATTAATCTTTTTAATGGACAAGCTACTCCCACACTCTATTCTACTACTGCTCCTAATGTCTAAGTCTGCACAGGCTTCCAGCAAATTGCAATACTCCCTAGTTAAAAGGGTTGTGCAGGATTAGAAAACATGATTGATTTCTTCTTCACAGTAAGTGATCTCATGTCTGTTGGTCATAGGGCAATGCTAGAGCTCAGTCCCATTAAAAAGAATGAGACTGAGCATCAGCATGGCCATGTAACCAACAAACATGATGTCTCTTCCTGAGAAGAAGAAATCAGCCCTAGGTTTAACTATCTCTCTGCAGCTCCAGTAGACACTTAAGACAGGCTATCTGTCCCACACCTGACCATTTTATCTCCTCCTGACCACTTCCTCCAGCAGTGCCTCCTCCCAGCAAGGTGGTGCAGTACACCATTCATATCCATAACTCCCACTTGCAGCTGACAGCAAAGACGGTCATTCCCAAATACCCTAAAATTTTCGTGTCGTCCAGCAAATGGTTGACTCAGGTCTTCTATAAAACATAACTTTCAATAAATAAGCCTCACAAAAAAATGATTAAAAAACACGGAGAGGAGCTCCCATGTTATGCAGAGAGGTGGGTGTCCGGCTTACACGTTTCGGGGAACATTCTCCTTAGTCATAGCCTCCATTCCAAAATACAGCAACATTACCCTGCAAAGTATTGTGACACACCTGTAAAGAAACTGAATTTTGGGGGAAATTTATCATGCCTCATATGCCACTTTACGGTGCTGCATCCCAGAGGCTGCTGCTTTTATGTGTTTGTTTCTGTGCCTCTGGGTTTTATGTTGGTACGTCCCGTTTTATGTTAAGTGTTCTATGTCATTTGTTGCAGATTTCCCCTGTATGTTTTCCCCTGCAGTGTTCAAACCTAGCCTTGGTTTAGCCCTGGCCTATCACAGGCCGCTGGGCGGGGTTGTGGGAGACTCAGTCTCCACGGTAACCCTTGGTCTCAGTTCAGTTCAGGCAGTCTAGTGTAAGCAGTGAGGGTGTGCAGAGTATTCCTGCCCCCACCAGCTGAACTAAGGCCAATGGTCAGCCATCACAGCCTCCAGGAGGATTATAATCTGCCCCAGAGACAGCCAGGATTACCTTGTCGGCCGTCCATTATTGTGGAGTTATTTTGGCCCACTCCTCCATACAGATCTTCTCCAGATCTTTCAGGTTTCGGGGCTGTTGCTGGGCTACATTGTGTTTCAGCTGCCTCCAAAGACCTTGAAATGCTTCTTACAGAGGCTCTCCTTAGTTGCCCTGGCTGTGTGTTTCGGTCATTGTCATGCTGGAAGACCCAGCCACGACTCATCTTCAATGCTCTTACCGAGGGAAGGAAGTTGTTGGCCAAAGTCTCACGATACATGGCCCCATCCATCCTCCCTTCGATACGGTGCAGTCGTCCTGTCCCCTTTGCAGAAAAGCACCCCCAAAATATGATGTTTTCACCCCATGTTTCACGGTTGGGACGGTGTTCTTAGGATTGTACTCATCCTACTTCTTCCTCCAAACATAGGGAGTGGAGTTGATACCAAAAAGTTCTATTTTGGTCTCATCTGACCACTTGACATTCTCCCATGCCTCCTCTGGATCATCCAGATGGTTATTAGCGAACTTCAAACAGGCCTGAACATGTGCTGGCCTGAGCAAGGGGACCTTGAGTGCCTTGCAGGATTTTAAATCATGGCAGTATAGTGTGTTACTAATGGTAATCTTGGAGACTGTGGTTCCAGCTCTCTTCAGGTCATTGACCAGGTCCTCCGGTGTAGTTCTGGGCTGATTCCTGACCTTTCTCAGAATCAACCTTACCCCACGAGGCGAGATCTTGCCCAGTCCAAGGAAGATTGACAGTCATCTTGTGTTTCTTCCATTTTCTATAAATTGTGCCACAAACAGTTGTTGCCCTCTCACCAAGAGGCTTGCCTATTGTCTTGTAGCCCATCCCAGCCTAGTGCAGGTCTACAATTATGTCCCTGGGGTCCTTAGACAGCTCTTTGGTCTTGGCCATGGTGGAGAGGTTGGAGTATGATTGATTGAGTGTGTGGACAGGTGTCTTTTATAGAGGTAACGAGGTCAATCAGGTGCAATTAATACAGGTAATGAGTGCAGAGTAGTAAAAACTAAGAGGTCTGTGAGAGACAGGATTCTTATTGGTTGGTAGGTGATCAAATACTTATTTCATGCAATAAAATGCAAATTAATTATTTAAAAATCATAGAATGTAATTTTTCTGGATTTTTTTTTAGATTCTGTCTCTCACAGTTGAAGTGTACCTACGAAAAAAAATTACAGACTTCTAGAGATCATTAATCTCTATGCTGCAAATGAAGAGCCTGAAGTTCACCCCTACACACGTAGACAAAATTGTTGGTACCCCTCGTTTAATGAAAGAAAAACCCACAATGGTCACAGAAATAACTTGAATCTGACAAAAGTATTAATATATAAAAATTCTATGAACATGAACAAATAAAAGTCAGACATTGCTTTTCAACCATGCTTCAACAGAATTTAAAAAAAAAAGAAAACTCATGAAACAGGCCTGGGCAGAAATGATGGTTCCCTTAACTTAATATTTTGTTACACAACCTTTTGAGGCAATCACTGCAATCAAACGATTCCTGTAACTGTCAAGGAGACTTCTGCACCTACAGGTATTTTGGCCACTCCTCATGAGCAAACTGCTCCAGTTGTCTCGGGTTTGAAGGGTGCCTTTTCCAGACGGCATGTTTCAGCTCTTTCCAAAGATGCTCAATAGGATTTAGGTCAGGGCTCATAGAAGGCCACTTCAGAATAGTCCAATGTTTTCCTCTTAACCACTCTTGGGTGTTTTTAGCTGTGTGTTTTGGGTCATTATCCTGTTGCAAGACCCATGACCTGCGACTGAGACCAAGCTTTCTGACACTGGGCAGCATTTCTCTCTAGAATCCCTTCATAGTCTTGAGATTCCATTGTACCCTGCACAGATTCAAGACACCCTGTACCAGATGCAGCAAAGCAGCCCCAGAACATAACAGAGCCTCCTCCATGTTCTGCAGTACAGGGACAGTGTTCTTTTCAAGATATGCTTCATTTTTCCGTCTGTGAACATAGAGCTGATGTGCCTTGCCAAAAATTTTGATTTTTGTCTCATCTGTCCATAGGACATTCTTCCAGAAGCTTTGTGGCTTGTGAACATGTAGTTTGGCAAATTTCAGTCTGTCAGATTTAAGTTATTTATTTGAATTATAGAGTCATTAATGTCAATGAGATTATCATGCATTATACTAGCATCATACTTACAAATGTTGGTGGAAGATCATAGTCAACTGACCCATTCTCCCTCTCTATAATCTTGCCTTGAGGAACAGCTTTATGGGAGGATTTTGTTGTTTCAAGAGTCCCAGACAATCTCTTTTAGTGTAAGGATATATGTTCAGCTTTTTTGCTCTAAGATCTAAACCAGGTTCTTTATGATCCACTCCTGATTTTGGCTTAAAAACTGCATAAAAACCTGAGTGTGTCTCCTCACTTCTTACCCTAAAGGGTTTTCTGGTTTAATGCAAATACAGTTTATGCCATTGTCTAATATAATTGTGTTTCTTCTTCTTGGCTGCTGCTTCTGCCCGTGAATGGAAACAATATGGAAACAGTATTATTTACATTATATAGCAGGGTCAGCAACTCCCGGCACGCAAGCCAAGAGTGGTACGCGAGGCTTATTTCCCTGGCACAGGCAGCTTGAGTACTCAGCCAGCAGTTTCGATCAGACCAACCACAGCCGAAACGAAACTGCTATTATTATTATACTGTGGGGTCTAGGCCGAGTATAATAAGCGGAGCCCCCTGAGAGATGATCAAACATAAAAAATAATGTTAACTCACCTTCCCTGAATCTGCAGCCGTTGTGTGCTCTTCGGGCGCTTCTGCTTGACGTAAGAGACTGCTGACAGGGCCTCAGGGGTCACGTCCGACCTCATTACGCATAATAACACGACGTGAACCCTGACACCCAATCGGCGGTCACTGACTACAGGCAGAAGCGTCCGAAGAGAACAGAGCGGCTGCGGAGCGCAGGAAAAGGTGAGTTAACATTTTTATGTTTGTCATCTCTCTTGGCCCTCCACTTATTATACTCTGGGGTCTGAAGAGACCCCACAGTATAATTATAGCTAGTGAGTGGTGAAAATTGGAATATTATAAAAGTTAGACTATTATACTGTGTGCAGGGGCCACTATGGGATATAATACCTTGTGCAGGGGCCACTATGGGACATAATACTGTGTGCAGGGACCATTATGGGACATAATACTATGTGCAAGGGTCATTATGGGACATAATACCGTGTGCAGGGGCCGCTATGGGACATATACCGTGTGCAGGGGGCCACTATGGGACATAATACCGTGTGCAGGGGCCGCTATGGCACATAATACCGAGTGCAGAGGCCGCTATGGGACATAATACCGTATGCAGGGGCTGCTATGGCATATAATACCGTGTGCAGAGGCCGCTATGGGACATAATACCGTGTGCAGGGGCCGCTATGAGACATAATACCGTGTGCAGAGGCCACTATGGGACATAATACCGTGTGTAGGGGCCGCTATGAGACATAATACCGTGTGCAGTGGCTGCTATGGGACATAATACCGTGTTCAGAGGCCGCTATGAAACATAATACCGTGTGCAGGGGCCGCTATGGGATATAATACCGTGTGCAGGGGCCGCTATGAGACATAATACGGTGTGCAGGGACCGCTGTGAGACATAATACCGTGTGCAGGGACCGCTATGAGACATAATACCGTGTAGGAGCCGCTATGGGACATAATACCGTGTGCAGGGGTCGTCAGACTTAAAATTATTGACCGGCACTCAGAGTACCTCAACTTTGATTTTTTAATCAAAATCGTTACGCCGAACAAAAAAGGTTGCCTACCCCTGTTATATAGAATACTTTATATATTATCTAAAGTTCATTTCAACCTGATGGATATACACAATCAATGGATAGATAGATAGATAGATAGATAGATAGATAGATAGATTAGATTGATAGCTGATAGATAAGTAAATAAGCAAATGCAAAGAAAATGTTTAATGAAAACGGCCTTGACATAATGTTTCTAGAGCTACATTGAGGCTGACATATATAACTCATGTATATTATATTATGAGTCATAACTACATTGAATAAAGATGCAACTTGTTAGAAATGAAGGCGGATGAAACATTTAGAGGACATAAAGCTTGTTCTCAGATTTTCATTGACACTGGACTCAGTAGCAATACAGTAAATCGAAGGTACATAGCAAAATTGCCCATAATAGATTCCCTTTAGGCAGAACTAAGTTGTTTTCCACTGACCTTATTCTAGCAAACATCAGAAACAAACAAAACCACCCATAACACTGTACAAACTGTTAAACAATAGACAAAGACAGTGATCCAGAGCAGAAGCTGACTCATAGCAAATGCTTTTGCTTTGCAACGTTCCTTTTACAGATATATAATTAATTGAAATATCATAGAGTTCTAGAAATAGAGCTCCATTATGTCCTGTTATTATGAATTTGGTATTATATGTCATATAAATTGTTCAATAGATCATCCCAAAAAGCAAAAGTTTAGAATGATGACAAGACTGAAATTATGTTACATTTATTATATATATATATATATATATATATATATATATATATATATATATATATAGTAGCTTGTAATTCAATTTGGTATTATGGCATTTTATGGCATTTTTTCATAAAAATTCCAGATACCTGGGCTCCAGTAGCGTAACGAAAGTCTTGTGGGCCCAGGTGCGAACTTTTGTCCAGGTCCCCCTACCCCCCTTCCTAGAGCAAATTCTTGATAGTGGGGGTTATGGGCTCTGAAGCAATATCAGATACTTGAAACATATGCAGCTTTAATACCCACAACTGCAGTTATCAAGAATATGGCAAGTGAGCAGCGCAGCACCTGGCATGTAAACAATACTGGATCAGTATTACATGCCCCGCAGTGGACCCCACACAGTATTACGTGCTCCACAGTGGATCCCAAACAGTATTAAGTGCACCACAGTGGCCCCCAAACAGTATTACGTGTGCCACAGTGGCCCCCAAACAGTATTACGTGCTCCACAGTGGTCCCCAAACAGTATTATGTGCGCCATAGTGGCCCCTAAACAGTATTATGTGCACAACAGTGGCCCCCAAACAGTATTACGTGCTCCACTGTGGCCCCCACACAGTATTATGTGCTCACCAGTGGCCCCCACACAGTATTATATGCTCCACAGTGGCCCCCACACAGAATTATATGCTCACAGTGGCCTCTACATGGTATTATGTGCTCACCAGTGGCCCCCACACAGTATTATGTGCTCACAGTGCCCAACTCCCCAGAGCCTGAACCCCCCCATTCCCCCCTCTTGCTCACACACAGCCAACACCCCCATATTGACTACTTCACACTAAGTGTGAGAAGGAACGCTATCGGAAGTCTTTCCTCCCCACTGCAGTCAGGCTGTACAACCAACACTGACCTAAGCGGAGATTAGTCCATACAGAGAACTGAAATATCTTTCTGTTGTGATATCCGCCCCTGCTACTTCTTTGCCTGTACCTTTCTATCTGTCTGTCTATCAATGAAATGCCTCTACCTTGGATCGTTCTTGTATATGTTGTATTTGTATTTGTATTGCTTATCTTTGCATTGCATATCTTTGCTGCTGTAACACACTGAATTTCCCCATGGTGGAACTATTAAAGGACTATTATTATTATTATTATTATTATTATTATTATTATACTCCTCTTGCCCACACACAGCCTGCACCCCCACATCACCCTCCTGCTCACACACAGCCTGCACTGCCATTCCCCTATCTTACTCACACGCAGCCTACACCCCCATTCCACCCTCTTGCTCACACGCAGCCTGCACCCCCATGTCCCCCTCTTACTCACACATGTTCTCTTCTCTCCTCCTTCCATCAGTCTCCGCCCCCAGCAGCTTCCTGTGTAACACCACACTGTCCCGTACAATCCAGAATAGCTCCGCCCACACAAGAGTCTGATCACATGGTCATGACGTCATCAAAGATCCTTTAGCCCACTAGGATTTAGCATCTACCGCAGGAAGAGCCCCCGGAGCGGATGCTGAGCCCAGGACAGGTGAGTATAAGTATTTTTTTATTGTTATACACATCCCCTGTGCTGGTATTTAATGGAAAGGGGCCAGGTCATGGTGGTCCCGGCCATTACCAGCTGGCCACGGGCCCCGTAACCATCCGGGCCCGGTCACAGTGGCATTCCCTGCAACCACGATTGTTACGCCACTGCAGAACTCTAATTTGTCTGCTTTCCTGCTGAAATTTGGTAGATGCTGCCCCTGTGGCCTTCTCAGATTTTGCTTTTGTGATAGTTTCACCTGTTGGTATATTTCTGTAAGGGTTGATTCCCAAACCTTGTGTGGTAACCATATCACTTTTTGTTTCTCATTAACAACCATGGTAGACAGGAAAGCACTTGGTGATGCAGTATGTTTGTTGATTATACAACACCTTTCTCAGTGGCTTTGATCAGGACAGGGGACCACAAGGTACTCTAGCTGGTCAACCACATTTTTTTTCACCCAAGTGCTTTTGTCCATTCTTACAGGAGGTGCCCTCCTGCCACAGTCTCTCCTGACTAGGTGTTTCTTGCAGGGTTGAACATATCTGCACGTGTTCTCATAGCGGCATTACCACTATCTTTCACGGCCTACCTAGCTACCAACTGTGAGTGCATGCTACACAATATTTGTTGCAACTTGAGAACTGTCCCAAAAAAGGTGCAGCTGGATCTAACTCAAAAACAGATAGACACCATTGAATAAAAGAGCGTGCCACTCAACAACAAATATACCAGAAAAAAAAAGAAAAAAAATACATGCAAAAAACAGATCACACATCGGAAAAATATATAACTTACTTATAAAAACCTACTTATAAAAACCTACCAAAACAGAGTCCGAAGCCTGTGTAAGGGCTCCAAACAAAGCATAAGGGAACCCCTCACCCCACGTACACACTGGAACATCCTGGATAAATGCAAGGCACCACCCAACAGGATGAAACAATGACTACACAATAGAGGATTTAATATACTCATTTTTGTGGCACGGACATTTTATGGTAAAAATGTACCACTTTATCCTCTTCCACCCTACTTGCCATGACTCAACAAATTTACTATAGCTTGTGCCAGTAAACTGGTGTGAGTTACACTCAGGGCCAGCGTTGGGTGGGGGTGGGGGGCAAACTGGGCAATTGCCCAGGGTTCTGTCCTCAAAGGGACCCCCGGGATCAGAAGCATCAGGCTTCGGATCCTGGGAGCTCCACAACTGTATCGGCGTGCTGTGCTGTGCACACCGATACAGTTTAATCCTATGACAGAACAGGGAGCTGAAAGGTCCCTGATCTGTCATAGAGAACCGCCGGTAACGCACAGGACGTCGCAGTGCAGGTGGCGTGATGACGTCATCGCATCGCGCCACCTGAGCCACTACTACAGGAGAATCACCGGCTGCTCCGCTCATCGTGGGAGCGCGGTAAGGTTAGTAAAAGATTTATTATTTTCTGGTAAGGGAAAAGGATTACCTGATAAGGGGGAAAACTGTTATTTACAGGGGGGCTAATATTTATATATTAAATATAAGGGGGGCTATTGTAAGGGTGGAGTATTATTTATAAGAGGAAAGTGTTATATATAAGGGGCTGTTATAAGAGATTACAAATTATATATAAGGGGGGGGGGGCTTTTGTATATAATTGTTCCCCCCTTATATTAGTCCCCTTATATATTATAGTTCCTCCCTTATAATAGCACCTTTTATAAATAATAGTTCCCTCTTATAATAGCCCCCATTATAAATACGTGTATAATTGTACCCCCTTATAATAGCCCTCCTTAAAAGGTGAGAACTATTACAAATAAGTGATGCTATTATAAGGGAGGAACTATTACTTAGAAGGGGGCTATTATAATGTGGAGACTGTTATATATAAGGGGGTTATTATAAGAGATGACATATTATATATAAGGGGGGCTATTATAAGGGAAGGCCATTTTATATAAGGGGGCTATTATAAGGGGGGACTATTTTATATAAGGGGACTATTATAAGAGGAACTATTATATATAAGGGGGTTATAAGAGAGAAACTAATATATAAGGGGGTTGTTATATTAGGAACTATTATACAAGGGGAGCTATTATAATGGGGAGACTTATATGTAAGGGGACTATTATAAGAGGTGACTATTATATAGAAGGGGCTATTATAAAGGAACTATTATAAATAAGGGGGTTGCTATAAGGGGAGACTGTTATATATGAGTGGGCTATAATAAGGGGCAGACTTTTAAATACAGTATAAGGGGACTAGTATTTATAATAGATGAACTATTATACATAAAGGGCACTATTATAAGAGAGGAATTATTATATATCAGGGTGGCTATTAAATATAAGTAGGCTATTATAAGGGAGGACAATTATATATAAGGGGGCTGTTATAAGGGGGAGACATATATAAGGGGTCTATTATTTATAATGGAGGAACTGTTTTATATAAGGAGTGCTATTATAAGAGAGGAATTATTATCTATAAGGAGCACTATTACAAGGTGGGACCGTTATTTATAAGGGCGGGCTACTATAGGAGAGGAATTATTATATATAAGGAGCGCTATTATAAGAGAGGAATTATTATATATAGGGGGTATTATAAAGACTGTTATAAGGGGGACTATTATAGGAGAGGAACTATTATATATAAAGGGGCTATTATAAGGGGGAACTATTATATATAAGGTTTGCTGTTATAAGGTGGAGACTGTTATATATAAGGGGCTATTATGTATAAGGGAAGAACTATTATATATATAAGGAGGTGTCTGTTATATATAAATGGGGAAATGTTATTGATAAGGGCTAGACTATTATATATAAGGGGGCTATTACAGGAGCGGAATTATTATATATAAGATGGATTGTTATAAGAGGGCTATTATTTATAAGGGAAGAATTATTTATAATAGGCCTATAATAAGGGTGACATCATATGGGAGGCTATTATAATGTGGTCTCTTTTATTTATTTAGGGAAACTTTATAAGGAGGGTATTGTTAAAGGGGCTATTTATAAGGGGGAACTATAATTTATAAGAGGGCTAATATTGATAATGTGGACTATTATTTATATGGTGAACTATTATTTATGAGCGGGGCTATTACTGATATGGGAGAACTATTACTGATATGGGGCACTGTTTATAAGCAGGGACTATTATTTATAAGGAGGTGCTATAATAACTGATGAGGGGATGCAAAAATCTATTAGGCGGTACAAAGGTGGTTATTTGAATTGTGTGTCGGCATAAGAGGGGGTGGTTGTTACTGTTTTGGGGGCAGAAAGGGGGCATTATTAAAGGGTCTTCCACTGGAAATATGATGGCGTTGTTGGTATATCAGCATTTGGGGCCCCAGCTTTTAATTTTGCTAGGGCCATAGTTTGTCTAAAACCAGCCCTGGTTACACCTGAAATCTATATTAGCCCCTGGCTGGTGTAGATTTCATTTTTGGCACATGGGACCTACTGAGATGCTGTAATTTCTTAATAAATAATTCTGCCATCTCACTGCAGCAGGAGAGTTGCTAAAGATAGCATACCGTACAAAACATACAGTAACATGCCCCCAAACATTATTAATACCCCCAGCTCAGACCCAACATGGTATAATGCCCTAGCACCTATGTATTATAATGCCTGAATCTCCCACATACCCTCAGCTCAGCCCCCACATATTACAATGAGTGCAGCCCCTACACATTATAATGCAAGAGCAATGAGTATAGCAAAGAGCTATCGTTCTCCTCATAATGTTTATGATCAGGATGGCTCCTGATGATATTTGGTTCCATGTGTTTATATAGACACTTCAATAACATGCAGAATCTTATTGTAGCCAAATTTGCCTGCAGGGTCCTTTTTACATACAAAGTAAATCTGTAGGTTTGTACTGTACACTGAGTTGTCACCTCACTAAATAAAGCATATTTTAGCAGGTGTTCAGATTGATATTGTCTTTTTTGGCGAGGGTTTTATATTTTGAATGTAGCTATTTTTCTTCTGACAGTGCCGACATAGATGGTCTTTGCTAAATTTTGCTGACGATATATATTTTGCAAAGTAAACACAACAAATCTTCCATACTTTATGCAAAGTACGCTTTTGTGAGCTGTCTCATGGCAAGCTGCTGACAAAATGTGTTAACGGATTGTGTTGACAAAATGCATTGAACCAAATGTGTATTCTTAATTATAGCAATGACAAAATAATGCAGTTATTACTAAAGAGAAGAATATATGATTCATGTTTTAGAAAGGTATATCTTTATCTTTACCTTTATCTTTCTTAAGTATCAGCTGGGTGGGGCAGACTTTCTGCACTGTGTTCTTGCCCTGAATCTCAGTCACTGTGAACCCAGGTGAATCAGGTGATAGCTTATATGTGGAAACCATTCTATTAGGCCCCACAATGATTTTGTTCCACTACTGGGAGGTCAAAGTCCAAACAGGGAATAGGAAGAAAGGACATTTGGAAATTTTGTTTCATTCATTGGGGGGTTACTGTAGATTTCAGGTATATAGTAAATTTGTCAGGCTGAAGCATCCTTGCCCTGGCCTGCCTCCACCTTGCTCCAACCACTTTCATAAAAAGTGATGAGTGGGGCACAGAAAGATCAAAGTGGCGCAATTTTGGTGCAAAAAGGGGCCATGCACTAAAGATGCGCCAAAACTGCTTCCATCAACACCAGAGCGAATAGTAAATAGTCTTGTAACTAAAAAGTGTCTCCTAAATCATTGGCTTCAACTTTACACTTATGGAAATAGTTGAGCAATTGAAGAAGCTGCTACATATAGAAAGTACTGAGACAGAGTCCTGAGAAAGTACTGAGACAGACAAATTAAGTTCAAGAATACCAAACTATTCTTGATAAATGGAAGGCCTTTATTTTGAAGAACTAAGGACTTCATGCATACAAATGGACCTTATCAATAGAATAGATGGACCAAGCTCTATAAAACATCAGGAATAGGAATATTTTGTGTTTCAGTTCTATGGTCCATACACAAATCTGTAAAAATGACGGATGTGTATATGGACCCATATACAGAATGGGTTCATATGCTATCCATTATTATGGATCCGTAAAAAAAGATGGCACATGGAACAAAACTATGTGCATAAAGCGGAATAGAATTATTGACACCATTTACGCTCACAAAATGGTATCTTCCGGAGAACCTTAAAGGTGCTCTGGGTTGGCTTAAAACGGACTAGTAACACATTATAAAGGAAGGTTGAGGCAGAAATGGAGAAAGATGGAGGTCATCAGTCATGGCAAGGCTGTGCTATTCGTGGGTTGCACCCAAGCTCAAAGACTACTCAGTGTACAATGAGTTTTCATTATTATTTGTTATATGATATATATATATATATATATATATATATAGATATAGATATATGGGATCTAAAAATATATATGGTCTGTACCTGCATCCTTTTCTCTGGATATGAGGGCTAATGTGCCCAACTTTGTTATATGTTTTTCTCTAGTATAACATGAAAATACTAATAAAAACATAAAAAATATTGTAATTAAAGGTAACCCAACAATAAGCAGGAAGTGAGAGTGTCAGGGGTGTGGAGGTTATAGAGGTTGTCACGCCTGGGAAAAATGTTGTTAGTTTGGAAACAGATCCTTTATATAAGCAGTCATGGTGGCCATCATTTTGTGTATTCAAATTGTATTTAACTGAATTTAGCTAACCCATCCATACTTACTTAATATGGAACCTTGGTTAAAACATTGCTTTATCAAGACAATTGGCTTCTGAAACTCCTGGTTAGCAGAATTTGCCACGATTATCCTTTCCTACTGCAGTGGCAACTGCATGCTGACCATTCAAATGAATGGTCACCCACATAGGTAGGCCAGGTCAGCCTGACAAGAGCTGCTTTTTATTCGCATTTAAGAGGGCTGGAATCCACTGGTGACTGTCAGCATTCTATCTCTATCCAAACTGTATAGTAACTGTCTCTGTTGGGCCTGTTCCTTAATTTATATTGCTCATGTTATGCCTGGAATATATACAGTATGGGGCAGATTTATTAAGACTGATGTTTCAGACACCTGTCTTAATAAAAGCCCCAAAAGGTGCAAGGCAAGACTGATTTATGAAGAGGCTCTGGCTTCTTCATAAACCAGTCACACGATTGTGCACCAAAATGGAGATCTACGTCAGTTAGAACAGACTTACATAGGAGTGCACAGAATGCTCATGAGGCAACCTCTATCCTGTTTCGATGACATCATGTTCATCAGTCACATGGTACAGCAGCAGTTCAGTCCAATTCAAGAGAATGGGGCAGAGCTGCAATACCTAGCACATCCCCTATGATAGGAACAGCACTGTGCTTGGTATTCATTGAAGAGGCTGCAGCACTCAAGTAAGTGCTGCAGCCTGTTCAACCAGCTGATCTGTGAGGGTCAGAGGTGTTGGCATATTGATCGTATTTATCCTAAGGATAAAAAAAATGCTCATACTATTATTACTGGATAGTAGAGGATGTTACAGGAAGGGAGTATAGGTGAAGAGAACTACAATACCCAGCATGTTCAGGTTTTTATTATTGGGTATTAAAGGACCTTTAGGGCAGGGGTATGGGAAGTGAGAACTATAAGCCTCAGGATGTTCAGGTTGTTATTACTGGATATCAGAGGACCTTACAGGAAGAAGGGTATAGGAGGAAAGAACTGCAAGTGCCAGCATGTTCAAGTTTTTATTATTAGATATTAGAGGACCTTTAGGGAGTGGGTATAGAAAGAGAAAACTACAAGTCCCTGGATGTTCAGGCCACTATTATTGGATATTAGAGGACTTATAGGAAGTGGGTATAAGAGGAGAGAACTATACGTTCCAGCATGTTCAAACACTTATTATGAGATGTAAGAGAGCGTGAAAGCTTAGAAATACAACTTCCAGCATTTCCCTGGTTACGAGTTCTCACTCCAGAAGATGTCACTAATCCCATCACTTCTTGTCCATTCAATAAAAACTGCACAGAACCTCTGCCCGCCCCTCACAAGACCTTCAGCCATCACTTCTCTTCTCTACCTCTTAGTTCTACTGCTTCATTCACGGTTCAGATGCCTGAGACATCACACAGGTCCTTCCTGGGCTGTACTTTCCCTGTTGAGGTTCCTAGAGCAGTGGAGTAGGAGTTTAGGTCAATGATGTGCAGCAGGTTAAAGCAGCTCTGCCAGGTCGCCATACACGGTGGGCCCCGCAGCAGCTGATATGTCTGCTACTGCGGTAGTTACACCCCTGGAGGGGACCCCCTGGCTTAGAACCCCAGTTGCAGCTGTGACTAATATGACCCCTATAACTACACCTCTATTTCACTGCTTGTCATTTTTTAAGTTCCACTAATAGACGTCACAGTGTATTTGTTTGATTGCTCATATAATGCTTTGGTATGACATTCTATTAGGGTGAGCCTCTTGTGACAGCAGCCTTTTTGAGGTCCCCGCTACTGTGACAGCCATCAGCACCCTGTGATTGCAATGGGGTTGGGGTGGAAGAGTTTGTATCAATAGAGAATTGGTCTTGCATAGATGAGCATAGTTGTGACATATCTTTGGCATGCAGCCTTTTCTTGTGTCAAAGATGCACCTCTTCACTTTTTCTGCTCCCTCGTCACCTTTCTTTCACCATGATCGGACAAATTTACTATAAGTCATTCCAGAAAAATTAAATGCCGAGCACTTCTGTTTGTTTCAAATCTACATGGCTGATGGCTACAAACATGGTAGTAAAATAATGGAAAATATGTCCACCTTCCCATCATAAATCTTCAGACAAGACTGAGGTGCTTAATATAAGGACAGTATTGTGTCTTCTTTCCTCTGCTGTCCTCTTTCATACTGGTGTTTCATTTTCTCCTTTTTTTCCCCCCTCTTCTGTCTTTCTTTGCACTCCTGTCATCTTCTTTACTCTTTTGTCCTCTTCTTTCCTCTTCTATCTTCTTTCCTCTTCTGTCATCTTCTGCTGTCTTCTTTCCTCTTCTGTTATCTTCTTTCCTCTTCTGTCATCTTATTTCCCCTTGTGTCCTCTTGTTTCCTCTTCTGTCACCTTCTTTCCTGTTCTGTCCTCCCCTTTCCTCTTCTGTTGTATTCTGTTGCCTTGTTTCTTCGTCTGTCCTCTTTTTTCGCTAATGTTCTCTTTTGTACTGTTTTCTCATCTTTAGGTTTTTTTTTTCCGTCTTTATTCCTCTTATTCTTAAACAGTATAAAGGTCCCTTATGACCCCAAACAGTATTATGGTCTCCTTATGCCCCCATACAATAATCCACCTTATATCCCTACATAATGCCCTCATGTAATACAGTGACCCGCTATGCCCCCATACAGTACAATAGTCTGGTTATACCCCCATATAATGCTCCCCAAACATGTCAGTGTCCTTACCCCCCTCCTGTCACTGTTGTACCCCTGTGACTCCTCTGTTATCCTTGACCTGTTGCACCACTATCCCCCTGTTACCCCCACATGTCTTTTTTAGTGGCCCCATCACCCTCCAAGCTACCTACCCCTATCAGTGTTGGCACCCCCATCCCCCTACTATCCTCCCACCTTTCTTTGGCAGTGCCCCATCACTCTTTACCTGTCAGTATCAGTGCCGCATCACTCTTCAACTACCAATGTCAGCACCCCATCATCCCCTCAGTTACCCTCCCCCATCTCTATCAGACCCCTGTCACCCCTCTAATAGTCCCAACCAGTCAACATTAGGCACCTCTTTATTCTGTTATTCTCCAAATCCAAGTGTACCTCTAACCCCCTTTTACCCCCACCTGTCATTGTCTGAACCCCCTTAGAATCTGTACCCCTATCACCCCTAAGTTACCTTCTCCCTGTCACTGTCAGACCCTCTTTATTACCCTCCCACCTGTCACTGTCAGATACCCCTCACCTATCAGTAACTGTTCCCCATTACCCCTCAGTTACCCTCTCTCTCCCACTGTCAGACCCCTGTCACCCCTCTGTTGCCCTCTTCTGATTAGTGTCAGGACCTCCTTCTCCCCTCAGTTACCATCACACAATGAATGGCAGCGCCTCCCCATCCATCAAGCAATTTGATGACCTAAGGATAGGTCATAAACAGTATAATGCCCCCCTCAATGACATACACACACAGTGTAATGGCCCCTCAGTGGCCCCTGCACAATATAAATCCCCCTCTATGACCCCTCTGTTTCTCCTCAGTGACTTCTACACAGTATAATGTCCTATTAGTGCCCCCCCATGGCATACTGTCTCCTTAGTAGCCACACACATTGTTTAATGCACCTCAAGTTATCCCCGCACAATATAATGCACTAAGTGGCCCCCCACACATTATAATGCCTCTCAGTGTCATCCAAACAGTATAAAGCCCCTAAGTGGTCTCCCACATAGTATAATGTCCCATCAGAGGCCCCCACACTTTATAATGCCCCTCATTTTCCTGCTACAGTATAAAAAGGAAAAAAAAAGAAATACTCCCCCTCTTTTCAATTCCCTCTACCGTCTCTGTGGCTGACCCTGTGTCAGTGATCTGCTTTCTCATAGACTACAGACCTAAAGTGGCCTGTAGCATACAGTATGAGATAGAGTAGCAGGGTTTGGACCCATAAAATTCCATGTCCCACCATACTAATCAGCAGTAATAGTGGATGCCAATGTAGTTGATAATGAGGATGGGGCCATTTGGTGCACTAGGGAAAAGTTCTCGGACAAATGCTCTGGATCTTTTGCCCTAGTGACACCCCTGATAGAATTTGGTGGAATGGTTTTCAGACACTATGTTGCATTTGTAGATTACCAATACAGTGAAAACCCACAAAAGTGACCCCATTTTGGAAACTGCACACCTCAAGGAATGAGGAATGTAGTTATAGTTTTGACCTCACAGATGTTTTGCAGAAATTATTAAAAATCCTTGATGATGTCACAACCCGGCATCATGACGTCATAGTGCCCCAGGAGTGTGTGATGTCATGCAGGGCAGAAGAAGACACCAGGAGACCGCCAGATTCACAGGAGAGGTAAGTATACCTTACCTCCCCCAGGTCTTTGCTTATTATACTTTGGAGTCTGAGGAGACCCCAGAGTATACATTTCCATCTGTTGTACATTTGGACGGATAAAAAAAGAATGGTATGCCACACTTTTCTGTCCACTAATTACAACAGATTATAAAGTACTAGAGGTAAAACGAGTCAAAAGAATGTACTTTTGACATCTGTTTTACCAACAGAAGTCTATGAGGATGTTGAGCAACACGTTTTAACATGTTTTTTTCTGTGTAAGCGTGTCTACTCAACGGATGATGAAAACATGTGAACGGCCCCTAACCCCCACCCTAGAGGTGATCGCACTTGCCCATCACAATTAATCAAGTGCATTTGATTAGAAGCACATGGCTGCTACTTAGTAGAGATGGGTGAACCTATGAAGATTTGTTTTGGTTCGGGTGATTTCGGACCAATATTTGTTTTGGGTCGAACAAGTTTGGAACAAACCACACCTTAAATTGGCTTAAAACATAGCATAACTCTTAGTGCTCCTAGGAACCTATCTATCCAATTTCTAGCTCTCTAAGACAAACACAGCCAAAATTATGTCAAAGAGACAGTGACATGTATGTCTATGGAAACAACAGATGGTAAGCAGAGGATACAAACTCAGAGATTAACCATACACTGCACTGCTTTTACACATTTTAACATTTAAAAACATAAAAATTTTGCCCTTTTTGATGGCTTTTTTACAGGCTTATAGTTATTTGAGACAAATTTGTGGCTGTTAGCCATTTGTAAAGTAATAAAGAATTGGTTTTTGAAAAAAAAAAAAGTCACCAAAAAAATTATCCAGTTAAGGGAGCAGATGTCAGATCAAAATTGTTCTGGATTTTTTTAAACCAACACTGTGGTAGTGGCAACAACAGTGTGCTACAGTGGAATTTGATGGTGGACCAGGCTGCAGGACATGTCTGCCTGAGTTATGGCAGTGGTGGTAGCTGGGAAAACATGTGTGGCAGTGTGGGAGGGCATAATATGATGGACCAGGCCATAGAACATGTCTTCCTGAGTGGTACAACATGGTGGTCATCCACCAATCATCCACTACTCCATCCATCTGGACCATCCAGGGTTTCACGGCACTCATCAGTAAACAAGACTGTTTCAGAATTAGTCTTCATGTATGTCTGGACCCACTGCAACTGTTTCTGCTTTTGAGCACTGTTTAGGGGTGGCCAAGTAGTAGGTTTATGCCCAACTGCAAGCCTCTGGAGGATCCTACATCTTGAGGTTCCTGGGACTCCAGAGGCACCAGCAGCTTCAAATACCTGTTTGCTTTGTAATAGTATTTTTAGCAGCTGCTCTCTTAATCCGAAATTAAATTGTCTGGCAGAAACCTTCCTCATTATGCCTTATTCTGCACGAACCTGTCTGTGCTCTGAATTAGCCACAGATGTCTTCACAGTATGATGATCATGCTTAAGTTTTTTGTGAAATATATAATGTTTTCATACCTTATCCAAGGCACTATTTAACATTTTTTGGCATGCAGGGAGATCCTTTTCTTTCCCATATTGCTGGGGACGTCCTTCTTAAGTAGTTTCCTTTAATTGGGCTCACCTGGCAAACTAATTATCACAGGTGTTTGAGATTGATTTCAGTGATCCAAAGAGCCCAGAGACACAATACCATCCATGAGTTTAACTGAAAAACAAAAAAATGAAATCTTTATGACACTTCAATCTGATTTGCATAATAATTTGGCAATAAAAACGTTAACGGTCAGGGGAAGCAGCAGAAGAAGCACAGATTCACCTAGTCACTATGTATATGAACCTATCATTTCTCCATTGAATTCTAGCACTAATCGGCCTGTGCAATTGCTTGATTCTCTAAGTTCTCCTAGTCCTCTAACTATTGTTGGAATTCCTATTGCTTTTTCTGAACTGTGCTATAGCCTATGATGCAGTGAGATGATCACAGATCTGTTTGCATGTCCACCATTACAGAAACTAAAGGCTGATTACATCAAGCTTTTATACTATATATGACACCAGCACTGTAAGGTCCACCTACAACTGTCTATTGGCTGAGAAGCTGTCAGATGTTTCTACAACGTCTTTGTGACTCACAGACAGCATCTGAGTCATTGCACACATGTCTGTCTGTATTTCCTGGTCAAACACGTGGCGGTGGCCATTTTCTTGTAGTACGGCATTGCCATTTGTTCGGTTTCGTTACAATGAACAATTTCGAATGTTTGGGTTGAATCCAGTTTGTTACAAACCGATTCACCCATCTCTAGTACTTACCCTCTTAATTCCTACGGCAGCAGTAAGAATATTGCATCAGTGTAATTTGATAAGTGATGCTGTTCGTATGAGGTTATACTTACCCAATTTTAAACCTTCTGAGGACCAGATGTTTTCTTTTTTATAATGTCCTGATATGTAAAACCATACAATTCAAAGAGGGTGTAGGTTGGTTTTCCCAAGACAATATATAGGTAAGTAGCTATAATCAGCAAAGCATTTGATATAAGAACCATGGTCAGAATTGGAAAATTAGGTCAAAAATTTAAGAGACGGTTTTCTTTAAACCTTTCAAGTGGAAATTAGTAACTAATGGCAACAAAACATTCAGACTGATCCAAGGATTTTGCAGGCACTGGCAGCAGAACCATACCGCTAAACTAATCTACTGGAGTAAAGCTAAGTAAGTCTTCAAAGTAGTCATTTCTTTAATTAAATTATGTTTATACTGTTAGAATATGGAGATTATTAATAAGAACCCTTACTTAGCATCCTTCTTTTACATAATCAGATATTGTAAAGGATATTCTGTGCAATCTAAACATTTGTCCACTCTTACATTTCCACAGAAGGACTTCAATTACTCATGATACTTGATGATTTAATACATTATGGTGACATGGTAGCGAAACATTTGGAAGGTTGCAATACAGATTACAATCACAGGGTGGCAAGAAATAGACAATTATAACATAAACAAATCTGACAGAGCATAACCAAGAGGAAAGCTAAAGAAGGACTCAGGCTGGGTTCACATCTGCGCCCGGTCTCCGTTCGGCGTTTCTGTCTCCGAACCAGTTTAAAAAATGCAGAGACAAGAGCGCTGTATGCAGCGCTTTTCTCTTTGCATTTTTCGCCCTTTTCGGGTGGAAACCTGACGGACCCCATTATAGTCTAGTTTCCGCGGGTAACCGCTTTTTAAGCGGATTAGGTTTCCAAGCAGAGCCCCCGAACGGAAACCCATCATAGGTGTGAACTTAGCGTAATCTGTATGGCAATTGTAATAGGAAAGTTTCAACTCTGAAAACACATAACTCATATGTAACTTTGTTAAAGATCAGGTTCAGAAACATCCAGAGACAGAAAGTCTGACAGTTTTTCACAGTTGTCACTAATTCTGTTCTGGTTAGTACTTTGCTGGCCCTAGGACATAAATGTGTGTTCTTTTTCTAATTCATTCATTAGGAAACTGTTAGAAGAAACCAGGGTGAAAAGGATGGAAAACAATATGCATCTCCAAATGATATAGCAAATACATGGCCAATAACTAGACTGGGTAAAGCCTAAGTGCAGTACCCCTACACAAGCTAAAAAACATAGTTAGAACCTGATGACTAACACTGTACAGTAGCAAGAAGAAAGGGACAAAAGGAAGGTGATGCACTGCAGGATCAGACTACTTAGGCTCAACTTTTTGTTTGTAGTCTCTAACCATTAAAATATATAGGTCTTCATAGTAACTGTAGACACAAAATGGTAGATTTTTTTTTTTCAGACTATACTACTTATGTCTTGGTCAAACAACAGATTAGGCATATTAAACTCCAGGATACCCTCATAACAGGGTCATAGAGAATGTGGCAGTTATATGGTTAAAGGGATTAAAGAACCTCCAGTGCACTGGCTTCATTGCAACTGTCATTCCCAAAATGAAAGCGGTCACTAGCATGCAACAACATGGTGCCAGTGCAACAGGCACACAAGGAGAAAGGGGGGTTGGCATGACCAAAGTTTCCCAAAATAAGGGCATGTCCTCCTTAGCGGAGTCACCTGCTCAACAAAACAGGAAGAACAAAAATGTATATACACACATGTGTGTGTGTGTATATGTATATATATATATATATATATATATATATACAGTATAGACCAAAAGTTTGGACACACCTTTTCATTCCAAGAGTTTTCTGTATTTTCATGACTATAAAAATTGTAGATTCACATTGAAGGCATCAAAACTATGAATTAACACATGTGGAATTATATACTTAACAAAAAAGTGTGAAACAACTGAAAATATGTCTTATATTCTAGGTTCTTCAAAGTAGCCACCTTTTGCTTTGATTACTGCTTTGCACACTCTTGGAATTCTCTTGATGAGCTTCAAGAGGTAGTCACCTGAAAAGGTCTTCCAACAGTCTTGAAGGAGTTCCCAGAGATGCTTAGCACTTGTTGGCCCTTTTGCCTTCACTCTGCGGTCCAGCTCACCCCAAACCATCTCGATTGGGTTCAGGTCTGGTGACTGTGGAGGCCAGGTCATCTGGCGTAGCACCCCATCACTCTCCTTCTTGGTCAAATAGCCGTTACACAGTCTGGAGGTGTGTTTGGGGTCATTGTCCTGTTGAAAAATAAATGATGGTCCAACTAAACGCAAACCGGATGGAATAGCATGCCGCTGCAAGATGCTGTGGTAACCATGCTGGTTCAGTATTCCTTCAATTTTGAATAAATCCCCAACAGTGTCACCAGCAAAGCACCCCCACACCATCACACCTCCTCCTCCATGCTTCACAGTGGGAACCAGGCATGTAGAGTCCATTCATTCACCTTTTCTGCGTCGCACAAAGACACGGTGGTTGGAACCAAAGATCTCAAATTTGGACTCATTAGACCAAAGCACAGATTTCCACAGGTCTAATGTCCATTCATTGTGTTCTTTAGCCCAAACAAGTCTCTTCTGCTTGTTGCCTGTCCTTAGCAGTGGTTTCCTAGCAGCTATTTTACCATGAAGGCCTGCTGCACACAGTCTCCTCTTAACAGTTGTTGTAGAGATGTGTCTGCTGCTAGAACTCTGTGTGGCATTGACCTGGTCTGTAATCTGAGCTGCTGTTAACCTGCGATTTCTGAGGCTGGTGACTCGGATGAACTTATCCTCCACAGCAGAGGTGACTCTTGGTCTTCCTTTCCTGGGGCGGTCCTCAAGTGAGCCAGTTTCTTTGTCGCGCTTGATGGTTTTGGCCACTGCACTTGGGGACACTTTCAAAGTTTTCCCAATTTTTCGGACTGACTGACCTTCATTTCTTAAAGTAATGATGGCCACTCGTTTTTCTTTACTTAGCTGCTTTTTTCTTGCCATAATACAAATTCTAACACTCCATTCAGTAGGACTATCAGCTGTGTATCCACCTGACTTCTGAACAACACAACTGATGGTCCCAACCCCATTTATAAGGTAAGAAATCCCACTTATTAAACCTGACAGGGCACACCTGTGAAGTGAAAACCATTTCAGCTAATCAAAGCAAAAGGTGGCTACTTTGAAGAACCTAGAATATAAGACATATTTTCAGTTGTTTCACACTTTTTTGTTAAGTATATAATTCCACATGTGTTAATTCATAGTTTTGATGCCTTCAGTGTGAATCTACAATTTTTATAGTCATGAAAATACAGAAAACTCTTGGAATGAGAAGGTGTGTCCAAACTTTTGGTCTATACTGTATATATATATATGTTTGTGTTTATACAAACACCTGAACTCAGTGTGCACCATACACAATGTCACTGGAAGAATCAGAAAGAGAGAGAAAAAAAAACCAGAGCATAATAGCAGCAGTACACCTAGATCCTTCTCTACATCCTACCCATAATGTAAGCTATCCACAAGATTGTATCCCATAAAAATAGTTTTATCCTTTACCCTGCTGCCGATCCCATAGACAAGTTTCTGGGGCACAGAGAGATAATTTTTTGGAGTCCCTAATTGTTTCATTTGAAAAACAGGAAGTAACATCTAAAAGCAGGATTACAGTATATTGCAAATAAATGTACAAGAGAGCCACCTAGTGGGTGATGCAAAGGCTTCCCAAAAACTGGTGTATGGCACCATGCTCTGTTTTACTACTATTCTTTGGTCTGTAATTTGCAGATATACATTTATGCTTTTATTTTAAGGTGTATGTTTCACTGGAGATAGGAGTAATCCAGAAACTGGACCAACCCCTGTGAAGGCTGGCAGAATTTAAAATGAAAAGTAAAAAAAAAAAAAAAAAAAAAAAGCATATTCACCTACTGTTCAGTGTTGAATCAGTGGTCTCTGGTAAGGAATGGCATCACCGGTTCCTCTCCTTTATATCTATAAACGACATACCCTCCTTGCATCAGATACTCAATGCTTTTGTGGAGGAGATGGCATTTCTGAGGCTTTAACTTCAACCTGTACAGAATAATGTACCCCATATAGTGGCCCCCGTAGAATTTTCACAAGTAGTGGCCTCCATAGTGTTTAATTATAGTTCTGTCTACTCGCAGGCTGTGACATCTGAAGCATCTAGAACATGATGGAGAGGAAGGGGCCAGAGAGCTTAGAGGTAAGTAGTGGCGGGGACTGTGATCGTTCACATTTCCCATCTCTTCCACCTGGACCACCATGACCACTTCTATCAGCAGTGCCTTGTCTATGTTGCAAACTTTATAGAGACATATTTGGCTTCTCACTTTTCCAGGCACCGACACACATTGTCCTGAACACCCATCCTGCTACTACCCCCAATTATAAAATATATAATGTAAAAATCCCCTGGAAATGAATAATACCCCTTGTGTGTATCTTTAGGTTAATAATACTTCCTCTGTGCCCCCATAATTTATATTTATTTTATGCATATATATATAGAGAGAGAGCACAACTAAATTAACCCCTTCCCACCAGTGACATTTTTTGATTTTCGTTTTTGACTCCCTGCCTTCCAAACCCCACAACTTTTTTTTCCATTCTCAGAGCCATATGAAGGCTTAATGTGTGCGGGACAAATTGTTCTTCATGATGCTACCATTTATTATTCTGTATAATGTACTGGGAAGTTGGAAAAAAAAATCAGAATGGGATAGATTTGAAGAAAAAGTACATTTGTACGACTTTTTTATGGGCTTCGTTTTTACAGCGTTCACTCTGCAGCCAAAATGATATGTCACCTGTATTCTATGTTTTGGTACAATTCCAGGGATACCAAATTTATATGGTTTTATTTACATTTTAACCCCTAAACAAAAATTTAAAACTTTGCAAAAAATTTTTTTTCTAAAAGTTTCCATATTCTAACACCCGAAATTTTTTTATATTTCTGTGTAAGGGGATGCATAGGGCATTTTTTTTGCGGGGCCAGGTGTACTTTTTAGTTATATCATTTTGGGGAATGTCTATTGCTTTGATAACTTTTTATTCACATTTTTATCAGAGGAGAAACAGTGAAAAAACGTTTTATTTTTTTCTTGCTACGGCATTTACCGTAAGGGAAAATATTTTTATAAGTTTGTAGACTGGGCGTTTTTGTACACAGGGACCTAATGTGTATGTGTTTCACAGAAATATTTTACTTTTATATGTATTCTAGGGAAAGAGGGGTGATTTGAACTTTTAGTTTTTTATTTTTTTAAATATTTTTTAAAACTTTTTTTACATTTTTTTTTTTTACTATTTTATTAGCCCCACTAGGGGCTTGAATCAGCAATCATTTGATCTGACAACTGTATTGTGGTCTTTGGGAGATTCACGATGTTACTATTGAGGCAGGTCATAGACTGGGTAGTCACCAGTGACGATTAATCATCAAATGGGTCCAGTGGCACCATCAAGAAAAACAAATGAGAACCACGCTTAGAAAAGGTGTCCAAATGGATGATCTTTATTAAAGTATGTCAACACAACATGTTTCGGGGTTGTCTGTATCCTTTTTCAAGTGTATGTATCACTTTATATAAACATTTGGTTGAGTCTTCTCCCCTCTAACATGCATTCAACATAAAATATTCAGAAAATAAAACTATATTTATATGTGGCAACAAACACTTATATATGGATACCAATCTGGCTGAATAAGAAGTTAAAAGTGATTCTGGGGTTCCAATCTTTTTGGCGTTTCTCATGATCGACCGCACATGCGCAGCGGCATGTTGCCGTGCAGGGACAGTAAACCGATTGTGAAATACTGTTGGCGACTTTGCCGGCTATGCTTAGTACGGTGGTGCTGCGCACTAGTTTAATGTGCTCGTGTCAATGAACATTATCGCCATTAATCTTATACAGAATGAGGCACTTCCCCCAATAGGTGCGATCACATTGAAAAATATATAACAGTATGGGTATGAGAAGGTTGGCACTTGAGATTTGCTGTAGGCTTAGCTGATTTTTTAAATGGCCTCAAAGTAATTATCCCTTCTACAGTATAGAAGTACAGATGAGTATCCATAATCACATGATAAAATCTATGTACAGTTGAAACTAGAAGTTTACATACACTATATAAAAAGACACATACGCATGTTTTTCTCACTATCCGACATGAAATCAGAATAAACCTTTCCCATTTTAGGTCAATTAGGATTACCAAAATTATTTATATTTGCCAAATGCCAGAATAATGAGAGAGAGAATTTTTAAGGTATTTTTATTACTTTCTGCAAAGTCAAAAGTTTACATACATTTCATTAGTATTTGGTACCATTGCCCTTAAACTGTATGACTTGGGTCAAACATTTTGGATATCCTTTCACAAGCCTCTCACAATAGTTGGTAGGAATTTGGGCCCATTCCTCCTAACAGAACTGGTGTAACTGAGCCATGTTTGTAGGCCGCCTTGCTCGCACCTGCCTTTTCAGCTTTGCCCATAAATTTTCAATAGGATTGAATAGGCTGCCTTCATTTGCGGAAGTCCTCCCCGGCTGTGATGTCACGTGACCTCTGAGGCCTATTAGTGGCCTCAGCGGCCTGAAGGAAAGGACCCTGGGGGACCGAACCGCAATGGGAGGACACCAAAGCATCGGGTACAGGTAACTACGTTTTTTTTTTCACCTCCCTTGGCCTATTTAAAAAATAATATTTTAGCCTGGACAACCACTTTAAGTTAAGATGATAAACTGATCATGAATCTTTATAAATGGAGGTCAATATATTGGGAGAGAACAATGGAGCTGCAGAACTGGACCAAGCTGGGAGGCACCAGAGGATCTGGGACAGGTAAGTTTTTTTTTTTTAACCTCCCCCAATGACCTGTCCACAGGATAAGTCATAAGATTCTTAGCAGTGGGTCAGATAATAAGCTATACACTATAGCAGTGACCATGAAGGGTCCAGGTGTTTATCAAATACTGATGAACTATCCTGTGGATAGGTCATCAGCATCCAAAATGCTTGGGGTCTTGGTCAACCCCTTGAATTACAATTTTCATTAATTTTCATTCATAAATTATAAATTTATTTATTTTGATCGTATGTATTTATTTATTTAGCTTACTTGTATAGCGCCATCATATTCCGCAGCGATTTTATAGACATAGTGATCAGTGTCCCATATAGGGCTCACAATCTACATTCCCTATCAGTATCTCTTTGGACATAAATTAATTGAGAGAGATTATATTTCCTGTGACAAGTCAGCTATGCGTTTCTACGCTGCCATTAAATACACTTCACTTCAGTGTTTTCTTGCATAGAGCACCATCAAAAATTGGCGCAATGGCGTACTGTTCTGCTCCAAGATTGCATTTATACAGAGCTGAGACAAGTAACTTCTTTAAAATTTTAAATAAAAAAATAAAGCCCTGCTGACAGTGTACCACAATGCCAGTTGACTAAATTATTTTTTTCAATGCCAGGGTGACATTTTTTTTTCAAATAAATTTGAATTGAAATTGCTGCTGCTAGCATGCAATAATGCAACTAAATGACTTATTTCACTGTCTAAGTAATATACATTTATAGGGTCTGGGGGCAATATATCTCCTTTCAGATACAAATTGTCAAATAAGTATACCTTTAAGTCCTGAGAGCAGCCTACTTTAATAGGGGTAGGGGGCTATATTCCTTCTTTCAGTCACTTTTTTTGATTGAACAAAATCTTTTATTTCAACCAGTCTTACACAACAATTACAAAGGTACTGCGACGCAGCGCAACTGAGTTACAATACCACAACAGAGTCTAAATCTTTCATCCTTAAGGGATGCGGCGCAACATACGGCGAAAGGAAATGCATCCTAACACTACATGCTGCACTACAGCCTTATCTAACATACTTTTTGATCAAAACAATAAAGGCAGACAAATGACAAAACAGAGGAGGGGAGGGAGGGGGAGTCACAGGCCCGAAGCTTTATTGAATGACCACAACACACATGAGGGAAGGACAGGTACAATACAGGAAATAATATACTCCCTATACTACCACTACTTCCTAACTCTAGCAATAAACAATAAGCTGAAAGGCAAAAGTTAAACAACATAAGCATCTCGACAAGTGATGGGATGGGGGAGAGGAAAGAGGGGTAGGGAAGGGGATAATCACAAGGCCCGAAGCTTTATTGAATAACACAACAGACATGAAGGGAGAGTGGGGAGGGAGAGAGACGGCGCCGAAGACTCAGTCCTCTTCCTCCTCCTCACCGGCCAGGCTATCCAAAATGGCATAGTCCTGCTGCAAGCTGTGGATAAGTCTGCAACAATCCTGGTAGGTGATGTTCTCTCTTTGCAAAGTCAGTCTGTTTCTGGCAAACCAGATAGCGTCCATGAAACAGTTCACAAGTCGCCAGGCCTCCAGAATGTTGCTTTCCCTGTGAGTACCCTGAAAGAGCCCATGCAACACCGCGTGGTGTGTCATACCCCTCCTGGGCACACAGTCCTCAAAGTCGTCGTCCAGCTCGTCCAACAGGCCTTGAGCAAACGGGCACTCCCTGAAGACGTGCAGAGGTGTTTCCTCCTTGTAGGGGCACCGGGGGCAGTACTGCGTCTTGCTCAAGTTGCGGGCATACATGAATGACCTAAGGGGCAGCCCCCCCTTGTATCGCCGTCCGCGACAAGTCCTTGTGCCCGTTGGTCAGCAGATTTGAAGAGACATTCTCCCAAACGACCTTCGTAGCATCTGCTGTGAGTCTTGGAATTTCTTCCATCATATCCCTAGCTCGGATGAGCTTGTGGATGGTCTTTAGCTTCCACAGATCAGGCCCTCCAGTTGGGCACATCCGCATAGAACCAGGGGACGGTCCAGTTGTAAGGGACGGAGTTGTCCCATTTTTCCCAGCCGAGCCCTCTCCAGAGGGGGAGCAGGAACAAACGAGACATGGCCTTCCCCAAAGATCCGTTGACTGTTCTAAGGGTTCTGCGAACACAATCACAAACAAAGGCCGACCTTAGAAGAGTTGAAATATCAGGGATACCCTTACCTCCTTTGCAACGATCCTTGTACATGACGATCCGCTTCAACCTGTCCATCTTGGAGCCCCACACAAAGTAGAAGACTGTCCTGGTGATGGCCCACTCCACTGTTGCCAATGGGGGCCAAACCTGTGCGGTGTACTGAAGCACTGGCAAGATCTCATTCCTCAGGCCGAGCGCCTTCCCCTCGATGGTAAGCTGACATAGGCTCCACAATCCAATTCTCTGATTAACCTTCCTCAGTTGTTCGTCCCAAGACTTCAGGGCGGCGCCTTCCTTTCCGAACCAGACTCCCAGGATCTTGATGAAGTCCAGTTGCACTGTGAAAGGAAAGACAGGAGGGGAGGCCAGGTGCCACTCTCCGAAGAGCATGGCCTCTGACTTTCCACAGTTGACTTTGGCTCCTGAAGCTTGGCCGAAGCGTTCGTAGGTCTGGACGAGTGTTGACACCGACGCCTGGTCAGCACAGAAGACGGTCACATCATCCATGTACAGCGAACACTTGACTTCTAGTTTTCCTGGGCCCGGTGCGGTGATACCTCTGATCCCTCGATTCTGCCGGATAGACTCTGCAAACAGTTCTATAATGCAAACAAAAAGGAGAGATGACAGAGGACAGCCTTGTCAGACCCCGGTGCGAACCGGAAAGGGGTCAGTCTTCCAGCCGTTCACCATCACCGAGCTGTGAATATCAAAATACATCAGGTTAACAAGTCAACAGAACCACTCACCTATACCAAGTTGGTGGAGAGCTTTCGCCATGAAAGTGTGAGAGACACGATCGAAGGCCTTCTCCTGAAACCAAGCTTATCAGGGCCGTATGTGCACGGTGGTCTCCGATGTAGTGCAATGTGTCTCTCACCAGGGCTAGGCTATCCGCTATCCTCTGCCCAGGAAAGGCGCAGGTTTGGTCCGGGTGGATGACGCTGCCAATGACAACCTTCAGCCTTGATAACATTACCTTCGCCAGGATCTTGTAGTCCACGTTGAGGAGCAAGATGGGACTCCAGTTCTTCAGGTCGCATCTTTCCCTTTTCTTCTTGTACAAGATAGTGATCAATCCTTCCCGCAGTGACGGTGGCATCGTACCCTCCACCACCATCTCCTCATAGAGGTCTTTCAGATCCGAACAGATCAGATCCCCCAGAGCTACGTATAGCTCAGCCGGAAAAACGTCACTGCCCGGAGTCCGTCCGACCTTAAAGGATTTCAAGTCACTTTGCCCAAGTGACTTTTTGATAAATACATTAAATTTATTTGCATCATCCTGGTGGCTGCCTGCATTTAAAGTGGGTAGGCCTGTATAGCTGATTTCAGTGTCTTTGTCTAAGTGACATTTTGTCAAATAAATTTAATTTAATCTAATCTAATCTGCCTGGTGACTGCCTTTATTTATAGATGCCCATGGGGTTTGTACTCCCTTTCAGTTACTTTGTCCAAGTGTTGAATTGAAAAGGAAATGCCATGTCTTATCCCAGTAAAAATGTGTAAGACTGCTGGCTATATTGAAGTAGAATCAGACAAAGCAGTCTCTTTGTCCAAGTGATTTTCAAATAAATTTACATTTAACTTGAATCTTCCTGGTGCTTTTATGGTGGACATGACTGTATACCTCCTTCAGTCACTTTGTCCAAGTTGCAACTCACTTTAAATGTAATTTAAATCTTCCTGGTGGCTCTCTGCATTTCAGCTGCTTTGTCCAAGTGTCAATTTAAATGCAAAAGGAAGCACACACACCATGTTATCCCCCAGTAAGAATGTGTAAATCCATTGGCTGTAGTGTAGTAGAATCAGACTAATCAGTCTATTTGTCCAAGTGATAACTTTTACTAATGGAAAGTCACTAATAGGCCTTTCTCTGCTGCAATTGACTTGTTCCATTTCCCACACTCTCAGAAGCTCCTAAAACCTGGGATTGGCAGAAAGCGTTTTTTTATTTTTTTTATTTTCTATTTTTGTTTTTAACTCCTCGCCTTCCAAACCATGTACTGGGAAGCTGGAAAAAAATCAGAATGGGGGTAACATTTGATAAAAATGTTTTTTTTGTGTGCAATTTTCTTACAGGCTTCATGTCACCTGTATTCTATTGGTCAGTATGATTCCAGGGATACCAAATTTACATAGTTTTATTTATGTTTTAACCCCTCAAAAAATAAATTTCTTGAGGTTGTCATAACTTTTGTATTTCTTTGTAGGGAAATGAGGCTTTTTTTTTTTTTTTTCGGGATCAGATGTAATTTCAGGGGGGTGATTTTTTGTTACTTTATTTTTTATTTTTTCCTGTATTTATTAGACCCCCTAGTGGTCGTGAACCTCAGAGGGTCTGATCACTAATGCAATGCATTAGCAATGCATTGAAAATTACTAGCACTTGTATTACAGCGGTCCGACCGTCTGTTATTTTGTTCCTCCGTGTGAAGCTAGTGCGTCGCCCCAGCCCGGCCTTGGCGAGTTCACGGTGCGAATAGGCCCGGTACTGGGGTCGACAGCGCCTTGAAATGGAATAAAATAAATGTTTATCGTGACGCCAGTTGGGGTTTTAGCTTGCGATGGAGGCAAGCCCGGCACTGCTGATTGGGCCTCTGGGAATAGGTAGTGATAGAGTGCCAGATATTGTACCCTCCCCAACTAGGGCAGATCCCAGGGCCAACTGATATATGAGGAAGAGCTGGTGTGCAGGAAGAGGAGCAGTGAAGAGGCGATTAATAAGAAATACAGTCCAGTCAGGGGTTAACCAAACACTTACGGTTTACTTCCATAGTCAGCAAGGAATAACAGATCTTACAGGAGAATTCACCTTGCTCTGGTATAGTGAGATGCCAGTTTAACCACATGGGTAATTCAGCCTTCCAATGCTGCTGTACCTCTAATCGATTTCCCCTGATTCTGGATTCCAGAAGCTCAGAGGTCAGATATAACCAGATCTGTGGCTCTTCCAGACGGCAGGTAACGCGAGTTCTGTCGGGTGCTGGGTACGCACACTCACCCTAACTCTATGTGTTACTGAGCCTCCAGGAAATATGCACTACTGGACCTGGATCCAGTAATTCTCTCGATGTTCTAAGTGTGGTAGACACTTAGCTAGGAATCGATGGTCCTTACTCCTTGTTTGATAGATACTTGTTCTCATCAAAACGCTGGACTCCTGTGCTGTCTCATTACCCTCTCTGCAGACTGTTGTATCACCAGCCCCGTGCAGCCCTGCCTCATGGATCAGCTTCTCCTTGCCCCCGCTCAAAAACAAAAAAAAACTAAAACACTTCTAGGCAGTAGCTCCACCCCTTTTTAAAGAGGCAGTCACTGGGGATTTGTCTAATGCTAACAGGTTAACTGGTTCTCACTATACCTTCACAGTACACAGTAGAGGTCACGTGAGGTGACATCTATAGCGACCCACTCTGTGGGGCGCTACATCCCCCCCTTGTTAAAGGTAGCACGTCCCGGGCTACCCTACCGGTGAATTAAGAAGAGAGCCAGTAGAAAGTAGCATAACCATACTAATGTTAACTGTACATATAGGTAACCTCCTTACAAAGAGAAATGCAAGCTACTAAAGATTAAATTAATCAAACTCTTGTCAAACATTCGAAAAAGAAACACAATAACTGCAACCCCCAGTCTCTGGTTGTGCATTCCCCACGACCCAGCCATACTCCCGATGGCTTCTGCGGATTACAGCCCCAAACCGCCTAGTCCACCTCCTTGACTCCGAGTGCAGCTGCGGAGTATACTAAAATGTAAGAGACAGCCAATGTTGTCTTAAGCTTCATTTGTCTGTATAAACTGTTAATGTTGAATGTATTTCTGTGATTCTGTTCCTTTAAGACAGCAGCCATTGTAATTGTGACATGATGCTGGAGTGAGACCCCCCCTCTTTTATGTCAGCCTGCCTGTTCTGCAGACAGAGTGTGAGCAGAGAAGCAGGAAGTGACGAGACAGAGAGCAGCAGCCATCTTGGCAAGTGTTGTATTGAACTGGTGTGGAGATTTTTCTGTACAGCTAAGCTGTATCTTGGTCCAGAGACAAACAGAGTGTAAAGAGACAACAGGACTAGTGAGTCCACGTGAAAGGAACTGTGCTCAGTGGCTGATCAGTGAGACTGACATTGTGACTGTGTATATGGATACCACAGATAGAGACTCGCAGTGCTGTTGATGTACTGGACGGCACCTGCTAAATCCCGGCTTACATCCCAGCTCAGTGTATGGATTCGGCAGGACTGTCAGTGTGCTGAGTGGAATCTGCTGTTGGATTACATTGCATTCAGTTGGTTTCCCTGTCTGTTAAAGAGGACTTCATTTCTCCCAAGATCCTGATAACCGTGAGGAGAGGACACTTCACTATAAAAGAAAGGACCGACTTTGGGCCCCACCGCGTGCTTCTACGGACTGTAAGCGGTCCACCTGGACCACTGGGGAAAAGGGGGTGCACCCAAATGTGAAGTCAGGGTCAGTTAGGGATAGTTTTGAGTATATTGTTCATTCAGTGTCCATACTGCAGAAGTGGACAGAGTAAAAGTAGAAACCATTGCAGAATTTGCCTTGAAATTGTTCATGCTATATTGTATATTTTGCTTGTCTTTAGCCCTGTCATTTTACCTTTAACTAGCCTTTATTAACTTATAGTAAATATATATTTTTTTTCTTGAACTACTGCGTGTGCGTTCATTTCTGGTTGCGGAGTCCAAACCACCTGCCTTGCTCTCGGTTCACAAATTGGCGTAGTCGGCAGGATCCGCTTACCAGAATGGACGGTGACGCACCCGTTCGGGAGAATGGTGCTGGAGGAAGAATGCCAGCAGGGGCTATAATGAGTCAGTTAGCTAAATTTGATGGCAATAATATGTCAGTGAGTATGTGGGTGGAACAGATACGAATGATACAGCGAATGTACCAGACCGCACCAGAAGTACTAGTAGAGCTAGCGATATTGACATTACAAGGGGATGCTAAGACCACGGTGATACTGAGGCCATTTGAACAAAGGCAGACATTTGAGCAAGTAGTCCAGAGTCTAGAAACCATCTATGGAGAAACTGCATTGCTGGGGTCTCTGCAGGCTCGGTTCTTCCAGAGGGTACAACAGGAGAATGAAAGCCTTCCCCAATATGCAAATGCCCTACAAGAACTGCTCCGAGATATTCAAAGGAAGGAAAGAGGGGGCTCGCCAGCCTTCTGTAACCCTGATCGGACTCTCCGTGACCAGTTTGTCCTGGGGATACGTGACGGCAGTTTAACTGTGACTATGCAGGATTTTATACGACGAGAGACTGATGCTAAATTCCATGATGTACAGGTAGAGGCCATCTCCCGTGCCAATAGTATGGTCCCGAGGCCGCAGACCGCAGTTGGAGTTACTTTGTCACAGGGGGCTAGTTCTGGCTCAGAGACAGTAGAAAAAGGGACGGTTAAAGAAATTCTCACAGTAATGCAGAAACTGCAAGAACAAATGGAACACTTGCACACTCGTTGTGATGAGCAGTCTATGAAAATTGCAGACTTCCAGAAGACTGGAGATGAAAGGGTGAGCCATCCACACCCAGCAAGTCAGAATCACCCACCACCCCGCTGGAGGGGTGAGGATAGGACCTACCGAAGGGGTCCAAATCATTTAGTGCAGTGCTCAGGAGAAATCGAAGGGGCTTACCGAAGGGGCCCAAACAGATGGCCAGAACGACGGGGGATACGCTGCTGGGAGTGTGGACGGATGGGCCACGTTGCTGCTAGATGTCCAGAGCAGCGACAAACTTATGAGAGACCGCCGTTAAACTGAAGTCCCCTGCTGCTGAAGGGCGTGTAGTAGGGGAGACTGACAAGGAGACTATGTGGGGAGAATGCCCTGATGATGACCTGATCGCTGCAAGTCCTGTCATACAGGTGGAAATGGAGGGTATTCCGGTTACCGGGATGATTGACACAGGTTCCCAAGTAACGACCTTGAGTAGAGACTGTTATGAACGGTACTTCCGGCAACATGTGAAATATGATCCCCATACATTCGTACGAGTGGTCGCAGCTAACCAGTTACCAGTTCCGGTCGTGGGAGTGGCCTGGATGAATGTCCGGGTATGTGGCCAAGATCTAGGTAGGAAAGGCATTGTGGTGGTACAGGAGTCACATGAAGTAAAGGTCCCTGTCATTTTGGGGATGAATGTGTTAAAAGAATTAGATCAGATCCTCTTTGAAAAGAAAGGTCACGGTTATTGGAAAGAAACCACCACCCATCGGCCTACTCAAACAGCTTTCCAGCGGCTGATCCGGACATGTGGCTTACAGAAAAGTTCAGATGCACAGCGTCCTCTGGCTCGAATTTCAGTTCCTTTGCATACAAAAGTTACACTGCCACCCAGTCGGGAGACAATAGTGTCCATGCCCGTAGGCACCTGTCGGAAACTAGAGGGCATAGCTGTGTTGGTAGAACCACTGCAGGCAGCCGAAGGAGGTGTTGATCCGCTAGTGGCCCGTTCCTTGGCAATAGTTCGCAATGGAAGAGTACCACTTCGATGTGTAAACACTCAGGACCAGAGTGTGGACCTGACCCCAGGGAGGCTGCTGGCTAACATCTATGTGACTCCGGAGGAAGTAAGGAAAGTAACTCCAATGCAGCTGAAGCCGACTGAAAGGGATGAGTGGACCGTAACTGTGTCCATGGGAGAAGATGAGGAACCCACCTCTGAATGGAATGGCTGTGCAATTCGAGAACAGATGAAGATGGATGTAAGTTCATGTTCTCTGGAATGGGTGCAGAAGGTAGATGAGCTGTTGTGGGAGAACCAAGCCACCTTTGCACGGTATGCTGAAGATTTTGGATGTACCACAGGGATCTACCATGAGATTCCCACAGGAGACACCCCTCCAATTAGAGAGCGCTACCGACAAATTCCTCCACAGTTGTGTCAGGAAGTGAAAGAACTGTTAGCTAAGATGCTACAGGGTGGGATCATCCAAGAAAGCCAGAGTCCCTGGGCGGCTCCTGTGGTGTTAGTAAGAAAAAAAGATGGGTCCATCCGATTTTGCGTAGACTATCGGAAGTTAAACGCTTGCACCGTACGAGATTCCTACCCCTTGCCACGGATTGAGGAGTCCCTCTCAGCGCTAGGGAGAGCCCGGTACTTCTCCTCACTAGATCTGGCTAGTGGGTATTGGCAGGTGCCGATGGCCACAAAAGACAAGGAGAAGACGGCATTCATCTTGCCCATGGGACTATACGAATTTAACCGGATGCCCTTCGGGTTGACAAATGCACCCAGAACGTTTCAGCGGTTGATGGAGAAATGTCTCGGTGACTTCAACTTTGAGTTCACTCTCATCTACTTGGATGACATTATAGTGTATTCTGCGACCTTTGAAGACCATCTCCACCAGTTGGGGCAAGTATTTCGAAGATTGCGGGAACATGGGCTCAAATTGAAACCCAGTAAATGTCGGTTGTTCCAATCTGAAATTGATTACTTGGGTCACCGCGTATCAGGAGAAGGGGTGAGACCATCAAGAGACAAGATAGCGGCTGTTCAAGATTGGCCGATACCGACTACCCTGCGAGAAGTGAGGGCGTTCCTTGGAGTAGCCGGTTACTATCGACGGTTTATTAAGGATTTCGCCAAGGTAGCAGCACCACTTAATGCTCTCCTACGAGGCACATCCGGTGGTCCAAAGAACCGGTCCGTGAAGTGGGGACCTGAACAGGAACAAGCCTTCCAGGCATTGAAGGATGCACTGACAACAGCCCCAATCTTGGCATATGCTGATTACCACTTGCCGTTCCAGCTATATACAGATGCAAGCCTGTATGGTCTTGGAGCAGTGCTTTCCCAGCTTCAGGATGGCCAGGAGAGGGTCATAGCGTACGGCAGCCGGTCTTTGAGAGATTCTGAAAGAAACCCCGAGAATTATAGTTCATTTAAATTGGAGCTGTTGGCACTGGTATGGGCCATGACCGAGAAATTCTCTGAATATTTGACCGGTGCTGAAGTTTTAGTACTGACTGACAACAACCCACTAGCTCACCTGGAAAATGCCAAGCTCGGGGCGTTAGAGCAGAGGTGGATAGCCCGAATGTCTACATTCAATTACCGCATTAAGTATCGGTCCAAGACAGAGAACCAGAATGCTGACGGACTTTCTAGGGTAACTGCCCAGACCCCCACAGAAGATGTGGATCATGAGTTGGAGCATGTGGAGGTGCCCGATTTCAGCAGATTTTCACAGGCCTTGACCGCCACTAATCAGTTTGAGATGGAGGGGACTGAAATGGCTCCTTTCTTTGGTCCCTCACGACAGGAATGGGCACAGATACAACAGACCCATGAGGGGCTGGCGCAGATGATCAAGTGTGTTGAGAAAGGCCAGAAGCCCTGTAGAGAGGAAAGAGAACGACTGACACGTGAGATATTATCTGTTTTGAGTCAGTGGGAAAAGTTGGAGATGAAAAATGGAGTGCTATGCCGAAAGGTCTATTTACCTTCTGAGATCGACATTCGATACCAAATTGTGGTGCCTAGTGAACTGGCTCGCTCCTTGGCAGTTGAGGCTCATAATAAGAATGGACATTTTGGTCATGAGAAGACCTTTCGTTGGTTACAGCGACTGATTTACTGCCCTGGTCTTCGTCAAATGGTCGAAGAAGTATGCCGCAGCTGTCGAACTTGTGAGATCCATAAGGCAATAGAACAGAGAGCTCCCCTGCAAACCATCGTGACCCAGGAACCTTTAGAAATCGTCATGATAGACTATCTAATGGTGGGCCCATCCAATAGCGGACACCAGTATTGCCTCGTAATGGTGGATCACTTCACCAAATTTGCGGTGGTAACCGCCACCAAGGACCAGACAGCTGAGTCAGCAGCTCGTGCTCTGTGCCAAGATTTCATTCGAGTATATGGGTGCCCCCAACGCATCCACTCCGACCAGGGCGCCTGCTTTGAGGGACACGTAATGAAAGAAGTTCAACGTATCTACGGGATAAAGAAGTCGCACACGACTCCATACCACCCTCAGGGAAATGGGGCCTGTGAAAGATTCAACAGAACTCTGCTACAGATGCTGCGGACTCTGGAGGAAGACCAGAAGTTACAGTGGCCTCAGTTCTTGTCTGAAATGGTGTGGGCCTATAACAATCAGGTCCATTCTACAACGGGGTACTCTCCTTATACACTTCTCTTTGGGCGGTCTGGGCGAAGTATAGGAGAATTACAGTTGAATGATGTGGATGGGTTCCCTCCGAGGGATCCAACCTCTTGGGTGCGGGCGCATCGGCAGAGACTTGAGACGATCCATCGATTGGTGCGGCAGCGCCTGCAAGAACATCCCCATCCTGATAAGACCCCAGTGCAAGAAGCACCATTGCAACCAGGCGACCTGGTGCTAGTTCGTGTCAAGAAACCCCAAGGGAAATTGGAAAGCAGATGGGAGGCTTTGCCGTATCGTGTTGTTGGCCGCAAGTATGCGAATGGGCCAGTGTACCAGGTACAGAAAGAAGGAACTGATTGTGTTCGAGTACTTCACCGAAATATGTTGCGCCTGTGTCATTCTGAAGAGACAAATCACGATGGGCCTGCCAATGTGAATGAGCTCCCACAGTCAGAGAATGGAGGTGCGGAATGGGCCTCCGACGAGGAGGATGATTGTTGGCCGATCCCTGCTCCTGGGGATGTTCCACCTGTGACTACTGTATCTCCGGCCTGTGCCCCCTCTGGTGCGGAATCCGCTGGTCCTTCTCAGCCCATAGCTGCAGCACCCCATAATATACCACCGGTCCTCAGACGGACCACTAGGCCAAATGCTGGTATTCCCCCTGTTCGGTATGCGCAGGATGAGTTTGTTTGGCCTGCCATACATCGGTATACTACCACCCTGTGCATAAAAGTACAACCCTCTGGATATACAGTCATAGGCAGGGACTGCCACTCTTAAAGTGGGGGGGAATATGTAAGAGACAGCCAATGTTGTCTTAAGCTTCATTTGTCTGTATAAACTGTTAATGTTGAATGTATTTCTGTGATTCTGTTCCTTTAAGACAGCAGCCATTGTAATTGTGACATGATGCTGGAGTGAGACCCCCCCCCCTTTTATGTCAGCCTGCCTGTTCTGCAGACAGAGTGTGAGCAGAGAAGCAGGAAGTGACGAGACAGAGAGCAGCAGCCATCTTGGCAAGTGTTGTATTGAACTGGTGTGGAGATTTTTCTGTACAGCTAAGCTGTATCTTGGTCCAGAGACAAACAGAGTGTAAAGAGACAACAGGACTAGTGAGTCCACGTGAAAGGAACTGTGCTCAGTGGCTGATCAGTGAGACTGACATTGTGACTGTGTATATGGATACCACAGATAGAGACTCGCAGTGCTGTTGATGTACTGGACGGCACCTGCTAAATCCCGGCTTACATCCCAGCTCAGTGTATGGATTCGGCAGGACTGTCAGTGTGCTGAGTGGAATCTGCTGTTGGATTACATTGCATTCAGTTGGTTTCCCTGTCTGTTAAAGAGGACTTCATTTCTCCCAAGATCCTGATAACCGTGAGGAGAGGACACTTCACTATAAAAGAAAGGACCGACTTTGGGCCCCACCGCGCGCTTCTACGGACTGTAAGCGGTCCACCTGGACCACTGGGGAAAAGGGGGTGCACCCAAATGTGAAGTCAGGGTCAGTTAGGGATAGTTTTGAGTATATTGTTCATTCAGTGTCCATACTGCAGAAGTGGACAGAGTAAAAGTAGAAACCATTGCAGAATTTGCCTTGAAATTGTTCATGCTATATTGTATATTTTGCTTGTCTTTAGCCCTGTCATTTTACCTTTAACTAGCCTTTATTAACTTATAGTAAATATATATTTTTTTCTTGAACTACCGCGTGTGCGTTCATTTCTGGTTGCGGAGTCCAAACCACCTGCCTTGCTCTCGGTTCACAAAAACATTCAAAATTCTTCACTGCACAGGCTGTTTGGATGGCTCCTTTCCGACAGGCCGCCATGTTTGAAACCTTCCGCCACCCCCCCCCAACACGTTGGTGCACCTGCATAAATTGCATTCCATGCACTTGAAGGGGTTGGTAGACAAGGATAAGTATGAAAGATTCAGTTCCACAAGAAAGTCGTTGTGTTTTCAACATTGTCAAACTAGAAATGCTAAACATTGGTATAGCTCTATTAATCCCTTCTTCTTTTGGTACTACCATGCATAAGAGAGTAAGTATTAATGCTCAGTTTGTATATTTGACTCACCCTTTTGTGCTATTATCAGGGAGCATATGCTGTAAATTAAATGTTAACATTACATAAACTCAATTCGACACAAACAAATACAGTTCAAAAACTCGCAAACACGTTGGGTTAGTACGTATTAATGGACATTCCCATATTTATTGATTGTCCCTATAACGTATGGGGAGTTGTCCTTGTGTATTGCGCTGAGATTTACGCAACAATGGGATTCCAGACAGTCTTCTCCTACTCACTGGACTAACCAGGGGCATAGCGGGCACATCTTCACCAGGGATCAGGCTTACTGAACTTTGCACTGCCACATCCTCTGGCACTAAAAGTGGCAGTTCCTGGAGAACTGTTGTTTCCTGAGGGGATTCTTGTGGGAACAGCATTACTGGTACTGCTAAAGCACCTTCAATTTGCGGCCAAGAACTTGGAAATGGACCAAGTATGGTCTGAATTTCTGCCTCAGATTGTTCTGATCGTCGAGTACTCTGTTCCACTTTACTTCCTGCTTGCTCACGTAATTGAGCCGGACATAGCTTCAGATTGTCTCGGGATACCGTCGCACAAGTCTCTCCGCCATCTTTAGAAATCTTGCATACTTTGCTATTATCACTGCTAGATAGTTGGACCGTATAGGGTTGGGCTTCCCATTGATCATCCAATTTGTGGCGCCTTCTCTTCCTTTTTAACACTTGCTCACCAACTGGTAAAGGGAGAGCTGAAGTGTGTTGATTGAAGTTTTTCTTTTGTCTTTGCTGAGCTTGGTTGAGGCTCTGCTCTACACATTGTTGCACTTTTTTATACTGCAGTTGTCTCTCTGTGATCCAATCACGGTTAACTGAGTGGAGTACCTCTTCAGGATCTAGGACTCCCATCTCCAAGTCAACGGGGAATTTGCCTGGTCTGGCACGTATTAGGTATGCTGGAGAATACCCTGTGGAGCTAGTGGGGACATGGTTGTACATTTCAATCAGGTCAGGCAATTTGTCAGACCATTGGTTCCTCTCTTCCAAAGGCAGGGTTTGCAACAAATTAATGACTAAGTGGTTCATCTTTTCGCACAATCCGTTACCTTGAGGGTGGTATGGGGTTGTTCTAATCTTCTTGCAACCGTAGAGAGAGCAAAACTCTTTGAATACCTCCGCCTCGAACGCCGGACCTCTGTCAGTCAAAACTTGATCGGGATAACCGTGAGGGCGACAGAAGTGTTCCTGGAATGCCTTCGCAGCTATTTTTGCAGTTTGATCTTTAACTGTGTAGCCCTATTTGGGGGGGGGTATGAGTATTATCCCTCCCGCAACAGACTCTGGCGCTGACCTGTGTGTATAATGGGACCTGAAGCCTTCGCTGAAGGGAAGAGTGGGAACATATATGAAATATATCAGTGCCTCCACCCAGGATAGAGCCTCTGTATTACAGGGAGGATCTCTTCCTGGGACTTACCCATGAAGTACAGTTAGTAGCCTTAACAAGGATCCCTGTACTAATCTCACAGTCTGAAGAATACATACAGATACCACATAAGGTTATAGCAGTAGCTTTATAAGAATCAACAGGGTAATAATACATACATACAATATACTCAGAACACAGCAATACTACAACAACCAGCAAGTCCTCAACCGTCTTAGGTTATATACCCAGGTATATATATAGATATATAGCAAGAGTCCAGTGCACAATACCTCCAGGCAACAGAGGTCCCCTGTGGATGACTGTGGATCCTCGGATTCTTCCAGGAGATGACAGACAGCCGATCAGGAGATGATGATGATGGTGAGATTCTTCACAGGCAGCAAACAGGGCGACGGTGACGGCAGTAGATGCAGGCCTGACTACCCTAACACTGAGTCCTTAACCTGCCAGCTAAACTACTAGTGCCACCGGGCCTCTAACTAGCTAGTTGGCCTTCGGAAGCCTAACCTATCACTGCCCTGAACTATATATATATATATGGATCCCTAACTACGGTTACTAGCTAGGTCCTGTGAGTATATAGGGGGTAACACATACCTAACTATATACTGTGAAGTAAAGAGGAACAAGTGGCTCTTAGACTCCCCCAGACACAACATGTCTGTCTCAGCAGCTCTGCTCACATCTCTCCCCCCAGCAGCTCTGCCTCACATGTGTCTGACTCACTGTATTTACAAAACAAAACTTGCACTAAATGCCTGGGGTCTCTGAAGCCAAACTGCAGGGGCAAAGAAGCCAGATACATTATATACTAGTAGAAATGGCAGTTCCCTACAACTGGAATGACTACCTGGAAGCCAGAGTAATGATCGACAATAGTAAGAGCATAGGTATATCCTGATCTACTGGGAACCAGTTGCACTTGGTCCAGGGCCACTATTTCCAAGGGTTGTTTTGTCTGGATAGGCTGCAAGGGGGCCTTTTGAGTGACGGTGTCCTTCCTCCTGAGATTGCAAGGGCCACATTCTCGGCACCACTGCTCGATAGATTTCCTCATACCCGTCCAGAAGAATCGATCCCGGATCACCACTTCTAACTTCTTCCATCCAAAGTGCCCTGCTTTGTTGTGATAAGCTCCCAACACCATGGGTATGTCTTTTCGGGGTACTACGATCTGCCAGAGCAGTTCATGGGTTCTTGGATTGATAGCTCTTCGGACCAACTTCCCTTCAAAAACAAAGAGCTTCTTCCTCTCTTTCCAGAGCTGTTGGGCATCCGGTGGTGCATCTGCGGGCAAAGAGGAGTTTTCTACCCCAAGAAGTTCTTTGACAAGGTGCAGAGCTGGATCACTCTCTTGTGTTTCGGACCAGCCATGATGAGGTAATGGGTTCAAGGAGATCTCTTGGGTTGCTAGACTTCTTCCAATCATGCAGCCAGAGTCTTGGACAAATCGTTTGTTATAGAAGGCTGGCATCTCAACTTCCTCTAAATCATCAGATTCTTCCTCTGGATCTGGAGGGTTTGGCATGCGAGACAAAGCATCTGCATTCAGGTTCTTCTTGCCAGCTCGGTATCTGATAACAAATTCAAAATTGGACAGGCGGGCAAACCACCTCTGCTCCAGAGCTCCAAGCCTAGCGGTGTCTAGATGCGTCAGAGGATTGTTGTCGGTGTAAATTGTGAATCTTGAAGAGGCTAGGTAGTGTTTGAACCTCTCTGTCACTGCCCATACAATCGCTAGAAGTTCCAACTTGAAGGAGCTATAGTTGGCGGGATTTCTTTCGGTAGGGCGAAGCTTCCTACTCGCACAAGCAATGACTTTTTCCTTGCCCTGCTGTTCTTGGGAAAGGACAGCTCCAAGCCCGGTATTGCTTGCGTCTGTATAAAGGATGAAGGGCTGGCTATAGTCCGGGTAGGCCAGGATCTCTTCTCCAGTGAGGGCTTGCTTTAGCTTCTCAAAAGAGTCTTCTAATTGGGAGTTCCATTCTACTGGGGGGCTCTTGCCTTTGGACTTGTCGGATTGTCCAACGAGGAGATCCTGCAAGGGGGCTGCCAGGGCAGTGAAATCCTTGATGAAGTGCCTGTAGTAACCAACTAATCCTAGGAATTGACGGATTTCTCTGATAGTAGTTGGGGTCTTCCAGTTCTGGATCACAGTCACCTTGTCTGGGTCCGGATTAACTCCCTCTACACTGACCACATGTCCCAAATACTGTACCTTTGGTTTCAGGAGGTGGCATTTAGAAGGTTTGACCTTCAGGCCGAAGTTGGATAAGGCTTCAAAGACTTCAGCCAGATGTTGCAAGTGCTCCTCGTAGGTTCTGGAATAAACAATCACGTCGTCCAAATATAACAAAACCGTTTCAAAATTCTTGTGTCCTAGGCAGCACTCCATTAGTCTTTGGAAGGTTCCTGGTGCATTGCACAAACCAAAGGGCATCTGATTGAATTCATAGAGACCCATGGGACTAGTAAAGGCGGTCTTCTCTTTATCTGCCTCCGCAACAGGAACCTGCCAATACCCGCTGGTTAAGTCCAAAGTGGAAAAGTATCTAGCCGTCCTAAGTGCGGCTAATGACTCCTCTATGCGCGGCAAAGGGTAAGCATCTTTGTGCGTGATGCTATTGATCTTTCTGTAATCTACGCACATGCGCATTGTTCCATCTTTCTTGCGGACTAACACCAAAGGAGCTGCCCAGGGGCTATAGCTTTCCCTAATTACCCCAGCACTCTTCATGTCTTTGATCATATCTTTAGTATACTGATAATGCGCGGGCGCAATAGGCCTATGCCTTTCCCTAATCGGCGCTTGGTCTCCGGTGGGAATGGTATGTTGAATCACCTTGACCTGCCCAAAATCCAAGGGTGTCTTACTAAATACCCTCCCATATTCCTGTGCTAACCGCACCACCCCATTTCTTTGGTATTGAGGAGTGGTGTCAGTGCCAAAGTGCACCGCTTGACACCAATCGTCCAACGGTCCTAATGAATCATTGGCATCCATCGGGTCGGTTGGGGCCAAGGGTTCTGTTGGCTGTATGTCATTGTTATTGACAGTTAACAGCTTAGCCACTGTGGCGTACCTGGGTAAGCAAGCCTCCTCCTCTCCACAGTTCAGAATGCGCACTGGTACTCTGCCCTTCCTCACATTAACTATTCCCCTAGCTGTCATAACTGTGGATCTACAATCAGAATAGACAGGTTCCAGCAGGGCCTGATAGTCCCGCCCTTTTATGCCTATAGCTGCTCTGCACCACACAATGATTTCACTCCTGGGGGGAAGCATGATGCAGTTGGGGTCACTCACCCTCACGCTGCCAATCTCTCCACCTGCTAACTCCACTTGCTGGCGCTGGACAAGGGCTCTAATCTCTAGATTCAAGACATTTCTTTCCTTGTAGAGGGCCGATCTCAACGTGTCCTGTAAGATGATAATAACCTCATCTAGACTATTCTCCAACACATTAGTCCCCAGTATTAACACATTAGCGTCTTCTCCTTCGTCCACATCAACAATTATCAGACCTTGGGATTTCAGATCCGTTCCACCTACTTTCAAGGTGACTTCTTTATATCCCATCTGAATCAGAGGCTGACCATTGCTGGCAATTAGTACCAAGTCCCCATTTGGAGGTTGGGTAATCTCAGCGTCTGTCCAGTACCTGCGAAACAAGGTATGGGGCATGGTGGTTACCTGTGAACCAGTGTCCAGTAATGCTGTAAAAGGAATGCCGTCCACTGCAACTGGGATCATAGGACGTCCACCCACATACCTGCTTTCCCTGCCAGTTGGACCAGGTCGTCTTACTCCTGGATGTTGGTCCGCTACTCCAGGAGTTGCCCATTTAAAGGGCACTCTCTCTCCATATGACCAACCTTATCACACCGCCTGCAGATGGGACGGCCAGAGGGGTCGAACTTGTCGGTTGTTCAGAAGCTCAGAGGTCAGATATAACCAGATCTGTGGCTCTTCCAGACGGCAGGTAACGCGAGTTCTGTCGGGTGCTGGGTACGCACACTCACCCTAACTCTATGTGTTACTGAGCCTCCAGGAAATATGCACTACTGGACCTGGATCCAGTAATTCTCTCGATGTTCTAAGTGTGGTAGACACTTAGCTAGGAATCGATGGTCCTTACTCTGCAGCTCCTTGTTTGATAGATACTTGTTCTCATCAAAACGCTGGACTCCTGTGCTGTCTCATTACCCTCTCTGCAGACTGTTGTATCACCAGCCCCGTGCAGCCCTGCCTCATGGATCAGCTTCTCCTTGCCCCCGCTCAAAAACAAAAAAAACTAAAACACTTCTAGGCAGTAGCTCCACCCCTTTTTAAAGAGGCAGTCACTGGGGATTTGTCTAATGCTAACAGGTTAACTGGTTCTCACTATACCTTCACAGTACACAGTAGAGATCACGTGAGGTGACATCTATAGCGACCCACTCTGTGGGGCGCTACACTAGTGTTAGGTTACATGCACACAAGAGTGAAAATACGTACATTAAAAATTGACAAAACCATTAGTTTTGCATTAATCTTTTAACTGTCAGTGATAAAAAGGATTAACTTCATTGGTACCTTTATTTTTACTCAACACACCATTTCACATCAGTGCAACTGATACATTACCCCAAAAAAAAAAAGACTTTAAAAATTGACTCCATAGTCTTTGGTCTGCCAGGCAGGAAAAATGGAGAGATAGGGCATGTCCTCTTTTTAACAGACCTTTTTAATGGACCTAACCTGTCAGTTAGACCCCATGCACAGGACTAAATGTGCATCTGATGTGGGGCCGATTTTGCAGCAGAATGCAGTTGGTAGAACAAGTCCTATCCTGCTCCATGTCACTGACGGAATGCATCACGGAATGCACTCGGATGTCACTCTATTTCGCAGGAAACTTGTGTGCATGGAGCCTTAAAAAAATAGACACGTGTATGTACCCACTGACTCCCACTGTTCTAAAAATGGACGTATATTGGACGTTAAAAAAACGTCTGTTAAATGTCCATCATGTGCATAGGACCATATGCTTTATTTTTTTTAGTGCCAGTAGGGGATTTCAATGTGTTAGCTGTGATCATGACAGATGTGGCAGACTGTCAGCTGCATGTTATGCAGGAAATTTGGAGCAGGGAACTTGTTGTTAAAAATTTAATTTGATCCCTGTGTAGAATAAGTATCAATACAATGAAACATAAGTAATATAGTTTTAATAATCACAATTGAACTTAGCACATTACATTTCTTTTGGATTACATTTTACATCTGAAGCAGAGAGTAAACAACATGGTTTTTGGAGCCATTGTCTAAGCCATTTTGAAGACAGAGGACTGCATGATGGGTTGTGGAAATCCTTTTTGTTTCCTATGAAAGGTTAATACCATTGATATCCCAGATTGCCAGAAGTGAAAGACTGATCTCCCTCCCTAAGGGTCGACTGTTGAAATTAAAGGAAGAAAGAGTTGGTGGTTAGATGACAGACATGGAAGGCAGTCTCTAACTACTATTGCTTTTACCTTTTGTGAAAACAATGGGGGTCATTTATAAGGACAGTCCTTCCATTGTTTGTCATGTCTCTCACACCCTGGCACTATATTTTATAAAGTGTACAGACACTTAGAAAACTTTTCTTGTGGCCATGGATTTCAGTATTTCACCATTTCCATATATAGATTTTGAGGCAAGTTTTATTACTATGTAATAGGATGAACACCAGGTTTGAGGAGAGCAAAGTTGTGCACAGCATTGCAGTCTGACTGCTTACTGCCACATATCCCAATAAAAAAAAACCTCTTTCAAACATTTTTAATTATTTAATTTTTTTTTCATAATAAGCATTATTGTATTGTTTTATAAGTATAAGCTGATGCTTTATTAAAGGATATGTACACTCCTCAAACCTTTTTATACTCGAATGCATCTAAAATACATATAGCTTGAAAATAATATACAGTTTTATGTCTTTATACTCTATGCAATCCTATGAGTCTCCATGGTTACAGACTACAGGCAAACCCTGTTTGTACTCTCATCCTACAGTTACAGTCATATGAAAAAGTTTGGGCACCTCTATTAATCTTAATCATTTTTAGTTCTAAATATTTGGGTGTTTGCAACAGCCATTTCAATTTGATATATCTAATAACTGATGGACACAGTAATATTTCAGGATTGAAATGAGGTTTATTGTACTAACAGAAAATGTGCAATATGCATTAAACCAAAATTTGACCGCTGCAAAAATTAGGGTACCCTTATCATTTTATTGATTTGAATACTCCTAACTACTTTTTACTGACTTACTGAAGCACAAAATTGGTTTTGTAACCTCACTGAGCTTTGAACTTCATAGCCAGGTGTATCCAATCATGAGAAAAGGTATTTAAGGTGGCCAATTGCAAGTTGTTCTCCTATTTGAATCTCCTCTGAAGAGTGGCATCATGGGCTCCTCAAAACAACTCTCAAATGATCTGAAAACAAAGATTGTTCAACATAGTTGTTCAGGGGAAGGATACAAAAAGTTGTCTCAGAGATTTAACCTGTCAGTTTCCACTGTGAGGAACATAGTAAGGAAATGGAAGACCACAGGGACAGTTCTTGTTAAGCCCAGAAGTGGCAGGCCAAGAAAAATATCAGAAAGGCAGAGAAGAAGAATGGTGAGAACAGTCAAGGACAATCCACAGACCACCTCCAAAGAGCTGCAGCATCATCTTGCTGCAGATGGTGTCACTGTGCATCGGTCAACAATACAGCACACTTTGCACAAGGAGAAGCTGTATGGGAGAGTGATGCGAAAGAAGCCGTTTCTGAAAGCACGCCACAAACAGAGTCGCCTGAGGTATGCAAAAGCACATTTGGTCAAGCCAGCTTCATTTTGGAAGTAGGTCCTGTGGACTGATGAAACAAAGATTGAGTTGTTTGGTCATACAAAAGGGCGTTATGCATGGCGTCAAAAAAACACAGCATTCCAAGAAAAACACTTGCTACCCACTGTAAAATTTGGTGGAGGTTCCATCATGCTTTGGGGCTGTGTGGCCAATGCCGGCACCAGGAATCTTGTTAAAGTTGAGGTTCGCATGGATTCAACTCAGTATCAGCAGATTCTTGAGAATAATGTACAAGAATCAGTGACGAATTTGAAGTTACGCCGGGGATGGAAATTTCAGCAAGACAATGATCCAAAGCACAGCTCCAAATCTACTCAGGCATTCATGCAGAGGAACAATTACAATGTTCTGGAATGGCCATCCCAGTCCCCAGACCTGAATATCATTGAACATCTGTGGGATAATTTGAAGCGGGCTGTCCATGCTCGGCGACCATCAAACTTAACTGAACTGGAATTGTTTTGTAAAGAGGAATGGTCAAAAATACCTTCATCCAGGATCCAGGAACTGATTAAAAGCTACAGGAAGCGACTAGAGGCTGTTATTTTTGCAAAAGGAGGATCTACTAAATATTAATGTCACTTTTCTGTTGAGGTGCCCATACTTTTGCACCGGTCAAATTTTGGTTTAATGCATATTGCACATTTTCTGTTAGTACAATAAACCTCATTTCAATCCTGAAATATTACTGTGTCCATCAGTTATTAGATATATCAAATTGAAATGGCTGTTGCAAACACCCAAATATTTAGAACTAAAAATGATTAAGATTAATAGGGGTGCCCAAACTTTTTCATATGACTGTATGTGTTATCTGCTGTGCTCCTCTGATCTCAAAACAGTAGAAGAGAAGGCAAATGAAGGAAGTAACTCATAACTGCATGATCAGACCGAATAAAGCATAGCAAAGGTGTAGCTAGGTCACCTGAGGCAAGAAATCAGTTTGGTGCCCCCACTTTCCCCATTTGAGACTTACCTGGTCTTGGGGATCGCTGATGTTGGACCCCTCCTCCTCCGAGGTTCACAGGTACTGAATTAACTGTTCCATGGGGAATTGTTGACTATAGTAAAGCCAGCCCCCATACCTTTGAGATCAGGGGAGGAGGGCAGAGTGACTCTGGGGGGAAGGGGCGCGAACGCTGCTTTGGATCAAATGACCTGGGAGTCGTGACATTGCCAAAACCCCCAGGTCCACCATCAGCGATCCCCAAGACCAGGTAAGTAAAATATTACTCCCCAAACAACTCCTTTAAGGCTGGGTTAACATGCTGCTATAGTATGCTGCATGATTAATTAATGAGCGGCAAAACTGCCTGTGACCATAGTGAGATGCTGCAGTTTTACTATGTTGCTGTGCTCATGGTTTTTACAGGTGAAATGTTATGTATGAACCCAGCCTAAAGCTCTATTCTCACAACGGCCGTCACAATGCTACATTATATTCAATACATGTAAATGGGGCTATGCACATGACCGGAATGTCCTATTTTTGGTCGTTTTCATGTATCCCTCAACAGACTCAAATCTATGAGAGATCTGTGAAAACAGATACAAAATGGACATAAAAAATGTCCCTTTTTCACTGCCGTTTTGTCCATCAGTCTTGTGAATACAGTTTTTCCCTGGTTACTGTCTCCTTCCTTCCACCAATTAACTTAGCTTGAGTTTTCAAATCAGTAAAGCTTTAGTCACACTGTTTTTTGCTGCCGTCAGAGGTAGTATTTCCTAATGAATACCCCAATACACTGTATATGTATAGAGTGGCATATATGGACTTTTAACTTCCATTATAAAAGCAGGTATACCGCATGCTATATTTTTTACTGTCTCTCTGCATAGAAGAGTGAAGTAGACTGTGCTTTCCAATACAGTGAAATAAAAGCTATGCTGATGCACATCAGCTCAGCGTATATGCCAAAAGGAAACTTTTATGTTATATTTTGGCAGAGGCATAACTCGTATATTTTTGGACCTCAATGCAAAATATGTAATGGGCCCCTACCTACTTTGTGCCTTTTAGAATAGGGGTGTATTTTATGTGGCAGAGGGTCCTTTGGGGCCCCCTCAATTAAGTGTGAACAGAGCCTAAGTGAAATAGGTGGTTTAAAGGGGTTGTCCACTTCTACCTCTGTTGCTCCTGCTTTTTTCAGCCAGCTCAACAAATAGCAGGGACAGGACCACTGATGCTGGAATTGGGGCACATAGTGCTCTATGTGCCAAAAGTTACTTTCAACTATCAGAGACAATGCCAACGTAAGGTGAAGAAAGCATCTGATTGCTGTGCCTGCTGCCTGGCACACCTCTCCAAAATTATCAATGCCCTAGTAACATGCCCATACCCACCTGCTATGCCCCTGGTTTGTAGTATGTAGCTATGCAGATCTATAGGCATGCATAGAATTTATAGGAAGCTGCAGAGGAAATGTATATACTAAATGGTAGTACATTTTTAACTGAAACTATTTGCTCAGACTTTCTGAGACAGATTTTAGTTACATCATAAACTCTTCTTTGAGAGGGCCCCCGCTCTGAAGGACCATTTTTCGATCAAATGTGGGTTAATATCTCAATGAGTTTTCAGTTTCTTCATTTCCCTTTATTGATGTTTTCACTTATTTTACAGTTTGTTTTTACTCTGGGCAGTTGGTAGTTGGAAAGCGTCAGCCAACTACTATCGGGGAATCAGCCATTATTAGCTTTAAAAGTACCTCTAATGGGTAGAATGAGGCCTCTTTAGATAGCTGACAGTAAGTACAGTATATGCAATAACTGAAACACGTAATGAAATTGGTACCAGAATTGCTTTCAAATGTTAAATGATAATGTTATTGAAAAAATGTTACACATTGTGCTATTTTCTACCTTCCCCAGAATCCATGTCTGATTTTATCGTCTTCAGCAGATACCTGTAGGCCGGACCATAATCATTGATTCTTTGCAATCTCCAGTGCAAACATTTTTCCAGTAGATATAACTTTTGGCATTCAGTTGGACATGGTAGCAATTGTCATACCACCAACCGCTGTAAGAACTTGCACAGTGAGAACTACTCCGGTCCTGATCTTTGTCTTTTGTGGAGAACCTCATGTTGTCATGAATAGTGTTTGCATCAAAGACGGTTAGAAAGTCTGGTGCAGTGCCGGAGTACCTGCCTAGACGCAATGCATATCCATTCACTTCTTTGTCTAGGCTGAAGATATCATAGTCAGCATTCCACTCTTTATCATTCTTGTCCTTTAGAAAGAAGCGCACCATGTAAACCCTCTGAGATGTGAGCAGATGAATGTACTCATTACCCAGCCAAAAATCCTTCAGCACATTTCCAAATCCATACTTGAAAGTGGTCCAGGACTCATGCCAAGTAATTTCAGTATTTATGGAGTTCCTCTGGACAAGAGTCCATCCTTTACCATCTTCATCTACATGACAATAGACTACTAAAGGAGGTGATAAATGGGGCTTGATCACATACACACCACTAGGGCTGTCCTTTGGTAGCTTATCACAGTCTAAAGGAAAATCTAAAAAAAAGTGGTTATAATTATTCAACATGAAAGTGGTTTATAGTTTATATTATATCTTACGTTTGTACTGACAATTCTACTGGTTGTCATTGGGAACAGACATGGTGGCTCAGTGGTTAGCACTGTTGCCTTGCAGAGTCTGACCAAGGACAACATCTGCAAGGAGTTTGTGACATGGAACATGCACATTAGATTGTATTTTCAGGGTGACAGGTTTCCCCACTTCCCCTCAAAGTCATTTTGTGTTTATAACATAATGTAATCTTTGCAATATCCTACTGATTAACAGAATAAAGGGGGCTGCTGCATGTTGAAGCTAGAGCAGTAACTGGCACAGCACTGCCCATATCTGGTAGCTGTCTGGTACTGCAGCGTAGCTTCATTTAAGGCTGAGTCTGTGTACTAAACACATTACATGTCTGACAGAGTGGTATGTTGCAGGTACTTTGATCAAACCTGGACCAGTTATACACTAATGTCCTATTCTAAGGATAGTCCATTAGTGTTATATCCCAGACAGCACCTAAATTCATTCCCAATTTGTAATTTTGTTACCTACAGAAACCAACACTTATCAATCACAGAAATGACCCAGCATTGTGGTCTGTTCTGTGTAGGGAACTACATTTATCATTTTATTAAGGTGGTGCTAAGCAGACCTATACAAAGGGATTTGTAGAAAAACCAACAGTGCTAAAATAATTTCACCTTCTAGATGAATGACTGTGGCTGTTATACCAAAGGAATGGTAGTCTTAATAGATGTTGGCAAGAAATAGGCAAACTGTTTGTAAATGAGTAACCTGTAAATGAGTAAACCTTGGCTTCCGCCATCCTTCCACTAAAAGAAGTGGGCCATTCTGGGATAAAGAACCCACATAAGCTCTTTTTGGTGATCTGGATCTTGATAAATTACGGCTGTCTGTGATGTGTAGACAGTCAGATACCTCCATCCACTCCTCCTTGTACCCCAATTTTATGTTAGTCACAGGGCATCATAATATTAGTTTAAATTGAGGCTGAGTGACCCATTCAGAGATGGCATTAGCCCTGTAGGGGGTGGGCTTAACCACATGTAAGGCAAGGAATGTCATTAAGAGGTCAGGGTTAAGTAAGCCAGGAACCCACTCCCATCATTCACTTCAAAGAGCCAGCACAGAAAGCCGACTGATTCACAAATGACACATCACTAATTTGCAGACTGAGATATGACTAAAAGACACCATCATCTTTTCTCTGTTATGGCAGCATCACTAATAAGCTTAAGGACTCTCCCCATAGCTCTGCATGGACACAGCTGCCACCAGGTAGACAGATGGCTCTTTTCTGTAGTAGCCAGTTGCATTATTTTCAGTTTTTATTAGCAGATGCGCTCCCACACATTGCTTACAATTTGCTAACATGTTATATGTCCATTTCTAGCATGCTGTTACTTTGCCTATATCTCCATGTGTTGATCTTTGCTTTTTCTTTTACAGCTTTCTAATTTCAAGAGAATCTGAGACAATAAGTTCTATGTCTTTGATATACAGTGTAGTTTATTGGAGAATTAGGACTGTTTACCTGAATGTTCAACTACACACATGCCTCAGGATAAAGTGTAGCGAGGACAGAACAAAAGGATTCTAAAATGTAATCCAACAAAAATGAATATTCAAAGACACGTTCACGAAAGCAGCCATCCAGAGTTTTTTTTAAATTCTTTATCCCTGCAGTAGAAGGCACACTTCTGTGTACTAACTGTACACTCCTCACCATTGAAAGTGCAACACCAAGAAGGACTAGCTGAAAGGTTATGCAAATTGAGGAAGTGCAGATCTGTGGGCACTAGTGTTGATCAAACTCGAAATGCACAGTTGTGCTGAACTTCGTGCGTTTGGGTACCCGAACCAAACCCCGCTGAAGTTCGGGTCCCCTTCCGGCTTCGGCTCATCCCTAAAGCTGGTTGATTGGCTGCTCAGCAGTCAATCAACCAGCTTTAACCCCTTCACGCATTGTCACGTACATGTATGTGGGAGAATGTGGGTAGTTACCGCAGAAGCAGAGCTCTTGCGATCACCGTGGGAGCCCAGCTGTATCTGACAGCCAGGCTCCCGCTGCAACAGCGGGGATGGTGATAACACCGATCCCTGCTGTTTAACAGCGACCGCGACATCTTAGGTGTTTGTCATTGAAACTGATTGCCGCGGGCGGCATCGGGAGCGGTTGTTAGCTGTAACTGACAGTTAAGACCCTGCTCCGTAACATGACCATCGCATCCAAGGGGTTCTGTCATGCCAAATGTCCCCCTCGGCACCCCCCTGCGGCGAGAACGGGGGGCAGCCCATATGTATCTTCTGTTGCCTGGGGTCTGGCCCGTGACCCCAAGCTGCTAGGAGCCCCCAGTACCTGGTTGATGCTGCCAAAAGAGAGGAAGTCAGCCTATGCATCTGCATAGGCTGACTTCCTCTATAGACTGCAATACACGTGTATTGAAGTCTATAGTGCTGAACCAGCGATCAGCGTATTGCTGGTTCAGGGCCCATAGTGGGACATCACTAAAAAGTAAAAAAACGTTTTACAGTCATTTTTGACTCACAAAGCTTGAGTCCCCATTGATTTCAATGGGGTTTGGGTACCCGAACCGAACTTTTGGGCAAAGTTCGGCGGAACGCGTCGCACCCGAACTTCGACGGGTTTGCTCAACACTAGTGGGCACCTAATTCCAATCTGTAGAATGTGGGAAGGGCAGAAAAGCCAGATAGAAAGCAAAGCTTTTTAGCCACATGAAGCCTCAAAAATCAGAAAAGCTGTGTGGGAAGCTTCATGTTTGTAGACGTAACAGATATTGCTATTTGTCTCCAACCGAGAGGGACAGAATCCTTGAATCCTTTAAGTGAGAGATCTTGCTTTGCACTGGCTATTTGCCTAGGCCGAGATGTCAGCATTGTTCAACGTTGTTTGTCCTGTTGATTGGAAGAAAAACAACAAACTGGAATTACAGTAAGAGGTGCAACTGAAATTGGACGTCACATCCCAAGCCTAGGGCAGCAAACAGTGTTGACACAAACCATCAGAAGACATGACACTGGGCTACAAGCCACACATCCAGCTATAGTTGTTTCATTGACCAAACACCACTCCTCTCAAAGTTATGGTGCACAGTAAGACAGCATTGGAGGCTGGGATAGAGGTCTCAGATGCAATGATAGCTGGAGATTGGTCTGGAGACCACATGACCAATTCTATGAAGAGGCATTCACAGGGAATGTCACACTGTTCCTACTCCTGAGATTATGGTGTGGGGTGGCGTAATGTATAGTAGCCAGACCCGTCAGGTACACCTACAGCTTGGCATTACATTGATTTGGTACAAAGAAGAGCCTTTTTTTTTTTTTTTTTAAAATAGGGCAACGCTATGATGCTTGTGCGATTGTAAGCAGACCTAAGCATGCTAATATGGCCTGCAGCATCTCTAAACTTGTCTCCCTTCGAGCACATTTGGGATGTTATTGGTCATTAACTGCAGAGGGAGCTGTCAGCAGCCATTCTTGATGATTTAGAGTGTGGTATAACATTCTTCAGACAACCATTGATAACTTCATTGAGAGCATGTCAAAGTGTGTAAGTGCTTATAGTTCTGCTGGTGACACTCATACTCGATAAATCGAGATGCTTTGAATTTTTACAATTTGCATATCATCAGGGCCGGTTTTAGACAAAGTGGGGCCCTGGGCAAAATTAAAAGCGGGGCCCCAAATGCTGATATGCAAACAACACCATCGTCTTCCAGTGGCAACCCCTATAATATTATTTCTTTATTTATTTATTATGCTTACTTATATAGCGCCATCTTATTCCTCAGTGCTTTACAGACATTGTCAGTCACTGTCCCATATAGGTCTCACAATTTATATTCCCTACCAGTATGTTTTTGGAGTGTGGGAGGAAACCCACGCAAACACGGGTAGAACATACAAACTCCTTGCAGATGTTGTCCTTGGTGGGATTTGAACCCAGGGCTCCAGCGCTGCAAAGCTGTAGTGCTAACCACTGAGCCACCGTGCTGCCAACAAAAAAGTAATAAGCCCCATTTTACCACACACAATTCAAATGAGCACCTTTGTACCACCTAATAGATTTTTGCACCCAGTCATCAGTTATTATAGCGCCTCCTTATAAATAATAGTCTCTGCTTATAAATAATATTACACCTTTATCAGTAATAGCTCCCTTATAAATGATAAATAGTGCCCTGTATCAGTAATATTCCCCCTTATCAGTAACAGACACCCCGTAAAAATAATACTGCTCCCTTATAAATAATAGCCCCCTCATAAATAAGTTACCCTTATAAATAATAGTCCCCATTATCACTAATAGCCCCCTTTATAAATAAGCCCACTTAACAATTATACCCACCTTATAAATAGTTCCCCTCTTATAAATAATAGCTTCCCCCTTATAATGGATGCCTTATATATAATAGTTCCCCCCTTATAAATAATAGCTCATCTTATAAATAATAGTTCCTCCTTATAATAGCCCCCTCATACTTAAGTTTCCCAATTATATATAGTAACCCATCCTTATATATAATAGTTCTCCGTTATACAGTGTCGGACTGAGGGGCCTTGGGCCCACCAGAGGATCTTGTTCTGGGGCCCCACCCAACAGCTTCCTGCTAATAGCCTACACCACGGCTCCTTCACTGAAGTCTTACATATGTGCTGACTATCTGGTGTTACTGAGTATGTTCCCAGTATAGTCAGCCCCTATAATACTGTGCAGGCCCCAATAACTCCATGGCCGGTTCATGCACAGTACTGTATGGGGAATGACATGGCTATGGAGCACTACACATATGTGCAAGATTATAGTGAGGGAGCTGTGATGCAGACATAGCACACAGGGCTGCCAGCAGGAATTGTGAGCCCCCCCCCCCACAGTATAATGCTCCACATGGTATATAATGCTCCACAGTATAAAATGCTCTTCTGAGCCCTCCAGTTTCCCCACATGGTATATAATGCTCCACAGTGACCCCACACAGTATAAAATGCTCCCCTGAGCCCCCCATAGTGGCCCCACATGGTGTGTAAGGCTCCACACAGTATAATACCCCTTAGTAGTCCCAGACAGTGCAATATGCTCCCCAGCAGCCCCACACAATATAATATGCTCCATACAGTATAATATGTACCCCACAATGCCCCCCCCAGTATAATGCTCCAGTGGCCTAACACAGTATAACATGCTCCATTATGACCTCCATACAGTATAATATACTCCCCAGAGGGGTTCCCCCAGTATAATGCTCCACAGTGGTCCCCCACAGTATAATATGTTCCCCACAGTCCCCCCCAGTGTAATGCTCTACAGTGGCCCCACAGAGTATCATATGCTCCCGAAAAGCCCCACACAATTTAATACACTCCACAGTGGCCCCACACAGTATAACAGGACCCCACACTGTCCTTTCCCCCAGTATAAAGCACCACAGTGGTCAATAGTATAATATGCTCCCCAGAGGGCCCCCGCTAGTATAATGCTCCACAGTGCCCCCTCCAGTATTTTGCTCCACAGTGGCCCCACGCAATTTATTATGCTCCCCAGAGCGTCCCCCCAGAATAATGTTCCACAGTAGGCCCCACGCAGTATAATATGCTCCCCAGAGGGCCCCCTAGTATAATGCTCATTAGTCCCCCCCGAATAATGCCCCAGAGTGGCGCCACGCAATATAATATGCTCTGCTGATGGCCCCCCAGAATAATGCTCCACATTGACCCCACTCAGTATAACATGCTCCAGAAATGGCCTCCACACAGTATAATATACTGCCCAGAGAGGTTTCCCCAGTATAATACTCCACAGCGGCCCAAAACAGTATAATATGCTCTCCAGAGCCCCCCCCAGTATAATGCTCCACAGTGGCCCCACACAGTATAATATGCTATCCAGAGGGGCCCCCCAGTATAATGCTTCACAAGGGCCCTACAGTGCTATTATTATATTATAGTCTGGCGTCTCTTCAGACCCCAGAGTATAATAATCGAAGGCCCGGGGGAGGTAAAGGAAAATAACAAACAGTTATACTCACCTTGTCTTACCTCTGCTGGGCCTCCTCGCGCTGCTCCGTTATCCCCGCCGGCGCTGGCTTCTATTTCTCTGCGGCTGACGTCACGCGTTGTGGACGTCACCGCTGAGGCCTGTGATTGGGCCTCAGCGATTACGTGAAGCACGCTGTCAGCACGCCCCACGTGATCACTAAGGCTGAGGCCTGGCCTCAGCGGTGATGTCCGGAACGCCAGAAGATGACGTCGGACGCCAAGGACAGGTGAGTAAAAATGTTTGTTATTTTTACTCACTACGGAAAGGGGCCCTACGGTCCCTTTCTGTTATTGATTTGTCCGGGCCTGACTCCGGGATCCGGAGTCATCAGGTTCCGGATCCCGGGGGCCCCTTTGGGGACGGGGCCCTGGGCAATTACCCAGTTTGCCCCCCCTAACGCCAGCCCTGCATCTCATTAACATGTCTATTGATCCTGTGATTTCCATAATTCCAAGGCTTATCCTTCTTGATGTTGCAATTTCAGTGTTTAGGAGTGTAATATAGCTGTCAAATAGGTTTTCCAGCTGGTCATGTGATTGGCACACTGACCTGATGATTCACACATTTGAAATTGACACATGACCAACTAAACATCCGTTCAGTGGCCCTATTACATTCATTACACAGCAGCATGCCCTGTAGGACAGGGCTAAAGAATAAAAAGGCCCATTTTACCATGTTAGTTATTGGGGTCTTGCAAACTTTACTCCATCATCATATTGTTGGGGACAAGCCCCAAGAATCCCAAATGAAGTGCTTATGTTTTGTGAGTTCAGCCACCGGCTGGGCCTGCTCACATTAGGTGTGCAAACACTGAAACCTGCTTTTGGAAAATTGAATATCCATCACTTATTTTGGATATTGTCAAACTCATCTTTTGGAAATTACCGATGGAGGAAACGTTAGACTGAATATACAGGGAAAATATATATGGACACATATTTAGCAAGATAATAACATTACCTTTAGAAGTGATTGGATATTAAATCTATGTTTATCCAAATGATAACCTATGTTAGCTCACTGTTTGAATTGGCCAATATAGTATCACATGGATTGTTGGTAATTTGGTAGTAACCATTTAACTGAAATATATGATAGAAGTTTTGTTCTCTGCAAGGATTTTTGATGCATAGGAAAACAAAATTTGGCTGATATGGAGACTTATTGGCAAAGCTACCTGGGAAAAAAATATGCAAATAGCTCTCTCTCTGGGAAAGAGAAGATCTATTGGAGATGGAGCAGCAGACACTTTAATCATCAATGTTATTTTAAAAATAGTCCAATTTAAATTTTACAACACTGAATAAGGCTAAGGCCCCACGTTGCGTAACTCAGCTAAAAAACGCTGCGGAAAAAACAGCGGAAACGCATCTTGTTTTTTTCCACATCATTTTTCATTGCATTTTTTGCTGCATTTTTCTTTGCGGTTTTTCTTCCCCTATTAAATCTACAGGGAAAATGCAAGCATTTCTGCAGGTAAAATTAACATGCTGTGTTTTTTAAAACGCAGCTTTTCTGCAGAGTTTTTTTTTTTCCGCAATGTGTGGCCAGAATCTCATTCACTTTGCTGGTACTGTAAAATGCAGCATTTTTTTCTGCTGCGATTCCGCAATGTGGGGCCTTAGCCTAAATAGCAATTCCCAAATATGGTGCTATTACAAGAAACAAAAAAGGAGCACAATCATAATCCTGCAGAGCTCTTAGAAAAACTCCCCATGTTTGCATTACAGACAGAGAAGCTCATAGTGTGCAGGGCATACACAAGAAATGTACCTTGTGTGTTATCATTGAGATGCTCCATCAATTAGTGGGAGTAATTGGCTAATACCATAACAATGGGATTTCACTTTCAGGTCTTAATCAGAACAGACTACTGGTCAGTGTCTTGCATTAGTGTTTGTAACCTAAAACCAGGATTCAAGGCACATAGATAAGGTATAAAGGTTTGCACCTGATGTGTGTTTTTCAACCTGCTCCAGGTCGGGGCTTACAAACACTGATGCAAAACACAGCTAATATACTGACGTGTGAATAAAGCCATAGTCAGATGGAGGTAGTCATAATAAAGGCAATGTGCTCACCTTGTTGAAATGGATCATTTGCAACATCATTTGCTATAGCCACAGTCAGGCACAGGATGCTACCAATCCAGAAGAAAAGATTTGCTTCAAATCGAGGACCTATGACAGATAATGGGAACAGTCGTGAAATTGGAAGAAATACCAAAATAATAAATAGGTGTAATATGACCAGATTCTCAGATCAATGTCTCTTTAGTTTTTGATCTCACCCATTGTCTGTACTGGTGATTATAAATGGAACCAGGAAATGACTCTAGGTTTATATAGAAAACGCATGGTCTCCTCCCAACTACATGCCTGGAGAAATCAGGGACTATTAAGAAGCATGAAGTCACAAAGTCCAGGAGTATTTTACTCAAGGTTAATGTTTGCTATGGCTACATATTTAAAGGAACAGTAAAGGGAAAGTTTTTATAAATATTAAGGCTACATTCATACATTTCTCATGCTGTTTTGCACCCAAGGAGTATCCGTTTTCATGGATTTCTCATGTGTATTGTGATCTGTGAAAACAAGTAAAAATAAGACATGTTACAATATCTATATATAAAATATTGGTCATGTGAATAGCCCCCATTTATAGACAGTGAAATTAATGCATCTGTATGACAGTCATTAAAATACGTCTGTCACACAGCCGACTTTCACTGTTGTGTGAATAAAAGCTTACCCTGCATTTATATGACCGAGTTTCACCTGTGATACTTGGTTATGTCTGTTGGCCAGATTTAAGAAGCTGAACAGTATGCCGGGAGAGGGACTCCTAGCATAATAGTTATCTATGCTGCTAGGCATCACCACTATAATCAGTATAAGAGTATGTTGCTGGGAGGCAAGGGCCACTACCATCATAGATAACTGTACTGCTAGGAGTCCCTCTCCCAGCCTAGTATTCAGGCCAGTGATTCTGACCAACACACAGAGTTTCACAGGTGAAACTTGGTCGTGTGAATGTGGAGTTTCATTTTATTCAGTTCAGCTGATCCTCGGTCAGTGCTGGTAATGTGATGGTCACTTGGGTTTTCCAGCTTGAACACAGCCAAGTGAATTGTCTCATATAGAGAAGCAGCAGTTTCTCCTTTATACTCCTTACAGCAGGGGTCCCAAACATGTAACCTTCTCAAGGGAGAAAAGAACGCCCAACCTGGTTCTGGAGCTTCCCAAGCTTGAAGGCCACAAACCTGCGTACAAGCTCAGGGTAGCTTCAGTACTGATACTTACCTCTCCGCTCCCCGGAACCTCCTGCTCTCTTCCCCTGCTCCAGGCGCACAGCTGTGACATGGGTGGGCCTGCAGCAGGGGAAGGGAGAGTGACTGGGAGCTGTGAGGTAAGTACCTGGGCCACTGCTGGGGTACATTAAAATGTGTGGGGCCACTCAGCAGGGACTTTAAACTGTGTGGGGCCATTGCTGAGGAACATTAAACTGTACAGGACTACTGATGGTTACATTAAACTATGTGGGGCCACTGCTTGGAGACATTAGACTGTGTGAGACCATTGCTGGGGGACATTAACTTGTAAGGGGTCACTGCTGGAGGACATTAAACTATGTGGGCCACTACTAAGGAACATTGGACTGTAAGTGGCCACTGTTGGGGGACATTAAAATGTACAGGCCACTGCTGGGCTGGGTCTTAGACCGCTGTCTTAGATGAATTCTTCACTTTGATTAGCAAAAAACTGTAAGTGAGCTAAAAGGAAATGTGTCATCAGAAAATGTCCTATTTTTTAAACTAAGTTTTATGTTAAACACATTTTTTTAAGAGGTTTTTTTTACATTTTAAAATTTTTCATTTCACTGTTTGTATTTTAAAAAGTACTATGCAATTTTCACCCTGGCCACTGAGCGTAATAAGAGTAGGGATTTTCTTTTCAGTAGTCACTTCATTTACATCACTGACAAAACTAAAAGTATTGCAATAGAAGATCACACCTCTGTAAGTATTACAATAGAGGATAACACCTCTATAGATAGCACCACATAACACCAATAATTGCATCTACTACTGACAATAGATTATGTTCCAGCCTGTCTACTCCCTTTCCCTTTATGCCTAGAAAACTCTCCTATAGACTATAATTAGTTGGCTCCAGACTACTGCTGCCTATAGCCATGACTATAATGACATATCAGAGGAAAATAACAGATTAGAAAAAAAGTCATGGATTTCCTGACCTTTTAAGTAGTAGACTGTATGGTACTGTATGGTACTAGAATAGTGGGTGATATTTGACCAAATTCCATCTACATGCCGTGGCACAGCTTGACCTGCACTGGTTTGTAAACTATAGCAAAAGTTTAAAGCAGCAGAAGAACAAGTACACCTCCATAAGGAATTACCTAATTTCAGGCTGTTTTAACAGCAATGACTTTCAGAAAAACCTGCTAGTGAATTTCTATGACATGTGCGGGGTCCATATGCCCTCTGTGATCTCCATGTTGCGGATTATGCTGCATTTTTTTGAGCCAAAGCCAATAATGGCCACAAAAGGAATGGAAAATATATAGGAAGTATTTATACTGTTACCTGCTGCTCAATCCACTCCTGGCTTTAGTTAAAAAAAACTGCAACAAAATCTGCAGCAAAAAAAAAGCTCTGTTTCCACAACGTGGGGCCTTAGCCTGTTAATGGTTTTTTAGATTCAGCATGGTTTTTCTCCCACCCTATGGTTGAGAAAACTATATTCAGCCTCTGATTATGGAGCATGTCCTATGATCCGGAACAGATCAGAACTGCTCATTGATATCAATGTAAGATGAAAGTAAATTGGATATTCATCCAAGTGTCTTCCGTTAAATATCAGAACCCTCTCGAGCTGCACACTCGGTCCTGTGCATGAAGCCTTATAGTAAGATACTTTTTATTAGCAGCATTGTAGTATTTACTATAGCAAAGTACAAGATATTTAATGAAATGTGGCTTTATTGAATAAAGTTTCCTTTCTTTCTACTGCTTTCTATTTGTTGCAAATGACCAACACCACTTAGTTACTACCGGAGCTGAAGCTGATAATAGAGAACTATGGGATGATAACATACTCTAATCTAACAATATTTCATCATCACATTCCAGAAGACTTTTGACTTACCATTTCCAAGTGAGTAGATAACATTTTGCCTTCATCTTTGTATGTCTAGGGCTTTTCTGTTGGTAAATATATTGATAGGCTTCTTAAGAAAATCAAGTTTAATAGAGTATTAAAGTCCTACCTCCGACTGAAGTAAACAATGTAATTGATCCCTGGAATATTGTATTTTTTATTAGCTTTAATTTTATTAGCTTTATAACTTACATTCATGTTTGGCTCTGCTAAATTATTTCAACAGAATTGGGAGTGCGAGGAATGAGGAATAAATATCTACTAGCACTTCTTATTTCTGGGAAAATATAATGGGAGTAACTAGGTAGCAGTCACTGCAGCTGCTATATAAATGCTATATGGCCCAGGAGGTGTAGGGACCCAAGAATATGGGGAGGTAATTTATGATACTGTATAGTGTATTGCAGAGCACCATAGGGCCACAACAAAAAAACTGTCTATTTCCTGAGTGTGGCCCTTATAAATTCTGCTATTACCAATGGAATTGGAAGACTGTAGACCCAAGAAAGGTTATTAAATTGAGTCATTTTGTTTAGGAAAACAACAGCCTGGTTATGGCCTAAACATGAGAAAGGTCAGTGGCAGACTGGGCCACAAAAAACAGCTCTTTTTTAACCCCCCCACACAGTATATTATCCCCTTTTTATGGTCCCCACATAGTTTATGACTCCCTTTTTTTTACCACACCACATAGTATATGATCCTTCTTTTTATGGCCCCATGCAGTATATGAACTCCTTTTTACTCCCCAATATATGATCCCCTTTTTATGGCCCCCAAAACAGTTTATTACTCCCTTCCCCCCATGCACAGTATATGACCCCTTTTTATGGCCTACACAAAGTTTATGACCCTTTTTATGGCCCCAAACAGTTTATGACCCCCTCTCTCACTGTATATGTTAGGCCGCTACCTACTGTATTGTATTATTGCAATAGATAGCGGTCAATAATTTACTCAGCTGTCCACGCCCCTGCCCAGCCTGGCCTCCACTGCAGCCTGACCTTAACCATCAGGTAATCCTATATAAAAGAGCTACTTGCAGTTAGTTCTGGTGGCTGTGGAGGCCACAAACATTTGCTCATTGTATGCTCTTCTGTAAATGGGATTTGTATAATGCATGATAAGCTGTTCCATCTTGCTAAAAGAAACAATATCTACACTTATGATTAGTTAATTGTATATAAAATTGCTTGAAGATGTTCATGTACACAGTTGTGTGCATATTTTATTAAAATTAAAATATTGTATCCACAATCAGCATACCCATAGTTGTGCAGCAAATACAGATTTTTGGATGATGAAGTTGTTGCAAAATCGTTGGCAAATTGTTTGCTTTAATGCTTTTATTTTTAAGTTATCTCCTATTCAACGTCTACAAAGAAATAATTCTTGGGGGCATTGCAAAATATATGCTTAAAAAATAAAAATTAAATTGGGAAGAACTATGAAGGCTATGAAAGTATACGAAGGCTGACCGACATGCTACAGCTCACCATGAAAAAGGGGCTACCAGACATATGTCTAAAACAACAGTCCAGCGAACCATACTGCATATGGGGCTCCGGAGCAGATGGATGGTCACTGCACCTATACTAGTGAAGATGCATAAGAGAAAAAGGCTTCAATTTGCAAGGCCTTATTGGAATTGGACCACCTCTGGCAAAGTGTTGCCTTCTCCAATGAGTCACCTTTTCTGCTTTATCAAATGGATGAACATTGGTGTGTCAGGCGATAAATATCAGAGAAAAAAATACCCTGTAACCATTCCTGGAAGAACACAAGCTGGGGACGGCAGTGTTATGGTCTGGGAAATTTTTTCATGGCATTCTTTCTCTGGTCCCCTTCTTTCACTCTGGCACGCTGTACTGAATTGGGTATGAATCCATCCTTGCAGATCATGTACACCCATACATGCTATTTGTCTTCACTTGGCAGATGGAATGTTACAACAAGACAATGCAACATGTCACAAGGCTACATATGTCTGACTGTGGTTGGAAGAGCAAGGACAAGATTTCCAAGTACTTCCCTAGCCAACTTATTCCTCAGACTTGAAGCCAATTGAGCATCTGTGAGACCACCTCGATCATCGTGTTCGCTCTATAGATCTTTCCCCATGCATTGCAAATGTGGAATGCACTGCAGTCAGCTCGCTCCAAATGTGTAAGGAAGCCTGCCAGCATCTTATTGAGTTACTTCCAGACCATTTAGCTGCTGTATATGCTTCACAAGGCAGTTACCCTGCATAATAGCTGGTGGTCATAATAATGTGATCTGACTCTGTATCAAGGAAACACGTATACTTCTCCCTTCTGCAAAACCCACTCCTGGCTGTGGCTCAAAAAACCACAGCAAAATCTGCAGCAAAAAAAAAAACTTATGTTCTTCTGTGTGTGGCCTCAGTCTTAAAGGAAATCTGTCAACAGAACCCAGCATATCAACCCAACCCTACAGTTATTATTTTAACAGAAATTCACAGTACAGTTTAAAATGGGTTGTTCAGGAAGAACAGTTTTTTCCTGGAGGCAGGGAAGGTAAAAAAAAACATACTCACTTGTCCCTGGCACTTGGTGTCTCAGGCCGCTGTCCGGTGCCTTGCGCCCCTGGGCTTGTTCAGGTGGAAGTTCTTTCTGCACATGACCGTTAAGGAAAGGACCCGGGACGTCACTCACATACGTCATCTGTGATATCCTGGGTCCTTTCCTTAGGCTGCTGATTGGAGGTGTGTGTCGAGGACTTTCGATGAAAGAAACCCCGTGGTGTCATGGGACTGGACAGCAGCCTGGGACATCGGGGCACTGGTGGCAGGTTACTATGGGGCTTTTTTTTTAGTTTTCACCTTCCTCGGCCACCAAGAAAAAAACTGCTTTTCCTGGACAATCCTTTAAACTATCGTGATTATTTTATAGTTTGGGTCATTGGCAGTTCTGTTTATTAAATAAATAAATAATAATTTTTAATGGGAAAAAAAAAACAAAACTTTTTTTGTATTTTTCCTTTTAATGTTTTGTCTTACTTTAAATATTTTTTTATAATGTACTGCAATACTTCTGTATTGCATTGTATAATATCTGTCAGTGCAAGGTAGTGTGTGCGGGGGTCACTTTTAACTGTTGACCAAGATATCAAATGGGTTAAAGGGCCGCAATAGAAGTTATCTCTGATCCTGGTCATTGCAGCAGAGTGACATCTGTCATATACAGCTGACAATTGGTGCCAATGGCCCAGTTACCTCTCCTTAGCCCACATGATCACAGCACAGTACGTGTGCCAATTGTTAGGAAAAGGGTGACTTTCTTGAAGGTAATACTATGGCAAGTTATGGCTACTAGACTTTTGCAATTGTATTACATTATTTTGGGGCAAAAAGGATTATCTCCTGCTAAAGATGAAGAAAACTGACTTCTGCCTTAGGTTAGGTAGTACTAGATGGACTTATATCTGGTTTGCTTGAACCTTAATATGTTTCTATAGTGGCCTTGATTTTAGCACAACTACAAAATTCTTCATGAGTTTGCTGTTTACTGTCCTATATCCTATACATGCTATTTGTCTCATCATTTCTCCATACTCTAGTTTTCACAAACCAGTCATAAGTTTTGCCCACTAACACTGCATTTACAGTAGTTGTCATATTTCAACTTAAAGTTCAGGTTTATAGTAAAAATACAAAAGGCTTATTTTTTTTCCTTAGCTCTGTATTTGGTGTAAATGGCCAACATTGTCCTTTTAGTTTCTACAGGAGCAGATAACAGAGAATTTGGAGTAATTTATTATCGTGTCTAGGCAGACGATAACAGAATATATAATCCAACAAGATAATAATGTTTTATCACAACATTGCAGCAATAAAATAATCCTTATACCTTTCAATCTCAAGTGGTTAAACAACATTTTGTCACTTAGCTTATATATTAATAAAGTATCAAAGTGCAAACTTCAACCAAAGTAGTAAACAATGTAATTGACTCCTGAAATACTTTATTTTTCTGATTAGCTTTAATTTTATTAGCTTTATGAATTACCTGCATATTTGATAGTGTCAAATTATTTCAAAAGAAACGTAAAGAGTAAAGGGAATTAAATATCTGCCAGGTACCTTGAGCACTGCTTATTTTAGGGGGGGAAAAAAATCACGGCATGACTGTCAGGGGAGCAAGCACTGCAGCTGCTATGTGGTTCAGCAAATGGGGGGGCCCCAAATATATTTTTTAACCCCTTCCCCTCCGCCTTTCTGAAGCCATAACTTATTTATTTTTCTAATCACATGGCCTTATAAGTTTTGTATTTTGTGGGACAAATTGTACTTCCTAATGGCACCATTGAGTATTTCATATGATGTAAAGGGAAGCTGGTGAAAATTATGAATGGGGTAGAATTGGGAAAAAACCCAGCTGGGCAATTTTCCTCAAAATAATCTCCCAAATGTCGTAATTGCATTTGGGTACTGTAAATTATTATCCAGCACACGTTTTACTGCATTATTTTGAACAGCATCCGATTTTTGAGATACAATACTTAAGGCATTACCACTGGAGGCTGGGCTGAGCTAGTAGATGGTATGTCCATTTTACAGTCCACATTTCC